>CM035843.1:341881025-343081025 GCA_020510985.1 Pholidichthys leucotaenia
CGTTAGTATGACATCATAGGTGTTACCATGGAAACGCCCTCTTCGCCATTCAATCCATGAGCTTATGGGGAGGGCTGGGAAGGTCTTGGAGGTCTAAATTTTTCAACATACACTACCGTTCAAAAGTTTGGGGTCACCCAGACAATTATTTTGTGTTTTCCATGAAAAGTCACACTTATTTACCACCATGAGTTGTAAAATGAATAGAAAATATAGTCAAGACATTGACAATGTTAGAAATAATGATTTGTATTTTAAATAATATTTTTTTCCAGATACTCAACCTGCTCAAAGGAAAGTCAGTTTTATAGCTTCTCTAACCAGCTAAACTGTTTTCAGCTGTGCTAACATGATTGCACAAGGGTTTTCGAATCATCCATTAGCCTTCTGACGCAATGAGCAAACACATTGTACCATTAGAACACTGGAGTGATAGTTGCTAGAAATGGGCCTCTATACACCTATGTAGATATTGCACCAAAAACCAGACATTTGCAGCTAGAATAGTCATTTACCACATTAGCAATGTATATTAGATATTAGAGTGTATTTCTGATTAGTTTAAAGTTATCTTCATTGAAAAAACCAGTGCTTTTCTTTCAAAAATAAGGAAATTTCTAAGTGACCCCAAACTTTTGAACGGTAGTGTATGTTGAGGTCACTGTCATATGTAGTCCAATATGGGTGGACAACACATAACTTACAGGGAAGTGTTGCCATGGCAACATGGCGACAGTTGACTACTCGCCATGAAATTTCAGAAAGTTGTATCTTGGACAAACTTTGTCTGATTTTCACCTAATTTTCGAAAATGGATAATAGTCCCACCCTGAACACTCCTATATAAAATAACAAAAGTTTTAGCGCCGCCTAGTGGTAACAACATTAGACCCTTGTAAAATGGACAAACTTTGTACGATTTGCAACAAATTATATACGATCAATATTCTCCCTTCCCCGAACTCGTCTATATACAAATAATAAACAAAACTCATAGCGCCCCCAAATGATTAAAGGAAGAATTACTGACGGGCAAAACTTGTCCGATGTCCACAAAACTTTCCATGAAGGAAAATAGTGCCACCCCGGACGCAATGCATGAGTTCCAGCATTCTTTGCATCATTTGATCTAAAAGCACAAGTTCATGTTCATTGTTCAACACTACAATACTTAAGTTTTAACTTTTAACTCAAGGCTGCAGTTATCCCTTTTGCTGGTGCACCTTTTTCTATCACAGTTTTTCCTTCCACTCAACTTTCTACGAATACGCTTAGATACAGCACTCTGTGAACAACCAACTTCTTTAGCAATGACCTTTTGTAGCTTACCCTCCTTGTGGAGGGTGTTAATGAGTGTCTTCTGAACATTTGTCAAGTCAGCAGTCTTCCCCATGATTGTGCAGCCTACTGACCCAGACTGAGAGACCACTTAAAGGCTCACAAAACATTTGCAGGTGTTTTGAGTTAATTAGCTGATTACGGTGTGACACCATGACTTTCCAATATTGAACTTTTTCACAATATTCTAATTTTCTGAGACACTGAATTTTGGTTTTTCGTTATCTGTAAGCCATAATCATCAAAATTTCATGAAATAAAGGCTTGAAATATTTCACCATATGTGTAATGAATCTATATAATATATGGGATTCACTTTCTGAAATGAATGACAAAAAAGATTGAACTTTTTCATGATATTCTAATTTTCTGAGATGTACCTGTATGCAGTGGTCTCAATTTTTTTTCTCTGGAGCTGTATATACAGATAAAACATATGTGGATTTATATGTTAAAACTTAAGATTTCTGAATGGGAAGTAGCAGCAAACAATGGATTCTTACTTTGTAGCAGCATCATCAAAGGAAGCCACGAAAACAAGTGTTCCTTCATGAAGTGGACGGATGAATTTCAACAGTTCAGAAACATCTGAAATAAATAATTTAAGATGTTATTAGTGACCCACTTGAATCATTGTTAAACTAAATGAAGGAATAACTCATTCTGGTCTTATGAACGGTTTACCCCCATTTCGTCTACTATGAAATTCCCTTTTCGTCTACTCTCATTTTGGCAACTATTCCCATTTCGTCTACTTTTCATATTCATTCATCTTCTTCCGCTTAATCCTTTTCGGGTCGCGGGGGGGCTGGAGTCTATACCAGCATCTTTGGGCGAGAGGCAGGGTACACCCTGGACAGATCGCCAGTCCATCGCAGGGCTAACACAGAGAGACAGACAACCATTCACTCTCACAGTCATACCTAAGGACAATTTAGAATCCCCAGTTTTGATGCCAATTAACCTAACTTGCATGTTTTTGGCATGTGGGAGGAAACCGGAGAAATCCCGGAGTAAACCCATGCAGACACAGGGAGAACATGCAAACTCCACACAGATCACTGTTAGTCGGGGGCTGGGATCGAACCCAGGATCCCCCAGCCAAGGGTGAGTTGCTGTGCTGCCGCAGTGCTAACCACTCCGCCACTGCGCCGCCCTACTTTTCATATTACTATTCATATATACACATTTTTTTATCTGTTGATATTTTTACTTATCACTTTAAAAAAACTCAAGATATAACATGGTTTTTCTTATGACATCTTTATCACAGAAATCAAACAAAGCAGGATCACATATAACTCAATTCACATGGTCATAACGTTTTTCCGTTGCACATCTTTATTGATGACACTCTCATTAATAAAGATGTGTGATGGAAAAAATGTTTGGTGACCACAGGATCTCATCTCTGCTGTTTGCAGATGACGTTGTCCTGTTGGCTTCATCAAACAATGACCTACAGGTTTTACTGAGATGGTTTGCCGCTGAGTGTGAAGCGGCTAGGATGAGAATCAGCACCTCCAAGTCCGAGTCCAGGGTCCTCAGATGGAAAAGGGTGGATTGTCCTCTCTTGGTTGGGAACAAGCTCCTGCCCCAAGTGGAGGAGTTTAAGTATCTCAGGGTCTCATTCACAATTGAGGAGAGAATGAAGCAAGAGACCGACAGATGGATTGGAGCAGCATCTGTAGTGATGCAGACATTGTACCAGTCTGTTGTGGTGAAGAGGGAGCTGAGCTCTAAAGCAAAGCTGTCGAATTACGGTCAATCTACATTCCTGCCCTTACCTACAGTATGGTCATGAGCTTTGGGTAATGACCGAAAGAATGAGACTGCGGATACAAGCGGCTGAAATGAGCTTTCTCTGTAGGATTGCTGGACTCACCCTTAGAGACAGGGTGAGGAGCTCAGTCCATCCGGGACAGGCTCAGAGTAGAACCACTGCTCCTCCACATTGAAAGGAACCAGTTGAGGTGGTTTGGGCATCTGATCAAGATGCCTCCTGGATGCGTCCCACTGGGAGGAGACCCCGGGGCAGACCCAGGACACGCTGGAGAGACTATGTCTCCCAGCTGTCCTGGGAACGTCTTGGTATCCTCTCTGAAGAGCTGGAGCAGGTGGCCGGGGAGAGGGAAGTCTGGGCTTCTCTGCTTGAGCTGCTGCCTCTGCAACCCAGACCTTCGGAAAAGCGGTAGAAAATGGATGGATCTTTATGGATCACAAAGTTGAATTTATTACAAGAGATACAAATATTTACATTTGTCACTTTTCATAATATATGAAACTGTGAAACTTTATGTAATTACAGCACTTTTTCTTTTCACACTTAAGAGTGAAAGTAATCAGTCACACCTCTAACACATGCCACTCTGATGTGTTAAAAGTTTATTTATCACGGGTTTTCAATTGTCCAAGGTCTGGCATTTGGCACTCTACATATGAAACTTTATACATTACAAGCCACAAAAGTGGGTCACCGACTCCATAAAGTCTGCAGTAGACAGTTTCCCAGCTGCAAATTTCTCTTGAAGGCCTCGATTCTCCTGTCCTGCTTCTGCCACTTGTTTCTCTTTGTCATTGGGAGTCCACCGCTCAGCAGCTGTTCAATCTTGAACTCTGAGACACTGTCTTCCTTCTCGAGGAGAGTGCTCAACTGATACAGGTTGGGGTGGTCCCTACCAGCAAGACAATTTAGTCTGTTGTGCCAACCCTCCAGTCAGTTGTTGGTGCAATCTTCGGTTGCCTCATAGTGGTTCCACATCTTTAATGAGAAGTCCCTCATCCAGGTTTGGGTGAAGTACTGTGCAAACTCTTCTGCAGGCATGGAGTCAGATATACTGTATTGGGTTTGATGGTGATCCAAGCGAGGCGGACAGTCTCTGGTGGTATGATGGCTAGAGCTGCAGCATGCTTGATGATGGTCTTGAGTTCTCATCATCCCGATACAGAACCATGTGCCCATTGTTCTGCACCCACTTCCAGAGACACTGTGAAAAGTGAAAGTAGCATCCTTTGACGTTGGTGTCTGGGAAGTGCAGTTGGACTGACTGCAGAAGGGCCTTCTCAAATTCCACCAAAACACGAGTTGGACGAAGAATGATGTCCAAATTCTGCAGCTCTTCTTTGAGGGGGGTGAAGAAATGGTTATATGTTGCCCTAGACTTGTTGAGAAGGAGAGCATACACTGCATCTATGGCTACTCATTACTTTCATGATATTACAGTGGGGCAAAAAAAGTATTTAGTTAGCCACCAATTGTGCAAGTTCTCCCACTTAAAA
Source organism: Pholidichthys leucotaenia (assembly GCA_020510985.1). NCBI lineage: Eukaryota > Metazoa > Chordata > Actinopteri > Cichliformes > Pholidichthyidae > Pholidichthys > Pholidichthys leucotaenia. The sequence goes on from CM035843.1 coordinate 341,885,643, forward strand.
GATGAGAGAGGTCTCCAATTTTCATCATAGGTATACCTCAACTATGAGAGACAAAATGAGAAAAAAAATCCAGAAAATCACATTGAAGGATTTTTAATGAATTAATTGGTAAATTCCTCTGTAAAATAAGTATCTGGTCAATCCCAAAAGTTCATCTCAATACTTTGTTATATACCCTTTGTTGGCAATGACAGAGGTCAAACGTTTTCTGTAAGTCTTCACAAGGTTTTCACACACTGTTGCTGGTATTTTGGCCCATTCCTCCATGCAGATCTTCTCTAGAGCAGTGATGTTTTGGGGATGTCGCTGGGCAACACGGACTTTCAACTCCCTCCAAAGATTTTCTATGGGGTTGAGATCTGGAGACTGGCTAGACCACTCCAGGACCTTGAAATTCTTCTTACGAAGCCACTCCTTCGTTGCCCGGGCGGTGTGTTTGGGATCATTGTCATGCTGAAAGACCCAGCCACGTTTCATCTTCAATGCCCTTGCTGATGGAAGGAGGTTTTCACTCAAAATCTCACGATACATGGCCCCATTCCTTCTTTCCTTTACACGGATCAGTCGTCCTGGTCCCTTTGCAGAAAAACGGCCCCAAAGTATGATGTTTCCACCCCCATGCTTCACAGTAGGTATGGTGTTCTTTCTCCTCCAAACACGACAAGTTGAGTTTTCATCAAAAAGTTCTATTTTGGTTTCATCTGACCATATGACATTCTCCCAATCCTCTTCTGGATCATCCAAATGCTCTCTAGCAAACTTCAGACGGGCCTGGACATGTACTGGCTTAAGCAGGGGGACACATCTGGCACTGCAGGATTTGAGTCCCTGGCGGTGTAGTGTGTTACTGATGTAGCCTTTGTTACTTTGGTCCCAGCTCTCTGCAGGTCATTCACTAGGTCACCCCGTGTGGTTCTGGGATTTTTGCTCACCGTTCTCGTGATCATTTTGACCCCACGGGGTGAGATCTTGTGTGGAACCCCAGATCGAGGGAGATTATCAGTGGTCTTGTATGTCTTCCATTTTCTAATAATTGCTCCCACAGTTGATTTCTTCACACCAAGCTGCTTACCTATTGCAGATTCAGTCTTCTCAGCCTGGTGCAGGTCTACAATTTTGTTTCTGGTGTCCTTTGACAGCTCTTTGGTCTTGGCCATAGTGGAGTTTGGAGTCTGACTGTTTGAGGTTGTGGACAGGTGTCTTTTATACTGATAACGAGTTCAAACAGGTGCCATTAATACAGGTAACGAGTGGAGGACAGAGGAGCCTCTCAAAGAAGAAGTTACAGGTCTGTGAGAGCCAGAAATCTTGCTTGTTTGTAGGTGACCAAATACTTGTTTTACCAAGGAATTTACCAATTAATTCATTAAAAATCCTTCAATGTGATTTTTTGGATTTTTTTTTCTCATTTTGTCTCTCATAGTTGAGGTATACCTATGATGAAAATTGGAGACCTCTCTCATCTTTTAAGTGGGAGAACTTGCACAACTGGTGGCTGACTAAATACTTTTTTGCCCCACTGTATATACATTTGTCTTATAAAAGTCATTTTATTCTTGAAAATCTTGTTATATGCACTTGAACTAATTTATTCTTGAAAATCTTGTTATATTGACTTGCTTTAATTTACTAGTTTTACTTAAAAAACAAAATCACTTTTTTAACCTTAAAAATGAGTTATATCTTGAGCTTTTATGAAAAGTAAAATGTCAACAGATTACGTCATTAAAAGCAGTAGAGTTAGGGTGATTGGGAGGATGAAGAAGGAGTGGCTTAGGCTGTTCCCCGTGGGTGTGGAGCGGTCGATGGCTATATCGGGAGACAGAATTTTTCTTTTGATTTTGGGGGGTTCGCCACAAGTGTGGGAAGGGGGAATCTGTTTGTGTGTAGTTTGTAGGATGAATGTTCAACCACTCATGTTTTTGCTTCTCTGTATGAGCATGTTTACACTGCAAGGTAATCCCAAACTCTCTATTGATCATAAACCAAAGTGTTAATCTTAATTTAACTTCATGGAATTGCAGAGGTCTACAAAATTTTAAAAAACTTAAACAAGTTATGAATAAAATAAAAGACATGGGTTCAAAAATTGTGTTTTTACAAGAAACTCATCTAATAGAGGAGGATATAAAAAGAATTAGGAGTAGATGGCAAGGAAGTGTCTTCACCTCATCATTCTCATCTCGGGCCAGGGGAGTTATGACTCTCATACATAAATCAGTCCCTTTTCAAGTGAAAAATGTAATTGGAGACAAACTTGGAAGATATGTAATCATTCAAGGTTCTTTGCTATTAGAAAATATAAATCTTGTGAACTTATATGGTCCCAATATAGATGACCAAAAGTTCTTTGCTAATTTATTTCTTATTTTATCATCACTTACACGGCAACATATAATAGCAGGGGATTTTAATTGTACATTGAATCCAGGTATAGATAGATCAACAGGACTGGATTGTACGCACAATGGATGTAGGATGACTATTAATCATTTTATGAAAGAATTGAGATTGTTAGATATATGGAGAGAAATGAAACCACAAGTTAAAGCCTATTCTTGTTATTCCAGTACCTACAAGACATTCTCACGTATTGATTATTTTTTGATTTCCACAGAATTAAGATCCAAGATTCAAAACTGCTTTTATGATAACATCGTGATCTCTGATCATGCACCCTGTTGTCTAATATATGTAGATAAAAAATTGACAAAGGAATCAGGTAGATGGCAATTTCAGCATAAATGGCTTCAGGATGAGGAATTTGTCAAGTATGTAGAAAAACAGATAGACGAGTACTTTGACATCAATACTACACAAACATCAGCATGTGTAAAGTGGGAGGCTTTCAAAGCTTTTATTAGGGGACATATTATTGTTATACAGGATCAAAATCTAAGAAGACTCGAGAGGAGAGAGCTAAATTGGAACATAAAATGAAAAGTCTTCAGGAAAAAGTGTATGCAGGAAGTGATCCAAGGTTGGAGAATGAATTACTGATTTTGAGAGCTGAATACGACAAAAAATCAGCGAATAGAGCTGCCTCGAGTCTTCTAAGATTGAAACAATCTTTTTATGAACAAGGTGAAAAATCAGGAAAATTATTGGCATGGCAGATTAAACAATTAGAAATTAAAACACCAATTACTAGTATTATAAGTAATGGACAGGTAGTTATAGATCCTTTAGAAATTAACAGAGCCTTTAGAGATTACTATGAAAAATTATATGATACTAAAAATGAATTTGATTTAACAAAACTAAATGGGTTTTTGAACGAACTATCTATACCGTGTATTCCAAATGAAAACAGGGAGATATTGGAGTCTAAAATTAGTCAAGAAGAAGTTGGGCTAGCCATTGATAATATGAAATCAGGAAAAAGTGCAGGACCAGATGGTCTTCCAGTTGACCTTTATAAAAAATTTAAGAATAAATTAATAAAACCTTTTTTGGAAATGGTTTTAGAAGCATTTCAAAATAATAATTTACCATCATACATAAATAATGCCTTAATTATACTGCTGCCAAAACCAGGTAAGCCCTCTAATAAATGTGAAAATATGAGACCAATAAGTCTATTAAACGCCGACCTTAAGATAATCTGTAAAATTTTAGCAAGACGAATACAAGAAATTTTACCAAATATTATTAATCGAGATCAGAATGGCTTTATAAAGGGAAGACAAGGCTTCCATAATGTAAGAAGACTATTCAATATTATTTATTCTAATAAAGAAGCACCGGATACAGCTCTCCTATCACTGGACGCTGAAAAGGCCTTTGATAGAGTTGAATGGCCCTTTCTTTTTGAAGTCCTACAAAGGTTTGGACTTGGAAATAATTTCATAAAATGGGTTCAGATAATATACAATAATGCTACAGCAGAAATCCTAACAAATAACAATATTTCAAAACCAATAAAAATCAATAGAGGATGTCGACAAGGCTGTCCACTTTCACCTTTACTGTTTACTATGGCAATTGAACCTTTAGCGATAGCGATACGTTTACATTCACAAATATATGGAATTAAAGTTGGACCAACAGAACATAAAATCTCCCTGTACGCCGATGACATAATTTTGTTTATGTCGAATCTAAAAAAATCAATTCCAACCTTGTTGAATTTAATAAAGAATTTTGGGGAAATATCAGGATATAAAATAAATAAAACTAAATCTTCAATATTAATGCTAAATGAGACCCAGAGAAATTACCCAGCCCCTGAGGTAAATCAATTCAATGTTGTAAATCAGTTTAAATATTTAGGAATCCAAATTGTGCCTAAGCTAGAATCAGTCGCCAGTGTCAACTATGAAGCCTTAATGTCAGATATCAATGAGTTAACTCAGAGATGGATGTCACTACCAATGTCGATGATCGGGAGAATCAATATACTTAAAAGTAATATTTTACCTAAAATACTTTATTTATTTCAATACATTCCCTTATCACCACCTTTAGATTTATTCTCAAGAATAAAAAAAAAGTTAGTGGAATTTATATGGAACAACAGGAGGGCTAGATTACGTCTGTCTTTATTATATTTACCATTTGATCGTGGAGGTCTGAAATGTCCAAATTTTATGTTGTATTATTGGTCGGCACAACTGAGGTCTATGACATATTATTTTTCATCAAATGATCTCCCTCACTGGACTGAAATGGAATCATACAATTTACCTTTACCTCTTCCCTTATTCATATACTCAGATTCGGCAAAAAAATTACAAAAACAAGTTAAAAATCCATTTGTAAAGCATATGATCAAAATATGGTGTGAAGCTAAAAACTATTTAAAAGAACCACAGTTATTGTCACAATTTAGTCTTTTGAAGAGCTGAGGATCAAATTTAATCTCAATAGAACACATTTTTTTTAAATATCTTCAACTTAGAAACTTTATTCGATCAAATCAAAATAAAGCTCTCACTCGACCTATTTATTCATCCTTGGAAAAAATGTTGATGAAAGATAGTAAAAGAAAGGGTATTATTTCAGAGTTTTATAACTCATTGACACTATTTTCAAGTGAAAATTCACTGAAAAGATTAAACTACTGGAAAGAAGATCTGCAAACTGAAATTTCAGAGGAACAATGGGAATTGGCTTGTACAGAAGCTCAAACCAAATCAATAAATGTACGCCTTAAATTGATACATTTCAAATGGTTAATGCGGATGTATGTTACACCGGAGGAGTTAAATAAATATAACAAAAATATACCAGATACATGCACAAAATGCATGGAAAGTAAAGGAACTCTATTTCATTGTGTATGGGAATGTAGATTAATAAGAATGTTTTGGGAAGAGGTGAGGGTAACAATTGAAAAAATAATCTCAAAACAAATCATATTGAATCCTAAATTGTTTTTGTTGGGTCTGTACCCAGAAAAGCATAATTTTAATAAAAGTGAAAGAACATTCATAGACCTCAGTTTGCTTAATGCCAAAAAATGTATTGCACTATGATGGAAAAAGACTCATAGACCAGATGTGACTCAGTGGTTAAGACAGATGTTAACAAACCTTCCATTAGAAAGAATAACATATATACTGAAATCAAAGGAAATTGTGTTTGAGAATATATGGAGACCTTTTATTGATTATGTAAAAAATTTAAACATAACTTTTGAAGAAGGTGAATGATGTGTGTGGACCTTGTAAATTCCAAACTGGTGAACATAATATGTATACTTATGTATTGGATTGTCTAGACTAAACAGAGGAGCATTGTTGAAGATTTGATTTTGCTGGTGGTTGTTGGTGTTTTTAGTGCATCTTTTTTTTTTTTGTAGTACTTTAGTGTTAGTGTTTGTTTGTATCATGTTTGTTAAAAAAAAAAAGGTTCAATAAAGATATTGTGGGGAAAAAAAATGTCAACAGATAAAAATGTGTATCTTTGAATATTATATATGAAAAGTAGACAAGAGTAGATGAAATGGGAATAGACAAAATGGGGAGTAGATGAAATGGGAAGTTACCTTATGAACACACCCTTTGTTCAGCCTTTTCTTCTTTTGTTGTATATACATGTATACAGCCTAGGCCAGTTCAAAGTTAAAAAGAGATGTACTCATAGCACTGTTCGAATTTTGACCTTAACTTTGAGCACAGCTTACTGAGTATCCAGAGAATAGGAGAAGTACAGATTTTCATGAAATCGCATACAGTTGTGTTCATAAGTTTACATGCCTCCAGGGTTAAATCAACTTAAGATACTAGTAACTGCCCATATCGCCTTTGCTGAAATGAGCTAAAAACTAAACATTAATGTTTAGTTTACCTCCTGCCCACATGTCAAATGTTTTCGTCTCCAAGAGCTCACCAGTAACCCCTGAAGCAAAGAAACATTGTAGGATATCAGAGTTATTTTTTTAAAATAATAGTCTTTTTAAAAGTGAAAGAACAATCTTACCATTCACCAAAGCTATGTTTAGTCCTCTGCCAACATTATTCTTCACGCTGCTGACTAACCTGTTACAGAGAAATGCATAAAACTTATACACATATTAGTTTACATACATATTCCCACTACAGAACAGTTAAAAGGTTGCTCCATATTAAAATAGGGCAAGACAGCAGACAAAAACCCCCCACAAAAACAAACAAAAAAAACACCACAAAATGAGGGAACAACAGCCTCAAATAATACTTGCATTCAGTTCGCACAACAAACTTGGAGGCCTCGTCATGACAGCACAGGAAAAAAAAACAAAAGCATGCAAGACAAGAAAGATTTAAAAACCATAAACAGAAGGGTAAACAAAGACACAGATGACGTGAGAGAGTGTAGGTGGAGATCACTGGGTCTTACATCTTGTCCTCCAGGCAGATTTTTGGGCCGATAACATTGGCGGCACCAGACACCAGGCGGAAAGCCAAATGCTTGGGAGGGCAGGGGGCTGAAAGTCCACATTTATACCTTCGAGGGTGGGATTCTATGTAAATATGCAATACATTAATCAGTTGTGGAAGGGAGTAAAGTCAAGATGCATAACACTCGAACAGAGTCACATTAATTTAATCCTGCTTACCGGGTGTTGGTTCCTCACCGCCACCTGAAAAAACAAACAAACAAAAAAAAAAAGGATTTTTTTCGATTAGAAAAACAAAAATACCAGTGTTCCTCAAACTTCAATTTAGATGCAACCAAGACATGTAGAATACTGTCTAAAATGACAGAAAACAGCAATCTGATGTACAGCCGTGGACAAAATTGTTGGTACCCCTCTGTTAATGAAAGAAAAACCAACAATGGTCACAGAAATAACTTGAATCTGATAAAAGTGGTAATAAATAAAAAGTCTATGAAAATTAACCACTGAAAATCAGACAATGCTTTTGAATTGTGGTTCAACAGAATTATTTTAAAAAACAAATTCATGAAACAGGCCTGGACAAAAATGATGGTACCCTTAACTTAATATTTTGTTGCACAACCTTTTGAGGCAATCACTGCAATCAAACCATTTCTGTAACTGTCAATAAGACTTCTGCACCTCTCAGCAGGTATTCTGGCCCACTCCTCATCAGCAAACTGCTCCAGTTGTCTCAGGTTTGAAGGGTGCCTTCTCCAGACGGCATGTTTCAGCTCCTTCCACAGAAGTTCAATAGGATTTAGATCAGGGCTCATAGAAGGCCACTTTAGAATACTGTAGTCCAATGTTTCGCTCTTAGTCATTCTTGGATGTTTTTAGCTGTGTGTTTTGGGTCATTATCCTGTTGCAAGACCCATGACCTGCGACTGAGACCAAGCGGTCTGACACTGGGCGACACATTTCTCTCTAGAATACCTTGATAGTCTTGAGATTTCATTGTACCCTGCACAGATTCAAGACACCCTGTGCAAGATGCGGCAAAGCAGCCCCAGAACATAACAGAACCTCCTCCATGTTTCACAGTAGGGACAGTGTTCTTTTCTTTGTATGCTTCATTTTTGCGTCTGTGAACATAGAGCTGATGTGCCTTGCCAAAAAGTTCCAGTTTTGTCTCGTCTGTCCATAGGACATTCTCCCAGAAGCTTTGTGGCTTGTCAACATGCAGTTTGGCAAATTCTAGTCTGGCTTTTTTATGATTTGTTTTCAACAGTGGTGTCCTCCTTGGTCGTCTCCCATGAAGTCCACTTTGGCTCAAACAACGACGGATGCTGTGATCTGACACTGATGTACCTTGACCTTGGAGTTCACCTTGAATGTGTTTAGAGGTTGTTCTGGGCTCTTTTGTTACCATTCGTATTATCCGTCTCTTCCATTTTTCATCAAGTTTCCTCCTGCAGCCACGTCCAGGGAGGTTGGCTACAGTCCCGTGGATCTTAAATTTTTGAATAATATGTGCAACTGTAGTCACAGGAACATCAAGCTGCTTGGAGATGGTCTTATAGCCTTTACCTTTAACATGCTTGTCTATAATTTCTTTCTAATCTCCTGAGACAACTCTCTCCTTTGCTTCCTCTGGTCCATGTTTAGTGTGGTACACACCCATGTAACCAAACAGCACAGTGACTACTTGTCACCCTTTAAATAGGCCGACTGACTGATTACAAGTTTGTAGACACCTGTGACATTAGAGGATACATCTTGGTTGAACATGTCCCTATGGTCACATTATTTTCAATCTTTTCTAGGGGTACCATCATTTTTGTCCAGGCCTGTTTCATGAGTTTGTTTTTTAAAGTAATTCTGTTGAACCACAATTCAAAAGCATTGTCTGATTTTCATTGGTCAATTTTCACAGAATTTTTATTTACCACTTTTGTCAGATTCAAGTTATTTCTGTGACCATTGTGGGTTTTTCTTTCATTAACAGAGGGGTGCCAACAATTTTGTCCACGTGTGTATAAGAGCCATTGATGTATTCCATGGTGAACAATAAAAAAAAACATTTTTAAAAAAGCCCTCACGTCAACATTATTTTAGATGCCGACTTCAACATTTGAGGCATATAGTTTATCCAGTACCTCAAATACAAACCGTTATCACATTTGAATTGTACCTCAAGGTTAACATTCCATCCATCCATCTTCTACCACTTTTCCGGAGGTCCCAGTCGCAGAGGCAGCAGTTCAAGCAGACAAGCCCAGACTTCCCTCTCCCCAGCCACCTGTTCCAGCTCTTCTGAGAGGATACCAAGGCGTTCCCAGACCAGCTGGGAGACAGTCTCTCCAGTGAGTCCTGGGTCTGCCCCAGGGTCTCCTCCCAGAGGGACGTGCCCGAAACACCTCAAGTGGGAGTCGTCCAGGAGGCATCCTGATCAGATGCCCATACCACCTCAACTGGCTCCTTGCAATGTGGAGGAGCAGCGGTTCTACTCTGAGCCTCTCCCGGATGACTGAGCTCCTCACCCCATTTCTGAGGGTGAGTCCAGCAATCCTACGAAGAAAGCTCATTTCAACCACTTGTATCTGCAATCTTGTTCTTTCGGTCATTACCCAAAGCTCATGACCACAGGTAAGGGTAGGAATGTAGATTGACTGGTAAATCGACAGCTTTGCCTTAGAGCTTAGCTCCATCTTCACCACAACAGACCAGTACAATGTCCGCATCAGTGCAGATGCTGCTCCGATACGTCTGTCAATCTCTCGATCCATTCTCTCCTCACTTGTGAGTAAGACCTCAAGATACTTAAACTCCTCCACTTGGGGCAGGAGCTTGTTCCCAACCCGGAGAGGACAATCCACCTTTTACCGGCTGAGGACCATGGACTCGGAGGTACAGATTCTCAATCCCAGTCGCTTCACACTCAGCGGCAAACCATCCCAGTAAGACCTGTAGGTCATCGCTGGATGAAGCCAGCAGGGCAACATCATCTGGGCAGCACGGTGGTGCAGTGGTTAGCACTGCTGCCTTACAGCTAGAAGGTTCCAGGTTCGAACTCCCAGGTTGGCAGGGGTAGGAACCTTTCTATGTGGAGTTTGTATGTTCTCCCTGTGCTGTGTGGGCTTACTCCGGTGGCTCCGGTTTCCTCCCACAATCCAAAGACATGCATGTTAGGTTAACTGGTTGTTCTAAATTGTCCCTAGAGAAGAGGGTTAGTGCTAGTGAAGCGATTTGAGTGGTCTTTGAGATTACAAAAGCGCTATATAAGTATAGGTCCTTATCTGCAAACAACAGAGATGAGATCCTGTGGTCACCAAGCATGACACCATCCGTTCCCTGGCTGTGCCTAGAAATCCTGTCCATAAAAAGTATGAACAGGATTGGTGACAAACGGCAGCCCTGGCAGAGTCCAACTCTCACTGGGAATGAGTCAGACCAAGTGTTGGCAATACGAACCAAACTCTCACAATGGTTGTACAGAGACCGAATAGCTTGTAAAAACAAGACCGATACCCCATACTCCCAAAGCACCCCCCACAAAAAAACCATGAGGGATGCGGTCAAATGCCTTCTCCAAGTCGACAAAACACATGTAAACTGGTTGGGCAAACTCCCAACTCCCATGAACCCTCAAGGATTCTCAAGAGGGTAAAGAGCTGGTTAACATTCCATTTGCACTATTACTATAGAATGAGTAAAGCTAGGGTCATCAAACTTTGTACACAGGTTCACGCCGAGACCCTGAAGTGTGACTAAGGTTTTGGGACCGCAAGGTCAACATCAAAATGGCTTATAAAAGGGGTCTTCCGGTCTGGACACCAGGGTGGTAGCCGCTTAACGCTGAAGCTTCCAGATCCCATCCATGAAAATACCATAAAAAAAAAAAAAACAGATTTAACAGATTTGTGGAAGAGTGAAAATCAAAAGATAAAGTTATTATGCCTAAAGGAAAACAGAAGAGATCGTCATTTACCAGACCAAGACACGCATCAGCCGGAGAAACTGACCTCGAAGACAATAACCACTTGGAAATGGAGGAGCAAAATGAGGCTAGCAACATGGCTAGCTTAAAAACGAAACTTCAAGAATTAAGAGAATTTTGCCGAGAATGTGGGGCCGAATTTCATCAACTTAAAGACGAAATAAAAAAGACAAACAACAGAGTGGATCAGGCTGAGGGCCGAATCATGAAAGCAGAGGAAAGAATAAAAGGGCTGGAAGAAACCACGCTGGATTTACTTAAACTACAGACAAGACTGGAGGCTAAGCTAACCGACCAAGAAGGAAGACTAAGAAGGGACAACATAAGAATTCATGGCCTGAAAGAAGGAGTCGAGGATGGTTTCACCACAATGGCTGCATGCGTGGAAACCATACTGAGGGAAAAGTCGGAAATTCCCCAATCCACCGACTTGAAAATAGAAAGGGCGCACCGTTCGTTAGCCCCAAGTCCGTCGGCGGAAGCCCCCCCACGATCGGTGGTGTTGAAGTTTTCCAACTTCAGAACAAAAGAAGAGGTTTTGAGACTGGCCTGGCAGAAAATAGGATTTATGCACCAAGAAAGAAAGGTTTTTGTGGAGCATGACTATGCCCCGGAGGTCCTTAAAAACATCAGGAATACAAAAAAGCTAAAACGGTACTAAGAGAGAAGAAACTGCGCTTTCAAACCCCATTTCCGGCGAAGCTAAGGGTTTTTTATGGGGAAGAGACGTGTCTCTACAACTCGGCAGAAGAAGCAACCACGGATACGGTGAGAAGAGGGCTCCTGGTACCGGTGTATAAACCCACAGCAGACCCGATCGAAAGAATCAAGGCTCAAACGTGGTGCACACAGAGACCCTCAAAATCCACGGGCCAACAGCGGGAAACCCAGCGCCAGGGCTATAAGGAAAAACTGGACGCATTCAGGAGGGAATAATGATATTTTTAGTCAATATGCACATCCAATCCTCCTCCTACAAGGTAACAAACATTAAAGGAGATGCAGAATCAGCAAATATGAGGTGGTAAAACATTTCATGGAACAGTCATAATATTAAAAACAAATAAGTCTTTAAAAAAAAAACTTGTTAAAATAGAAATGTGACAATGAACCACATGAACTCTCCACACTAACAAATATTGTATTACATGATTGTTTGCTGTGATGGTGGTGGGACGTAGCGCATAAATTCATAGGGTATAGGCATAAAAAAAATAAAATCTATACAAGTTTGGATTGGGATCTGAAAATCACGTTAAAAACACGGGACAACTTACAGGGGTAAGAGAGGGCCCTCAACACGTAACAAAGTTTGAGGAATTTCCCTCAGAGCCAACACACCATCAAGGCTCCTCTAAGGTCGCTAAAAAGACCTCAGTTCAGGAAGATCTTTTGACAGTTTTTTTTTGTAACTTGGATTTTTATTCATTTTTCATCATACATATTACATTCAGATCACAGTCTATATTTAAAAAAAAAAAAAGGAGCTAGAGTAAGAAAGAAAAAAAAGGGGGGGGGGACAAATGTTGGAGCATCAAGTTTTTAGTTTCCATCTCTTAATTCTTCTGGTTTTCCCAGTGTCTTTGGTTATTCTTTCAATTTCTGTCTCGTTGTTGCACTTTGTAGTGTGTCCATTTCCGCCATTTTTTTCATATAGTCCTTCTTGCATTCTTTGTCGATATGTTAGTTTTTCCATTAAACGTATATCCTCAACAATGTCAGTCCATTGCTCTTGGTCAGGAAGAACTTCTGATCGCCATTTTCTTGTGATTGTTTTTTTTACATGCAATCAACAAGATTTTAACTAGATATCTGTCCTCAGCCTGTATTACATTGTCTCTTTTAAGATCACATAAATACATCAAGTTACAGTTCATTGGTATATTATATCCTAATATCCTCTGTATTGTCACATGTATAGATTTCCAGAATGATGAGATTTTGCAGCATTTCCAAAACATATGTGAGTGGTCTGCATTTTGAGCCCCACAGCCCCTCCAGCATAAAGATTGGGTATTTGTATATTTTCTTTGAATCTGTGGTGTAATGAAATAGCGAATCAGGTTTTTCCATCCAAATTCCCTCCATGTCCTTGAATTTGTTGATGTGTGTTGTGTTTTCCATATTTCTTGCCAGTTTTCTTCTGTTATGTTTAAATTTAGCTCTTTCTCCCATTTCTCCTTTATATACAGTGGGGCAAAAAAGTATTTAGTCAGCCACCAATTGTGCAAGTTCTTCCACTTAAAAGATGAGAGAGGTCTCCAATTTTCATCATAGGTATACCTCAACTATGAGAGACAAAATGAGAAAAAAAAAATCCAGAAAATCACATTGAAGGATTTTTAATGAATTAATTGGTAAATTCCTCAGTAAAATAAGTATTTGGTCACCTACAAACAAGCAAGATTTCTGGCTCTCACAGACCTGTAACTTCTTCTTTAAGAGGCTCCTCTGTCCTCCACTCGTTACCTGTATTAATGGCACCTGTTTGAACTCATTATCAAACAGGTGCCATTATTTTTTTTATTTTTATTTTTTTTTTTTTTTTTTTTTTTTTTTCTCTCGGCGCCACACGAGTCGGCTGCCTTTTGCAACAGCGGCTCGATTCCGAGTCTTTTTCCCTTCCTCTCTCTTTTGATCCGTCTTTTTTTTTCACCCCACTTATATCACGGACACACAGATCGTCCTAAATGTCTCCTGAGCCGGTGGACGGAGCCACTGTCTATAGCAGGATACGATACAGCAGAGAACAGCTGCTAGCATTCAACCGCCACCCGGTCCCATTGGAAATACTCGACATACCGAGAGAACTGAGGCGAAAACGCCGCGGCTGCCGGGCTGGAGTAAGGCGGAGGACAAAAAATATAAGGTACAGACCCTCCCTTCCATCTGTTGTCATGGGAAATGTACGGTCGATACTGGGAAAGTTAGATGAGCTAGCGGCTATCTCCCGTTATGATAGCACATACCGGGAGTGCTCTCTCCTTTTGTTTACTGAGACGTGGCTAACTGAACTAGCAGCAGATGCTAACATTGAGCTGGAGGGTTTTCACATGATACGAGCTGACCGAACACCAGACAGTGGCAAGGCTAGGGGCGGTGGAGTGATCATGTATGTTAACAACAACTGGTGCAGACCGGGACATATCACTGTTAAACAACGACACTGCAGCAAAGACATTGAGTTGCTAGCTGTTAGCATGAGGCCTACATATCTCCCGAGAGAACACTCACACGTGATCTGCATTGTTGTTTATGCAAATCCGACGGCGAACGCTGGGACAGCACGTGACGTCATCCATTCAGTAACCAGCAGGCTGCAGACAGAACACCCAGATGCTCTTCTCCTCATCTCAGGCGATTTCAACCATGTTTCACTGTCTCCCATTCTACCCACGTTCACCCAGTATGTCACATGCCACACTAGAGACAATAAAACACTGGATTTATTCTACGCAAACACTAAGGAGGCGTACACCTCATCACAACTACCCCCACTCGGGAGATCGGATCACAACTTGGTTCATCTCCGGCCGGTGTACAAACCCCTAGTGCACAGACAACCTCCGGCCATGCACACTGTGGAGTTATGGTCTGAGGAGACAATGGACACCCTAAAGGGCTGTTTTGAAGCCACCGCCTGGAAGCAGCTCTGCGATCCACATGGTGAGGACATCGATGGCCTCATTCACACCTTCACGGGCTACCTCAGCTTCTGTGTGGACAAATCCGTTCCCACCAAGACCATACGGCGTCACTCAAACAACAAACCCTGGATCAACCCTGAGATTAAAACACTTCTGAGAGAGAAGAAGAGGATCTTCAGGTCAGGGAACAGGGAGATGCTGAAGTCCGTACAGAGGGAGCTGAGGAGAAAGATCAGAGAAGGCAAGGACAGCTTCAGGAAGAAGATGGAGGACAAGCTGCAACAGAGCGACATCAGCGGGGTCTGGAGAAACCTCAAAACCATCTCGGGGCTCCAGAATACCTCCCCCCAGGCCACAGGGGGCAGGGAGTGGGCGAACAACCTGAATCTGTTTTTCAATAGATTTGACCAACCGCCCTCCCCCCTGACTGCACAACAACCACGGCGGCCTCTAAAGAAATCAAGTCCTGCTGCCCACTCCCCACTCTACCAACACCCCCCCACTCCCAACACACAGCCCCCCATCCTGACCCTGACCAGGACCCAGGTGAGGACGGAGCTGAGGAAGATCAAGGCGAGGAAGGCGCCGGGACCGGACGGCATCAGCGCAAAGCTCCTCAAGTCCTGTGCAGACCAGCTGTGTGGGATTGTGACGTATATCTTCAACATGAGCCTGAAACAGGGGAGGGTACCACAGCTGTGGAAAACATCTTGTGTGGTACCTGTACCAAAAACTTCCCACCCCAAAGACCTGAACAGCTACAGACCGGTGGCCTTGACGTCCCACTTGATGAAGACCCTGGAGAGACTGCTCCTTGCTCACCTCCGCCCCCTGGTGGAACCAGCGATGGATCCACTCCAGTTCGCCTACCAGCATGGCATTGGGGTGGAGGATGCGGTGATCTTCCTCCTTCACCGTTCTCTGTCCCACCTGGAGAAGCCCGGGAATATGGTGAGGATCATGTTCTTTGACTTCTCCAGTGCTTTCAACACCATCCAACCGATGATCCTGAAGGACAAGCTGCTGCGCGCAGGGGTGGACCAGCACCTGTCATCATGGATCCTGGACTACCTCACGAACCGGCCTCAGTTTGTGAGAACCCGGGACTGTGTGTCCGACACGATCATCAGTAGCACGGGGGCCCCCCAGGGAACGGTGCTGGCTCCCTTCCTGTTCACTCTTTATACTGCGGACTTCTCACACAACACAACACACTGCCATCTACAGAAGTTCTCTGATGACTCTGCGATCGTTGGCCTCATCTCCAATGGAGATGAAGCTGAGTACAGAGGGCTTATCCAGGACTTCGTGGACTGGTGCCATCGGAACTGCCTCCAGATCAACGCGAGGAAAACTAAGGAGCTGGTGGTGGACTGCCGCAGGCATGGGCAGCCCCTCACAGTACCAGTAAATATACAGGGAACAGACATCGAGATGGTGACATCCTATAAGTACCTGGGTATTCATCTGAACAATAAACTAGACTGGTCACACAATACTGATGCACTCTACAAGAAGGGACAGCGCAGGCTGTTCCTGCTGAGGAGACTCAGGTCTTTTGGTGTACAAGGGGCGTTGCTGAAGTCATTCTATGACACGGTGGTGGCATCAGCCATCACTTTTGGAGTGGTCTGCTGGGGCAGTGGCATTACTGCAGCCGATAGGAAGAGACTGAACAAACTGATTAAGAAAGCTAGCTCTGTCCTGGGGCAGCGCCTTGATCCGATGGAGGAGATAGGAGAGAGAAGGACGGTGGCTAAACTGTCATCTCTGCTGGAGTCCGAGTTCCACCCTATGCAGGACATACTGAATGCACTGAGGAGCTCATTTAGCAGCAGACTACATCATCCCAGGTGCACAACCGAGAGGTTTCGTAGGTCCTTCCTACCAACGGCTGTCAGACTGTACAACCTAAGCAGGGCTGCTCGCAGAGATAGCAAAAAAGACGTAACAAACTAATAGTTTTTTGAATGCAGAAGATGCAATAGACTTACACAGTGGTCCTCTCCGGCATACAACTAGGAGCATGCCGGTCGCTATGGAGGGTGAGAGTGTGTATGGGCACATAATCATACCATGCAGGATAGCTGGGTAGACGGTTATGCTGTTTCATTCCATCTAGCGGCAATGCTCTGCACTGTGTGTGTTTATATATTTGCATATTTGTTCCGTCTAGCTGCAATGCTCCGTACTGTGGGTGTTTATATATTTATATATCTACATGTTATTCCATCTAGCTACATTGCTCTGCACTGTGTGTGTTTATATACTTGCATATTTATTCCACCTAGCTGCAATGCTCCGTACTGTGGGTGTTTATATATTTACATATTTATTCCATCTAGCTACAATGCTCTGCACTGTGTGTTCATATATTCATATATTTATTCCATCCAGCTACAATGCTCTGCACTGTGTGTCTGTGTGTGTGTGTATATATATATATTTTATAGTAATACGTACATATGTTTATTAGCTGCTCTTGCTTGCTTGTTTTTTTTTCTTGCCTTCTGATTGTTGCTCTGAGTGTTGCTATCCCTGTGCTGTTGCAATCCTGGAATTTCCCCGTTGTGGGACTAATAAAGGCTTATCTTATCTTATCTTATCTTATCAGTATAAAAGACACCTGTCCACAACCTCAAACAGTCAGACTCCAAACTCCACTATGGCCAATACCAAAGAGCTGTCAAAGGACACCAGAAACAAAATTGTAGACCTGCACCAGGCTGGGAAGACTGAATCTGCAATAGGTAAGCAGCTTGGTGTGAAGAAATCAACTGTGGGAGCAATTATTAGAATGGAAGACATACAAGACCACTGAAAATCTCCCTCCATCTGTGGTTCCACGCAAGATCTCACCCTGTGGGGTCAAAATTATCACAAGAACGGTGAGCAAAAATCCCAGAACCACATGGGGGGACCTAGTGAATGACCTGCAGAGAGCTGGGACCAAAGTAACAAAGGCTACATCAGAAACACACTACGCCACCAGGGACTCAAATCTTGCAGTGCCAGACGTGTCCCCCTGCTTAAGCCAGTACATGTCCAGGCCTGTCTGAAGTTTGCTAGAGAGCATTTGGATGATCCAGAAGAGGATTGGGAGAATGTCATATGGTCAGATGAAACCAAAATAGAACTTTTTGGTAAAAACTCAACTTGTCGTGTTTGGAGGAGAAAGAACACCATAACTACTGTGAAGCATGGGGGTGAAAACATCATGCTTTGGGTCTGTTTTTCTGCAAAGGGACCAGGACGACTGAGCCGTGTAAAGGAAAGAATGAATGGGGCCATGTATCGTGAGATTTTGAGTGAAAACCTCCTTCCACCAGCAAGGGCATTGAAGATGAAACGCGGCTGGATCTTTCAGCATGACAATGATCCCCAACACACCGCCCGGGCAACGAAGGAGTGGCTTCGTAAGAAGCATTTCAAGGTCCTGGAGTGGCCTAGCCAGTCTCCAGATCTCAACCCCATAGAAAATCTTTGGAGGAAGTTGAAAGTCCGTGTTGCCCAGAGACAGCCCCAAAACATCACTGCACTAGAGGAGATCTGCATGGAGGAATGGGCCAAAATACCAGCAACAGTGTGTGAAAACCTTGTGAAGACTTACAGAAAACGTTTGACCTCTGTCATTGCCAACGAAGGGTACATAAAGTATTGAGATGAACTTTTGTTATTGACCAAATACTTATTTTACCGAGGAATTTACCCATTAAAAATCATTCAATGTGATTTTCTGGAATTTTTTTTTTTTTATTTTGTCTCTCATAGTTGAGGTGTACCTATGATGAAAATTGGAGACCTCTGTCATCTTTTAAGTGGGAGAACTTGCACAATTGGTGACTGACTAAATACTTTTTTGCCCCCCTGTATATTAAAGAGAAATGGGGAAAAAGAGGGGAATTTCACTTTACAATTGGAAATATGGGAAAAACTAAAACAACAGTGGAAAAGTACCTCATCCCTGCTATGGAGAGAATTTGGATGGGAAAATTTGGCAAGATTTTTCAGAACACCTGCACAAAACAAGGTGGCGGAGTGGTTAGCAATGCGGCAGCACAGCAGCTCACCCTTGGCTGGGGGATCCTGGGTTCGATCCCAGCCCCCAACCAACAGTGATCTGTGTGGAGTTTGCATGTTCTCCCCATGTCTGCGTGGGTTTACTCCGGGATTTCTCCGGTTTCCTCCCACATGCCAAAAACATGCAAGTTAGGTTAACTGGCATCAAACTGGGGATTCTAAATTGTCCTTAGATATGACTGAGAGTGAATGGTTGTCTGTCTCTCTGTGTTGGCCCTGCGATTGACTGGCTATCTGTCCAGGGTGTACCCTGCCTCTCGCCCAAAAAGATGCTGGAATAGGCTCCAGCCCCCCCCGCGACCCAAAAAGGATTAAGCAGAAGAAGATGGATGGATGGATGGATGAATGGGTTGAATTGCTGGCGCTTGTGTGGTGAAAAGACTGCAAATCATTTTCATGTGTTTTGGTCATGCCCGGTTATCCACCAATATTGGACTAATGTACAGACAATATTGGGGAAAATATTCAAAGTAACAGTTCCCTTTTCTTTTGTAACTTTGTATTTGGGTTTACTACCGGAATCACTGGAAAGACGAGGAGAAAAATACTTATTCAATGTTTTAATATTGGCAAGTAAAAAAGCACTAACAAAAAAAATGGTTGTCGAGAGACTGCCCTGCACCTGAAGATTGGATTAACGTGATTCAGGACATTTATTTGATGGAAAAGTTGACATTTGCACTGAGACAGGACATGGATGGGTTCTTGAACTTTTGACAACCCTGGAACGCATATGTGTCTTCCATCAGATCTAATCTTTGACAAACACCATTTCAATGATGGCTCCTCTCTTTGTTCCAATGCTACTCAGATGTTCCTTTATTTTTCTTCTCTCTTTTTTTAAATTTTTCTTTCACTTAAAAAAAAAAGGGTGTTGTAATAATTTTTTTTCAATCTTGTCAAAAAACAAAAAAAGGGAATATGTGATGAAAATGTAAACAATGCAATGCTGTAATGACATGTACAGTATACCCTTTACAAAAACTTTAAAAAAAAAGAAGCACTGTCTGATTTTCATTGGTTAATTTTCATAGAATTTTTATTTATTACCACTTTTGTCAGATTCAAGTAATTTCTGTGACCATTGTGGGTTTTTCTTTCATTAACAGAGGGGTACCAACAATTTTGTAAACGTCTGTATTTATAAGTTATCGAAACGTTCTATATTAGTTAGGGATGAGCCAATCCAATCCACCGTATTGGTATCGGGTTCAATCCGGGCAAAATGACTGGATTGGTATCGGTAAGGAATAAAAGTAATTTACCAATCCGATACATCAACAATATTAAAATAAAGGTGCAATCATGTTCTCAGCTGAGCTGTGCACAGCTTCTGTAAACAGAAGCAATGTGTCACATCACTCGAGCCTGTCTGTGGGACTCGTCTCAGTATGTTGCTGTGTGGGACCAGCCTTTACAATATTAACACCACCAACTTGATAAAACACTTGCAAAAATCACGATAAAGGAGTATGCTGAATTCTGTCAAGAACCGAGCAGAAGCAAGTGTGTCGTGCAGCAGCAGCCGCTGTTTTACTGCTGGAATACGATAAAAGTTAAACTAAATGAACAAAACTTAAAGTAAAAACCAGAGGAGCAGGAATGAAAACATAACATGAGCTTACCTTTAGATGGACAGTTACAGCTGATGAGAGGTAGGTGACAGAAACATAACTAGCAAATTATAACGGTGAATTGGAAGCAGGCCTAACAAGGCTACATTAAATGGAACAGGGATGACTTCAAAATAAGAGCAAACCTAAAAACTATGGACAAAGAATAAACTACTAAAACTGAGGACCAGGAGAATATTTATGATAATAATTAATAATAATGGATGACAAACATACAACTTAAAGGGTTAGTTCCTTATTTCTGATCTACAGCATTTTTTACCTTATGCACAGTGGCACTTTGAATTTCATATGAATGTTCATTTAAATACACAGCTTTAAAGTTTTGCATAAACTTGCACTTAAAACTTCAGAATGCATGTTTACATAGTGCTGATCAGTAAAATGCATGTCAGGTCAGGCACTGGTTTGCTTGCTACCGGAAACCATGAAAACTGGTACTACCTGTCTTATGGGTCGGGCCGTCGGTGACTCAACCAGCAACCCCGCCCTTCTGAGGGCATGGAGAGTGAAACTGGGCATCCTGGCAGAACTAAAAACAATATCTGTCACAGGTCTGTGGTGGACCACTCCCAGATACACGGGGTGAGACTGGACATCCTGGCAGATAAGCACATCTGTCGCAAGGTCTGTGGTGGACTTTTGACAGTTGGTGCATCATGACATACACTACACAAAGAGCAGAGATAAACAAACCTATCATCTGGTCAGTCACTGAAACAAGATACTGGAGTCAGTTTGTCTTGGCCTGTCCTTGCCACTGAAAATACCTCTATCTGCCAAGAATGTGCCGCTAGTCCAGCAAAAGCTAGCGGTACTCTAATACTTTGCAAGCAGTTTTGTGAAATGGTCAGTCAGAGAGCAATTCATACCGGCTCAGATGTCGCCTGGGTTAACAAGGTCAGGAGTTCCTGGCAGCGGAGGGCGAAGGCAGGAGCTGCATGGAGGAATCTGGTCGGACCTAGAAGAGGCAGTCACTGTCGCCCCTGACAGACGGCTATGATGATGACCAGCGAAATGCTGCCAGTGTTGCAAAGTTTAAAATTAAAAAAGCAGCAGCATTGCTGAACTGAGTCAAACTTGTAATATATTCTTTGACTTTTAAATTTATGTTTTTATATGTGTGCAAAATGCAACCAGTCATTACCAAAGTATGTTCTGTACTGCTGTTTTAAATCAGAGAGACGGCATCGGCTGATACTCAAAGTCACAGTATCGGTCTTGAAAACATGGTATTGGCTCATCCCTAATATAAGTTACTAATATGTTATTGTCCAACTTGTTGTGGATACGCAATGCATACGAGCAAAAGTGAAAATTTAGGCATATGCCAGCGTTTTAGACCAATTTTTATACGTTTAGCAAACGTTATCTAAATCATTATGGTGTGACGGCTCTGAGTAAACGATCGTACAATGACACTGACCAGATACGCACGGGCACGGTTTCATAAATACCACGCAGATCTTTTTGTAAGATCATATATACACCCAAATGTGTGCTGATTTCTACGTACTTTTGATAAATGAGGGCCACTATGTCTGCTGTACAGTCATGTGAAAAAATTAGGACACCCCATTAAATATTCAGTTCTTTATTAAGAAATGTTCACATATTGATGTCTAATCTTGTTTTTTATTTATCGCTGGAAAAGAAGGTGATTTAATTGCAGGTAAATAAAAATTAACCTTGTTTTACTCAAACAAAATATAAACAAAAATGCATATTCTAATTGAGGAAAAGTTAGGACACCCTACCGCCTAATGGCTAGTGTTACCCACTTTGGCTGAAATAACTTCAGTGAGACGCTTCTTGTAGCCATCTACCAGTCTCCAACATCGCTCTGAGGAAAGTTTGCCCCACTCCTCAACGCAGAATTCTTTCAGCTGTGAGATATTTGAGGGGTTTCTTGCATGTACAGCCCACTTCAAGTCACCCACAGCATCTTAATGGGATTAAGATCTGGGCTTTGACTCAGCCATTTCAGGACTCTCCACGTCTTAGTTTTTAGCCAGTTCTTGGTGGATTTACTGGTATGTTTTGGGTCACTGTCATGTTGCACGGTCCAGTTCTGCTTCAGCTTTAATTTTTTTACAGATGGTCTCATGTGGTCCTCAAGCATCCTCTGATACACAGTAGAATTCATGGTGGATTCTATGACGGTGAGCTGGCCAAGTCCTGCTGCAGTAAAGGATCCCCACATGACACTTCCACCTCCATGCTTCACAGTTGGTATGAGGTTCTTTTCCTGGAATGCTGCATTTGGTCTACGCCAAACACCTCCTCTGTTCTGGTGTCCAAATAATTGAATTTTAGACTCATCTATCCAAAGAACATTGCTCCAGAAGTCCTGGTCTTTGACAACGTTCTCTCTGGCAAACTTCAGTCTGGCCTTCATGTTTCTCTTAGAGAGCAGAGGTTTCCTCCTTGCATGCCTCCCATGCAAGTTAAACTTGTGCAGTCTCTTTCTGATTGTAGAGGCATGCACCTTCACATCGACAGTAGCAAGAGCCTGCTGTAGGTCCCGTGATGACATTTTAGGGTTTTTGGAGACTTCTTTTAGCATCTTTCAGTCTGCTCTCGGGGTGAACTTGCTTGGACGGCCAGACCTGGGCATGTTGGTAGTTGTTTTGAATGTTCTCCACTTGTAGACTATTTTCCGGATAGTAGAATGGCTGATTTCAAATTCTTCTGAGATCTTTTTAAAACCATTACCAGACTCATAAGCTGCTACAGTCTTCTTTGTGAAGGCCTCGGACAGCTCTTTCAATCTCACCATGGTGTTCACTCTCACTTCAACAGTCAGGAGCACACCAAACTAAACGTCTGAGGTTTAAACAGGACTAGCCTCCTTCAAAATGCTAAGTAACAATGTTTTAATCACGTGCAATTGATGTGATACACCTGTGTGTGATTTTAGCCATTTTAAGTGGGAATAAATGTGGGGGTGTCTTAATTTATTCCTCACCAGAAATTGCACATTTTTAGAATTACATTTTACAGAAATTTTTAAAAAGTCTTTTCTTCAGTTTTAATTGTTTAATTATACAACTTGAATCTCCCAACATTGTTAAAATTGATATTAAATATCCATATGTCCAAATATGTTTAAAAAAAACCCACAGGCTTTCATAGGGTGTCCTAATTTTTTCACACGACTGTATATAAATAAGGTTCAAACTTCCTTATGAACACTTGTAACCGAAAGTCTTTTAGGGATTTTTTTTTTTTTTTTTTTTTTAGATTTAACTAATTTACGTATTTACTCAGAACTATCCATTTTACCAGTGAACAGATGTCGCATAGAGAAAGTACCCTCTCCAAATAAGGCACTTGCTAGGAGCCAGGTAAGCCCCAGCAGTAACAGCACTGCCACAACACGTAGAGGACCTGTCAAACGAGAGAAAATATAAATATGAACAATTTATAACCAGCTTAGACAACGAACACAAGGCTAACATGCTTCGTTCGGAAAAAAAAAAAAAGAGTTTCCCACCTGTTAATCTCATGATTCACTGTTTAGTAGACCTGATGAAGGGGAGGAAAAAGACAAAAACATTATA
This sequence comes from Pholidichthys leucotaenia, assembly GCA_020510985.1. Classification (NCBI taxonomy): domain Eukaryota; kingdom Metazoa; phylum Chordata; class Actinopteri; order Cichliformes; family Pholidichthyidae; genus Pholidichthys; species Pholidichthys leucotaenia. Next base: position 341,909,372 of record CM035843.1, read on the forward strand.
ATAAAAACTTCGAAAACTTGAAGACAGACCATTGGTACCGTGTAAGAGCCATTATGACAGTTAATCAATAAAAAGGAGAAATGTCATCCACTTAATTCACATGTAATCAAAACTGTCAGACGTGTTTAACAGTGGGCCAGCAAGATGGCTGATGCAGGGTTATGGCATGAACTCACACAGACAATATGGAAGTCATAAACCACATTACTGGCCACTAAACATACAATATAGAAACTGTAAGTATCACTTACTTGGCTTAATAAGTAAATATGGCCTTGTGCCTGTCGCTTTTGCTCTGCTGAGATGTAAAGGACAGCAAAAAAGGAGCTGTTGCGCTCGTCGCCGCTTTTGGCTATTTTTTCCGTTGTTTACTCATTGACATCCTTTTGCCGTGTTTGTATGACCTCTCAGAAATAAAACTAGAAACAATATCCTGCTTCGAAAAGCGTGGAAAAATGTGAACCGTTACCCCATCTGTCTTCCGGATAACACTCAGGGCCAAAAGTCTGCGGAATGTTTGGTTTCTACAGAGCCCCAAGTGTGGGAGCATGAACACGGAGTCTGCTCAACGGAATCACGTGACACATCCTCCCGTTTACGTTCTTCTTCTTGGGTTTTAATGGCAGCTTGCCTACAAGTTGTTGCACTACTGCCAACCCCGCCAACCCCGCCAACCGCGAACGTTTACTTGATACATTTCATATCACATTTATATAATAATTTTTGTCCCATTGAAATATAATTTGTCGTATTTTATTGTCTTGAAAATGACCATAGTGCCATATCCACCTTATTTCTGAGGGTGCTGCTGTAGAAACGCTATATAGTGGTACGAGAAAAAAAAAAATCGAACAGGCTATGGATGCACGATTGGTACCCTGAATAAGATCGGTACCCGGCATGCGCAAAAACGAGAGCAGTGGGATAAAAACACTGGCTCGCGCACTGGCCGGCAGAAGTGAAGCCACCGGAAACTCTGTGGCCGCCATTTTAGTACACCCAAAACACTCATCGAGTCAATGGAGAATGAATGGGTTTAGTAGTGAATGGTGCCACTTTTACCTCAATAACTTCCCAAAAAATTACAGATTTTAAACCAGTTACCAATCTGGGTTCGGGAGTCAGACACGATCTCTGTTTTTAAGAGCAGGGTAAAAACCTTCCTCTTCAATATAGCCTTTGATTAGGGAGGGATCTTGTATCTCTTAACCCTTTGTTTTGCTGTTAATAGATTTAGACTGCCGGGTGACCTCCAATAATGTACTTAGCTTCTCTCCATTAATGTTTGCTCTCTTTATGTCTGTTCTCTCCATCTTCTCTATCCCCTCACCCCCCAGCCAGTTGCAGCAGATGACTGCCCCTCCCTGAGCCTGGTTCTGCTAGAGGGTTCTTCCTGTTAAAAGGGAGCTTTTCCTCTCCACCGTCGCCAAGTGCTTGCTCACAGGGGATCGCCTGATTGCTAGGGTCTTTCTGCAATTGTGGGGTTTCCCCAACATTTGAAAGTGCCGTGAGATGACTGTTGTTGTGAAATGGCACTATATAAATAAAGTTGAATTGAATTGAATTGAACTTCTTGGTATGATAGGTATGGCATATAACATTGCACAACTGGTGAACTAGAGAAATCAAATTGGCATTATGTTTTGCGACCGTGGGACAGCTGGATAATCAGAAAAGTCAAGCCAAGGCCAGTAGTCCTATGAGTAATGCATGCAGTAAGTGTGTTTAGGCATGTTATCATAATAGTCCTAATGATAGTCCTATCCACCTTATTCCTAGCCCCCATGATGCCTTGCGTGAATTATGAGCACAACTTCCCGTACTAGTTTAGAACATATGGTTGTCACTGAAAGGGGACACTTTTCCTTGTTAAAAAACAATGACTTCAGCATCAAAAATATGGGAACATGGCCTTTTGCACTTCAAAAACAGTAATATTGTGGAGTGTGTAATTGACGAGGCATGTTTGTCTCAAGGCAGTTTATTACACGTCTCCAACATGAGCATTGTAGAAAGAGAACATCTCAGAAAAAACTTGTCCTGTGGAGAATGTGGAAATGACGAGGCTGAGTTTATCTCACGAGTCAGGTTTATTCACATTCTCCAACATCATCAAAAACAGAAAGAGAAAGAAACCCCCAGACATTCGTCCTTTTATACCCCAGGACATCAAAGCACACAGTCACATTGTATTTAATCCCAAGTCACAATGCGTCTTCTTCCAGGTCTTATCACCTCCACCCAAAGTCACTGGCAGCCAGGAAATCCCCCAAGGCCATCTCTTTACATACCAAAGACCACATTTCACATCCTCCTGTTATCTCCTAGGAGGCTCAGTCCTTTTGTTCATCTGAGACGTGAAGCATACAGTAAGCATACAGTGATATACATATGAAGCATATGAAACCCACATATGTGTCCCACATGACCCCCCCCCCCCAAACGTCTAAGATGTAACAATGGAATAAAAGTCAGCCTGTCATGATAAAATCATTACACATCAGCCCACGTGCTGCTTGGGCCTCAGTCTCCTCCCGTATCTGCTGTAAGCAGGCTTCAACACTTCCGTGGCGCCATCCTGCTGGGGGGCTGCTGTCAGAGGGTGAGAACTGTTATGCCACATTTCCACTATATAGTTCTGCTCTTCTCTTTTCTTTTCTTTTTTACTTGTTTCTCCTGCGGCTGCGCCTCCATCACAACCGCGGAAAGCCGAGTATTGCTGGGGGTGGGCGGGATCGAGGTGGCGCTACACTCTGCTGACGTAGTAAAGGACGCGACCGACTCCTCCACAACAAAGAAAAAAATAGCGGATTACGAGCGGAGGATTTCCACGGTGGTCACTATTCTTCTGTGGGTTTTTAACACAATGAATGTCTTTAACGAGACAAGAGAATTTTACAGGAGAAGACGACGTGGATTGAGACAACACACGTTGGAGCAGGAGAGAATAGCGGTTGCCCAGGAGGAATCTGAAGCAGCTGCATATGAAGCAGAGATCATTCAGAGATCATTTCATTTGTTCAGTGTTCATGTGCATACATATGTCAAACGTGTTTTTTAAATAAAATGTTGTGCACTTTTCAACTACGTCGCCTCTGTTGTTCAAAACGGTTAAATGTTAACAGACGGTTAATTAAATGCTGAAACACCGGAGTAATTTAAAATAATGCAGAAGCTTAATCCTAAACCCCTTTAACTTACCAAATAATTTATAATATTATAAAAAAGCCAATCCAAATCTAGACCCATTTTGTGTATTGTGTAATAATGATACACTGATGATAAACTGACTTCCCAAAAAAAGCAGCAGCTAGACAACGCACTTTTGGTTTGATGGAATTGCCAATTGACCTTGGAATTATATGTGGAAACTTGTTATACTTCCAGTTAACCTTAACTTACAAAATAATTAAAAATATTATAAAAAAGCCAATCCAAATCTAGGCCCATTTTTTGTATTGTGTATCATTTGAGTATCATTTTACAATCTATTGTTCTTTATAAGGGTTATCTGTTCAGTGGTGGCTAATTACACACTAAAACAACGTAGAAAATGACTGCAAAGAAAATGCTGCAGCTAGACAACTCACTTTTGGTTTGATGGAATTGCCAATTGACCTTGGAATTATATGTGGAAACTTGTTATACTTCCAGTTAACTTTAACTTACAAAATAATTTATAATATTATAAAAAAGCCAATCCAAATCTAGGCCCATTGTGTATCATTTGAGTATCATTTTTCCTATCTATTGTTATTTATAACGGTTATCTGTTCAGTGGTGGCTAATTACACACTAAAACAATGTAGAAATGACTCTAAAAAAAATGCTGCAGCTAGACAACTCACTTTTGGTTTGATGGAATTGCCAATGAACCTAGAAATTTTATGATGAAACTTTTTTTAATCCTACTAAATACTGTGACATTGTCAGACTGCCCAACACCAAATTATAATTTTCTTTTTCAAACCAAAGATCACTATGGATCTATTGAATCACAATAGCATAGGTTTATCATATTCATGTCAACGTTCACAACATCGAAAATGTTATATTTGGGTTTACATGTATGGGTATTTTCGCTTTATATTATACTAGACTGCTTATAATTTATTGGAATTCTCAGAATTTGGAATGCCGATAGAACATTCAATTCACATGTACTTACCTTTTACCTAATTCGACTTTTACCTTTATCAGTGTCTACTGCTGAATGTAAATTACACCTGTGCAACTGCTTACAATTTTTTTTTTCCACAATATCTTTATTGAACCTTTTTTTTTTTTTTTTTAACAAACATGATACAAACAATCAAACACTACCGCTAAAGTACTACAAAAAAAAAAAAAAAATGCACTAAAAACACCAACAACCACCAACAAAATCAAGTCTTCAACAATGCTCCTCTGTTTAGTCTAGACAATCCAATACATAAGTATACATATTATGTTCACCAGTTTGGAATTTACAAGGTCCACACACATCATTCACCTTCTTCTTCAAGAGTTATGTTTAAATTTTTTACATAATCAATAAAAGGTCTCCATATATTCTCAAACACAATTTCCTTTGATTTCAGTATATATGTTATTCTTTCTAATGGAAGGTTTGTTAACATCTGTCTTAACCACTGAGTCACATCTGGTCTATGAGTCTTTTTCCATAATAGTGCAATACATTTTTTGGCATTAAGCAAACTGAGGTCTATGAATGTTCTTTCACTTTTATTAAAATTATGCTTTTCTGGGTACAGACCCAACAAAAACAGTTTAGGATTCAGTATGATTTGTTTTGAGATTATTTTTTCAATTGTTACCCTCACCTCTTCCCAAAACATTCTTATTAATCTACATTCCCATAAACAATGAAATAGGGTTCCTTTACTTTCCATGCATTTTGTGCATGTATCTGGTATATTTTTGTTATATCTATTTAACTCCTCCGGTGTAACATACATCCGCATTAACCATTTGAAATGTATCAATTTAAGGCGTGCATTTATTGATTTGGTTTGAGCTTCTGTACAAGCCAATTCCCATTGTTCCTCCGAAATTTCAATTTGCAGATCTTCTTTCCAGTAGTTTAATCTTTTCAGTGAATTTTCACTTGAAGATAGTGTCAATGAGTTATAAAACTCTGAAATAATACCCTTTCTTTTACTATCTTTCATCATCATTTTTTCCAAGGATGAATAAATAGGTCGAGTGAGAGCTTTATTTTGATTTGATCGAATAAAGTTTCTAAGTTGAAGATATTTAAAAAAATGTGTTCTATTGAGATTAAATTTGATCCTCAGCTCTTCAAAAGACATTATGTTGTCTGCACATGGCAAATATAAATCCTGAATCTTTTGTATCCCTTTTAAATTCCATACTTTAAATACAGCGTCCGCTCTCCCTGGTTTAAAATATTGATTACCCCATATTGGACTAAATTGTGACAATAACTGTGGTTCTTTTAAATAGTTTTTAGCTTCACACCATATTTTGATCATATGCTTTACAAATGGATTTTTAACTTGTTTTTGTAATTTTTTTGCCGAATCTGAGTATATGAATATGGGAAGAGGTAAAGGTAAATTGTATGATTCCATTTCAGTCCAGTGAGGGAGATCATTTGATGAAAAATAATATGTCATAGACCTCAGTTGTGCCGACCAATAATACAACATAAAATTTGGACATTTCAGACCTCCACGATCAAATGGTAAATATAATAAAGACAGACGTAATCTAGCCCTCCTGTTGTTCCATATAAATTCCACTAACTTTTTTTTTATTCTTGAGAATAGATCTAAAGGTGGTGATAAGGGAATGTATTGAAATAAATAAAGTATTTTAGGTAAAATATTACTTTTAAGTATATTGATTCTCCCGATCATCGACATTGGTAGTGACATCCATCTCTGAGTTAACTCATTGATATCTGACATTAAGGCTTCATAGTTGACACTGGCGACTGATTCTAGCTTAGGCATAATTTGGATTCCTAAATATTTAAACTGATTTACAACATTGAATTGATTTACCTCAGGGGCTGGGTAATTTCTCTGGGTCTCATTTAGCATTAATATTGAAGATTTAGTTTTATTTATTTTATATCCTGATATTTCCCCAAAATTCTTTATTAAATTCAACAAGGTTGGAATTGATTTTTTTAGATTCGACATAAACAAAATTATATCATCGGCGTACAGGGAGATTTTATGTTCTGTTGGTCCAACTTTAATTCCATATATTTGTGAATGTAAACGTATCGCTATCGCTAAAGGTTCAATTGCCATAGTAAACAGTAAAGGTGAAAGTGGACAGCCTTGCCGACATCCTCTATTGATTTTTATTGGTTTTGAAATATTGTTATTTGTTAGGATTTCTGCTGTAGCATTATTGTATATTATTTGAACCCATTTTATGAAATTATTTCCAAGTCCAAACCTTTGTAGGACTTCAAAAAGAAAGGGCCATTCAACTCTATCAAAGGCCTTTTCGGCGTCCAATGATAGGAGAGCTGTATCCGGTGCTTCTTTATTAAAATAAATAATATTAAATAGTCTTCTTACATTATGGAAGCCTTGTCTACCCTTTATAAAGCCATTCTGATCTCGATTAATAATATTTGGTAAAATTTCTTGTATTCGTCTTGCTAAAATTTTACAGATTATCTTAAGGTCGGCGTTTAATAGGCTTATTGGTCTCATATTTTCACATTTATTAGAGGGCTTACCTGGTTTTGGCAGCAGTATAATTAAGGCATTATTTATGTATGATGGTAAATTATTATTTTGAAATGCTTCTAAAACCATTTCCAAAAAAGGTTTTATTAATTTATTCTTAAATTTTTTATAAAGGTCAACTGGAAGACCATCTGGTCCTGCACTTTTTCCTGATTTCATATTATCAATGGCTAGCCCAACTTCTTCTTGACTAATTTTAGACTCCAATATCTCCCTGTTTTCATTTGGTATACACGGTATAGATAGTTCGTTCAAAAACCCATTTAGTTTTGTTAAATCAGGTTCATTTTTGGTATCATATAATTTTTCATAGTAATCTCTAAAGGCTCTATTAATTTCTAAAGGATCTATAACTACCTGTCCTTTACTTATAATACTGGTAATTGGTGTTTTAATTTCCAATTGTTTAATCTGCCATGCTAATAATTTTCCTGATTTTTCACCTTGTTCATAAAAAGATTGTTTCAATCTTAGAAGACTCGAGGCAGCTCTATTCGCTGATTTTTTGTCGTATTCAGCTCTCAAAATCAGTAATTCATTCTCCAACCTTGGGTCACTTCCTGCATACACTTTTTCCTGAAGACTTTTTATTTTATGTTCCAATTTAGCTCTCTCCTCTCGAGTCTTCTTAGATTTTGATCCTGTATAACTAATAATATGTCCCCTAATAAAAGCTTTGAAAGCCTCCCACTTTACACATGCTGATGTTTGTGTAGTATTGATGTCAAAGAACTCGTCTATCTGTTTTTCTATATACTTGACAAATTCCTCATCCTGAAGCCATTTATGCTGAAATTGCCATCTACCTGATTCCTTTGTCAATTTTTTATCTACATATATTAGACAACAGGGTGCATGATCAGAGATCACGATGTTATCATAAAAGCAGTTTTGAATCTTGGACCTTAATTCTGTGGAAATCAAAAAATAATCAATACGTGAGAATGTCTTGTATTAATAGTCATCCTACATCCAATGTGCGTACAATCCAGTCCTGTTGATCTATCCACACCTGGATTCAATGTACAATTAAAATCCCCTGCTATTATATGTTGCCCTGTAAGTGATGATAAGATGAGAAATAAATTAGCAAAGAACTTCTGATCATCTATATTGGGACCATATAAGTTCACAAGATTTATATTTTCTAATAGCAAAGAACCTTGAATGATTACATATCTTCCAAATTTGTCTCCAATTACATTTTTCACTTGAAAAGGAACTGATTTATGTATGAGAGTCATAACTCCCCTGGCTCGGGATGAAAATGAAGAGGTGAATACACTTCCCTGCCATCTACTCCTAATTCTTTTAACATCCTCCTCTATCAGATGAGTTTCTTGTAAAAACACAATTCTTGAACCCATGTCCTTTATTTTATTCATAACTTGTTTAAGTTTTTTTAAATTTTGTAGACCTCTGCAATTCCATGAAGTTAAATTAAGATTAACACTTTGGTCCATGATCAATAGAGAGTTTGGGATTACCTTGCAGTGTAAACATGCTCATACAGAGAAGCAAAAACATGAGTGGTTGAACATTCATCCTACAAACTACACACAAACAAATTTCCCCTTCCCACACTTGTGGCAAACCCCCCAAAATCAAAAGAAAAATTCTGTCTCCCGATATAGCCATCGACCATTCCACACCCACGGGGAACAGCCTAAGCCACTCCTTCTTCATCCTCCCAATCACCCTAACTCTACTGCTTTTAATGACGTAACATTAACTCTCCTCTGTAGTTTTCCAACTTAACTCCAAAATTTTTAACAACTTTGTACATCATAGTTTTTTTTTTGTTTGTTTGTTTTGTTTTTGTTTTGTTTTTTTAATATATAATACAATCTATATTTTGTAAACTTACTATTTACTTCAAGTCAGTCAGATGCCTGTGCAAATGCTTAATTATTCTACCTTATATTTTGTTCATGCTTAGCTCCCACCAGTCTCTTCTTCTTCTTTGATCTTTTTGATGAACTCCTGCGCCTCCTCTGGGGTCTTGAAGATGTGGGTTCTGCCCTCATACGTGGTCAGCAGTCTCGCAGGATAGATTACACCATGACGAATCCCAAGGTTGCGCAGCTCCTTACGTACGGGATCAAACTGCTTCCTCAATTGCTGGATTCCTGTGGCCAAATCTGGGTAGAACCGCACCTGCTGGTCCTGGTGTTTAATCTCTCCTTTAGCACGTGCAGCGTTGAAGATCTTCATCCTGTCTCTGTTGCTAAGAAACTTCATAATTAAGGTCCTCGGCGGTCCCTTATCTCTCCGTGGGCCAATACGATGTGCTTTTTCCAGAACCACTGCTGATTGCAACTCCTCGCTGCCCAGCACCTCCGGAATCCACTTTTCCAGAAAGGAACATACGTCCCGACCTTCTGATTCCTCTGGAAGACCCACCAGCCTCAAATTATTCTGTCTCGACCGAGATTCCAAATCCAAAATATTATCTTCCAGAGATTTTTTTTTTTTTTCCAAAGTGCGCACCTTTAATTGAAGACGGGTGACGTCATCTTCAGCACTAGCGAGACGGAGCTCCATCTGCGCCGTTCGTTCTACACAGTCACCCAATTCCTTTCTTATTCCTTCCAACGCTGTCATAATCCCATCAAATCTAGAGGAAAAGTCCGCTCTCATTGAACTCATGGCAGCCATCAGCGCATCTGCGCCATTCCCCGCAGATATCGCAGCGTTGCCAGCCTCCTCCGCCATATATGGAGTTTTGTTTGCTGCGTCACAGACCTGAAAGTCCGTTAATTTGGACTGTTTCGGCGGCTCGCTTTTTCCTTTTCCTGGTTTTCCAGCCTTAGGCTTCGCCGACATATCTTCGCCCAAATGCTGGGATACGTTCTGTCCCAAATGAGAGAGTTATTTGCCGATTTTTTTTTTTCCAGGAGCAGAGCAGAGCGAGACACGTCCGTCCTACGTGGCAGCCATAACCGGAAGTCAACTGCTTACAATTTTACTTAAAAACTGTACCCAATGTAGAGCAATGGATACAGCAGTGGTAATATTTATTAAATTTAACAATAACAATTACATTACCATTAAAAATCTTGACACCTTTATGGCTGAACAGCAGGATTAGGGTCATATGAGGCAATGGAATGTGTATGTAATTATTCGCCTTTATCATCCAGTGTTATAATGTACAAACCACACTTTTATCCAAAAGACTAACATTTTATTACATTACAAATATTCCCAAAACATGTTTACAAATGGGGAGCTTTCAGTACTTCGACCAGACTGCCAAAATGGTTTAGGAAGGCTCCGTGGAAGGAAGTCGTCTCTGTCAGCTCATCCCTTCTTAACGCGGCTTCCTGCTCCTGGGCTAACTGCAGGTGTCTTTCACGCTGTTTGTGCTGCCGCTGATGCTGTTCGAGCATCCTTTCATGGATCCGCATCTCCTCAGCATGATTCTGGGCCATCAGTGATGCAAGGTCTGCAATCTTTTTGCTTTTCAGCTTGCCTATATGAAAGACAGAAGTCATTGTATTTAGATAACACCGGATCAAAACATGTCAGAAAAAATATTATGGAATTAAACTGTTGAAAGCCTGTGATGGGATGCTTCGTTGCTGTATTTAAGCTCAACTGTCATGTTGTTGCCCCTCAGTAGAGTGGACTGCAACTTCTGTGGTGATGTGGTTAGGCCCCCCTTCATTTCAAAAAGGATTAATTGTAAAAAGTATTTTGATTTAATGGTTTTTTTTTTTAAAGAATTTCTTTGTACTGTGGCCTCATAAATCAGAATGGGTTAATAGTGTTAGCTGACTTGAAGAATTTCAATCAAGCATGTTGATTTGAAGTCGGTACATGTGCTCCTTTTTTTTTTTTTTGTGAAAATACAACAGTATTTCCACCACCAACACACCTATAACACTGGGCCACTGTGGCTATGAACACCCCTGAATCTAGTATTTTTATAAACGTAGAAAGACATTTTAAATTCCTTATTGTGCGTCTATAGAAAATAACAATCACATATAAAAACAACCGGGTGGTAATTTTCAGTTTGTTGTGCCTTACCAGCATTTGACCGGGAGATGCAGGATGGTGATGGAGCTGGCAGTCCAGTGAGGCGGACCCCTGGGATTTGAAAACTGTGTATAGAAGGAAAAAAACACACAATAACGCTCACAAACAAAGTGCAACATGTAACGCAAACAAAAAACTTTTTAACCAGGATACAATAAGCTTACGTCAGTGTTTTGTTCACGTGAATACTGAAATAAAAGCGCGATTCAGCAGCTTGATGCGAGGTAACAACAAGGTACAGAGGTAGCTAGCTATTAGCGGGCTAGCCATCACCACAATTGCCCACAATCAAACAACTTTCTTTATTGCTTAAATAAAGTGCGCTTTTGACCGAAAGGCAAGAAGACGGACAATAACAAAACAACACTCACCGTCACCGTTTTCCAATTGCGTGGCCGTGTCGAGTCCAAATTCTCTGCCATTGGTAGCAGGCCGGACACTTGCTGGTATATTTTTTCATTGCGAGTTGCCCCACCAACTCGCTCTGGATGTAGTCATCGGCTACGAGGGACAGAAAAGTCCGCACCTCCTCGTTTGTTCATGGAATAAACTTGCACGTGGACATCGTTATATGAGAACACAATTGTGAATCCAGTCACCTCGGTTACTCGCTGAAATTACAAATGGCGGTCGTGCAGCTTCAACAGAAAACGGACGCGTTTTGTGACGTTACGCCCTGACCAGTCAGCGTTTAGCAGTCGATTGACGTCAAATCACACCTCGCTTTTCGCTCGGCTGTACCTTGCCTCTGAACAGGCACGAAAATCGTAACAGTTAAACCGTGAGGACTTGGGTGGAAATGGCGAAAAACCGAAACAAGTAAAAAAAAGTAAAGCCCAGGTGATACTGGTGGAAATGGGGCTTAGTCAATCCCTGTGTGTGTTCAGGGTAATGTTTCCTAGAGGGTCTGCTGCGCCGAGGAGCCCTGGCCAACAGCACAGCGTCGTCCGCCACCACAAAGGCGGGTTTGAGCCTGTTAATGCCAATCTTCTCCTTCCTGCCCCCCAAATCTAGCAAAAAATGCTTATCCCCTGTTTCCAGCACTCTAAATGGTCCATCATAAGGTGGTCGTAACGGCGGGCGATGGGCATCGTGTCTGACAAAAACAAACTCTGCATTTTTTAAAGCCTTAGGTATAAAAACGCGCGGAAAACTGTGGTGAATGGGGCCAGGCAGCGTGCCGGCTTCCGTGCCACGCTGCAACCGCCGAGCTGGGGAACATTCTGGCGCAGGATTATCTGGGAGAAACTCCCCTGGCAGCCGAAGTGGCTGCGCAACTACTCAAACTAGCTCAGCCGGGGAGGCTTCTAAATCCTCGTTAGGTGCCGAACGCAACCCTAATAAAACCCACAGTAGCCTGTCCACCCAAATGTACGGCCGTGTAGGGACAGAAGCAGAGTCCTCTCACCAAAGGTCTTAATCGCCGAGCCGTTCGCTGCTGACACCACGGGACCACTGGAAGGCGCCAGCCGGTCAGTGGAGGAAGGTGCGATGAAACTCAACTGGGAGCCTGTGTCCACGAGGAAATGCCTCCCCGAGCGCGCATCCTTCAAGTAGAGCAGCTTGTTCTCCTCCCCGAGGGCCGCAGCTGCTACCGACCCCCGGTCTTGGTATTTCCCGAGCGCTTGAAATGGCACGGTGGTATACATTTGCGTGCCCTCTCCGCGAAGCGGCGATGATAGAAACAAAGGACGTCGTCTGTTCCGTGTTTCTTGGCCCCTGCCGCCGCCGTCGTCGGTGAGTCTGGTACTGCTGCCTCTGGCCCCCTGCCATCTCCGGACGTTGCGCCGAGCTCTGCTGCCGCGGCCGTGGCCGCGCGCCATTTGGTGGCGTTGACAATTCGTTGCGCCTCCTGGCCCAGCTCACGGTAGTCTCGTTGGGCCAACAGTGGCGAACTGGCCAGGGTCGCTCTCACCGCTGACGGTAGGGTCCTGAGGAAGAGGTGGGTGAAGATGAAGTGATCATCGTCAGAGTCTTTCAACCTCAACAGCTTCTCCATCAGGTCCGCGGGTCTATCGCTTTCAAATTCAGTCAGCGCCAGGAGCCCCTCTGCTCGCTCCTCCGCCGAGGGGGTGAAGTACCGGATAAGTGCAGCCTTCAACGCGCCGTACTTGTCGCTGTCCAGCGGCTGGTTGATCAGGCTCTCCACATGCTGGGCTGTGTGGCTGTCCAGTTTTGCAACCACATGGTAGAACTTTGTGGCATCTACTGAAATCCTCCGGAGGTTGAACTGCGCTTCAACCGCGTTAAACCAGGAGCGCGGATTGTTCTGCCAGAAGTCCGGTAGCTGGGCTGTGGCTGCATTCGCTTGGCTGGCTCCTGACGAGTCTGGCTCGGAGGAATTTCTTTCACTCATGATACGTCTTAGGGTCACCAGTGTGGAGAATGTGGAAATGACGAGGCTGAGTTTATCTCACGAGTCAGGTTTATTCACATTCTCCAACATCATCAAAAACAGAAAGAGAAAGAAACCCCCAGACATTCGTCCTTTTATACCCCAGGACATCAAAGCACACAGTCACATTGTATTTAATCCCAAGTCACAATGCGTCTTCTTCCAGGTCTTATCACCTCCACCCAAAGTCACTGGCAGCCAGGAAATCCCCCAAGGCCATCTCTTTACATACCAAAGACCACATTTCAGATCCTCTTGTTATCTCCTAGGAGGCTCAGTCCTTTTGTTCATCTGATACGTGAAGCATACAGTAAGCATACAGTGATATACATATGAAGCATATGAAACCCACATATGTGTCCCACAGTCCCTTATATACCCAGGTCTCCCCACTGCTCACAAGTCACATTGCATTCACATCAAAGGTAACTTTGCATTTCCTCTTAAATCCCTTAGCATCCCCCTCACAGTCTTTGGCCCACAAAGGATCCTCCAAGCCGTCTTTTGGCACACACAGGATCCTCCAAGCAGTCTCTTGCATATAAAAGATTACACTTTCACAGCTTCCTGTTATCTCCAAGGAAACTCTGCACTTTGTTCTTATCTAAGATGTGAGGCATTATGCAAGGCATTAAGTAAGTCACATGTGTGGCTTACCCCCCCAAACATTTTAGATCGAACAAAAGAATAACAGTCTGCATGCTGTGATAGAATCATTACACATCAATCCCCATGCTGCTTGGGCTTCAGTCTTCTCCTGTATCTGCTGTAACCAGGATTCGCTGCCTCAGCGGCGCTGTCATGCTGAGAAGCTGCTGTCTGGGGGTGAAAACCTTTTGTCAGCCCCTGTGGGTGTTCTAGGGAAATTTTACTCTAGGAAGCTCCTCGTGGGGGTCTTCCGCGCCGAGGGGCCCTCGCCAACAGCACTTGCTCGTCCGCCACCACAAAAGCGGGTTTGAGTCTGTTTAAGCCAACCTTTTCCCTTCTAAGCCCCAAATCTAGCAAAAAATGCTTGTCCCCTGTTTCCAGCACTCTGAACGGTCCATCATAAGGCGGTCGCAATGGGGGGCGATGTGCATCGTGTCTGACAAAAACAAACTCCGCGTTTTTCAAAGTTTTAGGTACAAAAACGCGCGGAAAACTGTGGTGGGCAGGGCCCGGCAGCGTGCCTGTGTCGATGCTACGCTGCAAAAGCCGAGATGGGGAGCTGCCCGGCGCAGGATTATCTGGGAGAAACTCCCCGGGCAACCGAAGTGGCTGCGCAAAAACGAGTTTGGCTGGGGAGGCCTCTAAGTCCTCTTTAGGCGCAGAACGTAACCCCAGTAAAACCCACGGTAGCTTGTCTACCCAATTTGCATCCGTCAGTCACGCTCTGAGAGCTGCTTTCAGTGAACTGTGAAAACGTTCGCATAAGATAAGATAAGATAAGATAAGCCTTTATTAGTCCCACAATGGGGAAATTCCAGGATTGCAACAGCATAGGGATAGCAACACTCAGAGCAACAATCAGAAGGCAAGAAAAAACAACATCTAGTAAACATATGTCCATATTACTATAAATGTATATATATAGACACACAGTGCACATTCTAACCCGTTAGAATGTGGATTGTACGCGGTTGTACGGTGAATTGTGACGCCTAGGCTGCGGGCCATTGTTGACCAAAGTTTGGAAACAAATTGAGGGCCTCTGTCGGACATAATGTCCGACGGGACTCCAAAATGCGCCACCATGCTGTTACAAATGCGCGCGCCACCTCCTCGGCTGTGGTTGACGCTAAAGGAACCACCTCCGGCCAGCGCGTGGTGCGGTCCACCATTGTCAGAAGGTGCGTGCACCCTGTGATGGCGGGAGGGGACCCACGAGGTCCACGTGAACGTGGTCAAACCTCTTAGCCGGAATGTGAAATGGCTCCAAGGGAGCTCTCGTGTGTCTGTGTACCTTGGCTCGTTGGCACGCCATGCAGGCTGCCGCCCACTCTTTAACTTGTTTGCGGAGGCCCGGCCACACAAATTTTTCTGCTACCATTTTGACCGACGCACGCACCCCTGGGTGCGCCAAAGAATGAATTGAGTCAAAAACGCGGCGGCGCCACGCTGCCGGTACTACGGGACGCGGTCTCCCCGTGGAGACATCACAGATTAGAGGGGGCATACCGTCCTGCAGCACCCTGCTCTCCAGCCTTAACCCTGTTGGTCCAGACTGGAGCGCGCGCACATCTGCGTCACTAACCTGCTCCGCGGCCATGGCTGTGTAATCTATCCCCACGCGGACGGGGGCAGCCACGGCGCGCGAGAGGCAGTCTGCCACTACATTCAGTTTACCCGACACGTGCTGAATATCGGTAGTAAACTCTGAGATCGCGGCTAGCTGCCTCTGCTGCCGGCCCAACCACGGTTCTGAAACTTTGGCCATCGCGAATGTTAGTGGCTTGTGGTCAACGAACGCTGTGAAACAGTGCCCTTCTAGCCAGAACTGGAAGTGGCAAATGGCCAAATGGAGAGCCAGCAACTCCCTGTCAAACGCGTTGTATTTACATTCACTATCGCGCAAGGTCCTGCTGAAAAATGCAAGTGGCTGCCAAGCCCCGGCTACATGCTGCTCCACAACCGCCCCTATGGCCACATCTGACACGTCAGTGGTGAGCGCTATGGGGGCCGTTGGGTCTGGATGTGCCAACAACGCAGTGTTTGCCAGGGCTGCTTTGACTTCCGCGAACGCTCGCTCCCGCTCTGGGGACCAGTCGATTTTATTCGCGGGTTTCTGTTTTTTGAGTGCGGAATACAGCGGTTGCATGAGTTGCACTGCACGGGGGAGGAAACGGTTATAAAAATTCACCATTCCCAAAAACTCCTGTAACGCCCTGACCGTTTGCGGCCGGGGGAAGTCTGCTACTGCGCGCACTTTGTCAGGTAGCGGAACCGCTCCTTCGGGGGAGACGTGGTGTCCTAAAAAATTGATCTGCGTCACCCCGAACTGACACTTCGCTGGGTTGATTATTAACCCGTGCTCTCCCAACCTCTGGAAAACTGCCGCGAGGTGGCTTTTGTGTTCATCTTCAGACGCGCTGGCTACCAAGATATCGTCTAAGTAGACGAACACGAAAGGGAGATCGCGCAGCACCGCGTCCATCATGCGTTGGAACGTCTGTGCAGCCCCTTTAAGCCCGAATGGCATGCGCAAAAACTTGAATAGACCAAATGGAGTTATCACCGCTGTTTTGGGTATGTCCTCAACGTGCACTGGGACTTGGTGGTAACCGCAGACCAAGTCTATTTTAGAAAAAACGTGCGTCCCTGCCAAATGTATGGAAAAATCTTGGATATGAGGGATTGGGTAGCGGTCATGCGCTGTGGCATTGTTCAACCTGCGGAAATCCCCGCAAGGTCGCCACGAACCGTCAGCTTTTGGGACCATGTGTAGCGGGGAAGCCCATGGGCTGTTCGAACGCCTGATGATGCCCAACCTCTCCAGGTTGGCGAACTCCTCGCGCGCTATGGCCAGTTTAGCTGCGTCCAAGCGCCGAGGTTTTGCAAAAACGGGCGGCCCGGTGGTGGTAATAAAATGTTCCACCCCGTGCGAGGTGCGTGTGCACCCCGTTCGACGGCTGCCGAAAATGTGGGGACCGTGAGTGCTGGGAACTGAGTGAGCAGTGTGTGGAACTTACTGCTTGCAGCTGTGACGTTGGCTTGTGCTGTTGGCCGGGACGCTCGAGCTGTACAGGGAATAGAATCAAAAGACAGTGCATTAACCAGGCGCCTGTTAGCGACATCAACCAACAAACCATGTGAGCACAAAAAATCAGCCCCCAATATATTGAAATTCAATGCTGCTATGACAAAAGTCCACTTAAATGTATGGCCGTGTAGAGACAGGAGTAGAGTCCTCTCACCAAAGGTTTTAATGTCTGAGCCGTTTGCTGCTGCCATCTGGGGGCCGCTGGAACCTGCCAGCCGGTTGGCGTAGGACGGCATGATGAAACTCAGCTGGGCGCCGGTGTCCACGAGGAAATGTCTCCCGGAGCGTGCGTCCGTCAAGTAGAGCAGCTTGTTCTCCTCCCCGAGGGTCGCAGCTGCTACTGACCCCTGGTCTTGGCGTTTTCCCGAGAGCTTGAACTGGCACGGTGGTATACATTTGCGTGCCTTCTCTGCAAAGCGGCGGTGATAGAAACAAAGGACGTCTCCTCCGCGTCCCTTGGCGCCCGCCGCCGCTGTCGTCGGTGGTTCTGCTACCGCCATCAATGGCTCCTCGCCCTCTGTGGCCGTCACGCCGAGCTCCGTCGCTGCCGCCGTGGCCGTGCGTTCTCTGCTGGCCATGACAATCCGATTCGCCTCCCAGGCCAGCGCACGGTAGTTCCGCTTGGCCAACAACGGCGAACTGGCCAGGGCCGCTCTCGTCCCTGACGGCAGGTTCCTGAGGAAGAGGTGGGTAAAGATGAAGTGGTCATCGTCGGAGCCTTTCAACCTCAGCATCTTCTCCATCAGGTCAATGGGCGTGCAATCTCCCAACCCAGTCAGCGCCAGGAGTCTCTCTGCTCTCTCCTCCACCGAGAGTGTGTAGTGCTGGATGAGTGCAGCCTTCAACGCGCCGTATTTGTCGCTGGCTGGTGGCTGCTCCAGAAGGCTCTCCACATGCTGAGCCGTGTGGTTGTCGAGCTTTGCGATCACATTGTAGAATTTCGTGTCGTCTACCGATATTCCCCGGAGGGCGAACTGTGCCTCAACCAGGTGGAACCAGGAGCACGGGTTGTGCTGCCAAAAGTCCGGTAGCTGGACCGTAACGGCATACGCTTGGCTGGGGGCTCCCAACGCGGCTGGCCCTGGGGAATTCTCTTCTTGCTGCATGCTACGTCTTGGGTCACCAGTGTGGAGTGTGTAATTGACGAGGCATGTTTGTCTCAAGGCAGTTTATTACACGTCTCCAACATGAACATTGTAGAAAGAGAACATCTCAGAAAAAACTCGTCCCTTATATACCCAGGTCTCCCCACAGCTCACAAGTCACATTGCATTCACATCAAAGGTAACTTTGCATTTCCTCTTAAATCCCTTAGCATCCCCCTCACAGTCTTTGGCCCACAAAGGATCCTCCAAGCCGTCTCTTGGCACACAAAGGATCCTCCAAGCAGTCTCTTGCATATCTTGCATATAAAAGATTACACTTTCACAGCTTCCTGTTATCTCCAAGGAAACTCTGCACTTTGTTCTTATCTAAGATGTGAGGCATTATGCAAGGCATTAAGTAAGTCACATGTGTGGCTACAATATAATCATACCACTTACCACGACTAGATGACCTTAAAAAGTGGCCTCGCAGACCATAGCTCCTTTTGTTAGCGCCACTGCTAAGATGCTAATGCTGTAAACAAATAAAAGCTCTGAGATATATCAATGTCTCCACCGCAATAAAGTCAGATGCATTTTCTTAAAATATGTTGGACATAATTGTTAGATATTAATATTATGTATATAGATGAGTGTACCAATATGGCGGTGCCCTGGGTGTAGTGGGAGGTGACGCCCCATTTTTCCGGTGGCGGCGTCACAGGGAGTATAAAGGCGCTTTTCCATTTGGAACACTTTGGCCTCGTTTGGCCTCCTTTCGCACGGTTCGGCCTCCTTTGTCCGCTTTTCCTTTTGGCACCCAATGGCCTCACAGTTCCGTTATTTCGGAACTGTTCCACTTTTATCGGCACCGATAAAAGTAGGTCCGAAGGGTACCGGCACGGTTTCGTCACGCTACTGCTGGCCATTCATTGGTCTGTGCGTAGCGTCATCAGAGTGGGCGTAGAGTGGGCGTAGCACCATCGCACAGTGCTGTTTACCGCAACCGCCATTTTATTTGCGAATGGTAGCGATGGCTTCCAATTCGTGCTCACAAAACTCTTCTCCTTCTACTTCTGTACCGTGGTCCCATGAGGAGGTAAACGCCTTTCTCACCATTGTGGGGGACGACCGGATCCAGCGGGAGTTAGACGGAGCCCACCGGAATGAAAAGATTTTTCACGATGTCGTGGCGCAGTTATCTGCCAGCGGGTACATCCGAACGGTCAAACAATGTCGCGATAAATTAAAAAAACTGAAGTGCGAGTACCGGTCCACAAAGGATCACAACAGTCGAAGTGGGGTGAACCGCAAGCATTGGAAGTGGTTCAAGCTCATGGACGCAATTTATGGAAACCGGCCAGTGAGCAATAGACGTGAGATGGGAGTGGACCCCTCGGCGACAATAATGTTAACCATAGATGGTGAGTGTTTTTTTGTGACATTAATGTTTTTGCCTTATCCAGCCTGTGTCATGCTAACTATAATTATATAATAACAAGTCCAACGCCGTTGTATCGTGGCTCACGAGTGGATCGTAGTTGCGCTGTAGCAGCGCGAGCTAGCTCGCCATCATGCTTTTTTTTAAAAAAAAAGAAAGAAAAATGCTTGGCTTACATGTTGCACTGTCGTGTTATCTATTACAAGTGCTTGTACTTTCTTTTTAGATTCTGCTTCCACACCAACGGAGCCCCCCTCCCTCGATACGAGCACCCCGGCTTCTCCTGCTAGCGATGTTGAGCATCCGGAACCAGAACCAAGTCCAGCTCCCTCACTGTTTTGCACAGCTCCGTCAACACGTTCACGCACAGGTAAAGCCCAGTAGTCAAATAATATAATTATATTATATTATTATAATTTAATACACACGGTATAGTTTATTATTTCATGTAAAGCAGAGCAAAAATCTCCAGCAATCCAATTGCATTTTCAAAAAACTGTGACGTACAAAGTTAATATCCAAGCGTCATGATAGACTCACATACCTGTGAAGTGTATTTTCCCACTGCAGTGTTGCTGTACTTTTTATATTACACCATGAATCACATGCATGGAAAAGGTACAGAGCTGTTGTAGCACAAAACTCAATATTTGAAAGTCAACGTGCTTCATTGTCAGGATTCAGGTGAGCCCACTGTATGAATGCATTCAGAATTTTGGGGCCACCATAAAAAGCTAGGCATTTGAAACATAAACCGGGCTTTTACTAAATGTGTTGTACAAATACACAGTTGTGATACACAACAACAAAGGAATTTTGTCAAACCCAGCACTTGCCTTTCACCAGTGTGTGTCCCGTGTACAGGTACATCTCAAAATAACTGCAATGTCATGGTACAGTGAGTTTTTGTGACTCACTCACAACTCCAGCTGGAAAATGAAATCCATTTCTCCATAAATCTACATACTTTTGAGAACACTCCTTTTTTTATTGTTTTTTTTTTTAGTTTTTTTTTTGTATTTTTACCTAACCATCTATTTGTCGAGAAAAGTAATTTGGGATATTCAGGCGCTGTGAGCCAATAAATGATTAAAATCTAATAATACTTCACTGTCTGATTAATGATTCTGTATAATATATGGGTCTCACTTTCTGACATGAGTGTCCAAAAATATTTAACTTTTGCATTATTTTTGGAGATGTACTGCTACATGTTTTGATGTTGATTTTACTGACCAGCACACATTTCTCTCTTTGGTGTAGGTAAGAGGAAGCGGAGCAACCCCATACAAGACCTTTCCACTGTTTTTGCCGCGATGCAAGAAGCAGAACAGGAACAGCACCGTGAGCAGAGGGAGCTCCAGCGGGAACAGGTTGCACTGAATTCCCGGCTTGTGGATGAGGCCCGTCAGGCCAGGGAGGCCGAAGTCGCTATACGAAGGGAGGAGATTGCTCAAAATGCTGCCCTCAATAACACTCTCCTGGCGATCCTTGACACCCTCGCACGGTGTGTGTGACCCGGTTTCCCCACAGTGTCCATTAATATGTACATACTGTAAATTAAGCAATGACCAGTGTTAATAACGTTGAATAAACCCGTGACTGTTGACATCATGTGTTGTCTGTTACTACTAAGTTTTTCACTGTCTTAACACCGTTAAAACGGTTGGGAAAAATTTGTCATTGCAGTATGTTATGGAGTCCAATAACTGCTTACACGTACATTAAAAGCCAGCCACTACTGACCAAGCTTTATATCCATGTGCAATAACAGGGACACCTAATATTTTAAGTTCTGTATTTGGAAATGTTCATATGGCCAACCCTGGTAATGGTTTTATGTGCACGAAATATTCAACTTAGCCATTGTAAGGACGGGTGAGTGTGGGGTGTACAGCAATAACTATATTGGGACGCTCCTCCAAATTCTGTACTCAGCATTAACAAGTACACTTTAAAGAAAATGTGGACAGTTGTAATTTTGTCAGCTATTTGTATTACATGGCTGTCCCAGTACTTTTAACTGTGATATTAAAGAGCCACACGTCCACATTAAATGTCCGAATCAATCAAAATTGCCCAGGATGCTACAGGGTGAGAAAAGGCCATTGCAATGGCACAAGGTTACATGAGATGAGCAATGCATACTAGTACACAGCTGCGTCACCCCCAAATTGATACTTAATAGCTGTTGGATTACTCCTTACATTTCGATGAAAATTTGAAAAAAAAAATTAATTTAGATGCATTAAGTGAATATCACATTATTGGTAACAGTTATGTTACTTATGAAATAGACAAACGACTGAATTCCTCTCAAAAACACAGTGTGTGTCCAACAGTCTTCACGTGGTTTTGCGCTGTGTGAGCTGTTTTGGTCTAAAACCCTGTCAGGAAGTGCATCTTCAGTGTGTTAACAAATACTTTTACTACTTGGAATTCATGCAGTGCAATGTTTTCATGTCATCTCTATGGTATGGTGAATACTGAAGTTTTATTTGTTTATTACTTTTCCCACACTGGAAAATTGACTGACATGCTACGGGGTAAGAAAAGGCCATTATAATGGCATATTAAATACCCACATGTCCAAATTTCTCACAAAAACAATTCAATTCAATTCAATTCAATTCAACTTTATTTATATAGCGCCATTTCACAACAACAGTCATCTCATAGCACTATCAACTGTAGGGGGGAACCCCCACAGTTGCAGAAAGACCCCAGCAATCAGGCGATCCCCTGTGAGCAAGCACTTGGCGACGGTGGAGAGGAAAAACTCCCTTTTAACAGGAAGAAACCTCCAGCAGAACCAGGCTCAGGGAGGGGCAGTCATCTGCTGCGACTGGCTGGGGGGTGAGGGGATAGAGAAGAAGAAAAGAACAGCCATGTAGAGAGCAAACAGCACGATGGGGACTCAATCTAAGGGAGAGAACAAACAGATGTTAATGACCAGCAAAAAAAATATTTCATAGAGAGTGAGGAAAGGAGTGAGGCCCAGTGCATTACTGGAGGTCCCCCGGCTGACTAAACCTATTAGCAGCATAACTAAGGGAGGGTTCAGAAACACATGATCCCTCCCTAATTGTAGGCTATATCAAAAAGGTAGGTTTTAGCCCTATACTTAAAAACAGAGATCGAGTCTGACTCCCGAATCCAGATTGGCAGCTGATTCCACAGGAGAGGAGCTTGATAACTGAAGGCTCTGCCTCCCATTGTACTTTTGGAGATTCTAGGTATTACAAGTAATCCTGCATTTTGGGAGCGTAGTGCTCTGTTAGGATAATGCGGTAGTATCAGATCCTTTAAATAAAAAGGAGCCTGATTGTTTAGCGCTTTGTAAGTAAGAAGAAGGATTTTAAACTTAATTCTAAACTCTATGGGAAGCCAATGAAGGGAGGCCAGAACCGGAGAGATATGATCTCTCTTTCTAGTACCTGTTAAAACTCTTGCTGCAGCATTTTGGATCAGCTGAAGACTTTTTAAAGATGTTTTAGGACAGCCTGATAATAAAGAATTACAATAATCTAATCTCGAGCTAACAAAAGCGTGGATCAGTTTCTCAGCATCACTCTGAGACAAGATGCTCCTAATCTTGGCAATATTACGCAAATGATAGAAGGCAGTCTTAGAAACAAATTTAATATGTGAATTGAAGGACAAATCCTGATCAAAAATAACTCCAAGGTTCCTCACAGAGCTATTAAGAGAAAGAGTAACAGCATCCAAACTGAAAGTTTGATTTGGAAAGGAATTTCTAAGGTTTTTTGGACCAACAAGAATGACTTCAGTCTTATCTAAATTTAATAGCAGGAAATTACAAGTCATCCAAGCTTTGATTTCCTTAAGACAGGCTTCTAACTTGGCTAATTGATTACTATCATCTAGCTTCATTGACATGTATAATTGTGTGTCATCTGCATAACAATGAAAATGTATACAGTGCTTTCTAATAATGTTGCCTAACGGAAGCATATATAAACTAAAAAGAGTAGGGCCTAGCACAGATCCCTGTGGAACTCCATGACTAAGCTTTGAGTTGAAAGAAAACTCATTATTTACATGAACAAACTGGAACCTATCAGATAAATAAGATCTAAACCATTGCAACGAAGTTCCATTAAGTCCAACATAGTGTTCTAATCTATCAAGTAGAATATTATGATCGATAGTATCAAAAGCTGCACTAAGGTCTAAAAGGACAAGTACAGAAACTAGTCCATTATCAGATGCAATGAGGAGGTCGTTAGTGACCTTTGTCAAAAACACCATCTTATCAGCATGTGCCCAGTCACTTGTGTATGATATGACACTTTCAGCGGAACAAAAGTGCTAAATATCACCGATGTGCTAAATGTCACCGATTCCACAGTTATGGAGTGCTTCACATATTTTAGGGTATCGTCATACATAGCTTCATAATTAAATTAAATTAATTAAATCACCCTTATTGTCATTCAACCGTACAACCAATCATGTACAGTAGAACGAGATTGTGCTTTACCTATCTACAGTGTCAATCAAACACACCCCAGTGCAGAATCAGAGGGCCGCTGCCATGCAAGGTGCCGCCACAGATTTCCCTCCTCCGTTCCATTATTAACATAATTAATTAATTATTCCATAATTAACCCAGTATAAAAAAAAGAAGGCATAGTTGAAAGTGCTAAAAAAAAATTATTGAGAAAATACAAACTTTTAACGTGTATGCACATGAATACCAAGGCACTGACATTTCTAGTTTCTATTCCTACACAAATACTGCATCACAGCATCTCTGACATCTCTCCCATGCTCCTGTGCACCCTGCACCGCTGCCTCCACTGGTTGATGTGCTGCTGCTCCTGGATCATCCAACACGGGGTCAAAAGTCTCTCCCTGTCTTTCACAAAGATTATGAAGAGCACAAGAAGTCAATACAATAGATTTCACCAGTTGGATGTCGCAGTCATTCCTTTTCAGGAGGCAACGCCACCTTCCCTTCAGCCGGCCAAAAGCGTTCTCCACAGTGACCCGTACTCTAGTCATATTTACGTTGAACATGTGCTGTTCTTCTGTAAGTCGACCAGTGTCCTGGAACAGTTTTAAGAGCCAGTTTTGCAGGGGATAAGCAGAGTCACCCAGGATGTAATAGCCCACACTTACCTCACCAATGTTCTTGACATGAGGTGGGAAGAGGTTTCCCTGGCTGGCTAACTCAAATCAAATCAAATCAAATCAAATCAAACTTTATTGTCATATTGCTGTACATACAACTGTAGTGCAGGCAAGATGAAATTGCGTTTCTCTCGGCATCCATATAAGAAGCAGCATGATTAAGACACACTCCCACATAGCTCCCACCCCCCCATCCATTCACACATCCCTGAGACATACTTGGGGAAAAAGAATAACTAACTATAATATACAAAATGTCCATAGGTGCAGTAGTGTGTATGTGAGATTCCGGGTCAGCTGTTCAGCATCCTGACAGCTTGTGGGAGGAAGCTGTTGATCAGTCTGGTGGTTCTGCCTCTGATGCTCCGGAATCGTTTACCAGATGGAAGAAGTTCAAAGTGTTTATGCAGAGGGTGAGAACGGTCCTTGACAATGTTCAGTGCCCTGCTCCTACAACGGTTCTGAAAAAGTTCTTGGACAGAGGGGAGGGAGACTCTAATTACCCTCTCAGCCCCCTTGACAATCCTCTGCAGGGCTTTTTTGTCTGACATACAGCAGCTGGAGTACCATGTAGCAATGCAGTACGTCAGAACACTCTCCACCACACCTCTGTAGAAGGTCCTGAGGATGCAAATGGGGAGAGAGGCCTGTTTGAGTTTCCTCAAGAAGTGTAGTCTCTGCTGAGCTCGCTTCCTGATCTCCAAGGAATTCTTGCTCCAGGTCAGGTCCTGCGAGATCTGCACTCCGAGGAACTTGATGTTCTCTACTCTCTCCACTAAACGGCCGCCGATGCTGAGGGGGACGTGCTCAGGCTGTGACCGCCGGAAGTCGATAATCATCTCCTTTGTTTTGTCCACATTGAGCACCAGATTGTTCTCCCTGCACCAGCCCTCCAGGTCTCTCACTTCTTCCCTGTACATTGATTCCTCATCCCTCTGAATAAGTCCCACCACCGTGGTGTCATCTGCAAACTTAATAATCTGGTTCCCCTCGTGTTTGGATACACAGTCATGTGTTAGAAGTGTAAACAACAGTGGACTGAGTACACAGCCTTGAGGGGTTCCGGTACTCAGCGTGACAGAGTTGGAGATGTTGTTTCCAACCCGGACAGACTGAGGTCTCTCAGTCAGGAAATCCAGGATCCAGAGACATGTGGCAGTGTTCAGACCGAGAAGGAGTAATTTCTCTATCAGTCTCTGGGGAATAATGGTGTTGAATGCTGAACTGAAATCAATGTACAGGAGTCTGGCGTAGGTGTCTTTCTGGTCCAGGTGGGTGATGACAGAGTGTAGGGTGGTGACTATAGCATCCTCCGTGGAGCGGTTTGAACGATATGCAAACTGGAGCGGGTCGTGTGATGCAGGGAGGCAGGCTGTGATGTGTGGTTTGACAAGCCATTCAAAACACTTCATCACAATTGGTGTCAGTGCAACAGGACGATAGTCATTCAAACATGACACCACTGGTTTCTTTGCCACCGGTACAATGATAGAGGTCTTGAAGCATCTGGGAACGATGGCCTGACTCAGGGAGATGTTATAAATGTCAGTCAGGACATCCGCCAACTCGCTCGCGCAGTCTCGGAGCACACGTCCCGGAATGTTGTCTGGACCTGCAGCTTTGCGTGGGTTGATTCTGGATAGGGTCCTCCGTGTGTCCGCTGTGTTAATGGTAAAAGCTGGTCCGACCGATGGTGGGAGTGGGCCGGCCCTCCCTCTGATTGTCGAGTTTGATGCTTCAAAACGTGCAAAGAAGTCATTAAGCCTGTCTGGAAGCGAAGCGTCGTCATCATCGACCCCCTGCCTAGACTTAAAGCCCGTCAGTGTCCGAACTCCCTGCCACATCTGCTTGGTGTTCCTAGTGTCACAGAGGTGTCCCTGGATTTTCTCCGCATAGGCGCGCTTTGCCACCTTAATTCCCTTTGAAAGCGCAGACCTGGCTGAGCGGAGGGCAATCCTGTCCTTCGCTCTGAACGCTGCATCTCTGGTTTTAAGCAGCGAGCGCACCTCTGCAGTCATCCAGGGCTTATGATTACAACTCCCACAGTGTGCACAGTCTAAGAACCCTAGCATCATGCATGCTCCCTGGAAGCCCTGCAAACACATTCCAGAACAACCCCTTTCCATCAACAACACCCTGAAGGATTATGGAGTGCCACCCTTTTCGGTTGAAGTAGTCTGTGTGATACAGTTGTGGTGCTATGATGGGGATGTGGGAGCCATCAATAGCACCAACACACTGTGGTAGCCCCCACCTGTTCTCAATGTAGACAGAGATTTCTCTCATCCTCTCTTCATCAGGAAAACGGAGCTGTTGTGGGACCAGGAATGACTCTGCTGCAGCACAAAAGTCCTGCACACACCTGCACACAGTTGTGATGCTGACACCAAAGAGATGGGCAATTGTGCGGTACTCTGAGCTGGTTGCAAGCTTCCATAGGGCAATAGCCACTCGCTTATTTACAGGCACACATTGGCGGAATGTTGTATCAAGACGCTCCATGGATGGACGCACATGTTGCAGAGGAAGGTGAAAGTGTCCTCCGACATTCTGAAGTTCTCCAACCAGAAGGTGTTTGTAAAGCCAGGAACAATGTCCTCCCACCACCGCAACGCACTGACCGATGTCCAGGCACACGGTCTGCAGCAATTATTTGCCAACGTAGCAGCCATCTGCAACACACAGACAGCATACATTTTTTTTTATGTATTATTTGACATAATGTCTGGCCCAGAAAACACGCACGCAGGCTCAGGATGGATTTAACAGCTTTATTCAACAAGCAGGTGTGTCTGAATGGATGTATGCGGTATGTGTATGTGTTGGGGGTGAACGCCGATGCGCAGGAAGCAGAGCAGCGCGCCGTACAGCCGGACAACCCTATGGAAAGAGAGCAGAGGACAAGGGTAAAGGGCACCACACCTGGACAGGGATAATGAGTTGTGTGTTGCTTACTTGTGGGTACAGGTGGCTGGCGTTGGCAAGGGAGAAGCCCGGAAGACAGCGTCCTGCAGAGCCTGCGTTGATGGTGAGGATTGATTGGCGATGACAGGGAAATCCGCCGCCGGGGAATCCACCTGTGCACAGGGGTGAAGACTTGGAGAAAGGTAAGGAATGCTTACGTGAGGTTGAAGTCTTGTTGGTGATCAGAGGTTGATACACGAGCTAAAAAGTGCCGATGCGAACAGACGGCTCCAGACCGCAGCACTGGGCTGAGTGGGCTAAATAGCCCGTTGCTGACGCGGCGCAGGTGTGCGCGCAGCTGAGGCCGCTGATGAGCGGCGAGTCGTGACAGTACTCCCCCCCCTAGCAGCGCCTCCTGGCACTGGTTTGTCCGGGTGCGCCCGGTGGAACTCCGTGATGAGACTCCTGTCCAACACCAAAGAAGAGCGCACCCAGGACCTCCACTCAGGACCGAATCCCTCCCAGTCCACCAAGTACTGCAGCCCGCAACCTCGGCGCCGGGAGTCCATGATGGAGGCGACTCTCCAGGCCGGGTGGCCGTCGATCATCATAGGCACGGGCGGCACTGCGGGTGGGGGGCAGAGGGGATTGGAGACAAAGGGCTTAATCTTGGACACATGGAAGGTGGGACAAATGCGGAGAGAGGGGGGGAGGGCCAGACGCACAGCCACCGGGTTAACAATTTTAGAAATGGTGAAGGGGCCAATGAAGCGTGGGGCCAACTTCCTCTTCTCAGCCTTAAGGTGGATATCCTGAGAGGCCAACCAGACCTGTTGACCCACCTGGTAGGCAGGGGCTGGTCTCCTGTGGCGATTCGCCATAGTGCTGTTGCGCGCCGCCGTGCGTAAGAGCGCGTCGCGCGCCTTGGTCCACAGAGCCCGACACTGTCTCAGGTGCGCTTGGATGGAAGGAACCGCCAGCTCCGCCTCCTGCTCCGGGAACAAAGGTGGATCATAGCCCAAGGACGCCTTGAAGGGGGACATCCCTGTGGCGGAGGACCGAGCCGTGTTGTGGGCGTACTCTACCCAAGCCAGGTGCGTGCTCCAGGAAGACGGGTTGGAGGAAGTGACGCAGCATAGGGCAGCTTCCAGCTCCTGGTTGGCCCGTTCGCACTGCCCGTTGGATTGCGGGTGGTGACCGGAGGAGAGGCTAACTGTGGCCCCCAAGGCGTTGCAAAAACACTTCCACACCTCTGAGACAAACTGGGGCCCCCGATCCGAGACGACGTCCACCGGTATCCCGTGCAGCCTGACCATGTGCTGAACCAGAAGGTCCACTGTCTCCCGTGCCGTTGGAAGACCCCGAAGTGGCACGAAGTGGGCGGCCTTGGAGAATCGATCCACGATGGTCAAGACGGCATCATAGGTGTTAGAGGTCGGGAGACCGGTGACGAAGTCGAGGGCTATGTGAGACCAGGGCCTGCCAGGGATCGGCAGGGGCTGGAGCAGACCCGCGGGGGGAGAACTTCCTGACTTGCCGGTGACACACACAGGGCACGCCCGGAGGTAGTTGGCGGCGCCCTTCTGCAGACCTGGCCACCAGAAGGAACGCTGGAGGAGATCCACTAGCCGGGATACGCCAGGGTGGCAGGTGAGTTTGGAGGTGTGAACCCAATGGATGACCTCCCCCCGGACAGAAGATGGAACGAACAGCCTTCCCTCCGGTCCGCCGCCAGGGTCCGGTTCGGTCTCCTGCGCCCTCCGGATCTTGTCCCTGATGGTCCAGGAAATTGCCCCTACCACACACGAGCTGGGCAGGATGGTATGACCCGGCTCCTCTGACGTCTCAGGGGCAAACTGCCTGGAGAGGGCATCAGGTAGGCCGTTCTTAGAGCCAGGGCGATAGGTAATGGTGAAGCGGAACCAGGCGAAGAACAAGGACCAGCGCACCTGGCAGGCATTCAGACGTCTAGCAGATCGAAGGTACTCCAAGTTCTTATGGTCCGTCAGCACCACAAATGGTAATGCAGCCCCCTCCAGCCAGTGGCGCCACTCCTGCAGGGCGAGCTTGATGGCGAGAAGCTCCTTGTCCCCGACGTCGTAATTCCGCTCAGCTGGAGACAAACGCCGTGAGAAGAAGGCACAGGGTCGCTTGACCCCATCGGTGGGTGATCGATGGGATAGCACCGCCCCCACTCCCGTATCAGACACGTCGACTTCCACCAGGCACTGCAGTGCGGGGTCGACCTGGGTCAGGACTCGGGAGGAGGAGAACTCCATCTTCAATGCCTGGAATGCCGCAGCGACCTTTTCGGTCCAGCGGAAAGTGTTCTTGGGGGAAGTGAGACGGGTCAGCGGGGCAACGATGGCACCGAAGTTAGGCACAAAACGGCAGTAGAAATTGGCAAACCCAATAAATTGCTGGACCTGCTTCCTGGAGGTCGGCGTGGGCCATTCAACCACCGCTTTAACCTTCGCGGGGTCAGGTAGGACCTGGTTGTGTGAGATTACAAACCCTAAGAAGGAGGTGGTCTTGGCGTAAAACTCACACTTCTCGGCTTTGACGTACAGCCTGTTCTCCAGCAGCCGCTGTAAGACCCGCCTTACATGCACCTGGTGTTCCTCCTGTGACCTGGAGAAGATGAGGATGTCATCCAGGTATACGAACACGAAGAGGCAGAGGAAATCACGCAGGACGTCATTGATCAGGCGTTGAAATACAGCAGGGGCGTTGGTCAGTCCAAAGGGCATCACCAGATACTCAAAGTGCCCACTAGGCGTTCTAAAGGCTGTCTTCCACTCATCCCCCTCCCTGATGCGGACGAGGTGGTATGCACTGCGAAGATCCAATTTGGTGAACCAGGTCGCCCCCTGCAGGGAGTGGAAGGCAGTGTCCATCAGTGGCAGGGTGTAACGGTCCTTCTCCGTGATGTCATTCAAGGCCCGGAAGTCGATACATGGGCGGAGTGACCCATCCTTCTTTGACACGAAGAAGAACCCTGCGCTGAGCGGAGACGAGGAGGGACGGATGATACCTGCGTTGAGTGACTCCTTGATATAACTATCCATCGCTTCCCGCTCCGGTACTGACAAGCTGTAGAGGCGTCCGGAAGGCAGGGGCGCCCCCGGGCGGAGGTTGATGGCGCAGTCGTAGGGCCGGTGAGGAGGAAGAGACATCACCCTGGACTTACTGAATACGAGGCCCAGGTCATGGAACTCCGAGGGCACCAGAGTGAGATCCGGAGGCGCGGCGTCCTTAGCCGGGGGAGGAGAAGACGGGGCGCAGGCTGCGGATTGTAAACAGGTGCCCATGCAGAAGGAACTCCAGGCGGCGACTCTTCCTGTCTGCCAATCCAGCACGGGGTTGTGGAGACGCAAGCAGGGGTACCCAAGGATGACAGGCGTCACAGAGGAGGACAGGACGTACAGGGTGAGATCCTCTCAGTGGTTACCAGAGATTATGACAGGGACTGGTTGCGTGCGATGAGTCACTTGTCCGAGGGGCACACGGGAAAGGGTGATCAGGCTGAGAGGAGCGGCCAGAGGGTGGCAGGGGATGCCCAATTGGGTTGCCAGGCTCTTTGAAATGAAGCTCTGCTCTGCTCCTGAGTCCACCAGTGAGATGCCCCGTGGCGTTGTGACAGAATCGGATGGGCAAGGATAGACTTGTGAGGGGATTTGACTGGTTAGAGTCCGCGAGGCCCCCTACAGTGACTCGCGGACCTCCCCGTTTGGCTTCTCCGGGCAATGCTCCACGGTGTGTTGATCTCCTCCGCAATACATGCAGAGGCCCAACTTCCAGCGGCGCTGTTTCTCCGCTAGGGGGAGCTTTGACCGACCAACCACCATCGCCTCCGATTCCTCGGAAGACTCTGGTGGAGGTAACGCCAGGGGGCGGTCTTGAGGCGTGCGGACGGGGCCTCCACGCGAGCGGCTGCTAGACTTCCGCTCGGTGGACTGTTCACGCAGCCTGTTATCTAAACTAATAGTTATGGAGATCAGCTCTGCAAGCGTCTCCGGAAGATCTCGATCGGCCAGCTCATCCCTCAGACCTGAGCTGAGGCTGCAGAGGAAGATGCCACAGAGGGCCGCCTCGTCCCAGCCTACTTCCTCGGCAGCGACCTGGAAGACGATTGCGTAATCCGCCCGCTGACCGGCCTCCCTGTTGGAGGCCAAGGAGCCAGTCAGTGAGGACACTATCACGCCGGGAGTGATCAAACACCTCGAGGAAGCTCTGCACGAACTGGCTGTAGGAGAGGTTTGCGTAACTGGGCTTCGCCATAACGGCGTAAGCCCAAGTTAGCGCTCGCCCCTCCAGAAGGTTTCCAATGTAGCCAATTCGGCTGTGGTCCGAGGGAAAATCCCCGGGAACACGCAGAAACACCGACTCACACTGCATAATGAACCCCCGCGCTCCGCCGAGCTTCCCGCTGAAGCGGGCGGGGGTTGGGATTGGTGTGAGTCGAGTGGGCGTCCCCGTGGCAGACTGACCGGGCACGGGAGCAGCGGGAGCAAACCCCCCCTGGCGAGCTGAGGGGAACGCCTGCTGGGGGTCCAAGCAATCTAACCAGTGAGTTTTGTTAACCAACTGGTTCAAAACCACCTGCTGTTGATGGGCAATTAAATCCACCTGAGCCTCGAGGGTGGAAAGACGGCGTGCGAGCCCGCTGTCTGCTGAGCCGCTCTGCTGGAGCCGTACTGACATAATGTCTGGCCCAGGAAACACGCACGCAGGCTCAGGATGGATTTAACAGCTTTATTCAACAAGCAGGTGTGTCTGAATGGATGTATGCAGTATGTGTATGTGTTGGGGGTGAACGCCGATGCGCAGGAAGCAGAGCAGCGCGCCGTACAGCTGGACAACCCTATGGAAAGAGAGCAGAGGACAAGGGTAAAGGGCACCACACCTGGACAGGGATAATGAGTTGTGTGTTGCTTACTTGTGGGTACAGGTGGCTGGCGTTGGCAAGGGAGAAGCCCGGAAGACAGCGTCCTGCAGAGCCTGCATTGATGGTGAGGATTGATTGGTGATGACGGGGAAATCCGCCGCCGGGGAATCCACCTGTGCACAGGGGTGAAGACTTGGAGAAAGGTAAGGAATGCTTACGTGAGGTTGAAGTCTTGCTGGTGATCAGAGGTTGATACACGAGCTACAAAGTGCTGATGCGAACAGACGGCTCCAGACCGCAGCACTGGGCTGAGTGGGCTAAATAGCCCGCTGCTGACGAGGCGCAGGTGTGCGCGCAGCTGAGGCCGCTGATGAGCGGCGAGTCGTGACATTATTAGCTATAAGCTCTTGCCACTACAACGTACTACGCTGTGATTACAATGACTGTAGCCAACATTACCGATCGTTAGCTTACCCTCATCCTGCTCCTCGTCCTCCGTATGACACTGGATTCAAAGCTGCGAGACTCCCCTGCAGACACTGCTGCATACTGAAATTCCACAACAGCACGCCAAAGTCTCCTGTATTTCTCCTCTGTGTTTTGTCTCGCAGCACGCAGCCTTCGCTGGCTCTGCTGTTTGGCCTTAACAAAAAGCCACAGGACGAGAATCAAAAGTATATGGTCGTCCATTTTGCTGTTGTGTTGTACGTGTGGTCCAGGGAATATGGTGCTGCCTCACGGGGCGCGTAGCGCCGCCTCCAACTCCCTCCAAATCCCGCCTCCGACTCCCTCCTTCTCCCACCCACACTACAGTGAGCCTTGTGCTGTGGAAAAATATGCGGGCTGAACTGTACCAGACTGTACCGTCCCGTTCCGGGCCAAACGAGGCCAAAGTGTTCCAAATGGAAAAGCGCCTTAAGAGGCCATGGTGGAAGAGACTCTGTCTCTTTGCTGTGATCCATTGACCTGTACGGAGTGACTCCAGTTCAGTTCCTGTTCTTATAATAAAATATATAAACTGTCGCTTCGCCTCCTCATCCTTTTACGGACACAACATTTGGTGACGAGGATTCAAAGTATGGAGTGAGCTGCTACCGCTTTTTGGCCATTTCTGGAGGCTCGGGGAGAGCCGCCCATGCCCTGGGCCAGGTGGTATGCGGCCTTTAGGAACTATCTGATCGCTCTGGACCTTGGTGAGCTCAAAAAGCTGCATGCTAAAGCTATCCTGGTCCATAATTTGGGAATGGAGGGCCAGAGAATTCTAAGTATGCTAGGAGGTAGTGACACGTTTGATGATGTGGTGCAGCTAATGGCGGGTTATTTTCGTGCCCCGGAAAACACCATTGTTAAAAGAATCCAGTTTCGACAGCGACGCCAGCGGCCAGGGGAGTCTGTGCAACATTTTGTTGCCGACCTATGCCAGCTGGCTGGAGAGTGCTAATTCAGCATTTTAGAGGAAGAAATGGTCCGCGACCAACTGGCGGAACATGTCCTCAGTTCCTCCGCGAGGGCACGTCTCCTGAACTTTCACCGGGGAACTGACGCTGATTACCACCATGGAGCTACAGCAGTACGAGGCAGCAGATAAATTGGCAAAACATCTTGGCGAAGATGAGAAGCTGCGAGGGGATGAGAAACAGTGGAAGGCACTGGCCACGGTCTTGGATAGCGAAAATGGCGTGAGTGATGAAGAATATGCCACCGCTGTCAAAGTGAGGTCTGCCCCAGGGACGCCAAGGTGTTACGGCTGTGGGTCCGCTAGGCACTGTTACAAGGCAAGAGACTGTCCAGCAAGGGGGAAATGCCTGATTATTTCTCTCTCCACAATGGTGACCCTTGACGCACAATGCAACGCGAGGCGAACACCCCGGAGATGACCCAGACGGGTACCAGCAACGCATGCGCCGTTTCGGTCAAACTCCCAGACTCTTGGCTACACGACCCAAAGTCTATGTTCCTCCACACCAAGGCCCAGTTCGCGCTCCGGGGAATAACGGCAGATGACACCAGATACTACTATGTGGTTGCAGCACTGGATACACGCACAGCTCAGCAGGTGGCGAGCCTGCTCCATCTGCCCCCAGCCCGTGACAAATACGGCACTCTCAAAACCGCACTGACCAGGCGCTACACGCTCTCGGACTGTGAGAGAGCGGAGAGGCTCCTGACGCACTCCGAGTTAGGAGACGGGTCGGCAGTCGAATTGATGGAGAAGACGTTGGCGTTGATGGGCACAGATGACAGGCATTTCCTCTTTGTTCACCTTTTCTTCCGAAACCTCCCGATGGCGGCCAGAGCGGTCCTTGCCAATTCACCGCTGCTGGCCGCATGCAACTACTGGGCGCTAGCCCAGGAGGCAGATCAGATTATCCTTACCACCAGAGCCCTCACAGTGAACTCAGCGGCGTCGGACCCCAGCGAGACGGCCAGCGGAGGCGAGGAGCCAGCAATGGTGGCTGCAGCAGGGGCCAAGAAGCACCGGAGAGACATGCTTTGTTTCAACCACCGCCGTTTTGGAGAGGACGCACGCCGATGCATGCCACCGTGCCAATTCAAGCATTCGGGAAACACCAGGACCGGCAGTCGGTAGCAGCTGCGACCGCCGGTGAAGCAAGCAAGCTGCTCTATGTGACAGACTCACGCTCGGGGAGACGGTTCCTCGTGGATTCCAGCTCCCAAAAGAGCCTCATCCTGCCGTCCTACGCTGACCGGCTGGCGGGAACTAGCGGCCCCGAGCTGACGGCCGGAAACGGCTCAGACATTAAGACTTTTGGTGAAAGGACGCTGACTGTATCCTTGC
This sequence comes from Pholidichthys leucotaenia, assembly GCA_020510985.1. Taxonomy (NCBI): domain Eukaryota; kingdom Metazoa; phylum Chordata; class Actinopteri; order Cichliformes; family Pholidichthyidae; genus Pholidichthys; species Pholidichthys leucotaenia. The sequence goes on from CM035843.1 coordinate 341,944,559, forward strand.
ACGGCCATACATACCAATGGACATTCATCATAGCGGCATGCAGCTTCCCCATCTTAGGCGCTGATTTTTTGTGTGCACACAGACTGCTAGCCGATGTTGCTAACAGACGCCTGTTTAACGCTATGTCTTTTGATTCTCTCCCCTGTACAGCTCGAGGAACCGGGCCAGCAACACTAGCCAACGTCACAGCTCCAGGAGGTAAGTTCTACACACTACTCACCCAGTTCCCAGCACTCACGGTCCTGACGTTTTCAGCGGCTGTCACTAAACATGGGGTGGAGCACTTCATTACCACCACCGGGCCGCCCATTTTCGCAAGACCTCGGTGCCTGGACGCAGATAACTGGCCATAGCGCGCAAGGAGTTTGCCAACTTGGAAAGGTTGGGCATCATCAGGTGCTCAAACAGCCCATGGGCATCCCCGCTACATATGGTTCCTAAGGCCGAGGGATCATAGCGGCCGTGTGGAGATTTCCGCAGATTAAACAACGCCACAGTGCACGACCGCTACCCCATCCCTCATATTCAGGATTTTTCCATTCACCTCACCGGGGCACGCATTTTTTCCAAGATAGACCTGGTCCGCGGTTACCACCAGGTCCCGGTGCGCGCTGAGGACATACCTAAAATGGCAGTAATAACCCCACTTGGCCTGTTTAAGTTTTTACGCATGCCTTTCGGGTTAAAAGGCGCAGCGCAGACATTCCAACGCATGATGGATGCGGTGTTGCGCAATCTGCCGTTTGTGTTCGTCTACCTGGACGACATCCTCGCGGCCAGCGCGTCCGAAGATGAACACGTAACCCACCTCAGGACAGTTTTCCAGAGGTTGGAGGAGCACAGATTAATAATCAACCCGGCGAAGTGCCAGTTCGGGGTGGCGGGGATCGATTTTTTGGGCCACCGCATCTCACTGGAGGTCGCGACACCCTTGCCGGACAAGTTGCACACCGTGGCGAATTTTCCCCAGCCTCAGACAGTCAAGGCGCTGCAGGAGTTTTTGGGGATGGTTAACTTCTACAATCGTTTCCTCCCCCGTGGAGCCCAGCTCATGCAGCTGTTGTATGCCGCACTTAAGAAACGGAAACCGGCGGACAGAATCGACTGGACTCCTGAGCGGGAGTAGGCATTTTCCGAGATTAAAACAGCTCTGGCGAACGCCACACTGCTGGTGCACTCCAACCCGGTGGCTCGGATAGCGCTCACTACCGATGCCTCGGACATGGCCATAGGGGCCGTCGTGGAGCAGCACGTCCCCGGTTCTTGGTAGCCACTCGCCTTTTTTAGCAGATCTTTGCACAACAGTGGACGTAAATACAGCACGTTTGACAGAGAGTTACTGGCTCTCCACCTGGCCATACGCCACTTCCAGTTCTGGCTGGAAGGGCGCACCTTCACTGCGTTCGTAGACCACAAGCCGCTAACGTATGCGATGGCCAAGGTTTCGGAACCATGGTCGGGCCGGCAGCAGAGACAGCTGGCTGCGATCTCGAAGTTTACGACCGACATTCAGCATGTGGCTGGTAAACCCAACGTGGTGGTGGACTGCCTCTCGCACGTATTAGTGGCCCCAGTCTATGTGGGGATAGATTACGCAGCCATGGCTGCTGTGCAGAGCGGCAATGTGGACGTTTGCGCACTCCAGTCTTGACCAACAGGGTTAAGGCTTTAGAGCAGAGTACTGCAAGACGGGGGGGTCCCCCCTAATCTGTAACGTCTCCACGGGCCACCCGTGCCCGGTGGTCCCAAGCGCTTGGCGCCGCCGCGCTTTTGAGTCGGTTCACTCCCTGGCGCACCCAGGAGTGCACGCGTCAGTCAAAATGGTGGGATCGAAGTTCGTCTGGCCGAGCCTGCGCAAACAGGTGAAAGAGTGGGCTGCAGCCTGCGTAGCATGCCAGTGAGCTAAAGTGCACAGGCACACAAAGGCCCCCTTGGAGCCGTTCCATATCCCGGCTAAGCGGTTCGACCACGTTCACGTGGACCTCATGGGCCCCCTCCCGCCATCGCAAGGGTTCATGCACCTCCTGACAGTGGTGGACCACACCACGCGCTGGCCCGAAGTAGTCCCGCTAGTTTCCACCGTGTCCGTAGAAGTTGCACCCGCTTTTTTGACAACATGGGTGGCACGTTTCGGCACCCCTTTGGATATCACGTCCGATCGGGGCTACGCGCTTTTGTACCAAGGGCCTTGAAGGACGCAGCGTTCGCATTTGTCAGGCACGATGCCCACCGGACCCCCTTGCGCCTGCCCTATGATGGCCCGTTCAGAGTGCTGGAACCCGGGGAGAAACATTTTGTGTTAGACTTGGGGGGACACAGAGAAACAGTCTGTATAGACAGGCTTAAGCCCGCTTTCGTGTTATCAGACGAGCAAGTGGCGCTGGCCCGAATTCCTCTGTGCGGATGACCCCCACTGAGAACTCCCCAGGTAAATGACTCGTCAGATCAGTCACAAGGGCATGCTAATGATGTTTTCTTCCCTCCCAATGTCCCTCCACAGATGGACGCACCCCCAACCTTGAAGCCGCAGACCCCACGTTACAGCCACTACGGACGAAAGCTGAAACCCAAAGGACATGAGGGTCAAGGCTCAGTCTGAGTCTGGGGGAGGGTGTGTGTGTGTGTGTGAATCCACCTCAGTATATTTACACTTGTGGACAGCGTGAAATGAAGAGGCTGAATTTATTTCTCAATTCAGGTTTATTGACGATCTCACATCTCCAACCATCTCTCAAACAGAAAAAGAGAGCGAACTCCCCCAAACCCCCACTTTTATACCTGGGACATCAAAGAACAGAATCACCTTGTCATCAAACCCCCCATCGACAATAACTCTCCCCCAGGTCCCTTCTTCCTCCACCTGACCCCAGGAGGTCAGGAAGTCCTTTCAGAGTCCTCACCAAAGGCACCTCCACCTCCTACTGTTATCCCCAGGAGGTCCAGACATATTGTTCCTTCAAAGACGTGAGGTTACAAAATACATATGCAGTCTTAAGCATCGCAATCAATGTGCTATACATATTATCCAAAATATGTGTGCCACATAACCCCCCCCCCCCCCCCCCAGACGTTGAAGAATGAAACAATACAACATAGTCCACACAACATGATAAAACCACAACATCAGTCCATATGCCGTTTGGGCTTCAAACACCTTCCAAACTTGCTGTAAGCGGGCTTTGCAGCTCCTGTGGTGCCATCCTGCAATGAATCTGCTAACTGAGGATGAGAACTGTTAGTTGATCCCTGCGGGGGCTCTGGGGCATGCTCCCTGGGGGGTCTGCCACGTCGAGGAGCCCTCGCCACTCGTACAGACTCATCAGCCATCACAAAAGCAGGTTTTAGTCTGTCTATACTAATTGTTTCCCTCCTGTCCCCCAAATCTAGCACAAAATGCTTATCACCTGTTTCCAGCACCCTATATGGGCCATCGTAAGGTGGGCGCAGAGCTGGGCGCTGGGCCTCGTGCCTAACAAAAACAAACTCGGCATTTTTTAAAGATTTGGGTACAAAAACACGCGGAAAAGTGTGATGAACGGGGCCCGGAAGCATGTCCGCTCCCGTGCCGATCAGCGACCACTGAGCAGGGGGACGCCCTGGCGCCGGATTATCTGGCAGAAACTCCCCTGGCAGCCGGAGAGGCTGCGCAAAAACCAACTCCGCTGGGGAGGCTTTTAAGTCCTCTTTCGGCGCAGAACGCAACCCCAATAAAACCCATGGTAGTCTGTTTACCCAATTTGCATCCGTAAGCGACACTCTGAGGGCTGCCTTCAATGATCTATGAAAACGCTCGCATAAACCATTAGCCTGGGGGTGGTAAGCGGTAGTGTGGTGAATTGTCACACCTAGGCTGTGGGCCATCGCTGACCAAAGCTCAGACACAAATTGAGGTCCCCTGTTGGACGTAATATCCGACGGAACCCCGAAACGCGCTATCCAAGCCGTCAAAAATGCGCGGGCCACCACTGCAGCTGTGGTTGATGCCAGTGGGACCACTTCCGGCCAACGCGTGGTTCGGTCCACCATTGTCAGGAGATGTGTGAACCCCTGCGACGACGGTAGGGGGCCCACGAGGTCGACATGCACATGATCAAACCTCTTGGCCGGGATGTGAAACAGCTCTAAGGGGGCTTTTGTGTGCTTGTGAATTTTGGCCCGCTGGCAAGCCATACAGGCTCTTGCCCACTCTTTAACGTGCTTGCGCAGGCTCGGCCAAACAAACTTTTCCGCTACCATTTTCACAGACGCGCGCACCCCTGGGTGCGCCAGGGAGTGAATCAAGTCAAAAATGCGGTGGAGCCAAGCGGCCGGCACTACCGGACGCGGTCGTCCAGTAGAGACATCGCAGATTAGGGGGGGGGATACCATTTTGCAGGCTCCTGCTCTCCAGCCTTAACCCTGTTGGTCCAGACTGGAGCGCACACACGTCCGCATCGCTACCCTGATCCGCTGCCATGGCTGCATAATCTATCCCCACATGAACTGGGGCCGCGTGCGCTTCCGCGCTGCTATTTTGCTCTGCGGCTGCGGTAGTATAATCTACCTCTGCGCGGACTGGTGCTGTTACCGCGCGAGAGAGGCAGTCTGCCACTACATTGAGTTTACCTGCTACGTGTTGAATATCAGTAGTAAATTCCAAAATTGCGGCCAGCTGCCTCTGCTGCCGGCCTGACCAAGGTTCCGAAATTTTGGCCATCGCAAAAGTGAGCGGTTTGTGGTCGACAAACGCGGTGAAACGCCAACCCTCCAGCCAGAATTGGAAGTGGCGAATGGCTAAGTGGAGCGCTAACAGCTCCCTGTCAAACATGCTGTATTTTTGCTCGGCTTTGCGCAAGGATCTGCTGAAAAAGGCCAGCGGCTGCCAAACCCCGGCAACGTGCTGCTCCACAACCGCCCCTATGGCCATATCTGATGCATCAGTAGTGAGCGCTATGCGGGCCGTTAGGTCTGGATGAGCTAACAATGCAGCGTCTGCAAGGGCTTTTTTTTACCTCCGCGAATGCGCGCTCCCGGTCCGGGGACCATTCGATTGCATTGGAGGGTTTTTGCTTTTTAAGCGCGGCATATAGTGGTTGCATGAGCTGCGCTGTGTGGGGGAGGAAACGGTTATAAAAATTCACCATTCCTAAAAACTCCTGTAGTGCTTTGACCGTTTGTGGCTGGGGAAAATCTGCCATTGCGCGCACTTTGTCCGGTAGCGGAACTGCCCCTTCTGGGGAGACACGGTGCCCCAAAAAATCGATCTGCGCCACCCCGAACTGGCACTTAGCTGGATTGATTATTAACCCGTGCTCTCCCAACCTCCGAAAAACTGCTGTGAGGTGTTTTTCGTGTTCCTCTTCGGATGTGCTGGCTACCAAAATGTCGTCCAGGTAGACGAACACAAAAGGGAGATCGCGTAACACGGCATCCATCATGCGCTGGAAGGTTTGCGCGGCGCCTTTAAGGCCAAATGGCATGCGTAAAAACTCAAGAAGTCCAAACGGGGTTATCACCGCTGTTTTGGGAATGTCCTCAGCACACACTGGGACTTGATGATAGCCGCGGACCAAGTCTATTTTAGAAAAAATGCGCGCCCCCGCCAGATGTACCGAAAAATCCTGAATATGTGGAATTGGGTAGCGGTCATGCGTGTGCCGTTGTTTAACCTGCGGAAGTCACCGCAAGGTCTCCACGAGCCGTCAGCTTTAGGGACCATGTGCAGTGGGGAAGCCCATGGGCTGTTTGAACGGCGGATGATGCCCAACCTTTCCAGGTTGGCGAACTCCTCGCGCGCTATGGACAGTTTAGCTGCATCCAAGCGCCGAGCTTTCGCAAAGACTGGGGGGCCAGTGGTAGTGATAAAGTGCTCCACCCCGTGTTTCGCAACTGTTGCCGAAAAGGTGGGAACTGTGAGTGCTGGAAACTGTGTGAGGAGTGCGTGAAACTTACCGCCTGCTGTGGCGACGTTGGTCTGTGCTGGTGGCGGGGACATTCGAGATGCACAAGGAATGGAGTAAAAGGAGAGTGCATTAACCAGGCGTCTATTGGAAAGATCAGCTAACAACCCATGTGAGCACAGAAAATCAGCACCTAACATGTTAAAACTCACCACCGCTATAATAAAAGTCCATTCATAAGTGCGGCCGTGCAAGGACAGAAGCAGAGTCCTTTCACCGAAGGTCTTAATGCTCGAGCCGTTCGCCGCTGTTGCCCAGTCACCACGGGGGCCTGCCAGCCGGTCAGCGTAGGTTGGGGTGATGAAACTCACTTGGGCGCCCGTGTCCACGAGGAAGTGCCGCCCAGAGCGCGCATCCGTCAGGTAGAGCAGCTTGTTCCGCTCGCCGAGGGCCGCTGCTGCTAACGACTCCCGGTCCTGGCGTTTCCCGAGCTCTTGAACTGGCACGGCGGTACACACTTGCGCGCCCTCTCTGCGAAGCGACGATGGTAAAAGCAGAAGTTGTCTCCTCCGCTGTGTTGGGACTTCGCTGCCGCCATCGTTGGTGGGATCGACTCTGTCGCCTCTGGCCCACCGCTGCTCCCGGTCGCCGCGCCGAGATCTGCCGCTGCTGCGGTGGCCGCGTGCTCCTTGCTGGAGTCGAGGATCCGCTGTGCCTCCTGGGCCAGCGCGCGGAAGTCCCGCTGGGTCACGAAATGCGTGCCTGCCAGGGTCGCCCTCGTCTGCGATGGAAGGGTTCTCAGGAAGATATGCGTGAAGAGGAAATCATTGTTGTCTGTGCCTCTCAGCTGCAGCATGTCTTCCATCAGGTCGACCGGCCTGCGTCCTCCCAAGTCGTGCAGAGCTAGGAGCCTCCTAGCCCTCTCCTCGGCCGAGGGCGTGAAACGCTGGATGAGGGCAGCTTTCATCCCGCTGTATTTGTCGCCAGCGGGCAGTTGCTGCACCAGGCTCCGCACGTGCCAAGCTGTGCGGTTGTCGAGTTTGGCGATGACGTGGTAGAATTTCGTGTCATCTGCTGTTATTCCCCCGAGTGCGAACTGGGCTTCGGCCAGGAGGAACCACGAGTCCGGGTTGTCCTGCCAGAACTCTGGTAGCTTGACTGAGACCGCGCTTGCTCGAGTGGTCTCTGACGAGTCCGGCTCGGGAGAACTGTCTCTTCCCATTGTATGTCGTAAGGTCACCAATGTGGAGAGCGTGAAATGAAGAGGCTGAATTTATTTCTCAATTCAGGTTTATTGACAATCTCACATCTCCAACCATCTCTCAAACAGAAAAAGAGAGCGAACTCCCCCAAACCCCCACTTTTATACCTGGGACATCAAAGAACAGAATCACCTTGTCATCAAACCCCCCATCGACAATAACTCTCCCCCAGGTCCCTTCTTCCTCCACCTGACCCCAGGAGGTCAGGAAGTCCTTTCAGAGTCCTCACCAAAGGCACCTCCACCTCCTACTGTTATCCCCAGGAGGTCCAGACATATTGTTCCTTCAAAGACGTGAGGTTACAAAATACATATGCAGTCTTAAGCATCTCAATCAATGTGCTATACATATTATCCAAAATATGTGTGCCACACACTCAGACTTAAGACAAAAGGGAATTGTCATGGGGGGTTTGTGTGTGGATGTGGGGGTGGTGTGTTGATGTGAACAGTGACAAAGAGAATGGGAATTACAAAGGCTTTGATGTTAAGGCAGCGCACAGAGAAGGCTGACCGAGTGGTTGGATTTATGAGCAGAGGTGCATGAGATCTGTTACTCTTTTGCTGCTTGTGTTTCTAGAGAAATGTAGAGAGAGAGTGAATAAAGCTTGATATGATCTGGACCTCTCTGCCTGATTATTTCTCTCTCCACAATACTTTCTTTCACAGCAGAAGCAGCATCTTCGTGGAAAAGGATAGAAAACCGGGAAGTCAAACAGCAGAAATGGACTCTATTTGAAGAGAAACTTTGTGAAGAAGTCCGCCATTTCTTCGCTGGTGAAAATTGTGGTGCATCAGCGCCTTGGCGCTACCAATCAGGCAGGAGTGAAACTACAAATGATGGATGTGTGCATGTGTCAACTGCTTGGCCTGGGTAGATGAAAAAAGTGAGCATGAGCAGCGCCACGTACATGCTGGGCTTCTTGTCAGGTCAGATTCTATCTGCTACTGGTAAACTGTAACCCACTACAACCTGTCTCAGTCCTAGCTATGGGTAAATAGCCCCACTGCCTTGTGGGTGTCTTGGGAAAAGTCAAAGGCTAAGGGAGTAAACCCTGACAGAAAATCCAGAGTGGAGCCCTAAGGCGGTCGACTGGCATAATAGTCACCTTCCGGCAGCTCCTGCATCCTGATCCGCCCCCAGCCGTCTTGACTCTGTATTGCCACTGGATCCGGTGTCTCAGGACGAGAGATGAGGCTGATTCTGCGCAAGTCTCCCTCACTTTAATCAAAGTTCCGCGCAAGCCATGACATCACCACCTAGCCAACTTTAAGCCCTGTGGCGATGGGGGAGCGGCGAAGCAGCAGGTGAGGATACACTGGAAGCTGTAGTCGCAAACCTGCACACAGGCGGCTCAGGACAAGTGGTCGCTCTCCACTGAACCGAGACAGCAGTGAAGTTCGGCAGCCTCCTGAGCGACTGAGCAGCCCTTTTCAGGATCGCTCTGCTCGCCTCCTTAGCAAGAGGACGGGGCTAGAAAAGGTGCCCCAAACATAGCTGGTCTCACCTCACCCTGGTCAGCATACCGCGGTTGGCGGGGATCCCCAAATAGCGGTCAAAACACAAAGAGAAATAAAGCAATGGCGCTCACCTTAGCATCATGGAACGTAAGGACTCTGCTCGACAATGCCAAAGCGAACAGACCAGAAAGACGAACTGCACTAGTGGCCAGAGAACTAGCTCGTTACAACATCAACATTGCTGCTCTCAGCGAGACACGTTTTTCAGACAAAGGCCAGCTGACAGAAACCGGTGGTGGCTACACCTTCTTCTGGAGTGGGCGCAGCAGTGAGGAGAAGTGCGAGGCAGGTGTTGGTTTTGCAATCAAATCCATTCACGTGCAGAAACTATCAAGTATTCTCGAGGGTCTGAACGACCGCCTGATGAAAATGCACCTCCCACTTGGGAGGAAGTCAAATGCAACCATCATCAGCGCTTATGCTCCGACCATGACAAACCCCGAAGAGACCAAAGATATGTTTTATGAGGAACTAGACTCCCTCATTGCTTCAGCAAAATCTGAGAAGCTCATCATCCTCGGTGACTTCAATGTTCGAGTAGGGGCCGACTACCACGCCTGGCAGAGAGTACTGGGAAAACATGGCATTGGAAAATCTAACAGCAACAGACAACTCCTGCTCAGAATGTGTGCCTCTCATGGCCTAGCCATCACCAACACCATGTTTCGCCTACCTACATGGGACAAGACATCCTGGATGCACCCTCGCTCTAAGTATTGGCATCTCATTGACTATGTCATCATCAGGACAAAGGACAGGCGGGATGTGAGAGTGACCAAAGCCATGTGTGGTGCCGACTGCTGGACTGACCATCGCTTGATCATCTCAAAGATGAACTTCCACATCCAGCCCAAAAGGAGACCACAAGGCCAGAAAGTGACAAAGAGGCTGAACGTCATGAAACTCAAAGACCCCAAGAAGGTACAAGAGTTTCAAGATCACATGCACAGCTGCCTGTCAGATCTCCAGCTCAACCAGCCAAGCATTGAGGACCAATGGGCATCCTTCAGGGACACCGCTCACTCGGCTGCCCTTGAATGCCTAGGCCCAGTAACCAGAAATCACCAGGACTGGTTCGACGAAAACAACACAGAAATTCAGCAGCTGTGCAATTCAAGCCAAACTACGCCACATGCAGGACTCCTGGCTCAGTGCCAAGGCCAACGAGATTCAATGCTTTGCTGACAGGCATGACACAAAGAGGTTCTATGATGCCCTGAAAGCTGTATATGGACCTCAGTTCTCCGGATCATCCCCTCTTCTCAGTGCTGATGGTTCTACCCTGCTGACAGAAAAGAAGTTGGTCTTGGAAAGATGGGTGGAATACTTCTGTAGTGTGCTCAATCGGCCTGCACAGATCAACCACGAAGCCATTGCTCGCCTTCCCCAGGTGCCAATAAACTACGAGCTGGTCATCCCACCTTCGGAAGATGAGGTCAGCAAAGCCATCAAACAGCTGTCCACTGGGAAAGCCCCAGGCTCTGATGTCATCCCTGCAGAAGTCTACAAGACAGGTGGCCCAACCACCCTTAGACAGCTCACCAGTCTGTACCAGTCCATGTGGAGCAAGGAACAGCTACCACAAGAGCTCAGAGATGCCACAATTGTCCACATCTACAAGCGGAAAGGAAATCGCCAGTCCTGTGAAATCACTGAGGAATATTCCTTCTGTCCATAGCAGGCAAGATCCTGGCCCGCGTCCTCCTCAACTGCTTGCTGGAATACCTGGAGCAGGGTCTCCTCCCTGAAAGTCAATGCGGCTTCCGTGCAGATCGAGGGACCACCGACATGATCTTTGTCGCCCGCCAGCTCCAAGAGAAATGCATGGAACAGTACCACAACCTCTACACAACCTTTGTCGATCTGACCAAGGCCTTCGACACAGTCAGTTGCGAGGGACTCTAGATAATCATGAAAAAATTTGGCTGCCCCCGCAAGTTCATTGCAATTGTCCGCCAATTCCACGATGGAATGACAGCCAGAGTCCTGGATGATGGTGAACCATCCGAAGCCTTTCCAGTGACCAATGGAGTCAAGCAGGGTTGTGTTCTGGCCCCGACACTGTTCAGCATGATGTTCTCGGCAATGCTCTCAGATGCTTTCAGAGACTGTGAGCTTGGCATCGACATCAGGTACAGGTGTGACTGAAGACTTTTCAACCTCAGGCATCTGCAAGCCATCACGAAGGTGAAGGAGACTGTCATCAGAGATTTCCTCTTCGCTGATGACTGTGCACTCAATGCTGGTGCCGAGCAGGAAATGCAGTCGCAGATGGACAGATTTTCCTCAGCCTGTGACAACTTTGGCCTTACCATCAGCAGCAAGAAAACCGAGGTGATGTTCCAGCCAGCCCTGGGAAACCAGTACCACGAGCCACAGATACAGGTAAATGGACAGACCCTCCAGGCGGTAGAGACCTTCACCTACCTGGGTAGCACCCTCTCCCATAATGCCACCATTGACGCTGAGATCAACAACAGGATCTTCAAAGCAAGCAGCGCATTTGGGAGACTCAGAAAAAATGTCTGGGAGAGGAGAGGGATCAGCCTCACAACAAAGCTGAAGGTCTACCGTGTAGTCGTCCTAACCACACTACTCTATGGCTGCGAAACGTGGACTGCATACAGAAGGCACGAGCAACAGATCAACCACTTCCATCTCAGGTGTCTTCGCAACCTCCTCCACATCCGCTGGCAAGACAAAGTTCCAGACACGGAGGTGCTGAAGCAGGCAGACATCCCCAGCACCATTACCACCATGCGCAAGGCTCAGCTGAGATGGGCAGGCCACGTCTCCCATATGTCAGACAACCGCATCCCAAAACAGCTCTTCTATGGAGAACTCGCCCAAGGGAAATGCAGAATAGGAGGACAAAAGAAGCGCTTCAAGGACAACCTGAAGATTAACCTTAAAGACTTCTCCATTAACACAGAGTCCTGGGAGACGCTTGCTGATGATCGCCCCTCCTGGTGCAGTGCTATCGCAACAGGAGCCCAAAGAGCAGAGGAGCAGCGAGTACAGCATGCAGAGCAGAAACGCCAGATGCGGAAAGGCAGAGCAACTAGCACCAACATCACAACCCCTTCCCACTTCTGTCCTACTTGTAGGAGAGGATTCGTTGCCCGGATTGGCCTCACCAGCCACCTCCGGACTCGCCGCAGCAGCTCAACGTCAAATTGATGTCATTGGTCATCTTCGAGCACGAAGGACAAACATCACATGCTGGGCTCGTCCAAAGCATACGTGGACCACAGAAGACTAGAGGGAAATGCAGCATGAAGCAGGCTTAAGAGGCCATGGCAGAAGAGACTCTGTCTCTTTGCTGTGGACCATTGACCTGTACGGAGTGACTCCTGTTCAGTTCCTATTCTTATAATAAAATACATAAACTGTCGCCTTGCCTCCTCATCCTTTTATGGACACAACAATACTCAAATTTACCTCAGAGCAGACGTAGAATCTAGTCAGAGCCACAAAGAACCACAACACCGTGCTTGAGTGTTTTTGTCAGGGTAAATACAGACAGCTGCGGCTGTTCATTTTACCCCTAAATTATAATGCTCACACTGTTGTCATGCCATGAATGCTTGTTATTTAACTTAACACGTACAAACCTTTTCTGACAATTGTTCAAAATTTTATTGATTTATATTTTGTGATCATTTAAAAATTAATGCATGCTGAAGGTGCTAATATCAAGTTCATATCGTTCCAAGGCAGTGCAACAAATGCAAAAGAAAAAAAACTAAAAAACTATTTGATATCTTTCTTAAATCGTTATGCCTTAGGAAACAAATTGTTACTATTTTTTATTTATTATTTTACTTCATGCAGCCTTCATTCTGGTGACATATATGACGCATAAACGTCAGATCTGTGACATTCATACAAGTGAAAACATACCTGGTGCTCTTGCGTCTGTACCACTGATCACACCAACAGTCCTTGTTGATTTTCAGTGCATCATCTACGCATAACACCTGAGAAGCCTCCATTTATACAGTCTATGGCACAACCACGAATACCAGCAACAAGTACCAGAACTATGCCAAAACATTAAAAAAAAACAAAAATTACAAGTGCTGAAATTAGCTGCCACTTGTGTGCAAAACACGTATGTGGACTATACATTAAAATGAATTTGAAAAACTTTTAAAAATGCTATTTTAAATGCCCCACTACCCTACTCTTGCTGACTGATTTAACACTACTTCAGCCAAAACCGGAAGTTTCGCCCATAATCGTTTCTACAGCAGCACCCTCAGAAATAAGGTGGATATGAGTAAACTAAAATATCATGCAGTGCATTAATCTTGCTATTAAGTGCCTGGGCCTAATCTAATTAGCAAAATATTGGATCACAACCTTTTCACAAAGGTCCTATTTAAACTGAGGTAAAAATCTGAGAAAAAAGGTCACATATTTTCTGTGATGATGTAGATCTAGGCCTTGCTATACATAGCCTATTTAACTAGTATAGACTAACCATATATTGAAATAATTTGTCACACTGTGATGAATAGGCCCAAATGGAATAAAACTAAAGGCCAAATGCTAATTCTTATATAATTATCTTCATCAGTATTAGGATTCTGATACAAAACATGACACCTTCCCTCCTGCTTACACGTCCTGGACTCGGGACCAGGCAGTGGTGCAGTTAAAGGTTTTTAGTTTAGTTTTTTAGTTGAGTTTAGTTTAGTTTAGAACATTTATTTTGAACGTGCAACAAAAAAAGAAAAATGAAAGAATCATTATACTGTAAATTTTAGCCCATACCGAAAACACCATGTACTGTCAGTTCGAAAAGGAGTAGAAAGACGTAAAACTTATTAAGATCCTACCCCTTTACCATCACATCAGATTAATTATTCCTCCTGAAGTGCAACCCGAAATACCTACTTACATGTAACTACATATACACATACATACACAGATACTGACATACAAATCTACCTACATACATGCATTATATATACACACATACTGTATATACACACCCTCTACATACAGTATATACAGTGGATATAAAAAGTCTACACACCTCTGTTCAAATGCCAGGTTTTTGTGATGTAAAAAAATTAGACAAAGATAAATAATTTCAAAACTTTCCCCACCATTAATGTAACCTATAACCTGTACAACCCAATTGAAAAACAAACTGAAATCTTTTAAGGGGAAAAATAAAAAACTTACAATAACCTGGTTGCATAAATATGCACACCCTTAAACAAATACTTTGTTTGAGCACCTTTGGCTTTTATTACAGTACTCAGTCTTTTTGGGTAGGAGTCTATCAGCGTGGCACATCTTGATGTGGCAATATTTGCCCACTTTTCTTTGCTCCAAATCTATCAGATTGCGAGGGCATCTCCTGTGCACAACCCTCTTCACACCACCCCACAGATGTTTGATAGGATTCAGGTCTGGACTCTGGCTGGGCCATTTCAAAACCTTAATCTTCTTCTGGTGAAGCCATTCTTTTGTTGGTTTGGATGTGTGCTTTGGGTCATTGTCGTGCTGAAAGATGAAGTTCCTCTTCATCTTCAGCTTTCTAGCAGAAACCTGAAGGTTTTGTGCCAACACTGACTGATCATAATTCCCTCCACCTTGACTAAGTGTCTGTTTGCAACATCAACAAGCAATCCATGAGCACACAGAAAATCAGCACCTAAGATGGGGACCAAACATGCAGCTACCACAAAGTCCCACTGGTAATTGCATCCGTGTAAACACACAATCACCGTCCTTTCTCCAAACGTCCTGATGTGGGATCCGCTGGCGGCCGTAAGAGCCTGGCCACTGCCTTCTGCTAACCAGTCCACGCTGACTGGCAAAATGAGGCTCTTCTGGGAGCCGGAGTCCACCAGAAAACGTCTCCCAGAACGTGTGTCCATGATGAAAAGCAACTTCTCCCTGTCACCAGCGGTCGCTACTGACCCCTGGCTGTCTTGTTTCCTGGCTTTCTTGATGTGGCACGGCAGCAGACAATGATGTGCTTCCTTGCCAAAACGGCGGTGATAAAAACACAGTGTCCCGGTCCCATGTTTCCGGGTGGCCATCCCTGCCACCACCATCATCTCCTCGACCTCGTTGGATTCCTTTGATGATCCTGGTGTCACTGCGTGCACGCTGAGGGCCCTGTTTGCCAGGATGATTCAGTCTGCCTCTTCTGCCAGCGCACGGCAGTTCCTGGCCCCCAGCAGCGGCGAGTTAGCCAGGATTGCCCGCGTTGTAGCTGGTAGGTTTCTGAGGAAGAGGTGGGTAAACAGGAAAAATCCGTCGTCTTTACCCATTAGTGGAAGCATGCTCTCCATAAGTTCCACAGCTGATCTGTCACCTAACTCCGAGCGTGTGAGGAGTTTTTCTGCCCTCTCCCCATCCGAAAGGGTATAATGGTGTAACAGCGTCTGCTTGAGAGCATTGTATTTACCCTTATAAGATCCAAGATGGCGCCGCGGATGGCAGCCACTGGCTTCTGCTCTCTGATGTTTTTGATAATTTTGTGTGTTTTTTTTGGACTTCTGCTCTTCCGTCCGAGTCACCTTTTCAAGGGAGGAACTTCTTTCACTCAGACTATCTCCCAATGCAACTTCTCTGCGAGTTTCTGCTGCTGATCTGAAGTTTTTTCAGGCGATCTTAGCTGTGGGAGCAGCGGCTATTGGCACTGGCTGGAAACGAAGGCGGCGTGGTAAACGTGTCGGTGCACTAGTCAGGCTGAAGAAACAAGGATATCGCACGCTGCTCCCATCGATCCATCTGGCGAACGTCCACTTTTTGGCGAACAAAATGGATGAACTGCTGCTCCTGACTCACAAAAACCCGGATTTTAGCAGATCTGGCGCTCTGTGTTTCACAGAGTCCTGGCTGAGTGAACATATCCCGGACAGCGCGGTTCGCCTGGACGGATTCCAACTGTTTCGCGCTGATCGCAGCCGAGAATTCTCTGGAAAGACTAAAGGTGGCGGAATCTGCTTCTACATTAATGAAGGTTGGTGTACTGATGTCACAGTGTTGAAGAAGTTTTGTAGCCCTAACCTAGAGTCACTGTTCATAAACTGTAAACCCTTTTATTCACTGCAAGAGTTCTCCTCGTTTATTCTGGTCGGAATTTATATCCCGCCTGCTGCTTGTACAACGGAGGCAGTGCAGCACCTCGCTGACCAGATAGCAGACGTGGAGGAAAAACATCCAGACTCTCTGCTTATCATTCTGGGTGATTTCAATAGAGCTAATCTCACAAATGAGCTTCCTAAATACAGACAGCATATTAAATGTCCCACCAGGGACACAAATACACTCGACCACTGTTACACAGTTTTAAGAAACGCCTATCATGCCATCCCCCGTGCAGCTCTGGGTTTTTCTGACCACTGTCTGCTCCATCTTATTCCAACATACAGACAGAAACTAAAAACTTCCAAGTCTGTTGTAAGGACTGTGAAGAAATGGACTGAGGAATCAAAGCTGGAGTTACAAGCCTGCTTTGACTGCACAAATTGGATTGTTTTTGAAGATGCAGCCATTAACCTAAATGAACTCACTGACACTGTGACATCATACATCACATCAGTTTTTGTGAGGACATCTGTGTGCAGACCAAGACCTTCTGCACATACAACAACAATAAACCCTGGTTCACTCCTAAACTCAAGCAGCTACGTCAGACCAAGGAGGAGGCCTACAGGACTGGTGACTGGACTCTGTACAAGCGGGCCAGAAACATGCTGACGAAGGAGACCAGGCTTGCTAAGAGGAGCTACAGTGAGAAGTTACAACAAAACTTCTCAGCCAACAACTCTGCTTCTGTTTGGAGAGGCCTACAGAATATCACCAACTACAGGAGACCATCCCCCCACCCTGTGGAAAACCTCCAGCTGGCTAACGACCTAAACAGCTTTTACTGTAGGTTTGAAAAGAACCTACAGTTCTCACCTCCCACCCACACAAAAGGATTATCTGCAGCCCCAGGAACTCCATCCCTCCTCCACTCTGACCTCCCACCAGCACTAACGATCTGTGAAGAGGAGATGTGCCGGGTCTTTCAGAGACAAAAGATCAAGAAGGCTGCAGGACCTGATGGTGTGTCTCCGTCCTGCCTGAGAGTCTGCTCCAACGAGTTGGCCCCCATCTTCACCCGGATCTTTAATAGATCACTGGAGCTGTGTGAAGTGCCTTCCTGCTTCAAACGCTCCATCATCATTCCAGTTCCCAAGAAACCCTCTGTTACAGGATTAAACGACTACAGACCTGTTGCCTTGACCTCTGTGGTCATGAAATCCTTGGAGAGATTGGTGCTGAACCACCTGAAGGTCGTCACAGGCCCCCTGATGGACCCACTGCAGTTTGCCTACCGGTCAAACAGGTCAGTGGATGATGCAGTGAATATGGGACTACACTACATCCTGCAACACCTTGACTCCCCAGGGACGTACGCCAGGAACCTGTATGTCGACTTCAGCTCGGCGTTCAACACCATCATCCCAGGCATTCTTCATCAGAAACTCCTCCAGCTCAAGGTGCCCCCCTCCACCTGCCAGTGGATCTCCAGCTTTCTGACTGACAGGTGGCAACAGGTGAAGCTAGGGAGAATTACATCCAGCTCCCGAAAAATTAGTACTGGCGCCCCCCAAGGGTGTGTCCTTTCCCCACTGCTCTTCTCCCTCTACTCCAACGACTGCACCTCATGCACCTCAGAGGACCCTTCGGTGAAGCTCCTGAAGTTTGCGGACGACACCACAGTCATCGGTTTGATCCGGGATGGTGATGAGTCTGCATACAGGCGGGAGGTGCAGCAGCTGATCCTCTGGTGCGGCCAGAACCATCTTGAACTTAACCCAGCCAAGACGGTGGAGATGACTGTGGATTTCAGGCGACACCCTCCTTCATTCCCCCCACTCACCATCCTCAACAGCACAGTGTCCACTGTGGACTCCTTCAAGTTTCTGGGTACCACAATCTCCCGGAACCTGAAGTGGTCCTCCCATATAGACACTGTCTGGAAAAAGGCCCAGCAGAGGTTGTTTTTTCTGCGTCATCTCAAGAAGTTTGATTTGCCTCAGGAGCTGCTGGTTGTCTTCTACACCGCCATCATCCAATCTGTCCTCTGCTTTTCCATCACTGTCTGGTTTGGATCTGCCACTAAACAGGACAAGACCAGACTGCAGCGGATCATTAAGTTTGCGGAGAGGATCATTGGTACCGACCTACCCTCCATTGAGAACTTATATCGGTTCATAACCAGGAAACGGGCGGGAAACATCTGTGCTGACCCGTCACACCCCGGCCACAAACTGTTTGAACTTCTATCTTCGGGTCGACGTTACAGATCACTGAAGGTCAAAACCACCCGTCACAGGAACAGTTTCTTTCCTCAAGCCATCACTCTGATGAACTCCTAACATTCACCTAGTCCTACCTGTTGCTGTACTCATGACTTTTCATCCATTCTTACATTGCACATAACTCTCACACTGCTTTTTACTTCATTCACATTATATCACTGAATCTGAGTTCACATTGAAATACTGTATGACTGTATATTTTTTCATATATTTCTGCAAAGTGTGGATAGTCTGAGTAAATAACTGCATATATTCCTGTATATATTTGCATCCTTTTATAGAAACATGGACAGACTGTAATTTACTGTACATACTCTGTTGTCATTGAATCCTTATTTAAATCTTATTTAAATCATCCACCTGAACAACGAGAGCAAGTTTTTAGCCAAAGTCATATTCCTTGTATGTGTTGTGCGTACTTGGCCAATAAAGCTGATTCTGATTCTGATTCTGGGTTGGCGGGTCCTGGAGCAGACTCGTGGCTCGTTGCGTGGCGCGTGCGTCCAGCGCAGCTACCACATGATGGTATCTGGTGTCGTCTGTAGAGATTCCGCGGAGAGCGAACTGGGCTTCCACATGCAAAAACCAAACGGGCGGATTGTGGAGCCAAAACTGCGGGAGCCTGACTGTGACGGCACACGCAGTGGTGTGTGGCTCCCGTGGGAGTGTGTCCGCGGAGGTGCTCAGCTCGTTCTCCATTTCACATCTTAAGGTCACCAATGTGGAGAAAGGAATCAGACGAGGCCACGAGCTGACAACACAGACTTTATTTCTCCTCCAACAAGTAAAACATACCGACTCTCACTTCCGGTTATGGCAGCCACATAGGAAGACGTGTTTCACACTGCTCTGCTCCTAAAAATAAAAAGTTTACTAAAACTCTCTTAATTGGAACAAAAACCCATCCCAGCGTTTAGGCGCGGATATGGTAAAGACCAAGGCTGGGAAATTAGGTGGAGCAAAAAGCAATTCGACAAAACAACCCAAGCTAACAGACTTCCACGCTCGAGGCGAAACAGGGTAAACTCCAGAGACTATGGCGGAGGATGTAGCCAGCGGCGGAGCGGGAACTGCTGAAGAGGGGACAAACGCAGTGCTCACTGCCATCAACTCCATGAGAACAGAGTTTTCGTCTAAATTTGATGGAATTATAGCAGTGATAGAAGGAATGAGAAAGGAAATAAGCGACTGTATGGAACGAGTATCGCAGGCGGAGCTCCGAATTTCAAGCGCTGAAGATGACGTCACCAGCCTACAATCAAAGTTGCAAATACTGGAATTAAAATGGAAACGTCTGGAAGATAAGATAAGCCTTTATTAGTCCCACAACAGGGAAATTCCAGGATTGCAACAGCACAGGGATAGCAACACTCAGAGCAACAATCAGAAGGCAAGAAAAAAACAAGCAAGCAAGAGCAGCTAATATACATATGTACATATTACTATAAAATATATATATATACACACACACAGACACACAGTGCAGAGCATTGTAGCTGGATGGAATAAATATATGAATATATAAACACAGTGCAGAGCATTGTAGCTAGATGGAATAAATATGTAAATATATAAACACCCACAGTACGGAGCATTGCAGCTAGGTGGAATAAATATGTAAGTAGATAAACACACACAGTGCGGAGCAATGTAGCTAGATGGAATAATATGTAGATATATAAAAACACAGTGCGGAGCATTGTAGCTAGATGGAATAAATATATAGATATATAAATATAAACACACCCAGTGCTGAGCATTGTAGCTAGATGGAATAAATATGTAAATATATAAACACACACAGTGCAGAGCATTGTTGCTAGATGGGATGAAACAGCATAACCGTCTACTTAGTTATCCTACATGGTATGATTATGTGCCCATACATATTCTCACCCTCCATAGTGACCGGTATTTTCCTAGTTGTATGCCGGAGGGCACCATTGTGTAAGTCTATTGCATCTTTTGCATTCAAAAAACTATTAGTTTGTTACGTCTTTTTGCTATCTCTGCGAGCAGCCCTGCTTAGGTTGTACAGTCTGACAGCCGTTGGTAGGAAGGACCTACGAAACCTCTCGGTTGTGCACCTGGGATGATGTAGTCTGCTGCTAAATGAGCTCCTCAGTGCATCCAGTATGTCCTGCATAGGGTGGAACTCGGACTCCAGCAGAGATGACAGTTTAGCCACCGTCCTTCTCTCTCCTATCTCCTCCACCGGATCAAGGCGCTGCCCCAGGACAGAGCTAGCTTTCTTGATCAGTTTGTTCAGTCTCTTCCTATCGGCTGCAGTAATGCCACTGCCCCAGCAGACCACTCCAAAAGTGATGGCTGATGCCACCACCGTGTCATAGAATGTCTTCAGCAGCGCCCCTTGTACACCAAAAGACCTGAACTTGGAATCCCACTCGCGACGGAATAATTTGAGGGTGGTGGGCCTCCCGGAGGGAGCGGAGGGACGGGACTCATGTTCCTTTTTGGAAAAGTGGATTCCAGAGGCGCTGAACAACGCGGACCTGCAGTCATTGGTCGTCTTAGAGAGCGCCCACCGAATCGGGCCACTGAGAGATAATAAGACACCACCGAGGACGCTGATTATGAAGTTCCTCAACTACAGGGACAAGATGACGGTCACCAATGCTGCGCGAGCTAAAGGGGAAATTAAACACCAGGATCAACAGGTACAGTTCTACCCAGACTTCGCCACAGGAATTCAACAATTAAGGAGGCAGTTCGACCCCGCCCGCAAAGAGCTGCGCAACCTAGGGATTCGTCACAGAGTAATTCATCCGGCAAGACTGCTGGTCACATATAAAAGGAGAACCCACATCTTCAAGACCCCTCAAGAGGTGCAGGAGCTCATTAAGCAGATCCAAGGAGAGAGTGGTGGGAGCTAAGCATGAACATGACAAAGGTAGAACATTTAAGCATTTGTACAGGCATCTGATTGATCTGAAACATATAACATGTCTACAAAATACAGACTGTATTAAAAAAAAAAAAGCTATGATGTACAAAGTTGCTATAAAATTTTGAAGTTATGTTGAAAAAACTACAGAAGAGAGTTAATGTCATGTCATAAAAATAGTAGAGTCAGGGTGATTGAGAGGAGAAAGAGAGAGTGGTTTGACTGATCCTCGCAGGTGTGGAACAGTCACTAGCTATAATGGGAGACGGAATTTTTTTGATTTTGGGGGGATCACCACGAATGTGGGGAAGGGGAATTTGTTTTTGTTTTTGTTTGGTTTGTAGGATGAATGTTCTATCATCCATGTTTTTGCTTCTCTGTATGAGCATGTTCATATTGCAAGGTAATCTCAAACTCCTTATTGATCATAGATCAAAGCGTTAATCTTAATTTAACTTCATGGAATTGCAGAGGTCTACAAAATCTAAAAAAACTTAAACAAGTTATGAATAAAATAAAAGTCATAGATTCAAAAACTGTATTTTTACAAGAAACTCATCTAATAGAGAAGGATGTAAAAAGAATTAGGAGAAGATGGCAAGGTAACGTGTTCACCTCATCATTTTCATTCCGAGCCAGGGGAGTTATGACTCTCATACATAAAACAGTCCCATTTCAAGTGAAAAATGTAATTGGAGACAAATTTGGAAGATATCTAATCATCCAAGGATCTTTGTTATTAGAAAATATAAATCTGGTGAACTTATATGGCCCCAATATTGATGATCAAAACTTCTTTGTTAATTTTATTCCTTACTTTATCATCACTTACAGGGCAACATATAATAGCAGGGGATTTTAATTGTACATTGAATCCCAGTATAGACAGATCAGCAGGACTGGACTGTATGCACAATGGATGTAGGATGACTATTAATCATTTTATGAAAGAATTGAGATTGCTAGATATATGGAGAGAAATGAAACCACAAGTCAAAGCCTATTCTTGTTATTCTAATACCTATAAGACATTCTCACGTATTGACTACTTTTTGATCTCTACAGAATTAAGGTCCAAGATTCAAAATTGTTTCTATGATAACATTGTGATCTCTGATCATGCACCCTGCTGTCTAATATATGTAGATAAGAAATTGACAAAGGATCCAGGTAGGTGGCAATTTCAGCATAAATGGCTTCAGGATGAGGAATTTGTTAAGTACATAGAAAAACAGATAGATGAGTTCTTTGATATTAATACTACACAAACAACGGCATGTATAAAGTGGGAGGCTTTCAAAGCTTTTATTAGGGGGCATATTATTAGTTATACAGGTTCAAAATCTAAGAAGACTCGAGAGGAGAGAGTCCAGTTGGAACGTAAAATAAAAATTCTTCAAGAAAAGGTGTATGCAGGAAGTAACCCACAGTTAGAGAACGAATTACTGATTCTGAGAGCTGAATATGATAAAAAATCAGTGAATAGAGCTGCCTCGAGTCTTCTAAGATTGAAGCAAACTTTTTATGAACAAGGTGAAAAATCAGGAAAATTATTGGCATGGCAGATTAAACAATTAGAATTTAAAACACCAATTACCAGTATTATAAGTAATGGACAGGTAGTTATAGATCCTTTAGAAATTAATAGTGCCTTTAGAGATTATTATGAAAAACTATATGATACAAAAAATGAAACTGACTTAACAAAACTAAATGGGTTTTTGGGTGGATTATCTATACCGTGTATTTCAAATGAAAACAGGGAGATACTGGAGTCTAAAATTAGTCAAGAAGTGACATGATATTTGGCCCAGGAAACACGCACACAGGCTCGGGTGAGATTTAAGAGTTTTATTCAGCAACAGGTGTATGTATGCGTGAGTGAGGAATGTAAATGTTTTCTTGGGGACAGGAAAGCACCGAGGGCAGAACAGACACCGTACAGCCAGGCAACCCTGAGGACAGAGCAGAGGACAGTGGATGAGCAATTATCACAGCGGAGTGGTGAAAGTAATAATGTGGCTTACTTGCAGACATATTGGTGGCTGGTGTTGGCAAGAGATGCTCCCGCCTGGGAGACAGCGCCCTGCTGCGCTTGACGGAGAGAGACTGCGAGGAGAGGCGATGAAGGAATACTTCCGCCGCCAGGAGGATCCACCTGTGCACAGGGGAAGATCTTTGGAGAACAGGTAAGTGATAACCTTACGTGAGGATGACGAGTTGCGGCGTTGGCCGAGAGGAGTAGGCAAACGCAGAGCTTGAGCATGGAGATGAGCTGACGGCTCCAGGCCAAGGCTGCGGGCAGAGGCAGCCTAATGAGGCACAGGTGTGCGCACGGCTGGAGCGGATGACAGACGGGAGCGAGTTGTGACAGTACTCTCCCCCCGAGCAGCGCTCCCTGGTGCTTACTTGTCAGGGTGCGCCCGATGGAACTCCTCAACAAGTTGCTTGTCCAGCACGAAGGAGGGGCACACCCAGCATCTGTGCTCCAGGCCATAACCCTCCCAGTCCACCAAATACTGCAACCCCCGGCCCCGACGTCGGGAGTCCAAGATAGCAGTGACGCTCCACGCCGGGTGTCCATCGATCATTCTAGGAGGGGGCGGCACCTTGGGAGGAGGACAGAGAGGATTAGACACCACAGGTTTGACCTGAGAGACGTGAAATGTGGGATGAACACGGAGGGGGGGGGGAAGCGCCAAACGCACAGCCACCGGGTTAACCACCTTCGTAACAGGATAAGGTCCGACGAAACGTTGAGCCAGCTTCTTCTTCTCCCCCTTCAGGTTAATATTCTGGGCTGACAACCATACCTGTTGACCCACCTGGTAGTGTGGCACAGGCCTCCTGCGGCGATTAGCAGACTTGGCGTTGCGCGATGCCGCGTGTATCAGGGCCTGGCGCGTCTTAGTCCATAGCCGTCGACACAGTCTCAGGTGGGCCTGGATGGAGGGGACTGCCACCTCATCTTCTTCCTCAGGGAACAGCGGGGGATCGTAACCTAGGGACGCCCGAAAGGGGGACATCCCAATGGCTGAAGACAAAGTGGAGTTATGGGCATACTCCACCCAGGGAAGATGAATGCTCCAGGAAGAGGGACTGGAGGAGGCGACGCAGCGCAGAGCAGCCTCCAGCTCCTGGTTGGTGTGCTCGCACTGCCCATTTGATTGAGGATGATGTCCCGAAGATGGGCTAACCGTGGCTCCCAGAGCGTTACAGAAGCTCTTCCAGACTTTGGACACGAATTGTGGCCCCCTATCAGAGACAATGTCAGCTGGGATGCCATGCAGCCTGACCACATGCTGCACCAACAGATCGGCAGTCTCACGCGCCGAGGGAAGCCCGGGGAGAGGCACAAAGTGGGCCGCCTTAGAGAACCGGTCCACAATGGTCAAGATGGTATTATATGAGTTGGAGACAGGCAGGCCGGTGACAAAGTCCAAGGCAATGTGTGACCAGGGCCTCCCGGGGACCGGCAAAGGGTGGAGAAGACCCGCAGGGGGAGCATTAGACGACTTATTCATGGCACACTGAGGGCAGGCGCACACGTAGTTGGAGATGTCCTCCCCGAGCCCGGGCCACCAAAAGGACCACTGGAGAAGATCCACAGACCGGGAGACACCAGGGTGGCAAGCGAGCTTGGAGGTATGAGCCCAGTGAATGACGTCACCTCGGACTGATGAGGGCACAAACAATTTCCCCACTGGCCCGCCGCCAGGGTTGGGTTCGGATTCCAATGCCTTCAGGACTCTATCTCTGATGGACCAGGAAACAGCCCCCACAACGCATGAAGCAAGAACAACGGTATGGACCCCCCTCTTCCGGAGCTTCAGGGGAGAACAGTCTGGACAACGCGTCTGACTTCTTATTCTTGGATGCCGGGCGGTAAGTAATAGTGAACCTGAACCTAGCAAAGAACAGCGACCAGCGCGCCTGGCGGGCATTCAGGCGCTTGGCCGTCCTGATGTATTCCAAGTTCTTATGGTCGGTCCAGACCACGAAAGGCTGAGCCGCCCCTTCCAACCAGTGGCGCCACTCCTGCAGCGCAAGTTTCACGGCCAGGAGCTCTCTGTCGCCGATGTCATAATTACGCTCGGCCGAGGAGAGACGCTTGGAGTAGAAAGCGCAAGGGCGCAGCGCCCCGTCCGTCGGGGAGCGCTGAGACAAAACCGCCCCGACCCCAGTGTCAGATGTGTCCACTTCGACAAAACACTACCGTGCTGGATCCACAAGGGAAAGGACCCGGGAGGATGCGAATTCTCTTTTAAGGGTCTCGAAGGCCGTCTCCGCTTCCGTCGTCCACTGAAAGCGCACCTTAGGCAAGGTAAGGCGGGTCAAAGGGGGGGTGATGGAACTGTACCCAGGGACAAAGCGGCGGTAAAAATTAGCGAACCCCAAGAATTGCTCAACCTGCTTCCTTGAGGAGGGGGTAGGCCACTCGACCACTGCTTTAACCTTGGCTGGGTCGGGGAGGAGCTGATTGTGAGAGACAATAAAGCCCAGGAAGGAGGTAGTATTGGTGAAAAATTCACACTTTTCAGCCTTGACGTACAACTTATTCTCCAAAAGGCATTGAAGGACCCGCCTCACATGGACAAGATGCTCCTCCCGAGACCGGGAGAAGATCAAAATATCATCCAGGTAGATGAAAACAAAGACCCCCAGGAAATCATGAAGGACATCATTAATCAAGCGTTGGAAGACGGCAGGAGCGTTGGTGAGCCCAAACAGCATAACAAGGTATTCAAAGTGGCCGCTGGGCGTTTGGAAGGCCGTCTTCCACTCGTCACCCTCCCGAATCCGGACGAGGTGATAAGCACTGCGGAGCTCCAACTTGGAGAACCAGGACACCCCCTGGAGGGAATTGAAGGCTGAGTCCATTAGTGGCAGCGTATAACGATCCTTCACAGTGATGTCATTAAGGGCCCTAAAGTCAATGCATGGCCTTAAGGACCCATCCTTCTTCGCCACAAAAAAAACCCCAGCACCCAGGGGGGATGAAGAGGGGTGAATGATTCCGGCACTGAGGGATTCCCGAATATAGGTGTCCATGGCCTCCCGTTCCGGAGCAGACAGGCTATAAAGGCGGCCAGATGGGAGAGGCACCCCCTGCAGGAGATCAATGGCGCAGTCATAAGGGCGATGGGGTGGGAGGGATAATGCCTTCGACTTGCTGAACACCAGACCCAGGTCGTGAAACTCCGGTGGCACTGCAGAGAGGTCCGGCGGGGCGGGGTCAAGGGCGGGGGAAGGCACAGACGGGGCACAGGCCGCAGACTGGAGACAGGTTCCCAAACAGAAAGTGCTCCAAGATAGGATGCAACCGGTCTGCCAATCAAACACAGGGTTGTGGAGGCGTAGCCATGAGTAGCCTAAAATGATGGGCGCTGCAGAGGTGGGAAGGACATAAAAGCTAAGGTCCTCACAATGATTGCCAGAGATAATGACGGAGATGGGCTTGGTTATATGAGTGACGTTCTCCAAGGGAAAACTGGTGAGAGCGACGAGATGAAGGGGAGTGGGCAAGGCTTGGCATTGGATGCCCAGGCGGGTTGCCAGACTCTTAGAAATAAAACTTTGTTCGGCCTCCGAGTCCACCAGTGCGTGAGATGTGTGACCAATGGAGTTGTGGCAGAGTCTTATAGGAACCTGACATTTTGAGAGGGGATTAGACTGGGTTACGTCCGCGAGGCTCCCTACAGTGACTCGCGGACCTCCCCTTTTGGCTTCACCGGGCAGGCTTCCACGGGATGCTGGTCGTCTCCGCAATACATGCAGAGACCCAGCTCCCGGCGGCGCTATTTCTCCACTAAAGAAAGTCTAGCCCGCCCGATGATCATGGCATCGGGATCGTCGGCAACCTCCGGGGGAGGCAACGCCAGGGGGCGAGACTGAGGAGCGCGGATAGGAGCTCCACGCGGGCGGCTGAATGATTTCCGCTCGGTGGCCCGCTCCCTCAGCCTGTTATCCAAACTAATGGCCAAAGAAATTAATTCTGGCAGCCGATCCGGCTGGTCCCGGCTGGCCAGTTCATCCCCCAAATCAGAATTTAGACTGCGGATGAATAGGCTGCAAAGGGCGGCATCACACCAACCAACCTCTTCCGCCGCCACCCAGAAGTCGACAGCGTAGTCAGCCGCTAAGCGGCCACCCTGGCGAAGGCTAAGTAGCCGCTTGGCCAACACGCTATCGCGATCCGAATGATCAAAGACCTCGAAAAAATCTTGCACGAACTGGGTATAGGTCAAGGTCGCGTAGCTGGGCTTCGCCATAATGGCGTAGGCCCAGGCTAACGCTTGCCCTTCCAGAAGATTTGAAATGTACCCAATTCGGCTTTGGTCTGACGGAAAGTCCCCGGGCACGCGCTGGAACACCGTCTCACACTGTAGAATAAACCCGCGCGCTCTGCCGAGCTTTCCGCTAAAGCGCGCTGGGGTGGGAATAGGAGTGAGACGGGCCGGCGGACCCGGGACAGAGGAGCAGGAGGAACTGGCCCGCCGAGCTGGGATGGAGGGAGCGTCTGCGGAGGATCGAGGCGATCCATCCGGTTAGTAATGGAGGTTAGCTGATTTAGGATAACCTGTTGTTGATGAACAATTAAGTCCACCCGAGCCTCGAGGTTGGAGAGTCGGCGTACGTACCCGTTGTTCGCTGGGCCGCTGTGCTGGAGCTGTACTGACATGATATCTGGCCCAGGAAACACGCACACAGGCTCAGGTGAGATTTAAGAGTTTTATTCAGCAACAGGTGTATGTGTGCGTGAGTGAGGAATATAAATGTTTTCTTGGGGACAGGAAAGCACCGAGGGCAGAACAGACACCGTACAGCCAGGCAACCCTGAGGACAGAGCAGAGGACAGTGGATGAGCAATTATCACAGCGGAATGGTGAAAGTAATAATGTGGCTTACTTGCAGACGTATTGGTGGCTGGCGTTGGCAAGAGATGCTCCCGCCTGGGAGACAGCGCCCTGCTGCGCTTGACGGAGAGAGACTGCGAGGAGAGGTGATGAAGGAATACTTCCGCCACCAGGAGGATCCACCTGTGCACAGGGGAAGATCTTTGGAGAACAGGTAAGTGATAACCTTACGTGAGGATGACGAGTTGCGGCGTTGGCCGAGAGGAGTAGGCAAACGCAGAGCTTGAGCATAGAGATGAGCTGACAGCTCCAGGCCGAGGCTGTGGGTAGAGCAGGTTAAGCAGAGGCAGCCTAATGAGGCACAGGTGTGCACACGGCTGGAGCAGATGACAGGCGGGAGCGAGTTGTGACAAGAAGAAGTTGGGCAAGCCATTGATAATATGAAATCAGGAAAAAGAGCAGGACCAGATGGTCTTCCAATTGACCTCTATAAAAAATTTAAGAATAAATTAATAAAACCACTTTTGGAAATGGTTTTAGAAGCATTTCAAAATGGTAATTTAAAACCATACATGAATAATGCCTTAATTATACTGTTGCCAAAACCAGGTAAACCCTCTAATAAATGTGAAAACATGAGACCAATAAGCCTATTAAATGCTGATCTTAAAATAATCTGTAAAATTTTAGCAAAACGACTACAAGAAATATTACCAAATATTATTAACAGAGATCAGAATGGCTTTATAGTGGGAAGACAAAGCTTCCATAATGTAAGAAGACTATTAAATATTAGTTATTCCAATAAAGAAGCACCGGATACAGCTCTCCTATCATTGGACGCCGAAAAGGCCTTTGATAGGGTCGAATGGCCCTTTTTTTTTGAAGTCCTACAAAGGTTTGGACTTGGAAATAATTTCATAAAATGGGTCCAGATAATATACAATAATGCTACAGCAGAAATCCTAACAAACAGCAAATCTCAAAATCAATAAAACTCAATAGAGGATGTCGACAAGGCTGTCCACTTTCACCTTTACTGTTTACTATGGCAACTGAACCTTTAGCGATAGCGATACGTTTACATCCACAAATATATGGAATTAAAGTAGGACCAACAGAACATAAAATCTCCCTGTATGCCGATGACATAATTTTGTTTATGTCGAATTTTAAAAAATCAATTTCGACCTTGTTGAATTTAATAAAGAATTTAGGGGAAATATCAGGATATAAAATAAATAAAACAAAATCTTCAATATTAATGCTAAATGAGACCCAGAGAAATCACCCAGCTCCTGAGGTAAATCAATTCAATGTTGTAAATCAGTTTAAATATTTAGGAATTCAAATTGTGCCTAAGCTAGAATCAGTCGCCAATGCCAACTATAAAGCCTTAATGACAGATATTAATGAGTTACTTCAGAGATGGATGTCACTACCAATGTCGATGATCGGGAGAATTAATATACTTAAAAGTAATATCTTACCAAAAATACTTTATTTATTTCAAAACATTCCTTTACCACCACCTTCAGATCTATTCTCAAAAATTAAAAAAAAGTTAGTGGAATTTATATGGAACAATAGGAAGGCTAGATTACGTCTGTCCTTACTATATTTACCATTTGATCGTGGAGGTCTGAAATGTCCAAACTTTATGTTGTATTACTGGTCAGCACAACTGAGGTCTATGACATATTATTTTTCATCAAATGATCTCCCTCACTGGACTGAAGTGGAATCATACAATTTACCTTTACCTCTTCCCTTATTCATATACTCAGACTCGGCAAAAAAATTACAGAAACAAGTTAAAACTCCAATTGTAAAGCACATGATCAAAATATGGTGTGAAACCAAAAAATATTTAAAAGAACCACACTTACTGTCACAATTTAGCCCAATATGGGGTAATCAATATTTTACACCAGGGAGAGCGGATGCTGTATTTAAAGTATGGAATTTAAAAGGGATTCAAAAGATTCAAGACTTATATTTGTCATGTTCAGATAACATAATGTCTTTTGACGAACTGAGAATTAAATTCAATCTTAATAGAACACATTTTTTAAAATATCTTAAACTTAGAAATTTTATTCAATCAAATCAAAGTAATGCTCTCACCCGACCTACTTATTCATCCTTGGAAAAAATTTTGACGAAAGATAGTAAGAGAAAGGGTATTATTTCAGAGTTTTATAATTCGTTGACACTATTCTCAAGTGAAAACTCACAGAAAAGACTGAATATTGGAAAGAAGACCTGCAAATTGAAATTTCAGAGGAACAATGGGAAATGGCTTGTACAGAAGCTCAAACCAAATCAATAAATGTACGTCTTAAACTGATACATTTTAAATGGTTAATGCGGATGTATGATACACCAGTGGAGTTAAATAGATATAACAAAAACATACCAGATACATGCACAAAATGTATGGAAAGTAAAGGAACCCTATTTCACTATTTATGGGAATGTAGAAAAATCAGAATGTTTTGGGAAGAGGTGAGGGTAACAATTGAAAAAATAATTTCAGAACAATTCACATTGTTTTTAGTCGGCTTTTTTTTTTTTTAAATTTTTTAAATTACTTTAGTGTTAGTGTTTGACTGTTTGTGCCATGTTTGTAAAAAAAGGTTCAATAAAAAATATTGTGGAAAAAAAAAACATACCAACTCTGAGTGCCAGAGCGATCTCTCTTATACACTTTATTCCGGCCTCTCTGGCACCCAGGGTAAGCACATTAACATACACACTGTGAAACATGCACACACATACACATACACATTAACATACCATCACAGAGCAGGTCTTAATACAATACATTAACACCCCTGTGTCCTCAGGTGTGAGACTGGCACAGTGGGGGCAGAAGGCACGTCTCTCTTGGGCTTTATACCCCCTAGCGCTCTGGCGCCCTTAGCTGGCTTTTCTCACCTTTTCCCCATTACCATTTCTGCCTATCTTCTCCCCCCACCAACCCCCTGTCCTGTGTGGAGTGCCATGACCTGTTGTGTCCCCCACAATGTAAAAAAACATGAGAACAAGATAAATCATTTCAAAACTTTTTTCCACCATTAATGTGACCTGTAACCTGTACAACCCGATTGAAAAGCAAACTGAACTCTTTTAAGGGGAAAAATAAAAAACTTACCGTAATCTGGTTGCATAAATATGCACACCCTTAAACTAATACTTTGCTGCAGTACCTTTGGCTTTTATTACAGCATGCAGTCTTTTTGGGTAGGAGTCTATCAGCATGGCACATCTTGATATGGCAATATTTGCCCACTCTTCTTTGCAGAAATGCTCCAAAACTATCAGATTGTGAGGGCATCTCCTGTGCACAGCCCTCTTCAGATCACCCCACAGATGTTCGATTTGATTCAGGTCTGGACTCTGGCTGGGCCATTCCAAAACCTTAATCTTCTTCTGGTGAAGACATTTTTTTGTTGATTTGGATGTGTGCTTTGGGTCATTGTCATGCTGAAGATGAAGTTCTTCTTCATCTTCAGCTTTCTAGCAGAAGCATGAAGGTTTTGTGCCAACACTGACTGGTATTTGGAACTGTTCATAATTCCCTCCACCTTGACTAAGGCCCCAGTTCCAGCTAAAGAAAAAACAGCTCCAAAGCATGATGCTGCCACCACCATGCTTCACTGTAGGTATGGTGTTCTTTTGGCGATGAGCAGTGTTGTGTTTGCGCCAAATATACCTTTTGTAATTATGGCCAAAAAGTTCAACCTTGGTTTCATCAGACCATAACACATTTTCCCAAATGCGTTTGGGAGATTTCAAATGTGTTTGTCATGAACCAAGCCAGTTTGTCCTTCAGGCTCGGTTCCATGACTTTCCTCTCTGTATTTGTTTATCTGTACATTGTATTTTGGCATGTTTATTTGTTTATTGTTTTGTCTTTGCGTTTCATATGGTTTTCCACTGACCCTCGTTACTGCTTAGCTTGCTTTGTTATGCCATGTATTATTTGCTATTTATTTCCAGTCGGGTTCTGTACTTGTTTATATTGGTTCTCTGACTGACAGGCTGTCAGGCAGCATGTTTAGCCTGCATTTGGTGTGGGCGTTGCTTGTCAGTCTGTCAGCCAGACCACACCCCCTCTCTTGACATTCAGCTGTTCTCTCATGTCTGTGATTATTGCCCCGCTCCCTCGCTCAGGTGCATCCTATCACTCTGTCATTAGTGTGTGTATTTAGTCAGTTCACTTTCTGTCATTCATTGCTGGATTATTGTGTGTTTGTCACGTGTTCGTCGCTGCCACGTTCCGTCGTGGCTCTCCCTCTGATCTTGTCTCGTTCGTGCTCTGTAAGTTTATTCGTGTCTGCATTTTTGTATGTCTGTGCACTATTTTGGGACTTAAGTTCTTTACTTTAATAAATTGTGTCTTGGGTGTAATCCTGCACTTGAATCTGTCTCTCCCTGTGCTTGTTAGAGGCAAATCATGACAGTGTTTTTGTGAAATGTAGCCGGGCTTGGATGTTTTTCTTCGGAAGATAAGGCTTCTGTCTTGTCACCCTACCTCATAGCCCAGATATATGAAGAAGATGAGAGATTGTTGTCACATGTACTAAACAGCCAGTACTTGCCAGAAATTCCTGCAGCTCCTTCAATGTTGCTGTCGGCCTCTTGGCAGCCTCTCTGACCAGTTTTCTTCTTTTCATCTTTTCATCAGTTTTGGAAGGATGTCCAGTTCTCGGTAATGTCATTGTTTTGCCATATTTTCTCCACTTGATGACGATTGTCTTCACTGTGTTCCATGGTATATTTAATGCCTTGGAAATTCTTTTGTACTCTTCTCCTGGCTGATACATTTGAACAGTGAGAGCCTTCTGATGCTTTGGAAGCTCTCCGTGCACCATGGCTTGTGCTGTAAGATGTGACTCCAAAAATGTCAGGAAAAGCTGAACTTTATTTGGGGTTACCCGGAGGCACTTTAAATGGTGGCAGGTGTGTGCTGACTCCCATTTAATATGAGTTTGAATGTCATTGGTTAATTCCAAACACAGTCACATCCCCAGTTATAAGAGGGTGTGCATATTTATGCAACCAGGTTATTGTAAGTTTTTTATTTTTCCCCTTAAAACCTTTTTGTTTGCTTTTCAATTGGGTTGTACAGTTTATAGGTCACATTAATGGTGGAAAAAGTTTCAAAATAATTTATCTTGGTCTCATTTTTTTACATCACAAAAACCTGGCATTCAAACAGGGGTGTGCAGACTTTTTATATCCGCTGTATACAGACCTATACATACACCCCACATACCAAAGTATTCTTCCCTATATACACACATGCAGTACATATACATTTTATACATACATGACCGCAAACCTATAACAACACATCACCCTTCTCCCCATACCCTGTGTGCAGCATATTTTTATACATTCTTTTAAACTGGTTTATGTTTGGACATTGCTTTAATTCCACACTCATACTGTTCCACAGTCTCACACCACATATTGACACACAAAAACTCTTCCTAGCTGTACATATGTTCAATCTTTTAAAATTCTATTGACCCCTCAAATGATAATTCTCTTCCCTATTCCAAAATAGATTTTGAATATTTTCAGGTAGTTTATTGTTTTTAGCCTTGTACATTAGTAGTGCTGTTTGATAAGTCACAATGTTGGTAAATTTTAATAGCTCTGATTTTTAAAAAGAGTGGTTTAGTATGTTCTAGATATCCTACTTTATGAATAATCCTTATTGCTCTTTTCTGTAGTATGATTAGTGACCGCAAGAAATTCTTGTAGTTGTTTCCCCAAACCTCAACACAATATTATAAGTATGGCAATACTAAGGAACAGCAGAGAGTGTGGATTGATTTCAGGATTCAAAAGGCTTTATTATCATGTGCACAGTTAAGAAATTCAACATTTCCTGAGCAATGAAATTCTTACTCTGCTCTCTGAACGAATGCTAAGGTAATAGGTACACAGCAATACTAATAAGGTAATCACCCATCTATCTATCTATCCATCCATCCATCTTCTTCCGCTTAATCCTTTCCGGGTTGCGGGGGGCGGGCGGGGGGGGGGGGCTGGAGCCTATCCCAGCATCTTTGGGCGAGAGGAAGAGTACACCCTGGACAGATCGCCAGTCCATTGCAGGGCCACCACAGACAGACAGACAACCATTCACTCTCACAGTCATACGTAAGGACAATTTAGAATCCCCAGTTTGATGCCAATTAACCTAACTTGAATGTTTTTGGCATGAGGGAGGAAACCGGAGAAATCCCGGAGTAAACCCACAGAGACACGGGGAGAACATGCAAACTCCACACAGATCACTGTTGGTCAGGGA
This sequence comes from Pholidichthys leucotaenia, assembly GCA_020510985.1. NCBI lineage: Eukaryota > Metazoa > Chordata > Actinopteri > Cichliformes > Pholidichthyidae > Pholidichthys > Pholidichthys leucotaenia. The sequence goes on from CM035843.1 coordinate 341,978,657, forward strand.
CTGGGATCGAGGTAATAGGAATAAGGTAATAACCCACCTAAGATTAATTGATACTAATAACACACACTATACACACAGTTAGGCAATTAGGACACCTTAAGCACACCTTGATACTAAGCACTAATACTAATGAATACTAATAACTCACATTAGGCAATTTGGACAGTTAAAGCAGTTACAACAGTCAAACTAGAGGAAACAAGAAGGATGGAATTGAAATTCCCTGGATGACTATAGTGGACTATAGTGGTATATTGATATCAGAGATGATATGAACCTGAGATGATATGAGCCTGAGATGGCATAAGCCTATATACAGTGTACAAATGAGCAGTATACAAATTACAAATTAGCATCCAGTGTGTGAATTTCTCTGTAATGATAATAGCAGTAGACTGTACATGATAATTAGCAGCAGAGATGATATGGACATCAGACAGGGTGAGCCTACACTACCGTTCAAACGTTTGGGGTCACCCAGACAATTATTTTGTGTTTTCCATGAAAAGTCACACTTATTTACCATCATGAGTTGTAAAATGAATAGAAAATATAGTCAAGACATTGACAAGGTTAGAAATAATGATTTGTATTTGAAATAATAAGTTTTTCCAGATACTCAACCTGCTCAAAGGAAGGTCAGTTTTATAACTTCTCTAACCAGCTAAACTGTTCTCAGCTGTGCTAACATGATTGCACAAGGGTTTTCTAATCATCCATTAGCCTTCTGACGCAATGAACAAACACATTGTACCATTAGAACACTGGAGTGATAGTTGCTGGAAATGGGCCTCTATACACCTATGTAGATATTGCACCAAAAACCAGACATTTGCAGCTAGAATAGTCATTTACCACATTAGCAATGTATATTAGATATTAGAGTGTATTTCTGATTAATTTAAAGTTGTCTTCATTGAAAAAAACAGTGCTTTTCTTTCAAAAATAAGAAAATTTCTAAGTGACCCCAAACTTTTGAACGGTAGTGTATGTACACTGTACAAATAAGCAATGTGCAAATTTATCAACTGGCGTTTGAGTTCCTATTTGCAAAACTGTGTTGCAGAGTTTGTGAGTTTGTTATTTGTTCAGGAGTCCGATGGCAGTGGGAAAGAAGGAGTTTTTCAGTCTGGTTGTCCTGCATTTCACACTTCTGTACCTCTGGCCTGAGGGTAGAAGTGTGAAGTGATTTAAGGTCGAGGCTGTCTGGCTGTTTATGATGGCAATGTTTCTTGATACTTTGGACTGAACATGGTTAATATGCAGCCCTCAGCTAATCCTGTCATCAGTTGTGACCTCTAGAAGTTTAATGTCTTGCATCCTTTCAATTGTAACTCCATCTATTTTTATCTGTGCCTGTATGTCTGTTCTGTGATTCCCAAATAACATAGTTTTTGTTTTGTTCACATTTAATGATCGTTTATTACAGTCAAACCACAACTTAAGCATGTTCAGTTCCCTCTCAACAGTTTGTTGCAGTTGTTTTAAATCTTCACCTGCACAGAAAATGTTTGTCGTCTGCAAAAAGTACCAGTTTTAATAGTTTAGATACATTACAGATGTCATTGGTGTATACAATGAAGAGCTTGGGCCCCAACACTGGCCCCTGGGGAACACCACAAGCAATGTCTAAACACGTTGAGCAGTGATTGTCTAGCTTCACAAACTGTTGTTGTTTATACAAATAACTTTTGACCCATTCCAGTACAATGCCTCTTATACCTAATTTCTCTAATTTGATGATTAGTATGCCATCATTAATTGTGTTGAATGCTTTTTAATAAGCAAATCTATCATTTTTGAACAATTTTCTGTCTATCTATGTCTTTGATGATGTGGTCTTGTTCCAGTGATGGTCAGGGTACAAGAATAGATGTGCACAGGGGCAAGGTGTCATGCTTAGAGCTCACATTAGTGTCAGACAACATGGTGAATGCATGTGAGTGGTGTGATTTAAAACAGTCTACTGTAGCCAGTGATCATTATCCGGTACTCACCAAAGTTAATAAAACTGTATATAGACAGGATCAGTGTATTTTCACTAGATTCATTGTTAAAGAAATGTTTGTCACAAGAAAATCTTATAGATTACCAGAGAAAAAGGACTGTGACACAGAGGATAATCAAAACCTCAAAAAAGAAATCGTAGAGAGATTTCTGTTCAGCAATTGGCAGAGAAGTAAAGTTAGGAGACATATGGTCCATGTTTAAACAAATGTCTGGGAAAAGGAAGTCAGCTTCTATTCCGACACTAGCTGATGGTGAGACACTTGCAGTGACAGGTAAGGAGAAGGCCGATCTCTTAGGGAAGGCTTTTGCTGCAGTGCATAGTGGTGACCACCTGAATGGCATACATAGGCAAAAGAAAGAGTGTATGCTCAGAGAGAATAAAAATGTAAGGGATAAGAAGGGGGAAGATTTGACAACTTTAAATATGGACTTCTCAATGTCAGAGCTTAAAATAGCATTGCAAGGTACAGGATATTCAGCCCCAGGACAGGACCAGTTATGCTACACAATGTTCAGACAACTACCTGTTGAATCACTGAAGCTTGTTCTCTTATTATTTAAAAATATATCGAGGAATGGAAAACTGCCAAAGTGTTGGAAAAGAGCAATCATTCTCCCATTCAACAAGCCAGGAAAGGACCCAGCTTACCCAGGTAGCTATAGGCCCATCGCACTGACATCACATTTACGCAAATGGATGGAGAAATTGATTGTTTCCAGGCTTTCATATGTACTGGAGCAAAGACGTTTACTGAGCAGCTATCAGAATAGGCTTTGTAAAGGAAGATCTACAATAGATGCCTTAGTTCGAGTTAGTAATGAGGTGGAAAAGGCCCTGACAATAAAAGAGCTTGTGGCAATTATTTATTTTGACATAAAAAAGCATATGATTCTATGTGAAGAGAAGGGTTACTTATTAAGTTAAGTAGAATGAATATAGGTGGAAGAACTTACAATTGGATAATGGATTTTTAAATTGACAGGAAGGTCAGAATCAAGGCTGGGTCAGAAACTTCTGAAGAGTTTAAAATAGAGAATGGTATACCACAAGGGAGTGCAATTAGTCCATTGTTATTTAATATCATCATAAATTACATTTTTACTAATCTAGGTGCTAGCATCACATCAGCACTATATGCAGATGACGGGGCCATATGGACTCGGGGAAGGAATGAGTCATATGTGCTTGAAAACTTAAAGAAAGCAATCACAAAAGTAGAGAAACGGTCAGTTGAGTGGGGGTTCAAACTCTTAAACAGTAAGTCCTGTTATATGATTTTTACAAAGAGGTGCAAAACTGGCATTGACAAGCTGACACTATATGGACAGCCACTGGACAGGGTGACTCAGTTTAAATACCTGGGACTATAGTTAGAAAGTAAATATACATGGAAAGTTCATATTACAAAGTTGGAAGCAAAATGCAAAAAAGTCATCAACCTGCTATGAGCTATTGTGGGTTGCAACTGGGGTGCAGATAAACAGTCATGAGTATCTTCAGAGCAGTAATGAGATCAGCCATTGACTATGGATGCATGCTAAAGGTGGACAGAGTCCTGTATAGAGCTTTGCAAATTTATATTGGAGCTGTTAAAGCTACTTCTATAAATGCAGTGCTGATAGAAGCTGGGGAAATACCGCTTCAGCTGAGAAGAGAGAAGCTTGCACTGGTATACTGGCTAAAGCTAGAAGGAAGTGGGCAGGAAAATCCAACAATAAAGTCTGTTCAGGAATGCTGGGAGTACTCCAAGTTCCAGGGGAGAGGATTCGGCTGGACAATTAATAATAAAGCTAGAGCGCATGGTATGGAGACCATAGAGTTCATCAAGTCTACCCCAGTGAGCAGTGTTCTCCTGTGGTTATTTCCAGAAATTAAGATAGATTTAAGTATCCAAGAAAATGAAAGAAATTGGCAACTGAATGAAATAGGTTTAGAAACAAGACTGTATTTAAGAAATAATTTTTACAATTACCTGGTAATATACACAAACGGCTCTAAAAATGAGCAAGGTTATGTGGGAATAGGTGTCTTTATCCCTGATTTTTAAAATGAATGATTGTGGCGGTTTGGTGTAAACCCCCACAAACAGACTGGACAGACACAGCGCTTGGCTAGAGCAATTAACAGAACAGTGAAATGTGTATTAATTTCTACAGGCAGCCCCGCTTCTTCTGGCTCACTTCTGTGATGTTAATGTTGCCTTTCATGCATTGTGTTCATGCGTCCTGTCCTTACTGTGACCTAGGGACCGAGATCAATATGTCTCTCAAATGCAAATGTCTCATGCCTGTTCTGTTATCTCTTTGATCATACCAACTGCTGGGGAATGCTCTTTGATGTATTGTTGTAGTTGGGTATATATGCTGCAACTCTGTAACTCAAACCCTCTCTCATTCTGATTCTGCAACTGCTGCTGCTGGACACAGCCTTTGTGTCCTCCTCTGAGAGCCGCTGGGCTCGCTCCCGGCGCGCATGTGTAACGGATGCCAACTAGTACTGTTCGGCGTAGAACGTTAGTAAACCTCCCTCCCGAAAAGCCTCATACAGTATCGGTAGCGCTGAGCTATCGGTCGGACCTTTAGCTCAGCGCGATCGTGCTGTGTCTCCCATGCTCGAACTGTGTAGTTGACTGAGAGGTCGCGGGTTCGTGTCCCGTGTGGGGCGAACTGCGCAGGATGATCTCAGTCACAATGGTGCCGTGACCCGGATGGGAGTGAGGTTTAAGGGGGAGAGTGTAACGGATGCCAACTAGTACTGTTCGGCATAGAACGTTAGTAAACCTCCCTCCCGAAAAGCCTCATACAGTATCGGTAGCGCTGAGCTATCGGTCGGACCTTTAGCTCAGCGCGATCGTGCTGTGTCTCCCATGCTCGAACTGTGTAGTTGACTGAGAGGTCGCGGGTTCGTGTCCCGTGTGGGGCGAACTGCGCAGGATGATCTCAGTCACACATGCACGGCGCCGGGAGCGGAGCTCGTGAAGGCGGTATGATTTAATAAACCTGCTTAAAACCAACACCAACGATGCATTTATTTTTTCATGCCGCTTCACTGGTGACCCCGCAGACGCACACGCTTTGTGCGACGCAACCTTCTGGTCTGGACGGCCACGCTGGCGACTTGATGCTGAAAAAAACACGCTGCCAGCGAACACAGCAGCCTGACGCAAATGATCCGCCCTCCCTTCTGCTTCAGGGAGACCTTGACGCAGAGCCAACACAGGCGAGCTACTCTCCCGGCATCACCCACGACCGGGAAAACTGCAGAAAATGTCATGGCGCGACCCTCACCTGAGATCGGGACGTCCACGCTGGACCGGCCGAGGGACACAGAACGTTTTCTCCCTCTCACCGCTACTCCTCCCTCTCAGCGATCCTACTCATCTACCCGAGCCTGAGGAACAAAGATCGTCTATCTCCCCTCAACGCTCCAACGCACCATGACTAATCTGCAGCCACAGCCCATCATAGATGTTTAACGGCGCTGTCTGCGCTGATCTCCACCAAGATTCTGCACCCTGACTCGCCTCTCCAGCTGGCCCACCCACGCACAAGCCCCGGCGCACGCACCGGGGAGTTACGAGGACGGCACACCACGCACGGGACAATAACGGCTCCACTGACCGCCTTCCTTCTGCTGCACACTGGCCCTTCAGGCTTGCTTGTACACCTGAGGCCCGCAGCTTGCTCACTGGATTTTATGGTCTTAGCCACGGCACACAAGGGGAATTCAGCCGTCTGCGGTTCCCGAGGCTTTAGGGTTGCGCCTGCCCTAAAGTCAACACGCCAGTCCCTCTGCTTTTATTTTTTTCTTACAGCCGTTCCTGCTTTTCTTCATGGCCACGAGAGGAGTCAGAGACTAATTTTTCTTCTTGCGGACCTCCGCACGCGCAACGGGACAGCCCCTCGACGTCGCGGAGCAGCAAGCAATTTTTGCGCGGCTTGGACGATTTCACCGTCCCGGTCGGCACGTACTACCCCCCTCCTCCCTCCCCCTCCGCCTGCAGCGAGCTTCTCCCACAGCTTGCTCCCATAGATGGATTATCAAGGTCCCGGCCCCCTGCCGTGCCCTCTGGGGGGGAGCGTGTGGCGGTTTGGTGTAAACCCCCACAAACAGACTGGACAGACACAGCGCTCGGCTAGAGCAATTAACAGAACAGTGAAATGTGTATTAATGTCTACAGCCAGCCCCGCTTCTTCTGGCTCACTTCTGTGATGTTAATGTTGCCTTTCATGCATTGTGTTCATGCGTCCTGTCCTTACTGTGACCTAGGGACCGAGATCAGTATGTCTCTCAAATGCAAATGTCTCATGCCTGTTCTGTTATCTCTTTGATCATACCAACTGCTGGGGAATGCTCTTTGATGTATTGTTGTAGTTGGGTATATATGCTGCAACTCTGTAACTCAAACCCTCTCTCATTCTGATTCTGCAACTGCTGCTGCTGGACACAGACTTTGTGTCCTCCTTCTCTGAGAGCCGCTGGGCTCGCTCCCAGTTCATGCAGAGAAGATCTTTTAAATTGCGGCGGATGCAAATAATAAGCAGCGTTGTTGAAGGTTTTAAGTGAAGCTTTATTATATCATACCGCCGTCATGTGCTCCGCTCCCGGCGCCGTGCATGCGCGCCGGGAGCGAGCCCACGGCTCTCAGAGAAGGAGGACACAATGTCTGTGTCCTGATTGTGTCCTGCAGCTGTTGCAGAATCAGAATGAGAGTGAGAGAGGGTTTGCGTTACAGAGTTGCAGCATATATACCCAACTACAACAATACATCAAAGGGCATTCCCCAGCAGTTGGTATGATCAAAGAGATAACAGAACAGGCATGAGACATTTGCATTTGAGAGACATATTGATCCCAGTCCCTAGGTCACAGTAAGGACAGGACGCATGAACACAATGCATGAAAGGCAACATTAACATCACAGAAGTGAGCCAGAAGAAACGAGTCTGTCTGTAGACATTAATACACATTTCACTGTTCTGTTAATTGCTCTAGCTGAGCGCTGTGTCTGTCCAGTCTGTTTGTGGGGGTTTACACCAAAGCACATCTACATATTGATCTCAGCCTCTAGGTCACAGTAAGGACAGGACGCATGAACACTATACATGAATGGCACATTACATCACAATACATGCGTGGCACATTGCATCACAATACATGAATGGCACATTACATCTCAGTAGTGCAGCGGGAAAAACCGAGAGAAGAGAGCTGAGTGTCCTGTGTGTTGTGGGGGGATTGAATCAACCCGCCACAAAATGAACTTAACTGCAGCTTGATGAGACTCCACCAGTGTGGTATAGACATACAGTTTTGCTGGGTGCTGGCATACAAGGGGGTAAAAGGAAATGAATATGTAGATAAATTTGCCAAACAGCCCTGAGCAAAGACATAACAGTAATTGTGCCGCTTGGAAAGGGAGAGGGTAAAGCCTTTATCAAGAAGGCTGGAATGAATATTTGACAGGAGATGTGAGAGAAGGATCAGAAAGGCAGGGCCCATTTTACAATTCAAAAATCTGTTTCAACAAAGAACTACAAAGAAAGAACTAGAAGGCTTATAAGAAGAATATAGCTTTGGGATAACGTGGCATGCTGCACACTTGTACAGTAGGTGGCGGTATGCACTTATAAGCTGTTTGCAATCCGCCAGTAAACCGAGAGAAGAAGAAGAAGAAGAAGAAGGGGAAAAAAGAAGAAGAAGAAAAACTGGCAGCCAGACAAGCGAACAACGCTTCAAAATCAAGATGGCTGCCCACAGTGCTCTGCTCTCGACGTCAAGAATCATGACTCCTTTCTGGCTTGGACGACTCGGAAATACGGTTAAAGTAAGATGTGACATGTCGCTGTTATTATACCCTTTGTATATGTTGCATGTTTTTTTTTTCCATTTTAAACCTCGGTGTTTCATTTATGCACAAGGCCATCCCGTTATTTTCATGCAGGTGTGTTGGTACATTTACACCCATCTGAACACATTTAAACTGTTTTTTATTATAAACTTTGTGTTTGACAACTTAAGCATTGGGGTTTTCATAATCACCCCTGAGCACAATCTTCAGTAGTCTTTCTTTTGCAGGTATGTGGGACTACTCTGACCTGCCGCAGGAATAAGACAGTGTTTACTGTAAGTGAACACATCACCTAAGTCAGTTTGTCACTTATGTGGGTTTTTTTTTAAAGAGCAACTTGCGGGTTGATGTCAGTGAATTTATGTGTAGAGAAATCAGTCAACTGATCTTTCAAAATACGTTTACTTTTAGCCATTCCCCAACAAGACCTTGCCTGAGATGTTGCATGAAGAACTGGTCAAAAAGAGGTCGAAAGGTTTCGAGTCCTAAGAGGGACCGCGGCCCAAGAATAATATGAGCCTACTGGGCATTAAAGAGCGTAAGAGAAGAGAATAATAAATAAATTGTTCTGCGCGTTTGCAAGAGTATTTAAAAACTACGTGACATATTTGCTCGTTAACTAAGGCGCAGGTTGCACCAACTTGGAAGTGATGGCATTTGTGGGTTGATCCAATAGGGATCTCTGATTTATTTTTTAAACGGACTTCATCAGCCATGTCAAACAAAATGTAGGCATTGTCTTCACCTGATGATACTACCAGGCACTACACCCCAAAGTTCTGCCATGGTCATTTTAATAGCCATCTTGGCAGAGGTATGCATTCATGACCTTGTGAGGTGATGATTGACTCTTTATTTCATCTGAAGATGCTGAGAAAAATGGAGCGAAGTGAGTGGATACTAATACTAAAAGGGGCAGAAGCTAAGTTGCTGCTAGCCTGGGTATCCACATCATCTCAACTGTTTTATAGAGGTAATGGACAAGCTAAGGCTATATATAAGAACCCAATAAGAGACTCATAGTCACTATGTGGTGGTAACACAGTCATGGGTGCGTAAAGGACCCCCCAACACAGATGACAAGCTAATTAGCCGCAGCACACGTGACGTGACCCACAGACCTCAAGAGGTATAAGATAAGATAAGCCTTTATTAGTCCCACAACGGGGAAATTCCAGGATTGCAACAGCACAGGGATAGCAACACTCAGAGCAACAATCAGAAGGCAAGAAAAAAAAAAAACCAAGCAAGCAAGAGCAGCTAATATACATATGTACATATTACTATAAAATATATATATATATACACACACACACACACACAGACACACAGTGCAGAGCATTGTAGGTGGATGGAATAAATATATGAATATATGAACACACAGAGACTAACACACACATCTAAACACTAGAAAATGTTTATTTTGTGCGTGGAATGACAATAGGCCTGTTATATTATGCTCATTTACTTACTACCGCACCACAGTGATATGATACCACAGTCGTGTGTAATATTGCTTAATTATGAGCCTTGTCAGTAAGAAGGGAGGGGGAAAATGACATGAAAGGGTCGATTAACTTTGATACTGATTTAAGATCAAATTACCCAGCCCTATTGGCAAATGCTTTCCACACTCACTGCTTGTAATACAAGCCATTGTTTTTCAACCAGGGTGCCCTGGTATGTTCAGGTGTCTGTGGGAAATGATCTAATTTTCTTAATTGGTATTCTTAATTGGTCCAAAACATTGCAAATAATTTCCGCTTGTTGTGCATGGGGGCAGCACTGTGGCGCAGTGGTTAGCACTGTGTCAGCACAGCTAGAAGGTCACGGGATTGATTCCACCCCTGACCGTTGTGGGTACGATCCCACCCCCTGACCATCGGTGACCCTTCTGTGTGGAGTTTGCATGTTGTCCTTGTGTCTGCGTGGGTTTACTCCAGGTACTCCGGTTTCCTCCCACAGGCCAAAGACATGCAGGTTGGGTTAATTGGCATCAACTGGGGATTCTAAATTGTCTTTAGGTATGAATGTGAGAGTGAATGGTTGTCTGTCTCTCTGTGTTGGCCCTGTGATGGACTGGCGATCTGTCCAGGGTGTACCCTGCCTCTCGCTCAATGATGCTGGGATAGGCTCCACCCCCCACCCCCCCGCGACCCAAAAAGGATTAAGCAGTAGAAGATGGATGGGTGGATGTTGTGCATGGGTTCTGTAGGCACCCATGCACAACGGCAAATTAGTTGCACTTTTTTGGAACGATTAAGAAGTGAAATTAGATAATTTCCCCACAGAAACCTGAACATAAACAGGAACTTTTGCTTTAAAAATAATCACGTTTAAACACAGAGGTATACTGCCTATAAAAAGTATTCACCCCCTTGGATATTTCAACCTTTCATTGCTTTCATAAATGAAATCACGGTCAATATAATTTGACTTTTTTTGACAGAAATTAGCAAAAAAAAGCTTTCATGCCAAAGTGAAAACAGATTTTTACAAACTACTGTTAATTAATTAAAATTATATAAGGTAAAGTAAATGATTGCATAAGTATTCACCCCCTTCAGGTCACTATTTAGTAGATACACCTTTGTCTGCAATCACAGCACTGAGTCTGTGTGGATATGTCTCAATCAGGCTGACACATCTGGACACTGCAGTTTTTCTCCATTCTTCCTTGCAAAACAGCTCAAGCTCTGTCAGGTTGCTTGCAGTTCAGGTGTGAACAGCTCTTTTAAAGTCCAGCCACAAATTCTCAGTTGGATTAAGATCTGGGCTTTGACTTGGCCCCTCCAGAACATTCACCTTTTTATCATTGAACCATTTCTGTGTAGCTTTTGCTGCATGCTTGGGGCCATCGTCTTGCTGGAAAAAACCTCTTCTCCCAAGTCGTCGTTCTTTTGCAGATTGAATCAAATGATCCTCCAGGATTTGGTGATATTTTTCAGCATTCATCTTCTCTTCTACCTTTACTAGCCTTCCAGGGCCTGCTGCTGAGAAGTATTCTCAGAGCATGACGTTGCCACCACCATGCTTCACGGTGAAGTTGGTGTGTTTGTGGTGACGTGCAGTGTTTGGTGGTTGCAAAACACAGCGTCTAGTCTAATGACCAAAAAGCTCAATTTTTGTCTCATCAGACCAGAGAACCTTCTTCCAATTGACCGTTGAGTGTCCCACATGCCTTTGGGCAAATTCCAGGTGAGATTTCATGTGAGCTTTTTTCAACAGTGGCTTTCTCTTTGCCACTTTCCATACAGCTTCGACTGATGAAAAACGCGGGCAACAGTTGTCATGTACAGACTCTCCCATCTGGGCCACTGAAGCTCTTAACTCCTTCAGAATGGCTGTAGGTGTCTTGGTGGCCTCCCTCACCAGTCTTCTTCATGCTTGATCATTCAGTTTGTGAGGACGGCCAGCTCTAGGAAAATTTAGACAAGTGCCATACTGCTTCTATTTCTTAATGATGGATTTAACTGAACTCTGTTGGATGCCCAGTGAGCTGCAAATCTTCTTGTAGCAATCTCCTGTCTTATACTTTTCGAAGATCTTTTGTTGCAACTGTAGCAGGAATATAGATGAACCAGAGACTGGACCTCCCAGACACAGGCGTCTTTATACTACAATCACTTGACTCACATTAACTGCACTCAGGTGATCTCCATTTCACTAATTGTGAGACTACAGGCATCAACTCGCTGGACCTCTGTTGAATTAGGTCAGTCACTTTAAAGGGGGCGAATACTTATGCAAACAATTATTTTACACTATGTATTTTAAATTAATTGTAATTAATAATTGACAGTAGTTTGTAAAGATCTGTTTACACTTTGACATGAAAGAAGGTTTTTTTTATGCAGATTTTTGTCAAAAAAGCCAAATTATATTGATTGTGATTTCATTTATGAAAGCAATGAAAGGTTGAAACATCCTAGGGGGGTGAATACTTATAGGCATTGTAGGAGCTGATGTGGGGTGGAGCACAGGGATTAGCTACTCACCGCTGGGCCAGCAGGGGATCGAGGGCAGTTGCTCTGGTGATCCAACTGCTGAGAGTGGCGACAGGTGTGTGCTGCCGGCTGCCTGTCTGTTCGACACCGTTTCTACAGACCAGCCGCAAAATGAACCCGCCCTGGATGGAGACAGGCTCTGCTGTGGGTCCGGTACAGGAGAAGCCGCAGACGGAGTTGGGCTCCACTGTGGGCTCGGTACAGGAAAAGCCATGTACTGTCTCTACCGCAGGTCAGTTTCACACCCTGCCCCGGGTCTTCACACCACAATCCGGTGGGGAGGAATGCCGTGGTGAGTGAGACAACAGAGCTCAACATTTGCTCCCGATGTATCCAGAATTTTTTTTTTTTTAATCGCACAATGCAGGCCATGCATATAATGCCACACACTCACATCGGTAGTGTTATGGTCAGACTACATTAAGATAGTTGTTGTAAGCTTAAGATTTGGATAAATGGGTAAATACTTATATTTATACATATTTCTTTACATCACTGGATTATGCAGCAATGGATTGTCTTGATGGGGGGAAAAAAACAGTGCTTTTATGTGATACCCCTCCAAATGAAATCTTGTGACGTTTGGGCGGTTAAATTGCCCTACCCCTTACCCCTTCCACTATATCTCGAAGAGAATTGTGACAGCATTGCCCTCAAACGTGAATGCGCAAAACAGAAGGGTAGGGTGAGGAGGTGAATTGGGACGCACCCTTAAAGAGCATCAGAAATACTCCCTGGGTGAGTGGTGCATTTTCTTCCTCATGGCCTGAAAACATAAGCATGTCTCCTATGGTCAAGTTCTTTTGGCCACTGCCAGTCCAGCTTGACTTGATGATTCCAATGATATCAAGGTCATAATTCTGCATCTCTGCAGCTACTTAAGGTCCTCACATTCCATGTTCCTATCTTGGTGGTGGCTCTGGTAGAATGGAAAGTCATCGACTAGCCAGTTACTAAAAGTCTCTGACTTTCACCACCCAGCATCATAGATCCTCCAGCTGAAGGTCCATCTTTTCCCAGGGCTGAGCTATATGTTGCATCTCTTGTTAACGTTTCTGTAGCAGTGAAGTTTTTACAGGGAGAGGTTGTTGACCTCTCGCCCAAATCTCCTCCTTTTTCATCAAGGATTGGGACCAGCAATGTTGCAGATAAGCACTTAACTTATGATGTAATATGGCATGTTGTATGAGCATAGTTGAAACTGTGTACTTTGATCTGAATTTCAACCTTTTTTCACCCCTCAGCCTCTAAAAGGCTGAAGGTGTATTGTTGTCACCCTGCCGGGTGGATGGGTGGCACCAACAGCTACCTTGTAATTGCAATAACTAGAGAAAGGACTGATGCCAGTTTTTCAGATTGATAGTTGTATCAGAAAAGTCTTGGACAGGTTTGAATTTGGGTGACCTTGACCTTGACCTCAAGGTCAGAGGTTAGTTTCCCATAACTCATGTAAACATGATAAAGAAGGAAATAATGGAGTCTTTCGATATTGGTACCATAGTTGTATCTATGAGAAACCTCAGGCAAGTTCAAATTTGTGTGACCTTGAACTCAAGATCAAGGTCAGAGGTCAATTGCAAGCTGAGGGTACCACTGGTGGCCGCCAATATTTTTATATGTTGTAAATCAAATAAAAACATAGACTAACATTTCAAACCATTACTTAGAAGAAATGCTCTTTACAAATGTAGGGGTATTTCTAACCTGCAAGTTGCACTCTAAAATCACTGCTACTAATTAAACTCAATATTTCAAGCTGTATGGCTTTGTATTAAACTTTGGAAGTGGGTCTGCCTGTTTCATTGTAACTTGGAAATGCTGCCTTTTCTGTTTTTTTTTTTTTTTCTCACTATCTTGGGAAAGAAGAGTCTTTTACTACATCTGTATTATTTGGGCTTAATGTGATCTTCTATGCAGCTGTCAAACTGAGTCTCTTCATTCTGCTTTCCTTTCCGTCCACCTTCATCAACAGGGAGGAGACATTGTAAGTAGCAGTTTCCACACGGTTCAATACATTGCAGTTTATCACCTCACATAAAATTATTTTGCCACTGGGATTGTAATGGAGATAAAGGATAAACACAATATGTCTGGCACTAATCTTGATATCTTCATGGCAGTTGTCACTCAATCTGACATACTGTATACTTTCTTTGAAATTCCCAAATATCACACAAAATTGTTTTTGACTTATAATGGCAGTCACATTTCCATTATTGTCTTTTTATTCCACTAGCATGGTAACTGACTTTCATATGCTTGAAGTTGGTCTGACTTCAGCTCTCGGGCACATTGAAACATGGCTCCATATTTTATTTCACCAATTTGTAAAGTGACAATTAAGAAAGGTTTGCATTACCTCGCTTATCCGTTTTAAAAACATAAACCAAATTCACCATGTCCTGTTTTAAATTGAGCAGAAAACTATATTTTTTGTGTAATTGGCAAAATGTTTACTGTGTTGGCCGATTTCAAACTTTGTGGTGGTTTTTGCTCCCTGCAGTTAATAGTTTTTAATTTGTTAAATGCCAACATTGCAGCCACCACCTGCAAAGTATGGAGGCAGACACACCGTGACGCTGATACCTGGAGATGGAATCGGTCCAGAGCTTGTCAGCCACGTCAAAGAGGTTTTCAGGTTGGTTGGACTAAACCAATTCTTGTCCAAAAGTGTCAGATACAGAAAAGAGGGATTTGTACTTGTTTTGTTATTGTGCTGCAGGTTCAGCTGTGTGCCAGTTGACTTTGAGGTGGTGAATATAAACTCTGCTTTGGAGACTGAGGATGACATCAGTAATGCTATCACTGCTATCCGCCGTAATGGGGTTGCCCTTAAAGGTAAATAATCTTTTTTTTTTTTTTTTTTTTTCATAGAGAGAACATGAAAACAAATGAGTTGCTTGTTTGTCAAAAACTAGTTTAACTGCAAAACTGCCTAATTTTTCTGACAGGTAACATAGAAACAAAGCATAACTTGCCCTCATCTGTGAAATCCAGAAATAGTATCTTGCGGTAAGTTTAGAAAAATGTACAATTCTTAGTACGAACCTCTTTTTGTTAGATGGCTCACATTCTACAATTTGCCCACTTGTTTCTTTTAAAGCTCATTGTGTATTTCTCCCCCTCGTTCCTTGTGTTTACCAACAGCACAAGCTTAGACCTGTATGCCAGCGTGATGCATTGTCAGTCTCTCCCTGGAGTCCAAACTCGCCACAAGAACATTGACATCATGATAATCAGGGAGAATACAGAGGGAGAGTACAGCAATCTGGAGCATGAGGTCAGACGAAGCTGGAAAAACAATTTTACTGGCTAATGAAATGCATACCTACTTCATTTAAACACTTTTCTTCATATTGCTTTGTGTTTTGCATCAGGATTTGGTACCAGCTGCATGCTTGCAAAAATACAGAATTTATTTCTCAAATAATTTTGCAAAACCAGTTGATTAATATTGATATCAAACAGAAGCTTGATGGATGTAGTGAAGGAAGACATGGAGAGCATTGGTGTTACGTAGGGATAGAGTGAAATCCAAAATGCAGTTTTTAAATGAGGATTTCCTTTGAGGGGGGAAAAAAGCTATCCAAACCTACCTGGCCCAATGTGGAAAAAGTAATAGCCCCCTAAGCCTAATAACTGGCCGTGCCACCCTTGGTGGCAACAACTGCAATTAAGCATTTGTCATAACTGGCAGTGAGTCTTTTACATCGCTGTTGGGGAATTTTGGTCCACTCTTCTTTGCAGAATTGTTTTAATTCAGCCACATTGGAAGACTTGAGCTTGAGACCATGAACTAAGATAAGATAAGGTAAGCCTTTATTTGTCCCACAATGGGGAAATTCCAGGATTGCAACAGCACAGGGATAGCAACACTCAGGGCAACAATCAGAAGGCAAGAAAAAAACAAGAACAGCTAGTATACATATGTACATATTACTATATATATATATATATATATATATATATATATATATATAGACACACAGTGCGGAGCATTGTGGTTGGTGAATGTGCAGCAGAAAGTCTAAGCTCTCTCTCCCTCCGCGGGTGCGGCGGGCCAGCTGGATGTCTTTGGGCATGATGGTGGTGACCCTCTTGGCGTGGATGACGCACAGGTTGGTGTCCACGAAGAGACCCACCAGGTAGGCCTCGCTGGCCTCCTGCAGAGCCATGATGGCGGAGCTCTGGAAGCGCAGGTCGGTCTTGAAGTCCTGAGCGATCTCCCTCACCAGGCGCTGGAAGGGCAGCCTATGGATGAGCAGCTCCGTGGATTTCTGGTAGCGACGGATCTCTCTCAGAGCCACGGTACCGGGCCTGTAACGGTGAGGCTTCTTCACTCCGCCGGTGGCCGGAGCGCTTTTTTTCGAGCAGCCTTGGTGGCTAGCTGCTTCCTGGGGGGCATTTTCCTCCAGTAGATTTCCAGGCGGTCTGCTTGGTTCTTGCCATCGCTCTTTATTATTCTGTCTTATATTTCTTGCACGCCGCCTAAACTCCAGCCCGGCACCCGCGTCGTTTTTACCACAGTTCCTCAGCATGTCGAGCTTCTCCGTTAGCACCGGGTGGCGGTTGGAGCTAGCTAGCCAGCTAGCTAGCGCTTCCCTGCTGTATCGTCCCCCGCTGCAAACAGTGGCTCCGTCCGCCGACTCGGGAGACCCTTGGGGCGATCTGTGTGTCCGTTTTATTTATATATATATATATATATATATATATATATATATATATATATATATATATATATATATATAGTGAAAGGTGTAGAAAGAAGAAGGAAGATAAGAAAAAGGCAGTTGCAAAGGGCAGCCAACTCGTGTGGCGCCGCCGGTCCGGCGGAACCGGAACCGGAGTGATGGAACTGATGATTAGTTTTACGCCACATGTAATGGGACGCATGCCTTCCAAAAAGTTCAGCTTTTGTCTTGTCAGTCCACAGAATATTTTTATCCCCCGCCAATCGAAGACCAGAGGGGGATTATGTCATGGGGCGGTCCATCCGTCCGTCCGTCCGTATGTCCCACTTTTGTGAAATCAACTCCTACAGTTTTGTTCCGATTGTTTTGAAACTTGGTACTGGGGTTTGCTATACACTGATGATGTGCATATTGCAATTTGACTCTCACTCCATGACCTTGAGGTCTAAAGTCAGAGGTCACATTTTCCCTAAATCTTGTAAATGCAATAATTACTGAAAGAAATGATGTAGGCTTTCAAATTGGTACAGTAGTTGCATCTAAGACAAATCTTGGACGACTTACACCCTGACCTGACTGGGTTTGGGGTCGACAGGTCAAAGTTAACATTCCATTTGCACTATGGTGAATGGTTAATCTGCTTAAAAATAAGCTGTATTTTGATAACAAAGTTTTTTTTTCTCCTCCCCCCTTGTGTCGTTCCCTCCCTTCCCCTCCCTTTCTTATCTATCTCTGTTTGATGAGGCGCCTATTATGGCTGCCGTGTCGTTGTGTCGCGCGCATGCGCACCAATGTCAAGTCAAGTTCCTCGTGTGTTTTTTACATGCTTGGCAATAAAGTTTATTCTGATTCTGATTCTAAATGCTAAATTTACTATTACTATAAAACGAGTAAAGCTAGGGCCACCATATCTGGTATGCAGGTTCGCCTTGGGATCCTGACCTCTTACTATGGGTTTGGGGTCAAAAGGTCAGAGGTCAAGGTTAACATTCCCTATGCCTTATTACTGTACAACGGGTAAAACTAGGGTCACCATCCTTGGTACACAGGTTCACCCTGTGACCCTGAAGTGTGACTATGGTTTTGGGATCACAAGGTCAAAGGTCAACATCAAAATGGCTTTTAACCTATATCCCAACAACAAAGAAAGCTTAGGTCACCAAACCCGGTACACAGGATCACTCTGAGACCATGACCTCTGACTACACGTTTGGAGTCAAAAAGTTAAAGGTCAAGGTTGGCACTCCCTATGTTCTTTTACTATAAAATATCTAAAACTCTCAAGGGTCACCAAACTTGCTACACAGGTTCACCTTGGGATCCTCACCTACAGCTATGGGTTGTATACTTTGTTGTTTATTCATGGATGATGGGTTCATCATAATTTGTTTCTGCCACAGTAATTATGTTGAAAAGTTGAAAACTGCTCTCCGTCAGTAAGTATTGGGACCATCAAAGAAAACTGAGACGGGGGATATCACAGACTACAAGAGGACTAACAGCACCACCACAAGCTCTACGGACAGCCTGCCGGACGATCTCAACATATTTTACACCCGCTTTGAGACCACCAGCCACAGCACAGAGAAGAGACACACACTCACGCACCCCCCACCCACCCACTAAGCGTCTCACCAGGCCAGGTAAAGAAAGCACTGAGGAATATCAACCCCCGCAAGGCAGCAGGACCAGACATCATATCTGGTCGGGCCCTCAGAGCATGTGCTGCAGAGCTGACTGACGTTCTCACAGCAGTCTTCAACCTCTCCCTCAACCAGAACAGTCCCCTCCTTCTTCAAAATGACAACCATCATCCCGCTCCCCAAAAGGAGCCCGCCAATCTGTCTGAATGATTACAGGCCAGTAGCACTCAACTCTAATCATCATGAAGTGCTTCGAGAGAGTGGTGCTGCCCCTCCTTCAGGACAGCATACTGGGCACCCTGGACCCCCTGCAGTACGCCTACCAGTCCAACGGGTCCACCTCAGATGCCATCGCTGCAGCACTCCATTATTCTCTCTCCCATCCGGAAGATAAAGACTCCTACATTAGGATGCACTTTGTCGACTACAGCTCCGCCTTCAACACGGTCATCCCCCACAAACTCACCGACAAACTGTCTTCACTTGGCCTACACCCCACCCTCTGCGACTGGCAACTTGACTTTCTAACTGGCAGGCCCAGTCTGTCAGGATGGGTAACAGGACCTCAGCCAGCATCATCACAAACACAGGTGTCCTACAGGGTTGTGTTCTCAGCCCCATCCTCTACAGCCTCTTCACCCATGACTGTGTTGCCTCCCACAAGGACAATATCATCCTAAAGTTTGTGGATGACACAGCAGTGATAGGACGCATCACTGGTGATGATGAAGCATCCTACAGGAGGGAGGTGGCCAGCCTGGTGTCATGGTGTGAGGACAACAATCTCACCCTCAACACGGACAAGACAAAGGAGATGATAGTGGACATGAGGAAAGGGAGGAGGAGACCACATCGGCCGCTGTTCAGCCGGGAGCTTGAGGTGGAGAGGATGAGCAGCTTTAAATACCTGGGCATCCATATCAGTGAGGACCTTAAGTGGACACACAACACCACAGAGCTGGTTAAGAGAGCTCAACAGCGACTGTACTTTCTGAGGAGGCTGAGGAAGTTTGGCATGTCTTCCAGGATCCTCAGCAATTTCTACAGCTGCATCACTGAGAGCATCCTGACCAACTGCATCACTGCGTGGTACGGCAGCACCACTGCCCTGGAGCACAAATGCCTGCAGAGAGTGGTGAAAACAGTGGAGAAGATCATCAGGACTCCACTCCCCTTTCTGCAGAGCATCTACTACCGCAGAGTCCAAAAGAGAGCTGACGCCATCCTCCGGAACCCCACCCACCCCCAGCACAGACTGTTCACAGTTCTACCCTCAGGCCGGAGATACAGAAGTGTGAAATGCAGGACAACCAGACTGAAAAACTCCTTCTTTCCCACTGCCATTAGAATCCTGAACAGATGACAAACTCCCAAAACTCTGTAGCACAGCTGTGCATATAGGAACTCACGCACTGGCTGCTAAATTTTTACACTGCTCACCTGTACAGTAGATATAGTATCACCCATGTGATATCCATATCATCTCTGCTGCTACTTATCATGCACAGTCTACTGGTACTATCGTTACAGAAATAATTTGTAATTATGCACTGCTCATTGCACAATGCTCATTTGCACACTGTACAGGTACATCTCAAAAAATTAGAATATCATGAAGAAGTTCAATATTTTTTGTCACTCATTTCAGAAAGTGAAACTCATGTTATATAGATTCATTACAGAGAGTGATATATTTCAAGTGTTTATTTTAATTTTGATGATTATGGCTTACAGCCCATGAAAACCCCAAATTCCATTTCTCAAAAAATTAGAATATTACATAAAATTAATTTTACTTTTCTGAACAGAGGTCATCTGCTGGTGTTGGTCCACTGTGTTTTATCAAGACCAAAGTCACCAGTCGTCTACCAGGAAATTTTAGAGCACTTCATGCTTTCCTCTGCTGACAAGCTTTATGGAGAAGCTGATTTCATTTTCCAGCAGGACTTGGCACCCCCCCCCCCCCCCCACACACACACACTGCCAAAAGTATCAAAACCTGGTTTAATGACCATGGCATCACTGTGTTTGTTTGGCCAGCAAACTCTCCTGACCTAAACCCCATAGAGAATCTATGGAGTATTGTCAAGAGGAAGATGAGAGACACCAGACCCAACAATGCAGACGAACTGAAAGTCACTATCAAAGCAACCTGGACCTTCATAACACCTCAGCAGTGCCAAAGGCTGATCACCTCCATGCCATGCCACACTGATACAGTAATTAATCCAAAAGGAGCCCGACCAAGTATTGAGTGTGTACATGGACATGCAGGTACATCTCAAAAAAATTAGAATATCATGAAAAAGTTCAGTTTTTTTTGTCACTCGTTTCAGAAAGTGAAACCCATATATTATGTAGATTCATTACACAGAGAGTGATATATTTCAAGCGTTTATTTAAATTTTGACGATTATGGCTTACAGCCCATGAAAACCCCAAATTCAGTTTCTCAAAAAAATAGAATATTACATAAAATTAATTTAAAAAATAGTTTTTAATAGAAATGTTGGCCAACTGAAAAGTATGTCCATGTACACACTCAATACTTGGTCGGGGCTCCTTTTGGATTAATTACTGTATCAGTGTGGCGTGGCATGGAGGTGATCAGCCTGTGGCACTGCTGAGGTGTGATGAAGGTCCAGGTTGCTTTGATAGTGACCTTCAGCTCGTCTGCATTGTTGGGTCTGGTGTCTCTCCTCTTGACAATACTCCATAGATTCTCTATGGGGTTTAGGTCAGGAGAGTTTGCTGGCCAGTCAAACACAGTGATGCCATGGTCATTAAACCAGGTTTTGATACTTTTGGTAGTGTGTGTGTGTGTGTGTGGGGGGGGGGTGCCAAGTCCTGCTGGAAAATGAAATCAGCTTCTCCATAAAGCTTGTCAGCAGAGGGAAGCATGAAGTGCTCTAAAATTTCCTGGTAGACGACTGCGCTGACTTTGGTCTTGATAAAACACAGTGGACCAACACCAGCAGATGACATGGTTCCTCAAATCATCACTGACTGTGGAAACTTCACAATAAACCTCAAGCAACTTAGATTCTGTGCCTCTCCACTTTTTTCTCCAGACTCTGGGACTTTGATTTCCAAATGAAATGCAAAATTTACTTTTATCTGAACAGAGGTCATCTGCTGGTGTTTGTCCACTGTGTTTTATCAAGACCAAAGTCAGCGCAGTCATCTACCAGGAAATTTTAGAGCACTTCATGCTTCCCTCTGCTGACAAGCTTTATGGAGAAGCTGATTTCATTTTCCAGCAGGACTTGACACCCCCCCCCCCCCCACACACACACACACAAACACACACACACTACCAAAAGTATCAAAACCTGGTTTAATGACCATGGAATCACTGTTTGATTGGCCAGCAAACTCCTGACCTAAACCCCATAGAGAATCTATGGAGTATTGTCAAGAGGAGGATGAGAGACACCAGACCCAACAATGCAGACGAGCTGAAGGTCACTATCAAAGCAACGTGGACCTTCATAACACCTCAGCAGTGCCACAGGCTGATCACCTCCATGCCACGCCACACTGATACAGTAATTAATCCAAAAGGAGCCCCGACCAAGTATTGAGTGTGTACATGGACATGCTTTTCAGTTGGCCAACATTTCTGTTAAAAAAAACTATTTTTTAAAATTAATTTTATGTAATATTCTAATTTTTTTGAGAAACTGAATTTGGGGTTTTCATGGGCTTGTAAGCCATAATCCTCAAAATTAAAATAAACACTTGAAATATATCACTCTGTGTAATGAGTCTATATAATATATGGGTTTCACTTTCTGAAATGAGTGACAAAAAATATTGAACTTTTTCATGATATTCTAATTTTTTGAGATATACCTGTACATAGGTTAATGCCATTGCAGGTTCATGTCATCTCTGATATCAATATACCACTATCACTTTAGTCATCCAGTGAATTCGGTTTCATTCCTCTACTGCCTAACTGTGTGTTGGCGTGTGTGTGTGTGTATGTGTTATTAGCATCCATTAGTATTAGGATTGAGTTAGTGTGTCATGACTTATTAGAATTGTTGTTTCTGTACCTTTTACCTTGGCATTCATTTGGAGAGCAAAGTAAGAGTTTCATTGCTCAGGAAATGTAGCTTTTCTTAACTGTGCACATGATAATAAAGCCTTTGAATCTTGATGTTGCACTTGCCTTAGAGTGCTCTTGCTGTAATTGTACTGTAACTACGGGTTTTGGATTACACAGTCAAAGGTCAAGGTCAAAATGCCACAGAAACTTGTATATCTCAACAACAAAGAAAGCTAGGGTCACCAAGCTTGCTACACAGGTTCACCTTGGGACCCTGACCTACATCTATGGGTTTGGGGTCAAAAGGTCAACATTAACATTTCCTTTGCAGTATTACTATAGAAAAAGTAAAGCTACTGTCACCAACCTTGGTACACAGGTTCACCCTGAGCCTGTAACCTCTGACTATTGGTTTGGGGTCAAAACGTGAAATATCAAGGTTGGCATTCACTATGCCCTATTGCTATAGAAGAGGTAAAGCAAGGGTCACCAAATGTGCTATACAGGTCCACCTTGGGATCCTGACCTACAACTATGGGTTGTATATTCATGGGTGATAAGCTTATCATATATTGGTTGTGCCCTAATAATTATGAAGAAAAGTTGAAACTGCTCTTCAGTGACATATTGGGATATTCAAAGAAAAGTGTGGCAGGGGATATTGCACTTGCATCAGTCTGCTCTTGTTCCTAAAGTCTTGGGGATCAACAAGATATTTTTGGCACATGCGAGATGAGACTTTGTGTTCTTTTTGATCAGCAGTGGTTTTTGCCTTGGAATTCTTCCATGGATGCCCAATCTCTTTCTTATTGTTGAATCATGGACCAGTGTTCAAACTGAGGCAAGTGAGGCCTGAAGTTGTTTGGATTTTTTTTTTTTTTTTTTTGGGGGGGGGGGGGCACATAGGGCTGGGTAGTTTTGGATAGCTTTTTTCCCCTTAATAAATTAAATCATCATTTAAAAAAATGCATTTTGCATTTGTTTGGGTTATTTTTGTCTGATATTGAAATTTGTTTGATGATCTGAAACACTGAAATGTGAAAAATATGCAGAAATAAGCAAATGGGGCAAATACTTTTTCATGGCACTGTAGATTAGTTTATCTGAATGTTAATGATACCCTTTCTGTTCCAACACTCAAGTAGTAGAAAATCATTGTGGCACACAAGTTGAGGGAGCATCAATACGTGTGTACAGTGCATTCAGAAAATATTTTCACTTTTTCCCACATTTTGTTAGGTTACAGTCATATTCTAAAATGGAATAAATTCATTTTTTCCTCAAGATTCTACACACAATACCCCATAATGACAACATGAAAAAACTCTTTTGAGATTTTTGTAAATTTATTAAAAATAAAAACCTAAGAAATCACATGTACACAAGTATTCACAGCCTTTGCTCAGTACTTTGTTGATGCACCTTTGGCAGCAATTACAGCCTCAAGTCTTTTTGAATATGATGCCACAAGCTTGGCACACCTATCTTTGGGTAGTTTCGCCCATTCCTCTTTGCTGCACCTCTCAAGCGCCATCAGGTTGGATGGGAAGCGTCGGTGCACAGCTATTTTCAGATCTCCCCAGAGATATTGAATTGGATTCAAGTCTGGGCTCTGACTGGGCCACTCAAGGACATTCACAGAGTTGTCCTGAAGCCACTCGTTTGATGTCTTGGCTGTATGGTTAGGGTTGTTGTCCTGCTGAGGACACCATCTACCCAGTAGTGTGTGCAATATTAATTTTGTCACATGGCTACATTTCTTCTTTCACTAAAGTGATATCTGCCAGATACATGCCATGTCACCAATAACAGTAATACAACCAATACTGCATTATGTTCTTAACACTGTTAAATTGATCAGTTTCTCCATTGGTATTGCTTAAAAGCTGCTTAAATTGTTACTTTTCATCAATGTGGCTGGTGATTTATTAATCTGATTGTCATTCTGTTCACTCGGATTCTCTAGAGTGCATCTGGGGTTGTAGAGAGTCTGAAGATCATCACCAGGAACAATTCTCTCCGGATTGCTGAATATGCCTTTAAACTGGCAAGGGAGAAGGGTCGCAGCAGGGTAACTGCAGTACACAAAGCAAACATCATGTGAGTTATATCATGTGAAGTTTTTTTTAATAAATGTATCTTATCAAAGCATTTGGAGTCTTTCATTATTTGTGGAGTTTGCTGGTGCTGTAAATGTTTTTCTTCTTTTCTGGTTCCACAGGAAACTTGGTGATGGCTTGTTTCTGCAGTGCTGCAGAGAAGTGGCTGCTGGTTACCCAGACATCACATACGACAGCATGATTGTGGACAACACCACAATGCAGGTGATGAACATAATTTTAATGCATTAGGGGGATTTTTTTTTAACTTTCTTAGATGCGGTTTAATCACCTGTCGCTGTTTGTCTGTGTTTACAGCTAGTGTCCAGTCCCCAGCAGTTTGATGTGATGGTCATGCCCAATCTTTATGGGAATGTGATAAGCAATGTGTGTGCAGGCCTAGTGGGAGGGCCTGGTCTAGTGCCTGGAGCCAATTATGGTCGTGATTATGCTGTCTTTGAAATGGTGAGTTTCTGGCAGTACGCTCTTTACTTTGATTTTTCGAACTATGATAAATGCTTATGTCAGTGTGGTATGCTTTAATTCAGGGTCATGTCTTCTCCTTGGCTTTCAGGGTACAAGGAACACAGGAAAAAGTATTGCTGGCAAGAACATTGCCAACCCTACTGCAATGCTGCTAGCTAGCTGCTTGATGCTGGATCACCTAAAGTAAGCTTTTCCTCGGGGGTGGGGGATCAGCATATCTTAATACAGTGATGTTTTGCATGACAATATTGTATCAATTCAGAAACACCAGTGTCACACATGGCTTAAAGTTTTCTGGCACTGTGCCGGATTTCCGGCGTGTACTGTTTAGTTGCAGGGAAAAATGATACTCCTATAAAAACACAAGATTTACTTCCTATTTTTGTATGCAGAACTACTTTTTGTCCAAGCAGAGTTTCCGTATCTAGCGATCCAAGATAGTGGACCGTATTGCACTTGCGCGCTCTTAATTGAGTAGTGACGACATACAAGTGAGTGACTGGAGGCGCGAGTGCAGGACCAGAGTGGCCCATAGGGAGAATCGGGAGGATTCCCAGTAGGCCGCTTCACTGATGGGCCGGTGTTCTAGTTGGAAGTAAAATTAATTAATGTCAATATAATCTGAGGCAGGCATGTTGTTTGCACTATCCCGATGTTTAATAGCCCTAAATCTGCATGTCTGAATTACACACCAGAGCATCTCTCAGAATTGGGTGCCAGTAATGACTGGTCCGACTGAAAGACAGACTGACAGCATTCAACAGGGTGCGAGACTCCAGAAGTTGTGTTCACATTTTGGTGGGTAACAAATGGCAGAAATTGATAGAAGAGGTGATTTTTCCCAAAGAAAAAATGAGTCAAATGACACAGGTGAAGGGAGAGAAGGCTGGAGAGGAGTCAGTCCCTGGGATTGATCATATTCCACTATTTGTAAGAAAAGGCAACAGACAAAGACTATTAAATCAACGGGAAACATTGCATTTATAAATTATAGGCTACTAAATATCCAGGCCTGAATGAGGACCTGGATTTCAGTGTGTTATGAGTGCCTGGTTTGGGTTTGAATAGTGTTTTTCTTTTACTTTGCCTTGTCTGCAGGATTTAGTAGTTATACAGTGGTGTGAAAAAGCGTTTGCCCCCTTCCTGATTTCTCATTTTTTTTGTATGTTCAGAATCAGAATCAGAATCAGATTTATTGCCATTGTTCATGTAGTACACAAACTAGGAATTTGTCGCGGTGCAATGCTGCAACATTAAACATGATAAAATAAAAGAAATAAACTATACATGCAATAAAGTGTAGAATAAGAATGAGTAATACTAGTCAGCAGTTTAAATATATTAGCGAGCAGCAGATAATGTGGAGACCATATAGTGCAGTCGGTAATGCGAGAAGAAAACAGTGATGATTGACATGAGTCTGGTTGAGCTGCTGTACGTAGTGCACGAGAGTCAATAAGTCACTTAGTGTTCAGCAGTCTAATGGCAGAGGGGAAGAAGCTGTTCATGTGACGGGAGGTTTTAGTCTGAATGGACCAAAGTCTTCTACCTGAGGGGAGAGGGGCAAACAGTACGTGACCAGGGTGTGAAGGATCGGCTATGATCCGGCCAGCACGCCTCCGGGTCCTGGAGATGTACAGATCCTGGAGAGATGGGAGCTTGCAGCCGATCACCTTCTCAGCAGTGCGCATGACGCGCTGCAGCCTTAGTCTGTCCCTGGCAGTGGCTCCTGCGTACCACACGGTTATGGAGGTGGTGAGGATGGACTCGATGATGGCTGTGTAGAACTGCACTAACATCTTGGTGGGTAGCTTGAGCTTCCTCAGCTGCCGCAGGAAGAACATCCTCTGCTGGGCCTTTTTGATGAGGGAGCTGATGGTTGGCTCCCACTTGAGGTCCCTGGTGATGGTGGTGCCTAGGAAGCGGAAGGAATCAGCAGTGGTGATGGGAGAGCCTGTGAGGGCGAGGGGGGGCAGAGGGGTTGTGACTTTCCTGAAGTCCACAATCATCTCCACTGTCTTCAGAGCGTTCAGCTGCAGGTTGTTGTTGTTGCACCAGGATGCCAGCTGGGCCACCTCTCTCCTGTAGGCGGACTCGTCGCCGTTGGAGATGAGCCCGATGAGGGTGGTGTCGTCCGCAAACTTAATCAGCTTGACAGACTGGTGGCTGGAGGTGCAGGAGTTGGTATAAAGGGAGAAGAGTAGGGGGGAAAGTACACAGCCCTGGGGTGATCCTGTGCTGATGCTGACAGAGTCTGAGACGGTCTTCCCCAGCCGCACATGCTGCCTCCGGTCCGTCAGGAAGTCGGTGATCCACCTGCAGAGGGAGTCAGGCACGTTGAGCAGGGACAGCTTGTCCCGGAGCAGAGCGGGGCGGATGGTGTTGAATGCGGAGCTGAAGTCCACAAACAGGATCCTGGCGTAGGTTCCCGGGGAGTCCAGGTGCTGCAGGATGGAGTGGAGGGCCAGGTTGACTGCGTTGTCTACAGACCTGTTGGCTCGGTAGGCAAACTGCAGCGGGTCCAGGAGGGGAGTGGTGATGGACTTGAGGTGGGGCAGGACCAGGCGCTCAAAGGACTTCATGACTACAGAGGTGAGCGCTACAGGTCTGTAGTCGTTAAGTCCAGTGATCCGTGGCTTCTTGGGGACAGGGATGATGGTGGAGGATTTGAGGCAGGTCGGCACGTGGCATAGCTTAAGGGAGGTGTTAAAAATGTCTGTGAAGACAGGAGCCAACTCTTTCGCACAGTGTCTCAGGGTGGAGGGAGACACGCCGTCCGGACCGGGGGCCTTGCGCGGTTTCAGTCTGGAGAACTGTTTGAGCACGTCCTGCTCACTGATGACAAGGGCGGGGGGGAGGAGGGGGGGGCTGCCTTTGATGAAGTAGGGACCGTGGAGGCTGTGGAGCTGGAGGGAGGGGGGGAGTTGGACACAGCTGACGAGGTGTCAAAACGGGCATAATGTTGGGACAGTCTTTGACAAAGGGCTTTGTCATCCTGACCTTTAGGAGCCTGAGGCCGATAATTGGTGATTTGCCTCAGTCCTCTCCACACAGAAGCCAAGTCGTTAGCAGTGAACTGCTGCTGGAGTCTCTCAGAATACACAGATTTAGCTCTCCTCAGCTCTCTGTTAAACCGATATTTAACCTCCCTGTAGCAGTCCCTGTCTCCACTTTTCAGCGCTGCTTCCTTCTCCTTCCTGATCTGTCTGAGCTTAGCAGTGAACCAGGGCTTGTCATTGGAGTACCTCACCCTGGTGCGCGATGGAAGAATGCTCTCCTCACAAAAGTGGATATGAGTTCACAGTGTCCGTGTACTCATCCAAATCATGCATGGCTCCTTTAAACATGCCCCAATCAGTTATTTCCATGCACGTTTCCAGCTTCTCCTCAGCTTCACTGGTCCATTTCTTCGTAGTGCTCACAACAGGTTTAGTGAGCTTCAGTCTCTGTCTGTAAGTGGGAATGAGGTGGACCATCACGTGATCAGATAGACCGAGCGCAGCGCGGGGAACAGCGCGATACGCGTCCTTTACTGTGGTGTAACAGTGATCCAGCGTGTTTTTTCCTCTGGTGGGGCATTTAATAAACTGCTTGTAGCGGGGGAGATCGTGGCTCAGATTGCTCTGGTTAAAGTCGCCAACCACAATAACCAGAGAGTCCGGGAAAGTCTGCTCCGTATGTTGGATGTGATCCGCGAGCGCGCGCTGAGCTTTGCGCGCGTCCGCGTCGGGAGGGACGTACACAGCGGCGAGGATGAATGAAGCGAACTCCCGCGGGGAATAAAATGGCTTGCAGTTAATAAAAAGAAATTCCAGGGCGGGAGAACAGTGTTTGAAAATTACCGTTACATCAGAGCACCAGCTGCTGTTGATGTAAAAGCAGACTTCTCCTCCTGTGGTCTTACCGGAGAGCTCTGTGTCACGATCAGCACGAAACAGCTGAAATCCCTCGAGGCGCAGCGCGCTGTCCGGTGTATTTTCCCTGAGCCAGGTCTCAGTAAAACAGAGGGCAGCCGAGGAAGAGAGGTCCTTAAAATGCATCAGAGGTCCTTAAAACGCATGTTTGTCACACTTAAATGTTTCAGATCAATAAACAAATTCAAATATTAAAGATAACGCAAGTAAACACAAAATGCAGTTTTTAAATGAAGGTGTTTACTATTAAGGGTAAAAAAAATCCAAACCTACATAGCCCTGTGTGAAAAAGTGATTCCCCCCCCCCCCCCCGACCCCGCTGCAATCCAAAGAAATTCAGGAACAAATGAGAAACAAAGTAATTGAGATCTATCGGTCTGGAAAAGGTTATAAAGCCATTTCTAAAGCTTTGGGACTCCAGCAAACCACAGTGAGAGCCATTATCCACAAATTGCGAAAACATGGAACAGTGCTGAACCTTCCCAGGAGTGGCCATTGGACCAAAATTACCCCAAAAGTGCAGCAAATACTCATCCAAGAGGTCACAAAAGACCCCACAACAACATCCAAAGAACTGCAGGCGTCACTTGCCTCAAGGTCAGTGTTCATGACTCCACCATAAGAAAGAGACTGGGCAAAAATGGCCTGCATGGCAGAGTTCCAAGACGAAAACCACTGCTGAGCAAAAAGAACATAAAGGCTTGTCTCAGTTTTGCCAGAAAGCATCTTGATGATCCCCAAGACTTTTGGGGAAATATTCTGTGGACTGACGAGACAAAAGTTGAAGTTTTTGGAAGGTGTGTGTGTCCCATTACATCTGGCGTAAAAGTAACACACCATTTCAGAAAAGGAACATTATACTAACAGTAAAATATGGTGGTGGTAGTGTGATGGTCTGGGGCTGTTTTGCTGCTTCAGGATCTGGAAGACTTGCTGTTGTAAATGGAACCATGAATTCTGCTGTCTACCAAAAAATCCTGAAAGAGAATGTCCGGCCATCTGTTTGTGACCTCAAGCTTGAAGGGCACTTGGGTTCTGCAGCAGGACAATGATCCAAAACACACCAGCAAGTCCACTTCTGAATGGCTTAAGAACAACAAAATGAAGACTTTGGAATGGCCTAGCCAAAGTCCTGACCTGAATCTGATTGAGATGCTGTGGCATGACCTTAAAAGGGTGGTTCATGCTCCAAAACCCTCCAATGTGGCCGAATTACAACAATTCTGCAAAGAGGAGTGGGCCAAAATTCCCTCATAGCGCTGTAAAAGACTCATTGCCAGTTATCGCAAACGCTTGATTGCAGTTGTTGCTGCTCAGGGTGGCCCAACCAGTTATTAGGTTTGGGGGCAATTACTTTTTCACACAGGCCCATGTAGGTTTGGATTTTTTTCCCCTTAAAAATAAACACCTTCTTTTAAAAACTACATTTTGTGTTTACTTGTGTTATCTTTGTCTAATATTTAAATTTGTTTGATGATCTGAAACATTTAAGTGTGCCAAACATACAAAAAAATGAGAAATCAGGAAGGGGGCAAACACTTTTTCACACCACTGTATATGTTGTGTGGGCAAGTTGTTTATGTTTTGAATTTTGTTGGTTGGAAGGTGGTAGGAATGACATCTGCTGGGTGTGGTGGGTGTCTACACTGTGCATTTTTGCACTAGGACACCACAGCAGTCAGGTGGAGGTTTCTGATTAGTGGATCTTTTTTTTTTATAAGAACCCTTCCCTCTTCTTGATACCTGTTTGACTCCCTGATGAAAGCATCTGGCCGAAACGCATTGGAGCTTTTAATTGATTTTAATAGGTTTATATGACCAAGGCCATTTTAGTAAATGCAATATTTTCCACTTTCAGATGTTCCAGAAATACCTAAAAATATAATTGGAGTGTAAAGAAGCATCTCTTTTGCTGTCATGCCAAATATGATAATATATTATACCGTAGAACTGTGAATTCATTTATAATTTTGCCAAGCTGACAAAGTGATAAATACCACTCTACACCAGTAGGGTGAGTATTAAGCAAGTTTAATCTCGGAGTCAAAAATCCTGCGTTTTGATTACATTAATTTCTAGAGTAGGGGAAAACATGTAATGGTAACAGTTAATTACCAGTTCACTTGGAGAAGACCAACTTGAAGAAGTCATCATGGGTCATCGCTAAACAAAACTTTACCAAATTCATTCAGCCTAATGGATTAAGGCTCATTACTCCCATCTGGTGTTGACCATAATTACCTGCAATTTTTACATAGTCCACCTTTAACTCACTGTCCGAAATGGCCTCTTCTTTGTCCATTTTTGGCTTATCAAGGCTTTTTTTTTCCTGGGTTGCTGTCTGCACCTGCTGCATTACATCCTGGTTTCTTTAATTGGTAAGTGGGTGGAAGGCCTTAAGTATGGAAAGCCATCAGGGTCAAAAACATGCACTCCCATGCACATTAATCCAGTGTCAAGAAAATAACAGTGCCAAATAGTGGCGCTTAACTTGTCATTGACAGCACTATTAAGTGTGTGTGTGTGTGTGTGCATACATACTGGTTTAATAAATATTAATACATTCAATATATTTACAGTATATTGCCATATATTATTGTGTGTGTGTGTATAGATGACAAAAATATTGTAAGATTCTTTTAGGTAGTGCAAAAATATTTCTGTTGGAAATGATACTGTTGCAAATGAGTATCTCATATATTTTTCTTTTTTCATGACTGTTTCTCCTTCATATCATCAGGCTTTACAGTTATGCCAGTTTGATCCGAAATGCAGTCCTCACAACAATGAATGAAACCAGGGTGAGTCTTCCATCCCCTCCATTCAGTGGGCATTCTGCTATAAAAGTAACAGACCATTGTTGTGCGACACCGGATTAGCTGCCCAGATGGCAGGTCTGGCATGCTTCCTAGAGGGCACCACAATACGTTAACACACAAAGCAACATTGTGTCCTTCTCAGTGTTACAAAGCTTTTATGCTGTTCTACACTCCATGGTATCTGATTTTACATTGTGTGACATTGTCCTCAGTTATCCTCCTTTAGGTAATTTAAAAATCTGACCTGCCTATCATGTGGAGCATCATACTAGTTGCTTTCATAGATTTTAAACAAAATTCTTTTTTTTTACAGTTGCACACGGCCGATATTGGGGGTCAGGGTACCACATCTGAGGTTGTCCAGTCCATCATGAGGATCATCCAGAGTAAAGGACAGCTCACGGCAGATCTCTAAACCACCACACAAACACTGTTCGTCCATGGCCATGTTTCATAGCTTTATGCCCTTTCCCCCCCCTTCGTGGTTTACTGATCAGGTATCTGCAAAAACAGCAGCTTAGCCCCATTTTTGGTATTCACCACATGTACTCAGCAGTTTTTCTATCAAGGTGTCAGTTTGTGTTCTAAAAGGTAAAAAAAAAAAAACAAAAACTCGGAAATAAAACCAAGTTTGCTTTGAAACCTATAATGTTTTGACAATTTGATGTGAAAATTTTGTGAAGTATCCTCAAATAGCATTGAAGTTGCAGCATTATAATAATAATGCATCAGATTTATATAGCGCTTTTTCATAGACACTCAAAGACGCTTTACTATGGATACATTCATTCACTCCCCAGACAATGGTAGTGGTAAGCTACTACTGTAGCCACAGCTGCCCTGGGGCAGACTCCCAGAAATGTGGCTGCCAATTCACGCCAACAGCCTCTCTGACCACTATCAAACATTTATACGCATTCATATCCAGTGTCATGGACACTGGAGGCAAGGTGGGTAAAGTGTCTTGCCCAGGGACACAACGGTAGGATGGCTGGGGAGAGCGGGATTCGAACCGCCAACCCTCCGGTTATTTGACAACGCGCTTTACGTCCTGAGCCACTGCTGCCCAAATATAATAAATGTAGGTACCCCAATGCATAAAAATACCGGGCTACAGAGAAAATACCGACATCCCAACATGCTTTGAATGTGAACAGAACAAAAACAACCCTTTAAAGTACTATATTCAGTTTGTTCCACAGTTAAACTATAAATTTGGGTAACAGGTCAGTCAAGATATCTATGTAGTACTCATTATGGGAACCATGATATTATAGGGGCTACAGAGAACACAGAGTTTCAAGGGCTGCAGTTCCTAGTTATAATGAACTGCAATATTTCTGTTACAGTGGGTCATGACAGCTGCTGCGCATTAATCATATTAATGGTATTTAATTTTAATTGGCTGCTGATTTCTTAGATATACAGTGGGGGCTATGGAGAACGCAGCATATTTTCAACAGATATTTTGTGTGATTCCATGTGTCGTATTATTTATGTCTGCTATGCAATGTCACAGCAAAGCATTTATTCATCGCATAGTGTACTCATATGTGTGAAATTGGGTTTATAGATGTTGTCGTGACCATTTGTCCAAATTCGAAACTTAAACTTAGAAAAAAGCGCACTTCACTTTAACTCGAATGATTACTACTGCACCATGGGTTTGTGGTTTGTGGTTTATGCAGGCAAAATGAGTCAGTTGTCCAAACAATGTATGACTTTTCCGAATGATTTATTTATTCCAAGAACAGGCAAACAGAAGTTCCCATTCCTTCTTGCCTCTCCTGCTCTGGTGTAAAAAAACAAAACAAAAAAAAAAACATAGGCCCACCCAGGTGCATGCTGGTCCTATATAAGCTAGGTGCCCATGTTGTTGCCCAGACAACCCAAAATAAGCCTAATTAATTATGCAAACAAAACTAAACAAATAAACTACTGATAAACTAAATAAACAAAATTTCCAAATAAAAACACTACCAAAATATAACTTATTTCATCCTAAACAAAACAAGCAAATTAAACTAAATATCAACCAATAACAAATGGCTCCAACACTCTGGCCCCTAATTGTGCAGTAATCACATTTACTCTTATTCTACAGGAGCTATCCCTACAAATGTGACCCACTAAATCACAACTATTTTGGTAGCCATTAGGGATGGGCATAATTTACCGATTAACCGATAATTGATCATTAAGAATTTCACCGAGGAAGTTCATTTTCGTCGACAAACCGTTTTTTTTTTTTTTTTTTTAAACAATCCGAGGTTATTAAGGCCTAGTGCACGGCCGTCCTCAAACAATGCAATGGCAAAATTTGGGCACCAGGGGGCAACATTACACCATCGCCGTACCCTGGCGTGCCTCCGTTGGTACATGCGGGCTTCCATAGGGCGATCGCCAAATCATGAGGCGGTTACGGCGAAGTGTTGCGTGGGACCATTTCAATTTAAAAAATGACCAGGTGTACTGCAATCACTGCAATGCAGCATACAAATATACCTCATCGACAGGGTCCATGGAACACCCTTATTACGCGAAGAAACTGCCAACAGTGGTTGCGCGCTGAGTAATGGCGGTCGTGAAGATTCTTTTTTTTTTTTTTTCAGAAACTTTATTGAGAAGGTCATGAAGATTCGGTGTACACACGTCGAGGGAAGCTGCAGGAGGCGGCGTAGTGCCTCGACGGGAAGACTATTTCGCACAAAATGGCACAAGAGAACAGCAAAAAGTTCCACGCGGCTAGACTAAGCAATACGAGTGATAGAGCAATGAATGCGGTCTTCGTTTGTTGGGTGGCCGCTCGGCAGGGAGAGAGAGCTGGGTAAAACGTCTCGGCCAATCAGCTTGCGAGATTCCCGAGCCGAGCAAACACGAGAACAGAGAGAGATTTGAGAGAGAGAGGTAGATTTGAGTTCTGCGGCTCTCCGTGCCCTCCGTGCTGATACCTGATGTTCTAATTTAGTCTACCTACCTAAAAATGTTAATGATTAACCGATTATTAATCATTAATTCTCCCGGCGATCGGTGAAGAAAATTTCACCGAATGCCCATCCCTAGTAGCCATACACTAGCTAAATGAATCTTGATAACCTGCAATATAAAGGAAGATTAGAGAACGATTAGGTCCATGATGCTACCCAGCTGCTTCCAGCAGCAGACAGAGCTCTGTCACAGGCCTCTCCAGAATGCTGGTTCGGGTTTGAAGCTGGACAGAGCGCACCAGGCCCTTCGCATCTTGTTTGGCATCCAAAATCTTTCCCATTAGCCATGATCCTCTTGGAGCCGTGGCGTCTGCAACCAGAACGATGTTTCCGGGAGTAAGGCTTCTTCTTGGTCTTATCCACTTTTGTCTCTTGCATAAAAATTAAAAAAAATAAATCACCCTTTATTGTCATTCAACTGTACAACCAATCATGTACAGCAGAACGAGACTGTTTTACCTATCTACTGTGTTAATCACACACACCCCAAGTGTAGAATCAGAGGGCTGCTGCCATGCAAGGCGCCGCCACAAATTTCCCTCCTCCATTCCATTATTGCTGAGCACCAAGCTGGACGGCAGGAAGTTCCACTTTTACATGGTCTTTGGCATGACCCGGCCGGGATTTGAACCCCTGCCTGCTGGGTGTGGGGCGGATGCTCTACCAACTGAGCCACCACTCCGGTATGGTAGAGGTAGGTATTCAGAAATCCATCTCTTCCAAAAGAGTTTAGCCATGTACTGTACTTGTTTTCATCTTTTTCTGATGTAGAGATCATCTTTGTCAGATAACCCTGGCGGCATAATTGGTTTTCCTTTAAACAACAAAATGTGATTCGGTGTGAGGGCTTCAAGGTCATCTGAGATGTTTGTGATGTGTCTGTCATTTAAAATGGCCTCAACTTCACAAAACATGGTCTGGAGCCCCTCTTCATCCAGAGTGCTGTTTAAGAAGTGAGGTGAGAATGTTCTTCACTGAACGAATCAGGCGCTCCCAAGGCGCTTCCTTGATGGGAAGCTGCCGGTGTGTTAAAACTCCACGTTATGCCATCTTGCACCAAAGACCAAATGACTGGCAAAAGCCCTATTGTATCTGCTTTGTTTATTATTTTATATTTTTC
This sequence comes from Pholidichthys leucotaenia, assembly GCA_020510985.1. Classification (NCBI taxonomy): domain Eukaryota; kingdom Metazoa; phylum Chordata; class Actinopteri; order Cichliformes; family Pholidichthyidae; genus Pholidichthys; species Pholidichthys leucotaenia. The sequence goes on from CM035843.1 coordinate 342,014,339, forward strand.
CACCTAAATGATGGCATTTTTCACCCTCTGAACGTTAACCAAAACGCGATTTTTATTTATTTATTTATTTATTTTTTTGGCAAACCCCTCAGACCCGGCAAAAAATTCGATAAACTGATGGACTGCCGCAGGTGAGGACAAAACCCCCCCACAGCACCAGTAAATATCCAGGGAACAGACTTTGAGATGGTGACATCTTACAAGTACCTGGGTGTTCATCTGAACAATAAACTGGACTGATCACACAACACCAATGCACTCTACAAGAAAGGGGAGCGCAGGCTGTTCCTCCTGAGGAGAGTCAGGTCTTTTGGAGTGCAAGGGGTACTCCTGAAGACCTTCAATCAATTCTGTGGTGGCATCAGCCATCACATTTGGAGTGGTCTGCTGGGGCAGTGGCATCACGGCAACTGACAGGAAAAGACTGAACAGACTGATCAGAAAAAGCTAGCTCTGTTCTGGGGCAGCACATGACCCAGTAGAGGAGATAGGAGAGAGGAGGATGGTGTCTGAGTCCCACCCCATGCAGGACACGCTGAATGCACTGAGGAGCTCATTTAGTGGCAGGCTGTGCCATCCTAGGTACCCAACAGAGAGGTTCCGCAGGTCTTTCCTACCTACGGCTCTCAGACTTCATAGCCTAACCAGGGCTGCTCATGGAGGTTGTATATAATGTACTAAATGTAACAACCTTGCACAATAAATCGTCCCGTCCATTATACAACTAGGCCAATATCAATCATTACTGAGGGTGACAACACTGTTGATTCAAATACGAAATATACTACCTGGGTACATATTCATATTCTGTAGGGTAATTTAACAAACCATAATGCTGTTTATACCATCTAGCTGCAATGCTTCTGCACTGTGTATATATTTGTGTACATATGTATATTCATTTACTGCTTTTGGCTCACCACTTATCTTATTAACTCTTGCTCTGAGTGCTACTATCCCTGTGCTACTGTAATCCTGGAATTTCCTTATTGTGGGACTAATAAAGGCTTATCTTAATCCAGTACTTCTGTCGTAACCTGAACAGCATGTGGTTCCTCCCTGCATGTCCCAGCTGATGATGGATATTGTGCAGGGTTACTCAAATACTTTTCAAGCAGTTTCATGAAATGGTCAGTCAGAAAGCAACTCATACTCGGCTCGAACGTCACCCGGGTTAACAAGGTCAGGAGTTCCTGGCAGCGGAGGGCGAAGGACAGAGCTGCGTGGAGGAATCTGATCAGACCTAAATGAAATGGTCATTGTCGCCCCCGACAGACTGCTATGATGACCTGCAGGTTCTTAGACAATGGCTGGATGTTTAGTTTCAGTCGGGAGAGCTGCTTTTCCCAGCTGACCGCGGACTCTAAGGATTTCTTCATCCAGTACTGGATCCAACTTGTACAACTGACTCTCTTTAGAGATGCTTTTAGAGCCATTCTTGATGCTGTCCGTGGGAGAAATCTCCTCAGCGGGATGTGATGTGTCATTGTGTGTGTTATTCTTCCGTGTGTCTCTGTGGCTGGCTCCAGTTGGGGACTTTATGACTGAAGAGAAATTGTCTTTAAATGCCTCCAGGGAGCATTTGACAGTCTTTGGAATGGATATCACTTTTAAGGGAGACTTGGGGGCTCTCCCTAGTGGTTTTGGTGAGATGACCACATTGCCATTTTTTGGAGGACCCATTCTAGAAGATTTGCTCAGTTTAGACTTGTGTTTTTTTTTTTTTTTCTTTCCTTTTGAGGTTTGGGCCCATGTGGTTGAACTGGCTGGATCTGTGAGGACAAGTTCACCGTATCATTTCCTACTTTTCACCAGTCACCTGGAGCTTTTCTCCTCCTCCTTCCTGGAGAGGTTGATGGTTCTGATGCTATAGATGATTTTTCATTGGAGTGCTGATATAACTTTTGAAATGTGTCACCTGAATTAATGCTGAGGTCTCTCTCCTTGAAGACCAAAGGGCTTGACTCCTCTTCAGCCATGTCTTTGGGGACCTCGTGAAGCTCAGTGTGGTCTGGCTCAGATGTGTTGAATACGTCAACTGCTGCTTTTCTCTTCTTTGAGGCCCCTTGTTGTTTTTTCTTTTTTTTTTTATTCCGTTTGGTTTTCTTTTCTTCATAATTATTTGTGCACTGACAGGATAATGGTTAAGGCTCCTACTTATTGTTGCTTTTGAAACTTTTTCTTTTCATTTTTGTGACTCGATACACTTGCAAAAGCAATTTTGCTTGGAGGAGACTCAAAATCAGAATAATTTTCATTCTGTACGATGTGTCCAACACATTGTACTTTTGCTCTGGACTCTGTCTTACAGTCATCTTTTTCTTCATCTTCACTGAAACAGCACTGGGACTAGACTAGTTACCTCCACCAAGGAGGTTATGTTTTCATCGGCGTTGGTTTGTCTGTTTGTTTGTTTGTTAGCAAGATAACTCAAAAAGTTATGGACGGATTTTCATGAAATTTTCAGAGATTGTCAGAAATGGGGTATCCTACAGATGATTAGATTTTGGTGGTGATCCGGATCACCGTCCAGAAGAAAACTGCCATTACGGAAAATGCCATTTTCGTGAATAACTACTGAACCACTAATCCTATCATTGTGAATTCAATTGCTAGTCATATGTTTTCATGGTCAAGGAATCTGAAAACGTACACACAAACACTGTATGGGGGGAACTGTGGCGCTTGGCGGAGGTCTGCGCTCTGAGTGCTTTTCTAGTTCTTTTTTTATTGCTCTGATTTTCTACACTTTTTGCACCCATATTCTCTTCAGTGGGGCTAGAGGTCTTAACAGGCCCATGAGCTTTAAATGAAATGTCCAAGTCGTCATTTAGCGTTTTAGTGTTTGGTAGATCCAATCTTTCTTCTTCAGGATCCTTTTGGTCTCCTTCATTTTCCTCCAATCTCTCTGACAACAGAGAAGGGAGAAAGAGATCAGTCTCTGAAGCTGAAGGAAAAGTCATCAGACATCCTGTCATCATCTTGCAGCGCCATTGTTTTAGTAATGTTGGCTAGCAGTTTAACAGAACATCCTCCCTCAAGCACCACATAACTTTTACATTGATGACTGCTTAAAATCAGTGGCTTCAGAAGAGGAAGCTGTCCACAAGATATGGCTGATCTTTGTGAAAAGGGAGGATTCAAACTCTCCCAAGTGGATCACCACCAGTCGTACAGTGCTGCAGTCAATCTCTGGGAACAACAGAGCAGAGAAAAACATGGAGCTAGATTTGGACATTGATCAGCTTCCAGTGGAACGAGCATTAAGACTACAGTGGTGTATTGAAACTGACAAGTTCAAATTTAGGACCTCTCTTCAAGAACAGCCACAGACAAGAAGAGGTATTTTGTCAGTGATCACATCACTGTATGACCGTTTAGGATTTCTAGCCCCATTCAGTGTCTCTGCCCAACTGTTGCACCAAGAACTTTTAAGAGAAATTTGGGTTAGGATGAAGTTGTTCCCCATTACTTTTCTAAAAAAAAATGGTTTGATTAGCTGAAGGACCTTCAACAAAAGGCTGAGTTTGAAGTGGATCATTGTTAAACCAAGAAACTTGGGACATCCTGTTACAGCTCAACTTCACCACTTCTCTGATGCTAGCCAAGTTGGATATGGAACTGTGTCCTGTTTGAGATTTCTAAAAGATCGTAAGGTTCATGCTGCCTTTATCTTGGGTAAGGCCAGAGTTCCTCCAAATAAGCAAACTACAATCCCTCGACTGGAGCTTACAGCAGCGCTTCTTGCTGTTCGAGTTGACAAACTGCTTCAGGGAGAGTTGCACCTTGAACTGGAAAGGCCTGTCTTCTGGACTGACAGCACTACAGTCCTCAAATACATCTTTAATGAAACTAGACAATTCCACACTTTTGTTGCTAATAGAATTTCTGCCATCAGAAGTAACAGATGTTGATCAATGGAGGTATGTGTGTTCAGAAGAGACGAGCATCTAAGGAGATGGCCAAAGCAGAGAGACCCAAGTTGCTGAAAATGGTGCAGAAACTTCAGTGAAGAAGAAAAGTGTTGGAGCTATTTGTTATTGGTTGATATTTAGTTTAATTTGCTTGTTTTGTTTAGGATTAAATAGGTTATATTTTGATATTGTTTTTATTTGGTAATTTTGTTTATTTAGTTTATAAGTAGTTTGTTTAGTTTTGTTTGCATAATTAATTAGGCTTATTTTGGGTTGTTTGGGTAACACCACGGGCACCTAGCTTACAGGTGCATCTCAGTAAATTAGAATGTCAACAAAAAGTTGATTTATTTCGGTAATTCAATTAAAAAAAATTAAACTTCTATATTATACAGAGTCATTACACAGAGTGTGATATATTTCAAATGTTTATTTATTTTAATTTTGATGGTTATGGCTTACAGCCCACGAAAACCCCAAATTCAGTTTCTCAAAAAATTAGAATATTACATAAAATTTATTTAAAAAAAATAGTTTTTAATATAAATGTTGGCCATCTGAAAAGTATGTCCATGTACACACTCAATACTTGGTTGGGGCTCCTTTTGGATGAATTACTGTATCAATGTGGCCTGGCATGGAGGTGATCAGCCTGTGGCACTGCTGAGGTGTTATGAAGGTCCAGGTTGCTTTGATAGTGACCTTCAGCTCGTCTGCATTGTTGGATCTGGTGTCTCTCATCTTCCTCTTGACAATACTCCATAGATTCTCTATGGGGTTTAGGACAGAAGAGTTTGCTGGCCAATCAAACACAGTGATGCCGTGGTCATTAAACCAGGTTTTGATACTTTTGGCAGTGGATGGGGGGTGGGGGTGCCAAGTCCTGTTGGAAAATGAAATCAGCATCTCCATAAAGCTTGTCAGCAGAGGGAAGCATGAAGTGCTCTAAAATTTCCTGGTAGACGACTGGTGACTTTGGTCTTGATAAAACACAGTGGACAAATACCTGCAGATGACCTCTGTTCAGATAAAAGTAAATTTTGCATTTCATTTGGAAATCAAAGCTCCCAGAGTCTGGAGAAAGAGTGGAGAGGCACAGAATCTAAGTTGCTTGAGGTTTAGTGTGACGTTTCCACAGTCAGTGATGATTTGAGGAGTCATGTCATTAGCTGGTGTTGGTCCACTGTGTTTTATCAAGACCAAAGTCAGCACAGTCGTCTACCAGGAAATTTTAGAGCACTTCATGCTTCACTCTGCTGACAAGCTTTATGGAGAAGCTGATTTCATTTTCCAGCAGGACTGCCCCCCCCCCCCGCCAAAAGTATCAAAACCTGGTTTAATGACCACGGCATCACTGTGTTTGATTGGTCAGCAAACTCCCCTGACCTAAACCCCATAGAGAATCTATGAAGTATTGTCAAGAGGAAGATGAGACACCAGACCCAACAATGCAGACGAGCTGAAGGTCACTATCAAAGCAACCTGGACCTTCATAACACCTCAGCAGTGCCACAGGCTGATCACCTCCTTGCCATGTCACACTGATACAGTAATTAATCCAAAAGGAGCCCCGACCAAGTACTGAGTGTGTACATAGACATACTTTTCAGTTGGCCAACATTTCTATTAAACTATTTTTTAAAATTAATTTTATGTAATATTCTAATTTTTTGAGAAACTGAATTTAGGGTTTTCATGGGGTATAAGCCATAATCATCAAAATTAAAATAAACACTTGAAATATATCACTCTCTGTGTTATGATTCTATTACCTGTGTGTGTATGTGAGAGAGAGAGTGAAGCAGGCAGGGATAGGATCAGCATGCACCTGGGTCAGCCTATGGTTTTTTACTTTAATGTAGTGACCATTTGTCCAAATTTGAAATTTAAACTTGGAAAAAAGTGAACTTCACTTTAACTCGAATGATTACTGCTGCACCATAGGTTTGTGGTTTACGCAGGCAAAAGAAGTCAATTGTCCAAACAATTTATGACTTTTTCCTGAATGATTTATTTATTCCAAGAACAGGCAAACAGAAGTTCCCATTCCTTCCTGCCTCTCCTGCTCTGGTAAAAAGCCATCAGCCCACCCAGGTGCATGCTGGTCCTATCCCTGCCTTCCTCACCTATATAACCTAGGTGCCCGTGGTGTTACCCGAGCAACCCAAAATGAGCCTAATTAATTATGCAAACAAAACTAAAACTGCTTATAAACAAAATTACCAAATAAAAACGCTACCAAAATATAACCTATTTAATCCTAAACATAACAGCCCCCTGCGACCCGAAAAGGATTAAGCGGAAGAAGATGAATGAATGAAAACGAGCAAATTAAACTAAATATCAACCAATAACAAATGGCTCCAACAGATGTTATCCCACTATTATGGGTGAATAGAGAAGGAAGGTAATGGAATGGTTAAAAAAAATCATGGATTTGGATGACAAGAATGGATCATTTGAAGAAGCTGACTATTTGTGCAATCTGGTCATCCTGATGCATCTTCACCTGAAAATATCAAGATAAAGACATTAGTTCATGAAAATGTCTGTTATTTATCAGTTGTGAACATGCATATTTATCCAGTGACTATATAAACAGTACTGTTACAGTAAAGTGAAGCAGAAATGTTGATTTTGCTGTGTATTCACCTCCCAGTTCCACCATTCAGCCAAAAATGGACATTTTCATTTCGATTTTTTTTTTATTTTATTTTTTTTTTTTTTAACATCACTAAGGGCAGAAAAAATTTTTGACTAAAATATTTACATAATTCTCCTTGAATGTTTGCATAACATTGGAAATAAGTTAACTGACACCTTGAAAGAAAAACTGCCGACAATAAATACAAATAAACACCCTTTTGAAAGGCAAATTTTTGACTAAGGATTTCGTCACTGCTGCTATTGGTTAATAAATGCAACTGTAAGGATAGATGATATTGCATATAATCACAAGGCCCGTGCATTTCATCTATCTTTTTAAACTGTTGTTAACCACATGTTGGAAAGAAATATTAGGTCAGACTACCAGAACTTGTATTTTATAGAAAAACTTTAACTGGTGTGTTTTACAAATGTTTGAAATATGCAAATATGGGCATTAATCTCCTACTTCCAATGTTCATTATTTATTTTCAAATTTGTAATCAAAATCTGATAAATTCACTTTTACTTTTATTTTTTGCCTATAAACCAAATATCAAGTTATCTGCTCTATACTATTATGTTCATGTTAAAGCAACACACTAACATTTTCACTTTAAAATAATGTTTCTAAAATTATTTTGATTGTACGTCAACCTTTGACCAAGTCATAGTCACTGTCAGCCTGAGGGGGGCCCTACGTTTCCACCAACAGCTCTGTTCTTGGTAGGAAAACTGAAAAGACTGCAATAATGGCAACCATGACTGCAGTCCCAACAGCCAATCACAGTGCACGACTTTAGTCACCAACAACTAAGCACCCTGTGATTGGTTGTTGAGGCTGACCTCATAGTCGCCACGGTTGTAGTCTTTTCAGTGTTGCTACTCGGAACAAGAAAAGCTACATAGTGCAGCTTTAACCTTGAAACTGGTGATGCTGCTGCGCTTGTACTGGATTATTAAGTCCATTGAGTAATTGCTTTATGCTTATGCTATAAAACTCTTTTGACTAGTGTGGATTATAATGCAATGTTGCACTGTTGTCTGGAAGAGTCTAACCAGGGAAGTGCTGTTGAACCTTGGTGAAAAGTGGTTTCATCACGTCTGGGCAGGTATATATTGCTGTTCTCAATAAAAACATTTGGCCTTATTTTGAATGTAAAACCTCTGAAATTATTTAAAAAGTTTTGTTTCATGATTTAGGTTAACACAATGTTCTGTTTTGATAGAAACCATTTTTTGGAAGCGTGTTGCATTTACTGTATACTTTGGACTGCAGTGCTTGTGGTTCTCCTTTCCACTCTTTAGTAGCACATTACTGTTGTTTTTGGGCTGCTTTCTTTCTGGTTAACAGGACTTTTTGTCAGTTTTCAGATCCTTTTATAAACAGGAATGTCTTACTGCTAAGATCCTTTATCTTAAGTCTGTGTTTCTGATTCACAACAGAACTCTTCTCTGGCCTCTCGAGATTACTTCTGATTATTTTGATCCTATTATAAAGCTCACTGATCTTTCCGTTTGTTTTACAATTTCATGCACAATCAACATCTTATCCTACCAACCATGGAAACAAAGTTGCTCTTTTACATGTCATCACTAGGTGGCAACAGGACTTTCTGTAGCAGCTACAGCTCAACACTATATCCACAGCTGCACACATGTACTATTTAATGACTATAAAGACTCTTGACAAGAACAGTGAGTAAAGGTAAAATTCAGCATTCACTAAATGTTCTTTCGCCATCTCTGCATGTTATCATTGTATTGCCAACATTGGGAAATTGTGAATGCAGGAATCTCTGGCAGGCAGATTGTTTCACATGAGCAGGAACATTAAGATAATTCTTGTGCTTCTCATGCGATTTCTAGGAATTTGGCTTTCGGCCTCACACTGTGCTACAAGACAAATGTGAATGGCTTTGATGCTGTTGAAAAATGTCCCTCGTAAGAACGATTCTGAACCATTCGTTTCACCTGATAAAACCAAACTATGCATCTTGTTTCTTCTAGTTGTTTAAAATGCTATGACCATGCAGTCATACTATAAAGTGCCCAGTCCTCCTAGACAAAAGAGAAAAGTGCAGGAAGTGTTTGCATTAACAGAGTACATCTTGGTATTCTGCTTGTTTCTGAAATGTGGTGAGTTGCAGTAGGGGAGATGTCGTAAAGTTATCCATCCATTTGGTGGGAAAGTTGCAAACTGCTCTGCTTGCACATTTGCATACAGAGAGCAGAACTACTTTATGATGAGGCTTTTTTTTTTTTTTTTTTTTTTTTTTTTTTTTTTTTTAGATATAGTAGTCCGAGGAAATAAACAACCATATGCATAATGTGTGCAGTATGTGAAATGTGCAGGAAGTTGCTGTGTGTACCTTATCGCCTGCCAGTTGGCTGTCTTCAGCTGTTTTTCCTCCCTCTTCATTCATGTCAGTTATTCACTCGGCACACAGGATTGACTGGATTACATCAGAAACCACTCAATTTCATTTAGATTCTATAAGAGGTTCATTACATTGGACCGTCCTTTTCTCATCAGCTTATCACACCCAGGGTGTTTGTCTCACCATAGCGCACAACACTTCTCATTAGTGTCCACAAACTGGACACTCTGTCTTGTCACCCCAGCTCCCTGCTGAACTGCACCCCCTCTGAGCCTCCACTGGAGCAAGGCCATTAGGCAGATGGTCAGGCATTTTGGGAGAGTGATGTTGCAACAAACCACTGAGTGTTTGACCTTCATGGGTCACCATTCAGTCATTGCAGAAAAACCTAATCACAAAGTTCAGTTTTTTTATTTATTAAATAACAATAAAAAAAATCAAGTTAAAAAGAGGGAGCCCTACAAAAGCGTGTAAAGCAATTGCTCAATTATTTGCATTTTTATTAGCTCATTACAGGGGGGTCTGCATCCCTGTTGTGCTCAAGGTCACTGTCACAGTGAGAGGTCAGGTGATCTAGGCACTTATGTGATTTTGGAAAAATCACTTCTCCTGGGCAAGTGCCTTGCTGCTCACCAAACTCAATCACAAGGATCATCAGGTTTCTCTGCATCCAAGTTCAGCTCAAGGTCAATGCCATTGTCAAAGGTCAGGAGATCTGAGCATTTGATTTCATAAAAATTGTTACCCCTCTGAGGCAATTGCCCCAATGTTTGGCAAACCCGTGCACAATGATCCTCAAGTGGGCTGCACGGTGGCGCAGTGGTTAGCACTGCGGCAGCACAGTTTACCCTTGGCCGGGGGATTGTGGGGATCGTGGGATCGTGGGTTCGATCCCAGCCCCCGACCAACAGTGATCTGTGTGGAGTTTGCATGTTCTCCCCGTGTTGCGTGGGTTTACTCCGGGATTTCTCCGGTTTCCTCCCACATGCCAAAAACATGCATGTTAGGTTAATTGGCTGTTCTAAATTGTCCCTAGATATTTGTTTCCTATAGGCCCTTAGAATAGAGGGTTAGTATTAATGAAAGCGCTTTGAGTGGTCTTTGTGACTAGAAAAGCGCTATATAAGTGCAGGTTAGTTAGTTAGTTAGTTAGGTCTGCGTCTAGGCTGTGTTCAAGGTCAATGTCAGGAGATCTGAGCACTCTCAAGGTGAAGTCATCTAACCAGAATGAGCTACTCCATCATTGACGGTCTGGTTATGCATATTATTGTGTATATACCTTAGTGTTTTAATGGAATAAGGCCGTCCAAATAGCTTGGTCATAAGTTCATTTTTTGCATATATTTGTCCCTGAGCTCTGTCCTGTCATTGCAATTCAAGTGACTTACAGTATATGAAACTTAATTTGTTAAAGCACTGATTAATCACATCTGGATGTTTTATCAGACTTTTTTCTCCATGATAATCTTTACATGGATGCTGAAATGGTTCTTATGAAAACATTCCCACCATGTTTTTGTAATTATCAAATGCCACTGTTAACCTGTCACTCAGTGGTCACCATTAAGCATATTTACTCCAACCGGACGGGCCACTCACCTGACCATAACCTTTCTTTTAATGTGACATTCTGCCAAAAGTCGAGTTCTTTTTCTTGTCTAACATGTTTTTTATGACTTACAAGATCATCAAGAGCAAAATTACTCAAATGTCTCATGTCTGATTTTTTTTGCTTTATAGTTTCAGTTAAGCGCTGCATCCTGAAGATTGGCACGATTAGACGGAGCGTTTTGGTAACGTAATTATACAGGTCCTTTGTGTTGAGCCAATCAGGACTCTGGCCTAACTGAAGTTGGCCTACAGGCCCAGTTAGCATTTTTGAACAGCTGCTTTGAAAACTTGACCCAAATTAAGATGGGTTTTACCATTAAATGGCTTTTAAGGACTGATGTAGTTTCAGTCATTATCCTGGGTCACTGTGCATACAACTGGGTATGTCCTTCAACCAATGAGTCTCTTTATCACAGGATTTACTCTGTTTAATGTAGCACTAGCCACTATTGGCCTTCTGGGATGTGAGTGGGAGTAACCACAGAACCTTTCACTTTTGAAAAGTGATGTTGGACAAGAATGTGAAAGGGTTTTTTGTAGAAAAATGGGCACACGATGCCATTTTAGACAATGGAGATTTATTTGTATAGGGGATTTATATCGAACAGAGTGCATCTTTAGGTAATTTTTCAGATGCAACAGAGGGGGAAAAAAAAAAAAAAGAGAGACGCTATAGTCTACCCGACCACCGCCACTGCAGTCATTTGACAATCTATATCAATGTTTTTCAACCTTTTTTGAGCAATGGCACCCTTCTTACATTGAAAAAAATTCCCGTGGCACCCCCACCAACTCAAAAATGTTATAAAATAACACATAGTAGCCTATTATGGCATATCTGATGACAATCTAGTCTTGTAATTAGGTCTGGAACGATCACAAATTTTGGAAGGCAATAAATGTTTGATATTAAATTTTTCATTTATTAGTGTCATGTTTTTATCTGCATTATTGATCAAACACTTCTTTATAACAGACTGTGGGGAAATGGAGGGCTCTTGCATGTCTGAGAGCAGTTTTATTCCCATTTGGTAAAATTGAGTGGGATGGTTGTGTTTTTAATGCATTTTTTTCAGTTTTTGTTACAGCTGTTTTCAACTAGAAAAGCATAGCTCCTTCTGTCCCTCATGGATCACCTCCAAAATGTAATGGGTTTGTATGTAGGCCACGAGCCAGTTCTGGTGAAAATTGCATCAAAGTCTATCCAGTAGTTTTGGAGGATTCTTGGTAACACACTGTGAGAAGATAAGAGCCTTGGTGGAGGTATGCATTCTCAGATCATCACCAAAATGTTATGGGTTCCTTTCTAGGCCAAGGACCACCTCTGGTGAAAATTTCATCCAAATCCATCCAGTAGTTTTTGTGTAATCCTGCTGCACAAATGCCAACAAGGTCCTTGGTGGAGGTATGCACTCTCAGAGCAAGGGCTACCTCTGGTGAAAATTTCACCAAAATTTGACAGAGAAACCACCCCGATTACATTACCTCCTTAGCAGAGGTAAATATAGGCTGCATACCATCTCGTTGACATTACTGGACTCTCCTCGCACATTTGACTTCAGCTCAAAATGCTCCCACACCGGTGCTTTAGAATTCAGTTTTCTATTCATTCTTCCCAACTTGCTGAACAACTTTTGAAGACAGAAGTGCAAATAATTGTGTGTGGCACCACACTGAAACATTTTGGACCATGTAATGGAAATGAGGCTAATAGTCGATAATTTCTGGGTTTTACTGTAATAATGGAGAACATGCATTATCATCATCATCATAGCAGTCTGTCGGGGGCAACAATGACTGTTTCATTTAGGTCTGATCAGACTCCTCCACGCAGCTCTGTCCTTTGCCTTCCACTTCCAGGAACTCCTGACCTTGTTAAACCGGGCAACGTCCGAGCCGGTATGAGTTGCTCTCTGACTGACCACTTCATGAAACTGCTTGCAAAGTATTTGAGTACCGCTACCTTTTGCTGGACTAGTGGCACATTCTTGGCAGATGGAGGTATTATCAGTGGCAAGGACAGGCCAAGACAAACTGACTCCAGTATCTGTTTCAGTGACTGACCAGATGATAGGTTTGTTTATCTCTGCTCTTTGTGTAGTGCATGTCATGATGCACCGACTGGCAAAAGTCCACCACAGACCTTGTGACAGATGTTTATCTGCCAGGATGTCCAGTCTCACCCCGTGTAACGGAGTGGTCCACCACAGACCTGTGACACATATTGTTTTTAGTTCTGCCAGGATGCCCAGTTTCATCCTCCACACCCTCAGAAGGGCGGGGTTGCCAGTTGAGTCGCCGACGGGTAGTTCCGGTTTTCGTGGTTATTCGGTAGCAAGCAAACCAATGCCTTACCTGACACTTACATGCTCTTTGCCAAGAACATGCACACTATACATAAAAGTAATCGATGTGTTCACATCTTATTGTATCAGTTAGGATACCAAAACCAAACAATGCCATAAAAGGGAGGATTACACAAAATCAAGGTAATCAACTTAAGACACTAATCAAATTATAATGTTTTACATAGTTAAACATTTAACTTGCATGGTCTTTTCAAAGTGTGTGGTAGTGTTTAACTGCACTGTAGTTTACAGTGTGCCATCCATCTTTTGATCCTGTTGCTAGGTTTCTGTAACAAACTGTTCATCCAGCCTCATATTATTTAATTTACCAGGAAACGATATGAATTTAATCAGACATGTTTTACTTATATCTTTAGCACGCAATTAATGTTCAGTGTTTTGTTCTCTTTCTTTATCTCCTTATTCCTTCTCCTTTCATCACTGTTTTCATCTTTTTTGATGGCACTCCATTAATTTGAAATTGAGTCAAACCAGAAGACATGACGTTGACCCTTAAAAATGTGTTTACTGAACATCTTCTGTCCTCATTTCTTTCTAGAGTGCTTCATTTGACTTAAACCCAGATTGTATTCTAAATTTTTGATATATACAGTATATGCGTATTTTCTATTCTTTTTACTCCCAAAAATCTACATATGAGGATGTACTGCATTATTTCCCTTATGACTGTAATCAATCAACTTTATTCTGATCTTCTACAACTGAGCACAGCTGCATTCACTCACCGATCTCTGTTCTCTGTTAGGGCCTCTTTACACAGCACAGAGATTGTTGAGAAATTGGGCCATTTTTTTGATCTTTGGGATTGTTTGGGAGATCTTTGTGTGTTTTGGACTGAGTCAAAGCTTTGAGAAGACCGTGGTGACTGTGGAGATCACTGAAGATCATTGATGGATCCAAAATTGTCCAGATCTCTCAATAATCTCCACTCCTGTGTAAAGGGGATATTAATGGGCTTCTTTCTCTCCATCAACTTCATCAGCCACATTAAGCTATGTCAGAGGTCAGCTATTCTGTTTTGGGTTGACTGACTGTGTGTATATCTTAGTATCTCTTTGGTTATTCTCTTGGCTTTTGTGTCACAGGGACTTCCAGTGTTACATGCAGCAGTGGGTTGCTTGATAGGAATGAAATTAGACAAGAAAGATGATGGCATACTCAGATGTACCGGCCAATCACTCTTGTCTTGGCGATGTCTGTAGAGTGTGCATGCTTCTTCACTGAAGTGAGAGTGATAGAAGTTATATAGTGAGCAGAGCCTCTTATGGTTGTGGACAAAGTCAGCACTTTACATAAGAATTATCCCCTCACCTTTCCTTCCAAAAACACTTGAGGACATAGTTGCTGAATGACAGCAATCATACCTGCACTTCACAAGATATTGATCTGCTTTTGTATTTTTATCGGCATCTGTACCTGAATGTTCCTGCCAGCTACAGCCAGTGGAGCTGCTAAACTGCTTTTTGCTGTTTCTGACGACAGTGACAATAAGGAATCTAATGTTGTTTGATATGCATGGTGTTTACTGGGTAATTTCATCCATTATCTTGTGAAATGAAAGAAGTCTAATAATGCAAACCATCCACTGCCTGCTTACCTCTTTGCCAAGAACTTAAAGGGGTCATTGACCGAAAAATTAGATTTTTTTTATTTATTTATTTATTTTTTAACCTTCTGAAATGCCTGTATTGGGCACGTGATTATCAAAATAATAATAATAATAATAAAAAAATCAAAAACATCACTTCTCTTAAAAAACAAAACAGCCTTTGTCATCTTTCTGTCCAAGAAATAATTCTAACTCTTCCAGGTTTGCTTTGGAATGTCACTAAAAGGTTGAAGTCACAAGCACTGATACCTGCCTGCTGCTCTATTATGGGTTAATCAAGCTATCTGTCATGTAGATGGAGAGGGAGCCAAAGGTGTTAGCTTAAGAGCTAACAGTGATATTTATTTTGATGTTTTCTTTGGATTTCAGTCACTGTAACAGGCATCACTGTTTCCACCTGGTTCACTAATCCACAGTTGATATCCTGCTTCATTCTGACTTATTTTGTTAGATTTTTGCAGTGATGCTACATTGAAGCATTAGCATGTCTAGGCGGTCTGAGTCGATCCTCTGAAACTAGCAGTTTACCTGCTTCTTCACATATGTTCCTGTGCTTATTGTATGTCAGGAAAAATTATGTGTATACATATTATCATTTTATATAATTCAATGAAGTGTATATGTAACTGTCTGCTGAAAAATACTAAAACTGTCTGTATTAGAGGTTTTGTACATGATGCATGAAGACTAAAGTTGTTTTTTATATTTTTAATTATGTTGAAATTCCAGTTGTCCTTTGATGGCAGATTTATCTTAAAACAGTTGCCTGCACCTGCCTTAGAGAACAGCTACTCCTTAGAGCACAGGGCCATCCTGATAACATGGGACTGTTACTCCTCAGAACACAGGAAGCAAAGCCCTTTTTTGGAGCTGTTCCCCTTCCTTCAGTGTCGGCATGTTTTATCTATCTGACCATGTAACTGCTGTGTGTGTGTGTGTTTGACTATGCAACTGCTGTGTATAAAATGACTGAACTGAGAGGATTACCTCCAGTACTGATTTCCTGTAAACAGGTTCGTGCTCCTTGCTTGCAAGTAAACAAAAGCTCATGAGAAATAGTATTTTGTGTCTTGAATCTTTATTGAGGTATTGAACTAATAGACGATCACTTTCTTGAGTTCCTAGATTCCTGACATTGTACTTCAGGGACCGGTCATATCCTACTGATCACACACCCCTGTCCACCATTAGCTGGCTCAGGCTCGGTGGAAGCTAGCATCCAAGATGGGCAATAGTGATGTAAGAGGGAGGGTGGGGTTAAATGTGGTCTCGGAGATTTAAAGAAACATGCACTGAAGCCACTTAAGGTTGCAAAATAGAATTCACATGGATGCTGCAATAATTAAATAATTAAAGACACTTTGACCAAAATCTGTCACAAACATTTCATTAAGACCTATGTGAGCTGTTGAAATGTGGAAAAAGTGCAGTCATTGACCCTTTTAATAGTGTGTTTTAACATGTAGTGAGATCATTTAATGCACATCACAATTGTGCTCATATGATCATTTACTGATCCCAATAAAATACTTTTTAGAAATCATTTTAAACATTTGTTTTGCTTGCTCCTCTTACTGTGGCGCCACCTGCAGTGCACAGATCTCTAAAACAGACACACACTCACACACTCAGTAGATACTTGGTATTCCATTCTGAACTCATACAGTGGTGTGGAAAAAGTGTTTGCTCCCTTCCTGATTAATCATTTTTTGGGAAGTTTGTCACACTTAAATGTTTCAGATCATCAAGCAAATTTCAGATTCAGGTCAGGACTTTGACTAGGCCGCTCCAAAATCTTCATTTTGTTGTTCTTAAGCCATTAACTAGACAAAGATAACACAAGTAAACACAAAATGCAGTTTTTAAATGAAGGCGTTTTATTATTAAGGGTAAAAAAAATCCAAACCTACATGGCCCTGTGTGAAAAGGTGATTGTCCGCTAAACATAACTGGTTGGGCCACCCTTAGCAGCAACAGCTACAATCAAGCGTTTGCAATAACTGGCAATGAGTCTTTTACAGTGCTGTGGAGGAATTTTGGCCCACTCATCTTTGCAGAATTGTTGTAATTCAGCCACATTGGAGGGTTTTTGAGCATGAACCGCCTTTTTAAGGTCATGCCACAGCATCTCAATCGGATTCAGGTCAGGACTTTGACTAGGCCACTCCAAAGTCTTCATTTTGTTGTTCTTAAGCCATTCAGAGGTGGACTTGCTGATGTGTTTTGGATCATTGTCTTGTTGCAGAACCCAAGTGTGCTTCAGCCCGAGGTCACGAACAGATGGCCGGACATTCTCCTTCAGGATTTTTTGGTAGACAGCAGAATTCATGGTTCCATTTACCACAGCAAGTCTTCCAGGTCCTGAGGCAGCAAAACAGCACCAGACCATCACACTACCACCACCACCACCATATTTTACTGTTTGTATGATGTTCCTTTTCTGAAATGCTATGTTACTTTTATGGCAAATGTAATGGGACACACACCTTCCAAAAAGTTCACCTCTTGTCAGTCCACAGAGTAGTTTCCCAAAAGTCTTGGGGATCATCAAGATGTTTTCTGGCAAAACTGAGACGAGCCTTTATGTTCTTATTGCTCAGCAGTGGTTTTCGTCTTGGAACTCTGCCATGCAGGTCATTTTTGCCCAGTCTCTTTCTTATGGTGGAGTCATGAACACTGACCTTAACTGAGGCAAGTGAGGTCTGTTGTTCTTTGGATGTTGTTGTGGGGTCTTTTGTGACCTCTTGGGTGAGTCGTTGCTGCGCTGTTGGGGTAATTTTGGTTGGCCGGCTACTCCTGGGAAGGTTCACCACTGTTCCCTGTTTTCGCCATTTGTGGATAATGGCTCTCACTGTGGTTCGCTGGAGTCCCAAAACTTTAGAAATGGCTTTATAACCTTTTCCAGACTGATAGAGCTCAGTTACTTTCTCATTTGTTCCTGAATTTCTTTGGATTGCAGCATGATGTCTAGCTTTTGATGATCTTTTGGTCTACTTCACTTTGTCAAGCAGGTCCTACTTAAGGGATTTCTTGATTGAGAACAGATGTGGCAGTAATCAGGCCAGGGTGTGGCTAGAGAAATTGAACTCAGCTTTCCAAAGATGTGATAAACCACAGTTAATTTAGGTTTTAACGGGGGGAATCACTTTTTCACACAGGGCCATGTAGGGTTGGATTTTTTTTTTTTTACCCTTAATAATAAACATCTTCATTTAAAAACTGCATTTTGTATTTACTTGTGTTATCTTTGTCTAATATTTAAATTTGTTTGATCTGAAACATTTAAGAGTGACAAACATCCAAAAAATGAGAAATCAGGAAGGGGGCAAACACTTTTTCCACACCAGTGTACATTAGTAACCTTTTTTAACAGAACCAAACATTATACAACTCCTGACCTAGGTTCAGTAATTTCTATTTTAAAGTGGACGTGCATAAAGAGCAATATATTGCTGTAAGCTATAGTATTTTCAACATATGTAGACATTTTTCTGCAGCCATGCCCTTTGCTCCAGGCAGAGAAACAGATTCCACCTGCGCTACATGAGACAACCCTTTCTTGGTATTTGGATCTGCCAGAGGTCCAGTGTGGTTAAAGTTTGCATGGAGTAGGGTCAGCATGGGGTGCTTTTTTGCATTTTATCTGAATATGATTTTGTCTGTCTTGCACACTTTCCGTATACCTCACACATTCCCCCTGTCTCAAGCCCTGCAAGATTCTTGGCAAAGTGAGAGTAAGTGGAGCCATGTGAGGCTGTTTGGTTTTATATTTATGATAAATTCATTGGCTTGTGACTCTAGCTGAGACTTCTATGGAGACTGATTAGTTCCCTCAGAGAACCAGTTTGGGTCATAGCAGCACATTCACCAGATGCACACTGAATAATAAGGGTAATGGGTTGATTAGGTTTTAGGATTGATTGATTTGGATTGATAGTGACATGCTATTTGTTCCTTATGAAACCCCACTTCTTTCATATTTTTCAACCCCTCGGTTACTTCATCTCTAATGCTCTCAAACGTTATACCTTCTTTGCCCTTGTTGTCGGTGGAGGGGGCCTTGCCAGAGTTACATTACAACAAGCAAGCATGCTGCACTAATGGCAACCTGCATTACACTGCTCTGATGTCATTACAACTCTGCTCCCCTGAAACTGGAGCATCTTGGCACTATGACAACCAAACCCCCCTAACAGCTATGGGTTCATCAGTACAGGAAAAACTGTGTTCTCTTGGTTGCCAAAACAAAGCATATTTCCCAGTGACACTCAGTTTAATTTGATAAATATCATGCATGTCCTGTAATTCAGCACACAGTGAGTGATTATCTCCCACCTGTTGCCAGACACATACTATTAAGAGTGTAAATATTTCATTCTACAAGACATGTACTATATCTTCAGGCTCCAATAACCTCCCTAATCACTGTAGAACTTACCCCCAACAGTAGGTATCAAAAGAATTTTCTTGTTTACTCAAACTGGATCCATTATGCATTTTTTCATACTGCCATACAGTATACAGTTGTCAAGTTTACTTACACTTGTAAAAACATGTATAGCATGGCAATCGTGAGCTTTCAGTTATTCTTAGAAGTCATATTTTCTCTGCTGGGATGACTGAAACACATACATCTTTTTCAGAGAAAACGATGATGGAGTTTGGCTCTTTCATAATTTAATTGTAGCTCTTCTGGATAAATGACAAAATCTGCTGTCAAAAATATACATAGGAGGGATGCTCATTCAGTTATTTAACTTGACTCATTTCCCATGGACTGCGAGGAATGACACTCCATGGAAGAAAAAAGTTGTTCAGTCATTTAATCATAGAAAATTAATTCTTCTAGAAATCAATAGAAGCTCAGAGCTGCCATGATCTTCTACATGCTCTGTAGAGGTGTGTGCAATATTTTGACTTTGACTGTTAATATAGTGAATGATTATAATAAGCTGTGTTTTAGGACTTGACTGAAGTTGGTATTTCCCAACTTCCCACATGAAGTTTGTTGGATTTCCAACCTGTAAAGTCAGACAACCTTCACTATTCAAGATGGCTGCACCCTTATACCACACATCAACAAGCCATCCATCCATCACTTACCTGGGGGTACAGGTTGCAGGGGCAGCAGTCTAAGCAGAAAAGCCCATGTTGGCAAGCTCACGTAGCACTTTGATCCATATGACAAGTGGTTAATCCACTGGAGGTCAGACCCATGTGGCTTGCTGTAGAAACAGAAATCCAGTTGCCAGCTGCTTGTCCTCAATCCCTGGTAACCCCAAAATGGATGGGGTACACTAGATCCTTGTTGTAACTTCTTCATGGGGGATCAACTGGACCACTCTTAGCCTGGTCATTCACCCAGGACCAATTTGACTTGGGAGACCCTACGAGAACCAAATTGACATCGACAACATAGCTCCTGGGATCATTAAGACATGCAACCCCTCCTCCACGATAAGATGGTGACCCACAGACAGATCAACAACCTGTGTAAAATGCAAGTTTTATTAGCACTTCTGTTTTATGTCTCTTCTTGTAGGTTGTCCACACAGTACTAGCCAGGTTCTATCTATGAACATGTTGCTACTACTGCATACTACAGTGTTTTCAAATGGAAATGTTAAAAAATAGCTTGTGGAGTGTGTAAATGAAGAGGCAGATTCATGACAGACGATTTATTACACACACATCTCACAAGCACAGAATGGACTGACTGGTTACAGCAAGCTCTCCTCTCTATAACCCAAGTCACACTTCACAAGTTTCATGGCCCTTCACCTCACACAGCATGATATTTACACTACAATGCATTCAACCCCCTCTGTCCTTCCTGGGCATTGTTCTCCCATGCTTATTCCCTGTCTCTGTCTGAGGTGATAAATAACCTGACTTCCCCAAGGTCCCCAACCCCCCCCCCCCCCCCCCCCCCAGCATCTAAGACAGACATTAGTCCACACTCGCTTTTGGCTTCAGTCTCCTCCTCATATCTGCTGTAACTGGGGTTTACCGCCTCCGTGGTGCTGCTGTACCGGTGGGGGGCTGCTGGGAGCGTGTCTGACTGCGGGTGAGCCGTGGTGGTGGTGGTGGGAACTTTGTTCTGCCCGTGTGGCTGCTCTGGTGAGGTGAACGGAAAAATCCTGTATGTGGGGGATCGGGTAGCGGTCGTGCACTGTGGCATTGTTCAATCTGCGGAAATCACCGCACGGTCGCCACGATCCCTCAGCCTTAGGGACCAAGTGTAGCGGGGATGCCCATGGGCTGTTCGAACGCCTGATGATGCCCAACCTTTCCAGGTTGGCGAACTCCTCGCGCGCTATGGCCAGTTTAGCTGCGTCCAAGCGCCGAGGTCTTGCGAAAACGGGCGGCCCGGTGGTGGTGATAAAGTGCTCCACCCCATGTTTAGCGATGGCCGCCAAAAACGTCGGGACCGTGAGTGCTGGGAACTGAGTGAGCAGTGCGTGGAACTTACCGCCTGGAGCTGTGACGTTGGCTTGTGCTGTTGGCTGGGTCGCTCGAACTATACAGGGGAGAGAGTCAAAGGACAGTGCATTAACCAGGCACTTGTTAGCAACATCAACCAGTAAACCATGTGCACACAGAAAATCAGCCCCCAGGATATGGTAATTCAGTGTTGCTACGACAAAAGTTCACTCGTATGTACGGCCGTGTAGAGATAAGATCAGTGTCCTCTCACCAAAGGTCTTAATTTCCGAGCCGTTTGCTGCCAACATCCCGGGGACGCTAGGTCCTGCCAGCCGGTCAGCGTAGGTCGGCAGGATGATGCTCCTCTGGGCTCCGGTGTCCACAAGGAAATGCCTCCCCGAGCGTGCGTCCGTCATGTAGAGCAGCTTGTTCTTTTCACCGAGGGTCGCAGCTGCTGCTGACTGCCGGCCTTGGCGTTTTCCCAAGCGCTTGAATTGGCACAGTGGCGCACATCTGCGTGCATTCTCTCTGAAGCGGCGGTGGTAGAAACAGAGCGTGTCTCACTGGCGCTCCTTGGCCCCTGCTGCTGCTACCGTCGGTGGCTCCTCGCCTCCTCTGGTTGTCTCGCTGGGCTCCGCCGCCGCCGCGTTGACTGTGATCGCCCTGGTGGTGAGGATGATCCTATCTGCCTCCTGGGCTACCGCACGGTAGTCACGCGCGGCCAGCAATGGCGAATTGGCCAGAACCGCTCTCGCCTCTGTTGGAAGGTTCCGGAGGAAAAGGTGGGCAAACAGAAAGTGCCCGTCGTCCGTGCCCATTAACGCCAGCATCTTCTCCATCAGGTAGACGGCCGACCCATCTCCTAACTCGGTCCGCGCCAGGAGCCTCTCCGCTCTCTCACATTCCGAGAGCGTGTAACGCCGGGTGAGCGCAGCCTTGAGCGCCTCGTATTTGTTGCGGGCTGGTGGCTGATCGAGCAGGCTCGCTACTTGCTGGGCTGTGCGGGAGTCCAGCGCTGCTACCACATGGTAGAACTTGGTGTCGTCTGCCGTTACTCCCCGGAGGGAGAACTGGGCCTCGGTGTGGTGGAACCAAGAGCGCGGGTTGTGCTGCCAGAAATCCGGTAGCTTGACTGAAACCGCACACACGTTGCTGGGGGTTCCAGTCCGGGCTGTCTGTGGAATGGCTGCTGCATCGCTGGGGCTTCCCGACCAGGCCGGCTCCGGGGTTCTTGCCTCGTGTTCCATAATACGTCTTGGGTCACCAGTGTGGAGTGTGTAAATGAAGAGGCAGATTTATGACAGACGATTTATTACACACTCACATCTCACGAGCACAGAATGGACTGACTGGTTACAACAAGCTCTCCTCTCTATAACCCAAGTCACACTTCACAAGTTTCATGGCCCTTCACCTCACACAGCATGATATTTACACTACACTGCATTCAACCCCCTCTGTCCTTCCTGGGCATTGTTCTCCCATGCTTATTCCATCTCTGTCTGAGGTGCTAAATAACCTGACTTCCCCAAGGTCCCCAAAAGCTAACAAAAGTCAGAGTTTTCTGACTTGTTTTACTCAGTGATGGTCAGTCTGGGCTCGATGTCATTTTAAAACTTTGCACTTTGACTCGCAACAAAACTAGGCCACTGTGGTGACCCACCACACTCTACACGGACATTCCTCATACTCAGCAAGTCTGGAGGAAGCAGAGGACCATTTACATACAGAGGACAATTCACATATGGACAGAGCCCCTGGGGGACAACCAGAACAATGGACTGTTGTTTATGCATCCCCGGATTAGGGAGAGGATGTCCGGGCGCCAGTTGGTCATGCTAATAATAGCTATTGACTGATATGTACAGTATATCACTATGCTAATGTGCCATGCAGTCTCTCTCTGTTTGTATAACATGTATAAAAGAGCTTGCTATACATGCCTCAGCAGCACAGTAGCACACAGCGCTACGATGTGTGTCTCATTATGTTGGAGGAAATAAAACCCTGCAACCTTCCAGCTCGTCGCATCTTGCTTGATCTAATTCCTCCACACTGGTGACCCTGACGTGTCATGGTGCGTCCCTCGCCTGATCTTTTCCCTCCACACTGGTGACCGTAGAAGTGTCATGGTGATGCCGGCATCCTCTTCATCCACACCGGAGCGCGCTGTCCGGAGCGGGCAGCACTGGGACCGACACGCACCATGAACGGCGACACGAGCGAACTGAAGGAAGCAGCCTAAATGGGGAAAGTCATCGGCGCTGTCTGCGTTGATTTCCACCAAGCTCCCCGACCCTGACTCACTCCGGACAGCGGACCGCCAACGCACAGAAGCCCCACAAGCACACCGCAGGATTACGAAGACAGCACAACTTCCAGCTATGTGGTCACTGCACCAAGCGCGCAGCACACACAGGGACAAACCAGCTCCACAGACTGATACAGCGTCCTCCGCCACTGCACATGCCCGAGAACACGGCTGATCGCCATCCTCGGAACCTTCAGGGGTGCTCACTCACCTGAAGCAGACATGCAGCCCGCACACAGGACTTTGTATGGGTTTCTCAGCCACGGTGCACAAGGGGAATTTAGCCGATTGCTGTCCCCGGTGGCTTTAGGGCTGCTTCCGCACCTAAAAGCCAAACCGCCAAGTCCCTCACACAGCTACAGTTGTTTCACAGCCAGTACGCATCCTCGGGGAACTTGGCCGTTCGCCTTCCCCACATCCTCGCAGGACCGAGCCGCGAGAGGAGTCAGAGACTTAATTTTTTCACAGCTGCTGCGGATCACCACCAGGTTGACCGGGAAAGTCCCTCACCATTGCGGATCCATACACAATTTTTGCACAGCCCAGACACCTTTGACATCCCGGGCCGGCACTCACTTACTCCCACCCCCCTCCCCCTCCTCCGCCACAGCGCTCTTCCCGCACCTCACTCCCTAAAACCAGCCGATCGCTAGTTGGTTTCATTACGCACAATGCGCACCGGCCCCGTGCGTCCATGATCCATGACCGTTCAATGTGCTGGGACCTGGAGCGGAGCACACTGTCTTTTCCACCTGTCCCCCGTCCCCCCCATGGACTGACATGCCCTCCGACACTCCTCCACAGCAGGACAGTTCTACCGGAGCGGGAGCCCAAACAACCGGGGGGGGAGTCACAGCCCCTTCTGAGTGTTATGGGGGTAGCCCTGTGGTGACCCACCACACTCTACACGGACATTCCTCACACTCAGCAGGTCTGGAGGAAAACAGAGGACCATTTACATACAGAGGACAATTCACATACGGACAGAGATCCCCTGGGGGACAACCAGAACAATGGACTGTTGTTTATACATCCCCGGATTAGGGAGAGGACGTCTGGGTGCCAGTTGGTCACGCTAATAATAGGTATTGACTGATATGTACACTACCGTTCAAAAGTTTGGGGTCACCCAGACAATTATTTTGTGTTTTCCATGAAAAGTCACACTTATTTACCACCATGAGTTGTAAAATGAATAGAAAATATAGTCAAGACATTGACAAGGTTAGAAATAATGATTTGTATTTGAAATAATAATTTTTTCCAGATACTCAACCTGCTCAAAGGAAGGTCAGTTTTATAGCTTCTCTAACCAGCTAAACTGTTTTCAGCTGTGCTAACATGATTGCACAAGGGTTTTCTAATCATCCATTAGCCTTCTGACGCAATGAGCAAACACATTGTACCATTAGAACACTGGAGTGATAGTTGCTGGAAATGGGCCTCTATACACCTATGTAGATATTGCACCAAAAACCAGATATTTGCAGCTAGAATAGTCATTTACCACATTAGCAATGTATATTTGATATTAGAGTGTATTTCTGATTAGTTTAAAGTTATCTTCATTGAAAAAAACAGTGCTTTTCTTTCAAAAATAAGGAAATTTCTAAGTGACCCCAAACTTTTGAACGGTAGTGTATATCACTATGCTAATGTGCCATGCATTCTCTCTCTGTTTGTATAACATATATAAAAGAGCTTGCTATACATGCCTCAGCAGCACAGTAGCACACAGGGCTATGATGCGTGTCTCATTATGTTGGAGGAAATAAAACCCTGCAACCTTCCAGCTCGTCACATCTCGCTTGATCCAATCCCTCCACACCACAACATTGGTGGTTGTCCATCAGATCCGATGATGACATTTGCATTCTGCAGCTTATCGATGCACACGAAGGTGGCTCTGCAGTCCTAGCCTGGTTGTGCAGAGTCTTGAACAGTGGGAGCATTGGAATTCCGTTGTTGTAATCACTGCTGATGCAGCTCTGTGTCGCTTTTCTCTGGCATCAGTGAGTTTCTGGCGTCGTGCTTCTCCGTAGTTGGCAGCAGCTTTGTGGATTAAGGCTCTCCATTCTGGTCTGTCCATAGCACGCTCCTCCAGTTCCTTCGGCTTGATGTGACACCACTGGATGTTTGCTTTCACAGTATCTTTGTATCGCAGCTTTGGGCGGCCTCGGTTTCTCTTGCCAAGCTGGAGCTCACCATACATCAGGCGTCTTGGCATCCTAAACTCCTCCATTCGGATGACATGCCCCACCCATCGAAGTTGGGCCTTAATAAGCATGGCCTCAATGCTGGTGGAGTTGGCACGCTCCAGGACCTCCAAGTTGGTGATGTGGTCTTGCCAGCTGATTCCGAGTATGGAGCGGAGAGCTCTCATGTGGAAGTACTCCAGCTTTTTGACGTGTCTGCGATACAGCGTCCATGTTTCACAACCGTAGAGGAGGGAGGGGAGTACCACAGCATTGTAAACTTTCAGTTTCGTTGATAACCGGATACTGTGTTGGTTGAGCACTCGAGTGCGGAGCCTGCCCAGTGCCTGGCTAGCCTTGCCAATTCTAGAGGTGATTTCTTTGTCCAGGGAGCCATCACAGGAAATGGTGCTTCCCAGGTACTCGAAATGTTCGACATTGGCAAGTGGTGTGTCATCGATGACAATGTTGGGTGCAGGTGGATGAGTGTGATGGTGAAGCACCTCCGTCTTGCCGAGGCTGACGGTCAGGCCGAAGAGCTTTGAAGCCTCAGAGAAACGGTCTAACATCATCTGCAGGTCAGATTCTGCGTGGGCCACAAGGGCGCAGTCATCAGCAAAGAGGATTTCTTGGAGGAGGGTTTGCAGGCTCTTTGTCTTGGCAGTGAGACGATGCAGATCGAAGAGGGAGCCATCCAAACGGTAGTGAATGTAGACCCCCTTCACCAGGTCTCGGACGACATGGGGCAGCATGCAGGTGAAGAACACGTTAAATGGGACTGGAGCTAGGACACAGCCTTGCTTCACACCGTTGCTGATTGCAAAGGCTTCCGACACATTCCTGCTGGAGATGACCTGGCCAGTCATACCGTTGTGGAAGAGCCTGATCATCGATATAAACTTTGAGGGGCATCCGATACGCTCTAAGACTGTCCAGAGGGCCTCTCTATTGACCGTGTCAAAAGCCTTGATCAGATCTATGAAGACAGAGAATAGGGGCATGTTTTGTTCAATGCACTTCTCTTGGAGTTGTCTCATGGCAAAAATCATATCAACAGTACTTCTGCCAGTCCTGAAGCCGCACTGTGCCTCTGGGAGATTCTGCTCTGATACTGTGATAAGTCTGTTGAGTATGACTCTGGCAAAGATCTTCCCTGCAATAGAGAGGAGGGAGATGCCCCTGTAGTTGCCACAGTCGGATTTGCTTCCCTTGTTCTTGTAGATGGAGACAATCAAGGCATCACGGAAGTCATCAGGCATCTCCTCATTTTCCCAGATACTCAGCAGGACATCATGAAAGGCTTCAAGGGCGTTGGGGCCTGCCGCCTTATAGATCTTGGCAGGAATGCCATCCTTTCCCGACACTCTGCCCGAGTTCATCTGAAGGATCACCTTCTTAATTTCGTCTATGGACAGGGGTTCTGCGAGCGAGTCTTGCATTAGCTGCTGGGGGATCTGGTTCAGTGTGTCTGCGTCAACTGATGAGGGTCAGTTAAGCAGATTACTGAAGTGCTCTTGCCAGTGCTTGATCAAGCCCTCTTGGTCTTTAATCAGGGTCGAACCGTCCGAGGACAGCAACGGGGAGCAGCCTGATGCGGAGGGGCCAAAGACTGTCTTCAGAGCACTGAAGAATTTCTTGGAATTGTGGGTATCTGTGTAGTGCTGGACTTCGGCTGCTTTATCCTGCCACCACTGGTCCTGCATCAGTTGAAGGTCGGACTGGACTTTTGCCTGCAGAGTTTTGAATCTTTCATGCTTGGAGACGGAAGACGGGTCATTCTTCCACTCGATGTAAGCCTTGTTCTTAGTATGGAGGGCTTCTCTGATCTTGTCATCATTTCCGTCGAACTGGTCTTCATGGGTTCTAGTTTTGGCTCTGAGCACTTCCTTTGCAGTCTCAGCGACGGTATCTTTGAAGGAGGACCATTTCTCGGAGCTGCTTTCGGAGGTCAGACCATCTTGGAGTTTTTTGTCATGTGCTTCTTGAAACTCTGTCAGACGGATTGGATTCATCAGTCTGGTGACATTGTAGGAGGCCCTGACAGTCTTGGGTCGATTTCTGTGAGGCGGAGCGATGTGCAGTGTCATTACAGCCCTGACCAGCCTGTGATCAGTCCAGCATTCGGCACCTCTCATGGCACGGGTCACTCGGACATCCCTGATGTCACGTTGGCGTACAATGACAAAATCGATCATGTGCCAATGTTTTGACCTCGGGTGCATCCAGGTGGTCTTGTACTTGTCTGCCATCCTGAATAAGGTGTTAGTGATGCAAAGGCTGTGTTCTGCACACTTACTGAGGAGGAGCAGACCGTTGTCGTTGATCTTGCCTACTCCGTGTCTGCCCAGAACGCCTTCCCAGTTGCTGGGGTCCTTTCCTATTCTAGCGTTGAAATCACTGAGCACAACAAGTTTGTCACTCTGAGAGGTTGACCTGATGACCTGGTCAGAGTGTTCATAGAACTGCTCTTTGTCTTCGTCCGGGCAGGTGAGCGTAGGAGCGTATGCACTGATGACTGTGAGGTATCTGGACTTGCTGAGAGGAATGCACAATTTCATGAGACGCTCGCTGATTCCAACTGGCAGGGCTGGTATGTTCTTCAGCAGTGCTATTCTAAAGGCAAATCCAACACCATGTGTCCTGTCCTCAGCTTGCGGCTTTCCTTTCCAGAAGAAGGTGTACCCACCTCCCTTTTCTCTCAGGGACCCTTCATCAGCAAGGCGGGTTTCACTGAGTGCAGCAATGTCTATCCGATATCGCTGGAGCTCTTTTGCAACAAGCGCCATTCTTGTCTCCGGTCTCAATGTACCGGCTCTATCCAGAAGTGTTCGGACATTCCAGGTTCCCAAAATGAACCTCTTGAGTTTTTCCTTCTTTTGTATTGTTCGACCGCTGTAAGGATGAGTCTGTCAGCCGCGATAAGCTGACCAGACGCTAAAAGGGCAAGCATTTGTCTGGGGCACCTTTTCTAGCCCCCTCCCTTGTGTGAGGGTGGGCAGTGCTGTCCTAAAGAGGCTGCCCAGTCGCCCACAGGTGCTGCCGAACTGTCCTGTTGCCCTTGAGTTCAGGAGCAAAGCGACCATTTGCCCATGGACCGCCTGCGTGCAGGTTTGTGACTACAACCGCCAGTGATCATCTCCACCTGTTGCTTCGCCACACGCCCATTGCCACAGGACTTAAGGGGTGTGAGTTGACAGATCGGTAATGAGTTGCAAAAAGGACCTGTGCGTGAAGGCTTTATAGTGAGAAGACCGTTGCACAGGGGCAATCCCACTCTCTCGGCCTGGGGAGTCTTGATCCAGTGGCATGGGGAACCGTTACGACGGGAGGCTGCCAGGCTGCAGTGGATGACCAGGACTTCTATCGATGCCATGTCCGGCTCTAGGTGCTCCACAACACTTGCTGCCACCGCCTTCACAACCATTGGATCTCAGGTGATCTCTTCCGCTCATTCCACCGGGAGTCAGTCTTCGCATGCAATAGGGCTGACACGGCCCAAGCCTAACTCACTGAGGGTTATAAACCTGTCAGCTACCTTCACCTGGTTCAGCCGGCTCGCCAAAGCCGTTGTCCGGGGGGGTGGCCACTGTTGCCTGCGACAGCTTGGAGGAGCCACAGGTGAAAGTTGAGTGTCAGGTGAGGACCAGTGGCAGGCGAGCTGCCATGGAAAAGACATGGCGTGCCCCCCTTGCCAAAGGTACTACCTCTCCCTGACACCCCAGACCCCCCAGACAGGTACATCTCAATAGAGAATATCATTGAAAAGTTAATTTATTTCAGTAATTCAAAAAGTGAAACTCCTGTATCATATAGATTCATTACAAACAGATTGATATTTTTCAAGTGTGTATTTCTTTTAATTTTGATAGTTATGGGTTGCAGCTAATGAAAACCCAAAATTCATCCATCCATCCATCCATCTTCTACCGCTTTTCCGGAGGTCCGGGTCACGGAGGCAGCAGTTCAAGCAGAGAAGCCCAGACTTCCCTCTCCCCAGCCACCTGCTCCAGCTCTTCAGAGGGGATACCAAGGCGTTCCCAGACCAGCTGAGAGACATAGTCTCTCCACCGAGAGAAAATTCAATTTGTCAAAAAATTTGAATATTACAGAAGATCAATTAAAGGGGATTTTTAATAGAAATGTTGGCCTATTGAAAAGTATGTCCATGTACACACTCAATACTTGGTCAGGGCTCCTTTTGCATGAATTACTGTATCAATGCAGTGTGGCATGAAGGCGATCAGCCTGTGGCACAGCTGAGGTGTTATGGAGGCCCAGGTTGCTTTGACAGCAGCCTTCAGCTCGTCTGCATTGTTGGGTCTGGTTTAAGTCAGGAGAGATTCTTTGGGGTTTAAGTCAGGAGAGTTTGCTGGCCAATCAAGCACACTGACACCATGGTCAATAAACCAGGTTTTGGTTCTTTTGGCGGTGTGGGCAGGTGCCAAGTCCTGCTGGAAAATGAAATCAGCGTCTCCATAAAGCTGGTCAGCAGAGGGAAGCATGAAGTGCTCTAAAATTTCCTGAGAGATGGTTGCGCTGACTTTGGACTTGATAAAGCAGTGGACCAACACCAGCAGATGACATGGCTCCCAACTCATCAGTGACTGTGGAAACTTCACACTGGACCTTAAGTAACTTGGATTCTGTGCCTCTCCACTCTTCCTCCAGACTGTGGGACCTTGATTTCCACATGACAGGACTTGGCACCTGATGTGGGGAAACATGTCATCTGCTGGTGTTGGTCCACTATATTTTATGAAATCCAAAGTCAGCGCAGCCGTTTACCAGGAAATTTTAGAGCACTTCATGCTTCCCTCTGCTGACAAGCTTTATGGAGATACTGATTTCATTTTCCATCAGCACTTGGCACCTGCCCACACTGATAAAAGTACCAGTACATGGTTTTAATGACCATTGTATCAGTGTGCTTGATTAGCCAGCAAACTCTCCTGACATAAACCCCATAGAGAATCTATGGTGTAATGTCAAGAGGAAGATGAGACACCAGACCCAACGATGCAGACGAGCAGAAGGCCACTATCAAAGCAACCTGGGCTTTCATAACACCTCAGCAGTGCCACAGGCTGATCGCCTCCATGCCACGCTGCATTGATGCAGTAATTCATGCAAAAGGAGCCCTGACTAAGTATTGAGTGTCTACATGGACATACTTTTCAGTTGGCCAATATTTCTGTTAAAAATCCATTTCTTAAAATTGATCTTAATTTTTTTTTGAGAAACTGAATTTTGGGTTTTCATTAGCTGTAAGCCATAATCATCAAAATTAAAATAACTGAATGTGTGAAGCATATCACTCTGTGTATAATGAATCTATACAATACGAGTCTCACTTCTTGAACTTATAAATTAACTTTTCAATGATATTCTGATTTATTGAGATGTACCTGTATAATAAGGTGAACATAGATTCAACCAAACCAAAAGCTCAAACTCTTGGCCCTTAATAATGGCGGAGGTAATATTCTGAGTATGATCATTTGGGCACTCAGCATTGGCTGCTTCCCTCATGAAGAAGAAAGGCAGAGGAAGATGTGCTCAGTGTGCTTGTTTCTGTCAAATGAGTTTTTTTTTTTTTTTTGCCATTCAGCTGCTCCCTTTCAGGGTCACACATTTTATCTAGGCTTAGGGCCAACACAGGGGGAGCACTTTGGCTTGTGCTTCCCCTGTGGATGGGTAACCAGCTTTCCTTCCCCCATTCCATTATGCTGAGCACCAAGCTAGAAGTATCATTTTTATATGGTCTTTGGTATGACCTGGCTGGGACTTGAACACACAACCTCCTGGTTGTGGGGCAGATTCTCTACCTTTAGGTCACCACTGCAGTAGTAGTTTCATTCAAATGATGAACTATCAGAATTCAGTAGGAGTCCATAACTGAAGCTACTGAGATGGAAATTAGCACACTAGATCCCCTTAAATTACAAACTAGGTTAGAAAAGGACCAGAATAATAGAAAACATATTTCAAACTTACAGTGGCCCAAACTTAATGGGGCAGACTGTAGAGTACATTAAGGTAAAGGCTTACAGGATGTAGGGAAAGAGAGGAACCCTAGCCTTCAGGCCCTCAAGTCACCTTTTGCCTTCATGTATAATGTGGCAGCATTTCCTGATTTAGATTTTTTGAACTTCATTTTCTCTTGATTGTCTGGAGTCTCTCCACACTCTCCTCAGGTCAACCATCTCTGTCGAGTTTTGATCAAAACAGATTTCTGCAAATCCACCAGAAAACACAACTTTGATTATATTCCTCTCTGACTGTAGCAGCTTGGTGGGTATTCTTGCTGGTCCAAACATTGTCTGTCTCAGCAATAAAACAACGATAAATTGTGCCAAAATACTAAAGCGGGTCGCTGTTGACTTGAGATAAAATGTAGTTGTACTTAATAAGCTGAATTTCCATTGCCAAAAGAGCTGGCAGAGGTATGTGGGAATTTGAACCATGGGAGAATGTAAACAGGAGACATGGTGCCAATTTAACCACCAAGAACACATCTTGCCTCAGGGCAGGCTAATTGGTGACATGCCTGATGTGGCTCATGCAAAGCCACTCCAAATAAAGAAGATATGAAAACTGTCTGGTTTCTAACCTCTCTTTTTGCTCAACATCTTCATACAGATCCAGTGAACCAGACTTTATGTAAATCCAGAACAAATAAGGCACTAAACATCCTATTGCTTCATAAGCAGTAAAATAAAAGGCTAACTTTTATGCTTCTAATGGTATGTTATGAAATCATTGAGCAAAGTACTTAATTACAGGCATGGTAGTTTATGACCACATGTAGTATACTTTTGTTTTATACAGTATGTCTCATTATTATAAACAAGAACTAAAATTGAGAATCACGGCTTTCATTTTCGCAATAATACACCCTTGTTATTGCCTCTGAGGGAGAAGGTTTGCTGCTACTTTTTAACCTTGAATTCTCTTGCTTCTGCTAACCTGATTTTTCTTTCAGCGGCCCTTCAAGTGTGCATACTTGCCTGGCCCCTTAATTTACCCACTTCAAAGTCCCTCCATCAACTCTATCCACCGCTTATTATCATCCTCTTTCATAATCTTTGAAAAGCAATGCACAGAACCCGGTTGAAGATAGAAATTACAGTCCACATATGACTTTATTTTTAAGATTTTACAGCCCTTTTATACGGACAGAGATCATTGGGTGACCACTGAGAGATCAAAAATTGACCCGATCTCTCAATGATCTCCTAAAGCCGCAAAAAAGCTGTTTCTGTGTAAATGTTTGGGAGATTGTGCTACAATTTTCATGCCAATGGTCTGAGAGACCAGGAGAGATTGCTGAGAGATCATTGAGAGTTTGTTGGGTGACCAAAGAGATACAGTGGTGTGAAAAAGTGTTTGCCCCCTTCCTGACTTCTCATTTTTTTGTATGTTTGTCACACTTAAATCCAAACCTACATGGTCCTGTGTGAAAAAGTGATTGCCCTCTAAACCTAATTGGTTGGGCCACCCTTAGCAGCAACAGCTGCAATCAAGTGTTTGCAGTAACTGGCAATGAGTCTTTTACAGCGTTGTGGAGGAATTTAGGCCCACTCATCTTTGCAGAATTGTTGTACATAATTCAGCCACATTGGAGGGTTTTCGAGCATGAACTGCCTTTTTAAGGTCATGCCACAGCATCTCAATCGGATTCAGGTCAGGACTTTGACTAGGCCACTCCAAAGTCTTCATTTTGTTGTTCTTAAGCCATTCAGAGGTGGACTTGCTGGTGTGTTATGGATCATTGTCCTGCTGCAGAACCCAAGTGCGCTTCAGCTTGAGGTCACGAACAGATGGCTGGACATTCTCCTTCAGGATTTTTGGTAGACAGCAGAATTCATGGTTCCATTAATCACAGCAAGTCTTCCAGGTCCTGAAGCATCAAAACAGCACCAGACCATCACACTACCACCACCATATTTTACTGTTGGTATGATGTTCCTTTTCTGAAATGCTGTGTTACTTTTACGCAGGATGTAATGGGACACACACCTTCCAAAAAGTTCAACTTTTGTCTCTTCAGTTCAGAGTATTTTACCAAAAGTCTTGGGGATCATCAAGATGCTTTCTGGCAAAACCAAGTCGAGCCTTTATGTTGTTTTTGCTCAGCAGTAGTTTTCGTCTTGGAACTCTGCAATGCAGGCCATTTTTGCCCAGTCTTTTTCTTATGGTGGAGTCATGAACAAGTGAGGCCTTCAGTTCTTTGGATGTTGTTGTAGGGTCTTTTGTGATCTCTTGGCTGAGTCGTTGCTGCACTGTTGGGGTAATTTTGGTCGGCCGGCCACTCCTGGGAAGGTTCACCACTATTCCACGTTTTCACCATTTGTGGATAATGGCTCTCACTGTGGTTCGCTGGAGTCCCAAAGCTTTAGAAATGGCTTTATAACCTTTTCCAGACTGATAGATTTCAATTACTTTGTTTCTCATTTGTTCCTGAATTTCTTTGGATTGCAGCATGATGTCTAGCTTTTGAGGATCTTTTGGTCTACTTCACTTTGTCAGGCAGGTCTTATTTAAGTAATTTCTTGATTGAGAACAGATGTGGCAGTAATCAGGCCAGGGTGTGGCTAGAGAAATTGAACTCAGCTTTCCAAAAATGCGATAAACCACAGTTAATTTATGTTTTAACAGGAGGGGCAATCACTTTTTCACACAGGTGTGGTATTGTGTTTTATTATGAAGTGTGGTGTAGTGGCAGCACCTTCCTCTTCCACCACTGCACCGCCCTATAAATACCAGCGGGCATCTTTATCCGGCCTCTTTGCTGATGCCCCTGCCCAACGGTTGTATTGTGCTTACTTCTATTAATAAAGCTGAGTTCTACCGTGCACCTGGCCTCATCCTTCAAAAGGTAATTTCATACATCACAGTTTGGCAATGAGAATAAACATGGAGGTGTGTGTTTCACCGCTTTGGCCCTTCCTGGAGCTCCCGGGCGAGCCACCTGTGCCTTGGCCAAGATGGTTTGCTGCCTTTCAAAACTACATCGTGGTGCTCGACCTGAGTAAGTTAGATAAACTGAGGGCACGTGTGCTTCTGTTGCATAAGTTGGGGTTAGAGGGCCAGCGGATCTTGAGCACACTTGGGGCTTCGGACTCATACGAGGACGTGGTTGAGTTGGTAGCGCCATTTTTGCACCCTCGACAGCATGACCGTCCAAAGGATTAGGTTTCGGCAGCAACACCCATGAGCGGGTGAAACTATCCACCAGTTCATCGCCGACCTGAGGCTGCTTGCGAGTGAGTGACGTTTTGGGCCACTGGAGGAAGAGATGGTACGCGACCAGCTGGTGGAGCACACCAACAGTGCTGCGATATGGACGAAGCTGCTCACAGTGCTGGGTGACCTAACGCTAGCCAGCGCTATCGAGTTAGCTCTCCAATTGGAGACTGTGGACAAGCCAGCCTCTGAGCTAAGTGGGCGCCAGTCACAGCGGCAGCTGGAGCTTCCCGCCACAGCACAAGTAGCGGAACCAGACAGCGAGGATAGCGTGACCGACGGCAACGCGGAAACCAACAATATCAGCCAGAGGTGTGCCACGTGAAGCACCATTTCAAGGCCAGGGACTGCCCAGCGAGAGGGAAGCACTGCGGCAAGTGTGGACGCTTGAACCATTATGCCAGGGTGTGTTGTATGTCCAAGCCGGAGAGCCCACGGAGAAAAACAACTTCACCCACCCTGACAACTGTCCATGCAGTGTCCCCGGGTACCAACGGGTTCACGTTCTGCAAGGTGATGCTGGATGGTGAGGAGGTGCCGCTTCTGATCGACACGGGGGCAGAGGGATCATTATTGAATTGGGCCACGGTGAGGAAATTTTTTCCCCACTACAGAATAAGAGGTAACCCAGCGCCGCTCGAAAGTTACGGAGGTGGAAGGCTGTGCACGGTTGGAACAGTGGAGTTAACAGCTCGGTACAAGTCGGCGGTGATGGCTGACTTCATGTTCCACCAGATGCGGCAACATCACAGGCTGTGACCTGTTTTATGGACTGAGGTTCGCCATTAAAGATGACGCTGGGGAAGAGTGGGCTGGCTGTGGCCAGTGGAACTGTCTGGTTCCAGTGATGGAGGACGATGCTTTGTGGGACGAAGATTTACTGGGCACCACGGCGGTCAAGCAGGTCCAGCCTCACTCAGGTTCGACACAGGAAGGTCTCAGTGCTGGTGCTCGGGGTACCGTGGAAGAGGGTACTGAGCGTGGTGGTGAGGCACCTGTGTTGGCGGGTGACGCTGACGAGCTAGCCTCAGTTTCCTCTGGAGCTCGGTCACAGTGAGCTGGAGGATCTGGAGCTACAACAGTGACCGCTGCAGCAGCTTTACAAGGAGTCGGGGCCAGATCGACAGGCATGGAGGGACCGCGTGTCGATCAGCAACACTGCAGGCTGAGCAGAGCTCCTCTGAGAGTTACGGACCTGGTCTGGGCTCGAGGGGAGGGACGTCCACGGCGGATGTGGGCAAACGACAGCCAGAGGAATACCAGAAGTGGCTACGCATCATGGCTAAGCGGGGCGCAGCCTACTTCCAGGTGTCGGACAGCTCGTGGAGGCACACCAACGAGCTGCGGCGTCCCCGGGAGGAGGCTTCGGGTGGTGGGTCCGGACGAGAGAAGTGGCCAACAGTGAGGAGAAGATGCACTCTTGTCTACGAGGTCAGCTGCGATCCTGTTGGCATGCCGCTTCCAGGGACGGGTCTACTGAGGGGCTGCCCTGGGCCCCTACAAGCCAGTTCTACCCCCTTTATTGCCAGAAGGACAGTAGTATGAGTTTTGAAAAAAAAAAGAGTTCCACTGTCCTAATGTTCATATGTTTGCATGTGTTTAAAAAAAAAAAACTATAAGAAGAAGCGGCTCATTTTGGAATTGTTTTGTACTATAAGTTTGAGAAAATGTCATTGTCTGGTGTGGTTACAAATATTAAGATGAGGAACACAAAAAACATGCCAAATTGGCTGTATTAAGGAGCATTTGCAGGTTCTTATTGCATGCTAATGCTGTTTAAGAAGACAAACCCTGTATGTGTGGTACATGTTCCTAGTCTTTCATGATTCTCTCTGTGTGGTTTTAGTTGCTAATTTTGCTTTGTATGACTTGGACAAAAATTAACAAAATGACTAAACTGCTTTTGTTCTGGGTATGTTTTATTTTAGGAACACGGCAATGTTCTCGTTATAGATGGACTTTTGCACTATCTTACAGGTGGCAGAATAACCCACCTTGTCATGTGGAGTGGGACGGTAGTCCATCTGTCCCCCCAGTTTAGGTTTGTTGTGTGAATGTGTTAGTGTTTCAGTTTTAGCTTTAGTGCGTGATTCGGGTCCTAAATTGGGGAGGGTCTCTATTGTATGAGTGGTTTTGGACTTTCTACGGGGGGAAGGGGGTGGTATTGTGTTTTATTATGAAGTGCGGAGTAGTGGCGGCCACTTCCTCTTCCGTGGCTGCACTGCCCTATAAATACCAGCGGGCATCCGGCCTCTTTGCTGATTCCCCTGCCTAACGGTTGTAATGTGCATACTTCTATTAATAAAGCTGAGTTCTACTGTGCGCCTGGCGTCGTCCTTCAAAAGGTAATTTCATACATAACAACAGGGCCATGTAGGTTTGGATTTTTTTATCCTTAATAATGCCTTCATTTAAAAACTGCATTTTGTGTTTACTTGTGTTATCTTTGTCTAATATTTAAATTTGTAATGTTTTGTTATAAATTTGTAATATTTGAATTTGTTTTGTTTGATCTGAAACATTTAAGTGTGACAAACATACAAAAAATGAGAAATTAAGAAAGGGGCAAACATTTTTTCACACCACTGTATATATTTTTGAGAGGTTTCTAGTGTTCTTCTACCCCCCCCCCCCCCCCACACACACACACGGGGTGGAGATCATTGAGAGATCACTGAAAGATGAAAAAAATGGCCAGATCTCTCAGCAATCTTTCAGTCATCTCTCAGTGATTGCTCAATGATCTTCCAGTGATCACCACCAGGGTTGCCACAGTTAACAGATTAAGAACACATTCTTATTTACAACTGTGGGCTGGGGGGAAGGGGCAACGGACAACTCACATTCATACCTCCCCAGCTGATGCCAATTAACCTAACCTGCATGTTTTTGACCCCTGTGGGAGGAAACCGGAGAAATCCCGGAGTAAACTCCCACAGACATGGGGAGAACATGCAAACTCTACACAGAAAGCTCACCGTTGATCAGGGGGTGGGATCAAACCCGAGATCCCATGGCCAGGGTGAGTTGCTGTGCTGCCACTGTGCTAACCGCTGTGCCACTGTGCTACCCATCTACGTATATGAAGGCATCTATAAAAAGGCATCTATAAGAAGATGTCTTTTTAACATCCTGAACAAGACGGCTTTTCATTTTCACTCTTCGACTAAATCCGGACAGATTGTAGACGGTGGGAAAAGCTGTCTTTTCAACATTTTTCAACAAATTTGTGCTAGGCGGGCAATGAGGGATCACTAAGTGTTCAATGAAAGACCAATCAAGTTCACTGAAAGATTGTTGAGAGATCCTTGGGAGATGAAAGAGATTGTTAAGCGCTCATTGAGAGATCACTTCCTTTGGCAATGGTTGAGAGATTGTTTTGGAATGAGTCCAAACTTTGAGGACTGTGAAGATCATTGAGAGATCTTGGCGACCACTGAGAGATCACTGAAAGATCGTTTGGATATCTGTCCATTTTGTCATCACTCAATAATCTCTTAACGATCTCCACCCCCGTGTAAAGGGGGTATTACAGATTATGACCTCATGCTATAATTCCCCCAAGCTGTTGCTATATAATGTACTCTCCTGAACACTGCAGTGTTAACAGTTTGGTCTCTGTGTACACCTCAGCTCAGAGATGCAGAGTCGTACTGTATCCGCATGGAGCTCAGTGTTTGGGGTTCTGGCTCATTTCAGATAATACACGAAAGCAAACATCTCTAATACTCTTTCCCAACATGTCTACAACTAAAACATAAGTCATTAAATGATTACTCCAAATCATGAAAAGAATCCTAACACACATGGCTGTTTATGCATTCGCCCAAAGGTGCTTTATAAGGCACCCCGGTGAAAATTTTGAAAGCGGCCCTGCTATGCTCATTTCTACCTTCATCTTTTTTATTCTTGAACTCTGGTCATAGCTTTACATGATTCACAGTGTATTTATCCCTTCCTGGGCCTTGCTTCAGTAATTCATCCACTGTCTGCCGTGAGCTGTGATAGCACCACTCCTTTAAAGGCCACACTTTCTTTAAGCCAGTTTTCTTCTAATTGGCTGCCTGTACTCTTTCTATAAAAAAAAAAAAGGCTGAAAAAGGTTAGTGCATCTCCAGCAGCAAATCAGGATCAAGCATAAAAACAAAATTCTGCATTACAACTGAATTTATTCAAATTCTCTAGCCAACACAAACCTGCAGCTTGTTTCCTGCACAGGTTTAATACAGTAGTTTTGCTAATTGTCGGCCACACAGGGTTACATTTAAAATTAGAGGGCACTCAGAGAGCACATACCTCCACCAAGGTCTGTCTGTTTGTTAGCAGGATTACACAAAAACTACTGGATGGAATTTGATCAAATTTTACCAGAGGTGGCCCTCGGATACTTGGAGAGAATGTGTGAGATATGGCCTTGGTAGACCCCTCTGGTGTAAATTTAATCAAAATCCGTTGATAATTTACAGTAGATTGCAGGTGGCAGTAGAGACATTTCAGTGGAGCTGTTACATACAGAGATACAGTGGTGTGAAAAAGTGTTTGCCCCCTTTTTGATTTCTCAATTTTTTGCATGTTTGTCACATTTAAATGTTTCAGATCATCAAACAAATTTAAATGTTAGACAAATGTAACACA
The DNA here is from genome assembly GCA_020510985.1 of Pholidichthys leucotaenia. Lineage (NCBI taxonomy): Eukaryota > Metazoa > Chordata > Actinopteri > Cichliformes > Pholidichthyidae > Pholidichthys > Pholidichthys leucotaenia. The sequence goes on from CM035843.1 coordinate 342,053,682, forward strand.
AGTAAACACAAAATGCAGTTTTTAAATGAAGGTGTTTATTATTAAGGGGGAAAAAATCCAAACCTACATGGGCCTGTGTGAAAAAGTGATTGCCCCCTAAACCTAATAACTGGTTGGGCCACCCTTAGTAGCAACAACTGCAATTGAGTGTTTGCGATAACTGGCAATGAGTCTTTTACAGCGCTGTGGAGGAATTTTGGCCCACTCATCTTTGCAGAATTGTTGTACATAATTCAGCCACATTGGAGGGTTTTTGAGCATGAACTGCCTTTTTAAGGTCATGCCACAGCATCTCAATTGGATTCAGGTCAGGACTTTGACTAGGCCACTCCAAAGTCTTCATTTTGTTGTTCTTAAGCCATTCAGAGGTGGACTTGCTGGTGTGTTTTGGATCATTGTCCTGCTGCAGAACCCAAGTGCGCTTCAGCTTGAGGTCATAAACAGATGGCTGGACATTCTCCTTCAGGATTTTTGGTAGACAGCAGAATTCGTGGTTCCATTTACCACAGCAAGTCTTCCAGGTCCTGAAGCAGCAAAACAACACCAGCCCATCACACCACCACCACAAATGCTGTTACTTTTACACCGGATGTAATGGGACACACATCTTCCAAAAAGTTCAACGTTTGTCTTGTCAGTCCACAGAGTAGTTTCCTAAAAGTCTTGGGATCATCAAGATATTTTCTAGTAAAACTGAGACTGTGGAGAGTGGAATAACGGAAACAGATTAATGCAGCAGACGACTTTATTCACTCTCACATCAGTCATACACAGACAAAGCATGTCTCAATACACCAGGGGTTCTCCTTTTATATCAACCGCCCATCTCACATCTGCATGACATCTCGCATCACAATACATTCATCCCTTCTCCCCCAACTCCTTCTTCCTGCTACCTCACCATAATCTCCATAGCTATTGTCCTTCTCTGTTTACCCTCTGCATCCAGTCTGAGATGATTAACCCAGCCTCTACACGTCCCCCCCCCCCCCCCAGAATCTCAGACAGAGTTTCAGTCCTCACGTCCTTTTGGCTTCAGTCTCCTCCCATATCTGCTGTAATGGGGGTTTACCGCCTCCGCGCTGCTGCTGTGCCGGCGGGGGGCTCCTGGGGGTGTGTCTGTCTGCGGGTGGGCCATGACGAGGGGGGGGAAACCGTCGACTTACCCGTGTGGCTGCTCTGATGAATCCATTACCTGGGGAGTTCTCAGTGGGGGTCTTCCACACCGAGGGGCCCAAGCCAACATCACTTGCTCGTCCGCCACCACAAAGGCAGGCTTAAGTCTGTCTATGCATATTTTCTCCCGACGACCCCCCAAATCTAACAAAAAATGTTTGTCCCCTTTTTCCAGCACTCTGAACGGGCCATCGTAGGGTGGGCACAATGGAGGGTGGTGGGCATCGTGCCTGACAAACACGAACGCCGCGTTCTTCAAAGTTTTTGGCACAAAAGTGCGTGGAAAACAGTGGTGGGCCGGGCCTGGCAGCGTGCCTGTGTCTGCACTATGCTGCAAACGCTGAGACGGGCAGTTGTCCGGCGCGGGATTATCTGGCAAAAATTCCCTGAGCAGCTGCAGTGGCTGAGAAAAAACAAGTTCCGCCGGGGAAGCCTCCAAATCCTCTTTTGGTGCGGAATGCAACCCCAATAAAACCCACGGCAACCGGTCTACCCAATTTGCATCCGTCAGCGAAGCCCTGAGCGCTGCTTTCAGTGACCTATGAAAACGCTCGCATAACCCATTGGCCTGTGGGTTGTACGCGGTTGTGCGATGAATTGCAACACCCAGGCTATGGGCCATCGCGGACCAGAGGTCAGAAACAAACTGAGGGCCCCTATCGGACGTGATGTCCGACGGGATTCCAAAACGTGCCACCCATGTCGTCAAAAAAGCGCGCGCCACATCCGCAGACGTGGATGCCGCCAGCGGGACTGCTTCTGGCCAGCGTGTGGTGCGGTCCACCACTGTCAGAAGGTGCGTGCACCCCTGCGATGGCGGGAGGGGGCCCACGAGGTCCACGTGAACATGGTCGAACCTCTTCGCCGGTATACGAAACGGCTCCAAAGGAGCCTTCATGTGTCTGTGCACTTTGGCTTGTTTGCACAGGCCTGGCCACACGAACTTCGCTTCCACCATTTTGACTGATGCGCGCACTCCTGGGTGCGCCAGAGCGTGAACTGACTCAAACATGCGGCAGCGCCAAGCCACTGAGACCACCGGGAGCGGGCATCCCTTGGAGACGTCGCAGATTAGGGGGGGCTTGCCGTCTTGCAGTACCCTGCTCTCCAGCCTTAACCCTGTTGGTCCAGACTGGAGCGCGCACATGTCTGTATCGCCAATCTGCTCTGCAGCCATGGCTGTATAATCTATCCCCACGCAGACCGGGGCCACTAATGCACGCGAGAGGCAGTCCGCCACCACATTCAGTTTACCCGACACATGCTGAATATCGGTCGTAAACTCCGAGATCGCGGCCAGCTATCTCTGCTGCTGGCCCAACCATGGTTCCGAAACCTTGGCCATCGCGAACGTTAGCGGCTTGTGGTCCATGAACACGGTGAAGCTGCGCCCTTCCAGCCAAAACTGGAAGTGGCGTATGGCCAGGTGGAGAGCCAGCAACTCTCTGTCGAACGTGCTGTATTTACGCTCACTGTCACGCAAAGCCCTACTGAAAAGAGCAAGCGGCTGCCAAGAACCGGCAACACGTTGCTCCATGACGGCCCCTATGGCCACATCTGAGGCGTTGGTAGTGAGCGCTATCCGGGCCGCCGGGTCTGGGTGCGCCAACAGTGCGGCGTTTGCCAGGGCTGTTTTAACCTCAGCGAACGCCTGCTCCCGCTCCAGAGTCCATTCGACTCTGACCGCGGGTTTCTGTTTCTTGAGCGCGGCGTACAATGACTGCATGAGTTGAGCTGCGCGGGGGAGGAACTGGTTATAAAAGTTAACCATCCCCAAAAATTCTTGCAGCGCCCTGACCGTCTGAGGCCGGGGAAAATTCGCCACGGTGCGCACTTTGTCAGGCAAGGGTATCGCTCCCTCCGGTGAGACGCGGTGCCCCAAAAAATCAATCCCCGTCACTCCGAACTGGCATTTCGCCGGGTTGATTATTAACCTGTGCTCCTCCAACCTCCAGAAAACCGTCCTGAGGTGGGTTACGTGTTCGTCCTCGGACGCGCTGGCCACCAGGATATCATCCAGGTAGACGAACACAAACGGGAGATCACGCAACACCACATCCAACATACGTTGGAATGTCTGTGCCACTCCTTTTAATCCGAAGGGCATTCGTAAAAACTCAAACAAGCCAAACAGAGTTATTACCGCTGTTTTGGGTATGTCCTCCACGCGCACTGGGACCTGGTGGTAACCGTGGATCAGGTCTATTTTAGAAAAAATGCGTGCTCCGGCGAGGTGAACGGAAAAATCCTGAATATGGGGAATCGGATAGCAGTTGTGCGCTGTGGCGTTATTCAATCTGCGGAAATCTCCGCACAGTCGCCACGATCCCTCGGCTTTAGGGACCATGTGTAGCGGGGATGCCCATGGGCTGTTTGATCCCCTGATGATGCCCAACCTTTCCAGGTTGGCAAACTCCTCATGTGCTATGGCCAGTTTAGCTGCATCCAAGCGGCGAGGTCATGCGAAAACGGGCGGCCTGGCGGTGGTGATAAAGTGTTCCACCCCGTGTTTAGCAATGGCTGCCGAAAACGTCGGGACCGTGAGTGCTGGGAACTGAGTGAGCAGTGTGTGGAAGTTACCGCCTGGAGCTGTGACGTTGGCTTGTGTTATTGGCCCGGCCTCCCGAGCTGTACAGGGGAGAGAATCAAAAGACATTGCATTAACCAAGTGTCTGTTAGCAACATCGACTAGTAAACCCGTGTGCACACAGAACATCAGCTCCCAGGATTGGGACACTCAATGCCGCTATGACAAAAGTCCACTCGTACATATGGCCGTGTAGGGATACGGTCAGTGTTCTCTCACCAAAAGTCTTAATGTCCGAGCCGTTTACTGCTACCAGCCCGGGGCCGCTAGCTCCCACTAGCCGGTCAGCGTAGGACGGCAGGATGATGCTTTTCTGGGCTCCGGTGTCTACGAGGACCCGTCTCCCCGAGCGCGAGTCCGTCACGTAGAGCAGCTTGTTCTCTTCACCAGCGGTCGCAGCTGCTACCGACTGCCGGCCTTGCCGTTTCCCGAACGCTTGAATTGGCACGGTGGCTCACATCTGCGTGCGTTCTCTCCAAAGCGGCGGTGGTAGAAGCAGACCGTGTCTCTCTGGCGCTTCCTGGCCCCCGCTGCCGCTACCGTCGGTCGCTCCTCGCCTTCGCTGGTCGTCTCGCTGGGTTCCGCCACCCCCGCGTTCACTGTGAGGGTTCTGATGGTGAGGATGATCCGATGTGCCTCCTGGGCTAGCGCACGGTAGTCACGCGCAGCCAGCAACGCCGAATTGTCAGAACTGCTCTCGCCTCTGTTGGGAGGTTCCGGAGGAAAAGGTGGGCAAACAGGAAATGCCCGTTGTCCGTACCGATCAACGCCAGCATCTTCTCCATCAGTTCGACTGCTGACCCGTCTCCTAACTCGGAGCGCCTCAGGAGCCCGGGCCCTCTCTGGGATGCTTGCCGCGTCGCTGGGGCTTCCCGTCCGGGCCGATGCCACGGTTCTTGCCTCGTGTTCCATAATTCGTCAAGGGGTCACCAGTGTGGAGAGTGGAATAACGGAAACATATTTATGCAGCAGACGACTTTATTCACTCTCACATCAGTCATACACAGAAAAAGCATGTCTCAATACACCAGGGGTTCTCCTTTTATATCAACCGCCCATCTCACATCTGCATGACATCTTGCATCACAATACATTAATCCCTTCACCCCCAATTCCTTCTTCCTGCTACCTCACCATAATCTCCATACCTATTGTCCTTCTGTGTTTACCCTCTGCATCCAGTCTGAGATGATTAACCCAGCCTCTACAAGACGAGCCTTTATGTTCTTTTTGTTCAGCAGTGGTTTTCATCTTGGAACTCTGCCATGCAGGCCATTTTTGCCCAGTCTTTTTCTTATGGTGGAATCATGAACACTGACCTTAACTGAGGCAAGTGAGGCCTGCTGTTCTTTGGATGTTGTTGTGGGGTGTTTTGTGACCTCTTGGCTGAGTTGTCGCTGCGCTGTTGGGGTAATTTTGGTTGGCCGGCCACTCCTGGGAAGGTTCACCACTGTTCCATGTTTTCGCCATTTGTGGATAATGGCTCTCAATGTGGTTTGCTGGAGTCCCAAAGCTTTAGAAATGGTTTTATAACCTTTTCCAGACTGATAGATCTCAATTACTTTGTTTCTCATTTGTTCCTGAATTTCTTTGGATCACAGCATGATGTCTAGCTTTTGAGGATCTTTTGGTCTACTTCACTTTGTCAGGGAGGTCCTATTTAAGTGATTTCTTGATTGAGAACAGGTGTGGCAGTAATCAGGCCAGGGTGTGGCTAGATAAATTGAACTCAGCTTTCCAAAGATGTGATAAACTGACATAATGCACAGACAGACCCAGGGAACAGACACAAACTCAAGAGTAGTTTCAAATAATGTTTACTGTAGTAGTGTTCGTGTGTGGATGCGTGAGTGCGAGATAAATGTGAATGTAGTGCAGGAATCCGTGAACTCAAGACAGCAGGGAGCGAGCAGAACGTCGTACGATCTGGCAACCCTATGGACAGAGCAGAGGCAAGGTGTCAATTCTGTACAACACAGGAATGTATCGGGGAATGACAGAGGCTTACTTGTTACAGCTGTGGTGGTGAGCGGAGGTTGGCCTGGAGGCAATCCCAAAGGACAACGGCTGAGGCCCACACTGCTGACGAGTGATGATAAGCTGGTGAGGGGTTGGCAAGTCCGCCGCCAGGAGGAAAGAATTCCGCTGCCTGGGAGTTCCACCTGTGCGCAGGGGACGTCGCTGAACAGGCTAGTAGAATATGGTGCTTACTTGAAAGTACAGGAGAAATCCTTCCAGGAAGACGTAGGCACGACAGGGCTGAATGTTTGGCTGGAGAGCGTAGAGCTTTGCGTAGCCAGGGAGACAGACAGCTCCGTGCCTTGCAGGCAGAGCCGGTTATATACTGTAGGCCGTGAGTGATGAGCCGCAGGTGTGCGTGCCACTGTGGCAGATGATGGCAGAGAGCGGGTCATCACATAAACCACAGTTAATTTGTGTTTTAATGGGAAGGGGGAGGGGATCACTTTTTCACACAGGGCCATGTAGGTTTGGATTTTTTTTACCCTTAATAAACACCTTCATTTAAAAAGTGCATTTTGTGTTTACTTGTGTTGTCTTTGTCTAATATTTAAATTTGTTTGATGATCTGAAACATTTAAGTGTGACAAACATACAAAAAAATAAGAAATCAGGAAGGGGGCAAACACTTTTTCACACCACTGTATACTGTAGAGAAGAAACCACATACATGGTGTGGCAGGCAGGTGTGTAGAAGTACGTAGATGCTGCCACACAGGAGCCAATACTAGATAATCACTATTCAATATGCACAGTAACTTGGACAGGTGGAAATTGCAAATAAAAACTGCAGTAGGTCATCTCAGTGTAATCTGTAAAAGCAACAGACAGCCTTCAGATTTTTCTGTCACTGCTAAAAAAAAATTGTCAATGACAGACAATTTTCAGTTAATGCAGCCTCTGATTTGAGAATACAAGTGAATAGTTTATGCATTTTATTTTCCCTGGACTAACTGAACATTCTTCCAAATTTGAGAAAGTTGGAAATTTACCAATAAAAAGTTGCAAAGGAATTAGAAAACTGTTGCAAATTGGGAGGTGCAGTGGCGCAGTGATTAGCGCTGCGTCAGCACAGCAACTCACCCTTGGCCATGGGATCCCTGGTTCGATCCCAGCCCCTGACCAACAGTGATCTGTGTGGAGTTTGCATGTTCTCCCTGTATCTGTGTGGGTTTACTCCGGGATTTCTCCGGTTTCCTCCTACAGGCCAAAAACATGCAGGTTAGGTTAACTGGAGACTCTAAAAGTGGCCCTAGGTGTGAATGTGTGTGTGAATGGTTAAGGGATAGCGCTGTACCGTGGCTGCTTCATCCATCCAGGTGGATGCCCTCAATTTCCCCTCTGGGGATCAATAAAGTATACAAAATCAAAAAAAAATTTAAAAAAATTATGAAAAAAAGATTGGAAATTTACAGTATATGAGATAAATGTGAAAATTTGTGAATTTATGTGAAAAGTTGGAAATTTAGCATAAAAAGGCACAAATTTATAAGACAAAGTCATAAATTTACAAGTAAAATGTCTTGAATTTATAAAAATGAAAATATGAAAGAAGAAAATGCAAATTTCTTAGAACAAAATATCAAAATATGAACAAAGTAGTAAATTTATTAGGAAAAAAGGGTATGAAAAAATAGCACAAACTGGTGAAAGTTACTGCTCAAGCAACTTTTTGTATTTTAGTAACACTGCAATATGCATTGTTATAAAGGATTTACAGATGTTTATAAGTCAGTTCTTATCAATGTTTTGGGTTCTTATCAATGTTATTAATGTCTGTTTTAGTTTTTAGCAATGCTTGGTTTTAGTTTTTTAATCAATGTTTGGTTTTAGTTTTTTATCAATGCTTACTTGTAGTCTTAGCAAATGTCTGCTTTTATTAATGCTAACACCAGCCTGCCCAGGGACTACAGGTGGAAATTAGCACTAGTGTGGCACATATGTTGGGTACACATTTTCCACAAATGTACTGCTGTATGTTTATTGTGTGCTTCACGTCTCGAGGGACAAAAGGACTGAGTCTGCAGGAGATATCGAGAAGGTGTGAGATTTGGCCTTTGTCTCAGAGAGAAGCCCTGGAGGAACTTCCGGGCCATCGAAGGCTAAGAGACAATGGTGGAAGATCAAAAGGGTTACAGCGTGACTGGGATTAAGTACCATGTGACTGTATGTTTGCTTAGACACCATGTGACTTGAGTTTCGATGTTCCGGAGTATAAAAGAGCGATGTGATATTGATCTGTCTCTTTTCTTGCTTGGAGATTGTTAGAGTATGTGTTCTGTTAATAAAGCTGAACCTGAGAAATAAACTCAGCCTCATCCTTGAGCACATCCTCTACACTGGTGACCCTAAGACGAATTATGGCCGGTGACAACTCTTCTGCACCAGACTCATCAGGAGCCAGCCAGGCTAATGCAGCTACCACAGCTCAGCTACCTGATTTCTGGCAGCATAGCCCGCGCTCCTGGTTTAACACAGTCGAGGCACAGTTCCATCTTCGGGGAATTTCGGCGGACGCCACGAAATTCTACCATGTGGTTGCAAAGCTGGACAGCCACACAGCCCAGCGGGTGGAGAGCCTGATTAACCACCCGTCAGACGACGACAAGTATGGCGCATTGAAAGCTGCTCTCATCCGTGCTTTCACCCCCTCGCTGGGAGAGCGAGCAGAGAAGCTCCTGGCGTTGACTGAGGGCGAGGTCGACAGACCTGCAGACCTGATGGCGAAGATGCTGAATTTGAGAGACACCAAAGATGATGGCTTTATCTTCGCCCATCTTTTCCTCAGGACACTACCGTCAGCGGTGAGAGTTATCCTGGCCAGTTCACAGCTGCTGGCCCACCGAGATTACCACGAGCTGGGCCAGGAGGCGCAGCGACTTGTCGACGCCCATAGGCGACACACGGCCACGACCGCAGCAGCGGAGCTGAGCGCAACACCCGGAGACGGCAGGGGGCCAGAAGCTGCAGCACCAGACTCGCTGACGACAGCAGCGGCGGAGGCCAGGAGACGCAGAGCGGGCGACGTCCTTTGCTTTTACCATCGCCGTTTCGCCGAGAGGGCACGCAAGTGCATTCCACTGTGCCAGTTCAAGCGCTCGAGAAACGCCAAGACCGGGAGCCGGTAGCAGCTGCGGCTCTCAGTGAAAAAAGCAAGCTGCTCTACCTGACGGACGCGCGATCAGGGAGGCAGTTCCTTGTGGACACAGGCTCCCAGCTGAGTTTCATCACACCTTCCTGCGCTGACCGGCTGGCGCCTTCCAGTGGTCCCCTGGTGTCGGCAGCGAACGGCTCGGCGATTAAGACCTTCGGGAAGAAGACTCTGCTCCTGTCTCTACACGGCCGAACATTCGAGTGGACTTTCGTCATAGCGGCAGTCAGTTTCAACATGTTAGGTGCTGATTTTTTGTGCTCACATGGTTTATTGGTTGATCTTGCTAATAGACGTCTTTTCACTCTATTTCCTGCACAGCCTGGGTAGCCCCGCCTACTGCACAGGCCAACGTCACAGCTGCAGGTGGTAAGTTCCACGCACTACTCGCTCAGTTCCCAGCACTCACAATCCCAGCGTTTTCGGCGACAGTGGCTAAACATGGAGTGGAACATTTTATCACTACCGCCGGGCCGCCCGTTTTTGCAAAAGCTCAGTGCTTGGACTCAGCTAAACTGGCCATAGCGCGCGAGGAGTTCGCCAACTTGGAAAAACTGGGCATCATTAGACGTTCTAAAAGCCCCTGGGCTTCACCGCTACACATGGTCCCAAAGGCTGATGGTTCGTGGCGACCTTGCGGTGATTTCCGCAGGTTGAATAACGCCTCAGCACATGACCGCTACCCGATTCCGCACATCCAAGATTTTTCGGTTCATTTGGCGGGGGCGCGCATTTTTTCTAAAATAGACTTGGTGCGTGGTTACCATCAGGTCCCAATGCGTGCTCAGGATATACCCAAAACAGCGGTAATAACTCCTTTCGGGCTTTTTGAGTTTTTGTGCATGCCTTTTGGACTCAAGGGTGCCGCGCAGATGTTCCAGTGTATGATGGACGCAGTTCTATGCGACCTCCCTTTCGTGTTCGTCTACTTGGATGACATTTTGGTAGCCAGCACTTCCGAAGACGAACACGAAAGCCACCTCACAGAGGTTTTTCGGAGGCTGGCAGAGCACGGGTTGATAATTAACCCAGCGAAGTGCCAGTTTGGGGTGGTGCAAATTGATTTTTTGGGGCATCGCGTTTCGCCAGAAGGAGCGGTCCCTCTGCCCGATAAAGTACGCGCAATAACAGATTTTCCCCGACCTCAAACGGTTAAAGCGTTACAGGAGTTTTGGGGAATGGTTAATTTTTATAACCGTTTCCTCCCAAGCGCAGCGCAGCTCATGCAACCATTGTATGCTGCACTAAAGAAGCAAAAACCCACAAATAAAATCGAAAGGTCTCCGGAGCGGGAGCGCGCATTCTCCCAAGTCAAATCAGCCCTGGCAAACGCGGTTTTGTTGGCACACCCAGTCCCAACGGCCCGCATGGCGCTCACCACTGACGCTTCTGATTTAGCAGTGGGGGCGGTCGTGGAACAGTTTGTTGCAGGGACCTGGCAGCCGCTCGCATTTTTCAGCAAAACCTTGCGCGATAGCGAGCAAAAATACAACGCGTTCGACAGGGAGCTGTTGGCCCTACACTTGGCCATCCGCCATTTCCAGTTCTGGCTGGAAGGGCGCCTTTTTCACCGCGTTTGTGGACCACAAGCTGCTAACGTTTGCGATGGCCAAGATTTCAGAACCTTGGTCGGGCCGGCAGCAAAGACAGCTGGCCGCGATATCGGAGTTCACCACCGATATCCAGCATGTCACAGGTAAACATAATGTAGTGGCAGACTGTCTCTCGCGTGCGGTGGCGGCGCCAGGCCCCGTGGGGGCAGACTCAGCAGCCGTGGCCGTGGGCCAGGGTAGCGGCGCAGAAGCGCACGCAGCCCCGGTCTGCGTAGGTTTAGATTATGCAGCCATGGCCGCGGAGCAGGTTAGTGATGCGGATGTGCGCGCGCTCCAGTCTGGACCAACAGGGTTAAGGCTGGAGCACAGGGTGCAGCAAGTCGGTATGCCCCCCCTAATCTACGATGTCTCCACGGGACGGCCGCGCCCCGTGGTACCAGCTGTGTGGTGCCGCCGCGTTTTTGACTCGCGCATCGATCAAGATGGTGGGGGAGAAATTTGTTTGGCTGGGGTTGCGCAAACAGGTCAAGGAATGGGCAGCAGCCTGCGTAGCGTGTCAGCGAGCCAAAATACACAAGCACACTAGGGCTCCTTTGGAGCCTTTTCACATCCCGGCTAAGCGCTTTGATCATGTGCATGTCGACTTGGTGGGCCCCCTTCCGTTGTCACAGGGGCACACACACCTTTTGACGATGGTGGACCGCACCACGCGTTGGCCAGAAGCAGTTCCTCTGGCATCAACCTCAGCGGAGGAAGTTGCACGCGCGTTTTTAACATCTTGGGTTGCGCGTTTTGGAGTCCCGTCGGACATAACGTCAGACAGAGGTCCTCAATTTGTCTCCGAACTCTGGTCATCGATGGCCCGCAGCCTAGGGGTGAAGATCCACCGCACTACCGCGTATAACCCCCAGGCTAACGGTTTATGCGAACGTTTTCATAGGTCATTGAAAGCAGCCCTCAGAGCGTCACTTACGGATGCAAATTGGGTTGACAAACTTCCATGGGTTTTATTGGGGTTGCGTTCTGCACCTAAGGAGGATTTGCACATCTCCCCAGCTGAGTTAGTTTTTGCACAACCTCTCCGTTTACCCGGTGAATTTCTCCCCGACAATCCTGCGCCAAATTGCCCCCCCCCCCCCCCGCTCAGCTGTTGCAGAGCGACACAGGATCAAACACACTTCCTGGCCCCGTTCATCACAGTTTCCCACGCGTTTTTGTGCCGAAGGCTTTAAAAAATGCGGAGTTTGTTTTTGTTAGACATGATGCTCATCGCCCAAATTTGCGGCCACCTTATGATGGACCTTTCAGAGTGCTGGAAACAGGAGAGAAGCATTTTTTGCTAGATTTGGGAGACAGGAAAGAGTTGATTTGTATAAACAGACTCAAACCTGCTTTTGTTTTGGCGGATGAACAAGTGCAGTTGGCGAGGGTCCCCCGTCGCGGCAGACCTCCGAGAAGGCATTCTCCAGAACCCCCACAGAGATTGACTAACAATTCTAATCCACAGGTGCAGGAAGACACTGCAGAAGCAGCAAGGCCGGCTTACAGCAAATACAGCAGGAGGTTTAGACCTAGGCAACTGGTGGATTGATATTTGATATGTGGTAATGTTTTTATGTCATGCATCTCTGATTATGTTTGTCCCATATTAGACGTTTGGGGGGGGGGTCATGTGGCACATATGTTGGGTACACATTTTCCACAAATGTATTGCTGTATGTTTATTGTATGCTTCACGTCTCGATGGACAAAAGGACTGAGTCTGCAGGAGATATCGAGAAGGTGTGAGATTTGGCCTTTGTCTCAGAGAGAAGCCCTGGAGGAACAGATCAAAAGGGTTACAGCGTGACTGGGATTAAGTACCATGTGACTGTATGTTTTCTTAGACGCCATGTGACTTGAGTTTCGATGTTCCGGAGTATAAAAGAGCGATGTGATATTGATCTGTCTCTTTTCTTGTTTGGAGATTGTTAGAGTATGTGTTCTGTTAATAAAGCTGAACCTGAGAAATAAACTCAGCCTCATCCTTGAGCACATCCTCTACACTAGTGCTATAACCTGGTACAATGCATCTTTCCTTTTTAAGGTCAATGTATATTGTGCATGTCCCTGCATAAATAAATAAATAAAAGAAAGAAAGAAGGAAAGTTATTAATTAGGTTGTAAATGCTTTATAAATTGTGAATACATAATTATAAATGAGTTATAAGACTTTAACACATACAGCTATTCTCACTATTTTGGGGAGATCAAGCACTGCAGTTTATAACACACTTTACAGTAAGGCTCTTAATTTGGATAGCTGATTTTGCCAAATGGTGAGTCTACATCAATGTGTGGAATATTTCTTATAACTCAGTTGCTTATTTATGTGTTATAAAGCATTTATAACCCACCAACTGACTTATAAACAATTTCTAAGTGCTTTATAACAGTACATATTGTAAAGTGTTACCGATATTTTCTTCCACTTAAGAGTTTTTTGGAGATTACTCTTGTAATTTGAGTAATCAATGTAATAACTTGACTTTTTCTTCAGTAGGATTACTGGCTACTCTGCCAGTAGTGCTTTGACCACTGCCATGCGCAGCGGTCTAGAATCCTGCACTGTCAGACAGTCCTCTTTTGCTGAGGATTGCTTGTTATTTTCAGATGATATTGCCTCCGTTTAATAACTGAACCGAGGGTGTGGAAAGCTGACCTGTAACTGTGACTGGAGCTGAACTGGCCATGAAAAAAGACACCTCATAACTCTGAGAGCTATGTCTGGGGTTAGCGGGGCAGCATGTGGAAAATGGCACCAATCCATGAGAGGCCTGTACCACTAGGGAAAGTCTGTACTCCTCGCATACTTAGCAGACGGCCAAACATTTAGCTGCATATGGTACACACTTCAGCACACTTTTGGCCATTTCCTTGACACTAAAGCTTCGTTTAAGGAGTGTGGCAATTTAATTTAGAGATGGGTTTTCAGGGCTTTAATCAGTAGAAGAAGGATGACGGTGTGAAGAAAAGATCACACAGGGAGGGGAAACAGAGCTGGGAGACATTTCAGGAGGCAGGTGCAATTAAAGACGCTGACTAAAAACGAATTGTAGACAAACAGCTAATGGCAGCATGTCAGAACAATGAAGTTATCTTGAACACCAACACCCTTCTGTCTCTGTCAACTCTGCTCATCAGCACGTCATGAAAGTGTAATGCAGAAATCTCCCCTAATCCCTGTTCTGTTCCATCTAACCCTTTTACACTCTAAATATATCTTTTGTATCTGTTTACACCATTGTTAACCCCCATTCAACATTTATTAACACCCATTAAACTTTAAACAAGGTCAGTGGTGATATTTGGACATGGATCTGTTTCAAGATATCTACAGTTTTCAGAAAAACAAATCAAACACAAATGGCAGGGCATGTATTTAATCTCTGAAGTTACTCAGGATAATTGCCTACTTGATGACTAACATATGGCCCCATGAGCCAGACTGGATTGTTTATGTTACTCTCAATACTACTTGGCCTGTTGTACTCAGGATGTCCGCTACAAAGCTAGGAAGAACCGATGCCACCCACGGATAGTTTATTTTGTGGTGAGGGCTCTCATTAGTCTCTATAGAAGTCTATAGGTTCTGGTTTAATATTCTATTGTCACTAAAATGTAAACATGGATTTAGTGTGGTAGTATCTGTTCATCATACCACAAAGAAGTGGAACAGCTAATTCATTGTCAGGCACTTAAATTTCTCATCTTCTGAATTGGCTGGCTGATACTGTGTCAATTACTGCTCTGTCACAATTTTGCCGTCATAAACACAAGAGCCCAGACTGAGCAGCAGCAGAGGGAAACAGAGACAGAGCTTCCATATGATTTTGCCAGTACCCTCGACTTGTACATGTTGCACTTGTCAGGACAGAAAAACAGTTCCCACATCCAAAAACTCCTAAGTCTAAGTGACACCTCTGCCCCAAGAGAGAAGAGGAAAGAAATGATCTCTTATGTAATTTATGGCCTCAGTGGTCAAACTGTTGCTGGGTTTATAGAGTCCGTTCTACCCTCTCTCTTTCCGGGAACTGAGAGGTCATGCCCGTTGCAATATTATGAGAACGATCTACAGCGCACTTCACACTGTCACACATAGCTAATGTGAAACTCAAGTGTCTGTCACAAACAAAATTCCTAATCCTTTGTCGATTGTTGCCTAACAAAGTAAATCTATCAGATTAGCAACATTGACACCCTGAGACTGATCAGGTGTTAGAATTCATTTAGCACAGGCTTCATTAAATAAAGACATACACATACACACAAAGCAAAACACCTCCATGACTGAGAAGGATCGCTCTGTGAAGGGCACTAAACCTGACACCGCACTAACAATCTATAGTGAGTGACACACTTAAAGTTTAATTGGCTGTAACATTAGAGGAGCACGATCTTCTAACACACCTCCTATTTTGTACGTATACAGTATGTACTGTACTTGCATCCTTTTTAAAAGCCTTTCTCATGTTAGTGAGTACAGTCATTTTCTACTCATTTGTGCTCTGTTTGCTATTTTGTCCTCCTTTATGGTTTCTATCCTAGAGATCATCTATAACACAGCTGACTGGATGGTTTCTTAGCTCATACACAGGGTAAGCCAGGGCACACAGTTGCATTTTTTTTTTACAATTGTCACATAAATAGTTTTATCTCACACAAATCTTGTCATGATTAACTAACTGACAGCTCACATGCACGATGCAACAGCACAGGAGAAGTAACCACATAAAGGGGAACGTATGACAGCTTATTAAATAGAGAAAATAAGCACACAGCTAAGGAAGCAGCCACTTGCCAGAGGAATCCTCCTGTGGAGAGAAGACGAGAGCTGTCAGAGGAGGAACAGAGTAAGGGGAAAATGGGCGAGCCAAATAGCCACTTACTTGGGGTTCCAAGGAAGAACCGGCAGGACACCAGCAGGGAATAGACGAACCAGTAGGGTGGGGAATGAGCTGATGGTGCCTGACCGGGTGGAGGTTGAAGCCGGGGGATTAACGGAGATGTAGCAGGAGAGCGCGTGCAGTCCTGGAGACACACCTGCACGATGGCAGCAACCTGAGGAGAGAAGAAAGCGAGGTTAGACGACGTGTCTAAACTAGCAACAACACTTTCTTGCCTTTACAGGAGCAGTATACCCAGACGAGCCAGCGTTGAATGCACGGAGGGAGCCTCCTTAAGTACGCTGGCTGATGAGCAGGCGCAGGTGCGTCTTCTGCCTCAGGTGCTGTGATGAGTTGGTGAAGATGAGACAGGACGGGAAGGGCATGCTCTCACTGCCCATGACAAATCTTGTATGTGTGCTTTTGGACATGTCCCTTTTCCATCCATCCATCCATCCATCCATCCATCTTCTACTGCTTTTCCGGAGGTTCGGGTCACGGAGATAGCAGTTCAAGCAGAGAAGCCCAGACTTCCCTCTCCCCAGCCACCTGCTCCAGCTCTTCAGAGAGAATACCAAGGTGTTCCCAGACCAACTGGGAGACATAGTCTCTCCAGACAGTCCTGGGTCTGCCCTGGGGCCTCCTCCCAGTGGGACATGCCCAAAAAACGCCAAGTGGGAGCTGTCCAGGAGGCATCCTGATCAGATGCCCAAACCACCTCTACTGGCTCCTTTCAACATGGAGGAGCACCGGTTCTACTCTGAGCCTCTCGCGGATGACTGAACTCCTCACCCTATCTCTAAGGGTGAGTCCAGCAATCCTACGAAGAAAGCTCATTTCAGCTGCTTGTATCCATGATCTCATTCTTTCGGTCATTACCCAAAGCTCATGACCATAGGTAAGGGTAGGAAGGTAGATTGACAGGTAAATCGACAGCTTTGCTTTAGAGCTCAGCTTCCTCTTCACCACAACAGACCGGTACAACGTCCGCATCACTGCAGAAGCTGCTCCAATCCGTCTGTCAATCTCTTGCTCCATTCTCCCCTCACTCGCTCAATGCTCCCTCCAAAGTAAATAAAAATATAATGTATAAGCATCCCAAAGTGATAAAGCAAAATATTGGTAAAACTCAAATTAAACATAAAGCCTCTAAATTGAATGAATTGGCCTCTGTTCCTCCTCATAATTTAAAAATTAAATGTGGTTTATTAAATATTAGGTCTCTAACTCCCAAGTCTCTGTTAGTCCATGATCTGTTAATTGATCATCAGATTGATTTAATTTCCCTTACAGAGACTTGGTTAGGGCAAGAAGATTATGTTGGTTTAAATGAGTCGACTCCCTCTGGTTATTTAAACTGTCAAAATCCCAGAAATTCTGGCCGTGGAGGAGGAGTAGCAACAATTTACCATTCCAAATTACTAGTTAATGTAAAGCAAAAAACATGTTATAATTCCTTTGAGGGCCTGGTCCTCAGTATTGGGCACTTTAGCAATTTTAGGTTAAACCTAATTTTATTTGCCATAGTTTATCGTCCCCCATCAACCTACTCAGAATTTTTATCCGAATTTGCTGATTTCTTAGCTGATTTAGTGCTGAAATCTGATAGAATAATTATAGTAGGGGATTTTAATATACATGTGGATGTAGATAGTGACTGCCTTAATGTGGCATTTAATTCAATATTAGACTCGATTGGGTTTTCTCAGAAAGTAGGAAATTCTACTCATTACCTCCACCATACATTGGACCTTGTTCTGACATATGGCATAGAAATAGAAAATCTTGTAGTGTCTCCTCATAACCCTGTATTGTCAGACCATTGTCTGTTAACCTTTGATTTTACTATTTCTGACTATTTGGCTCCTAAAGAAAAATATTACAGTAGATGCCTCTCAGATGATGCTGTTACCAAATTTATGCAGATTGCTTCCTCTATGCCATGTGTCAACACAACGGAAATAAGCTATAGACAGCTTGCTCCTTCTGTAATTGATAACATGGTGGATAGTGTTTCAGCTTCTCTGCATTAGACTCTAGACTTGGTGGCCCCCTTAAAAAAGAAAAAGTCTAATCAGAGATTTCTAACTCCTTGGTTCAACACAGAAACTCGTAGCTTAAAACAGAAGACTCGTCAATTAGAAAGAAAATGGCGCTCCACTAATTTAGATGAAATCTATTTAGCCTGGAGAAATCATCTTTTAATTTATAAAAAATCTCTTAGAAAAGCTAGAACGAGTTATTACTCTGCATTAATAGAAGAGAACAAGAATAATCCCAGGTTTCTTTTCAGTACTGTAGCCAGGTTGACAAAGAGTCAGGACTCTGTCCTTTCCTTTAGAGCTTACTAGTCAGGACTTTATGAACTTTTTCAATAATAAAATTTCATCCATCAGAGATAAAATCAATCAGATTCTTCCCACAGTTAACTTAAATACTGTAACTACTACAACTCCTTCTATTGATGTCTGTCTTGATGAGTTTACTCCAATCGACCTTTGTGAGTTAGACAAAATAGTTTCCTCATCCAAACCTTCAACTTGTCTTTTAGACCCTATTCCTACCAGGTTATTTAAAGAAGTCTTCCCACTTATTGGTAGCCTTATTCTTCATATAATCAATTCTTCATTAACTTTAGGCCATGTACCGCAGGCTTTTAAAACGGCTGTAATTAAACCCTTACTCAAAAAGCCAACGCTAGATCCAGGAGCTTTAGCTAACTATAGACCAATCTCTAATCTCCCTTTCATTTCAAAAATCTTAGAAAGAGTTGTTGCTACGCAATTATTTGACCACCTACAGGGAAATGGTTTACTTGAAGAGTTTCAGTCTGGGTTTAGAATCCATCATAGTACTGAAACAGCCTTAGCGAAGGTCACTAACGACCTCCTCATTGCATCTGATAATGGACTAGTTTCTGTACTTGTCCTTTTAGACCTTAGTGCAGCTTTTGATACTATCGATCATAATATTCTACTTGATAGATTAGAACACTATGTTGGACTTAACGGAACTTCGTTGCAGTGGTTTAGATCTTATTTATCTGATAGTTCCAGTTTGTTCACGTAAATAATGAGTTTTCTTTCAACTCAAAGCTCAGTCATGGAGTTCCACAGGGATCTGTGCTAGGCCCTACTCTTTTTAGTTTATATATGCTTCCGTTAGGCAACATTATTAGAAAGCACTGTATACATTTTCATTGTTATGCTGATGACACACAATTATACCTGTCAATGAAGCCAGATGATAGTAATCAATTAGCCAAGTTAGAAGCCTGTCTTAAGGAAATCAAAGCTTGGATGACTTGCAATTTCCTGCTATTAAATTCAGATAAGACTGAAGTCATTCTTGTTGGTCCAAAAAACCTTAGAAATTCCTTTCCAAATCAAACTTTCAGTTTGGATGCGGTTACTCTTTCTCTTAATAGCTCTGTGAGGAACCTTGGAGTTATTTTTGATCAGGATTTGTCCTTCAATTCACATATTAAATTTGTTTCTAAAACTGCCTTCTATCATTTGCGTAATATTGCCAAGATTAGGAGCATCTTGTCTCAGAGTGATGCTGAGAAACTGATCCACGCTTTTGTTAGCTCGAGATTAGATTATTGTAATTCTTTATTATCAGGCTGTCCTAAAACATCTTTTAAAAGTCTTCAGCTGATCCAAAATGCTGCAGCAAGAGTTTTAACAGGTACTAGAAAGAGAGATCATATCTCTCCGGTTCTGGCCTCCCTTCATTGGCTTCCCATAGAGTTTAGAATTAAGTTTAAAATCCTTCTTCTTACTTACAAAGCTCTAAACAATCAGGCTCCTTTTTATTTAAAAGATCTGATACTACCGTATTATCCTAACAGAGCACTACGCTCCCAAAATGCAGGATTACTTGTAATACCTAGAATCTCCAAAAGTACAATGGGAGGCAGAGCCTTCAGTTATCAAGCTCCTCTCCTGTGGAATCAGCTGCCAATCTGGATTCGGGAGTCAGACTCGATCTCTGTTTTTAAGAATAGGGCTAAAACCTACCTTTTTGATATAGCCTACAATTAGGGAGGGATCATGTGTTTCTGAACCCTCCCTTAGTTATGCTGCTAATAGGTTTAGTCAGCCGGGGGACCTCCAGTAATACACTGGGCCTCACTCCTTTCCTCACTCTCAATGAAATATTTTTTTTGCTGGTCATTAACATTTGTTTGTTCTCTCCCATAGATTGAGTCCCCATCGTGCTGTTTGCTGTCTACATGTCTGTTCTTTTCTTCTTCTCTATCCCCTCACCCCCCAGCCAGTCGCAGCAGATGACTGCCCCTCCCTGAGCCTGGTTCTGCTGGAGGTTTCTTCCTGTTAAAAGGGAGTTTTTCCTCTCCACCGTCGCCAAGTGCTTGCTCACAGGGGATCACCTGATTGCTGGGGTCTTTCTGCAACTGTGGGGGTTCCCCCTACAGTTGATAGTGCTATGAGATGACTGTTGTTGTGAAATAGTGCTATATAAATAAAGTTGAACTGAATTGAATTGAACTCGTGAATAAGACCCCAAGATACTTAAACTCCTCCACTTGGGGCAGGACCTTGTCCCCAACCCAGAGAGGACAAACCACCTTATTCTGGCTGAGGACTGTAGACTCAGACTTGGAGGTGCTGATTCTCATCCCAGCCACTTCACACTCAGCAGCAAACCATCCCCGTAAGACCTGTAGGTCATTGCTGGATGAAGCCAACAGAACAACATCATATACAGACAGCAGAGATGAGATCCTGTGGTTACCAAGCATGACACCCTCCGTTCCCTGGTTGTGCCTAGAAATCCTATCCATAAAAATTATTAACAGGACTGTTGACAAAGGGCAGCCCTGGTGAAGACCAGCTCTCACTGGGAATGAGTCTGACGAAGTGTTAGCTATGCGAACCAAACTCTCACAAGGGTCGTATAGAGACCGGATAGCTCGAAACAACAAGCCCAATACCCCATACTCCCTAAGCACCCCCCACAAAAATGACGAGGAACACGGTTTCTGCAGTCAGTCAAGCTGCACTTCCAAGACACTGATGTCAAGGGATGCTAATTTCATTTTTCACAGCATCTCTGGAGGTGGGTGCAGAACTCATGTTGTTCTGTATCATAATAATGAGAACTGCAGGAGCCTCAACAGGGATGCTGCAGCTCTAGCCTTCCTACCACCACAGACTGTCCATCCTCACTTAAAGCACCATCAAATTCAGTGGGCTGTATGACAATGACAAGGCCCATAATCAGTTGTCACTGACACTGAACGCATTTATGGGCATTTCCATGTTTGTTTCCTTATCACAGCAATGCATAAACAAATTTTCAGGCGGGGCGTATGGTGTAAAAAAGGCTGGTCAGAGGTGTGTTTTGGATAATCCAATCCAAAGCGCTCCTGCCCATCCCTTTAATGCACAGAGGTGTATTATCTAAAGTGAACTCTGATCATGATGGCTTGTTTAAGACAAGTTTTGTGCTGGCCAAAGGGAATACACATGAGTGAAAATGCATGTGATAGTAACACTGCTTGGTAATAAGGAAGACATCAATCACAGCTGATGAACAACAGTTGACATCAATCACAATTATTTTAGAGAGGAGGGTGAGAGGGAGAACACAGTACACACGGATGCAACACACAGACATGAATGGGTTTGAAACTTCAGGAAAAGAGGATGATGCCTGTGCAAACTTTCATAAAACAGAAGGCTCATTAATGGTACCGTGGAAGTTGCTCCCTGCCCATGGGTAGATGGAGGACTCTGTCACTTTCACAAACCAAGGGTCTCCTCCATCTCGTGTGGGGGTCTGCCGAGGTTTTTGGCTCTCTGTCCCAGTCCCTCCCAGGCGGGAGGGAAGGAGGAGATCCAGTGCAGAATCCTGTCTGCCGTTGTCCCCACAGGGATCCAAGCACTACAACACCAATGGAAGAAGGGGAGACTATGTTGAAAAATAAAGCACATTTGGTCAAATTTGACCACTATGAACCTTTCAGCCCCCCCATATGAAAAGTGTTAAATAAAGAAAAAATGTGTTTATACATAATATATATGAAAAGTAGATGAAAGTCTACTTAGAAAGCCTTAGAAACCTGTCACAGATCCCACTGGCACAAACTCACTGTATATACAAGGGCCTAAATGGTCTGTTTCCTCAGTATCTATGTACATATTTTCACCAAAAAACAAATGGACACTGCTCTGCACTCTCAGGATTTTTACACTCTATCCATCCCCAGAGTGCGAACAGAATATGGACAAAAGGTCTTTCAGTGTTCTGCCCCTTCAGATTTGAACAATCTCTAGAACATCCTCAAACTTAGACATCTGGTTTCTTTGGGTCAATTTACACCTGTGCTAAAGGATTTCAAATCAAAATTATCAGTCTGTCACTGTTTTTAGAATTTGTCACTTGGTTTTAATGTCAAATGTCTAATAGTTTTATTGTAATTTGTATGGACTTTTATTTTTATGTGTGTTGCCTACCGCTGCTTCCTCTTGTCCAGGATGCCCTTGAAAAAGAGATTTGCAATCTCAGTGGGACCATCCTGGTAAAATAAAGGTAAAATAAAAAAAAAGTAGATGAAATGGGAAAGTTGTGAAAATAGGAGTAGACCGTAGATGAAATGCTGGGATAGGCTCCAGCACTGCCCCCCCACCGACACACACACACACACACACACACACACACACACACACACACACACACACACACACACACACACAACCTGTAGTTTGTCCACTACAATCCCTTGCAGTGGACAAATGAAAATAAATATTGTTGTGTAACTTTTTACCTTACTGACCAGGACAGTTGTTGTATACTGGGGTCAGCTGTTACAGTGGGTGGGAAGTTTGTCATTACTAATAAGATAATTCAGCCCACGTGCGAGGTGCAACAACAATGGGACAATCAAACAGTACACACGTTTGAATGTTTTATTAAATAGCAAAATTCACACTGCTACAGAACAGTCACTTGCCAGAGGAAAGGGCCTGTGGAGAGAGAACGAGAGCTGTGAGCAGAGGAATGGAGTAAGGAAAAATGGGCAAGCCAAATTACCACTTACGTGGGCACTGAGGGAGCGCCGGCAGGACTCCAGTGAGGAATAGACGAACCAGCAGGGTAGGGGATTGCTGGTGGAGCCTGACCGGGTGGAGGTTACCGTCGTGGAAGATGAAGTGGCAGGAGAGCACGCGTAGCCCTCAGTGACACACTCGCACGATGGCAGCAACCTGCACAGGGAAAAAAGCACACAGGTTAATTTCTTTCACCAGTGTTATTTTGACTTGCTGTCTATTAGCTGCAGTATACCCAGACGAGCCAGCGTTGAATCACTGAAGGATGCCTCCTTAAGTACGCTGGCTGATTAGAGGGCGCAGGTGTGTCCTCTCCCTCAGGTGAGCTGATGACCTGAGGAGAGATGAATGGGAAGGAGGGGGCGCGCTCTCGCTGCTCATGACAGGGCCCCCCCTTCTAGGAGCACCTCCTGGCAGTCCACAAGGTTTGTTGGGATGGGCTTGATGGTAGGACCGGAGCATCTCTTTATCCAAGATTTGGGACATAGGAACCCAGGACTGTTCCTCCGGGCTGTAGCCCTCCCAATCTACCAGATACTGGAGACCCTGGCCCCGACGGCAGACATCCAAGATCCGGTGGACCGTGTGGGTGGGGTGGCTGTCGATGATCCGGGGAGGATGCGGCAGCTTCTGGGGGTGTGTGTGCAGAGGGGACTGACTGAGAGGGGCTTGATGTGCAAGACGTGAAAGGTCGGGTTCACCCACAGGGTTGGTGGGAGTCTCAGCCAAACCAAGGCGTCGCTGACAATTCTAGAGATCGAAAATTGCCCAGTGAAGCATGGAGACAGCTTCTTAGAAGTAGTCTTCAGCGGCACCTGACTGGCTGCCAACCAGACCTGCTGCCCCACAGAGTACTTAGACGCGGGCATCTGTTGTTTGTCCGCTGCAGCCCGGTTGCGCTCCACAGAGCAGGTAAGGGTGGCGCATGTGGATCTCCAGATGCGCCTACAGCGGGGAGCATGAACCCCCACAGAGGAAACCGTGACCTCCCTCTCGGTCATGGGCAGAAGCGGAGGCGTGCAACCCAATGAAGCTTCAAAAGGAGTAAACGCTATTGCCGTGGAAATGCCGAGTTCGTAGAGTATTCTACCCAGGTCAGGTGTGAGCTCCACGAGGATGGGTGCTCGGCTGCTACGCATCACAGGGTGGGCTCCAAGGACTGATTGGCACACTGTGCCTGCCCATTACTCTGGTGGTGGTTCCCAGAGGAGAGGCTCACCGTTGTTCCCAGGGTGCGGCAGAAGTGCCTTCCAGACCAGTGATGTAAATTGTCAGCCCCGGTTAGACACGATATCCACTGGGATTCCATGGAGTCGAATCACATGATTAGTCAGAAGGATGGCCGTCTCCAAGGCCGAGGGAAGTTTGGGAAGCGCCACCAAGTGGACAGCCTTGGAGAAGCGGTCCACGATGGTCAGAATCACTGTTTTACCATGGGAGTGGGGAAGTCCAGTGACAAAGTCCATGGTGATGTGAGACCATGGCCGACTGGGGACAGGAAGGGGATGGAGGAGTCCAGACGGGGGGAGGAATCAGATTTGCCCCAGACACAGGTCTGACAGGCCCGCATGTACTCCCACACGTCCCACCACAGCGTGGGCCACCAGAACACCCGCCGAACCAGATCTGTAGTGCGGGTGATACCAGGATGACAGGCGAAGCGGCTGGCGTGATTCCACTGGATGACGTCACTGTGGAGGGAAGCGGGGATATGCAGGCAGTTCCAGGGGCACCCTGCTGGCACAGGCTCCTGAGACTGGGCCTGATGGACCCTCCGCTCAATATCCCATGTAAGGGCACCGAGGACGCATGAAGGGGGAAGAATGGATTGGGGGTGGGAAGGGGGTGCTACCTCCTTGGAATCAAACTGGTGCAATAGCGCGTCTGGTTTGGTATTCCGAGAGCCAGGCCGGTAGGTGATGGTGAAATTGAATCGCTGGAAAAACAAAGCCCAGCGAGCCTGACTGGCGTTAAGTCGGCGGGCCGACCGCAAGTACTCGAGGTTCTTGTGATCGGTCCACACGACAATAAAGTATACAAAAAAACAAATACAAAAAAAAATGGGGTGAGTAGTCCCCTCTACCCAATGTCTCCATTCCTCTAGTGCCAATTTAATGGCAAGCAGATCTCTGTCCCCTATGTTGTAATTCCTTTCGGCCAGCGTAAGCCAACAAGAGAAATACGCGCATGGATGGAGCTTCTGATTGGAGGATGTGCGCTGTGAGAGAACAGCACCCACCCCCAAATCAGACGCATCCACCGCAAGGACGAACTGGAGCTGCGTGTCGACCTGAGCCAAGATTGGAGTTTCAGTAAACAGGCCTTTTAATTTGGAAAAGGCCTGTTCCGCTGCCTCAGTCCACCGAAAGGGGACCTTAACAAAGGTCAGCTGCGTTAAGGGCAGTGCTACCCCACTATAGTTCCTGATGAACCTGCAATGAAAATTTGAGAACCCGAGGAAGTGTTGAAGCTCCCTACGAGAGTGGGGTGCCGGCCAATCGAGCACTGCCCTCACCTTGGCCGGGTTGGCAATCAGTCTCCCTTCAGCCACTTTGAAGCCCAAGAAAGAAGTAGATGTTGTGGAGAACTCACACTTCTCAGCTTTAATGTAGAGCTGGTTCTCCAGGAGCCATTGTAAAACGGCCCTCACATGGACCTCATGTTCCTCTGGTGAGCGGGAGAAAATTAAAATGTCATCTAAATAGACAAACACAAATTGATGGAGCATATTGCGGAGGACGTCGTTAATTAACCGTTGGAAGACAGCGGGGGCGTTGGTGAGCCCAAACGGCATCACCAAATACTCAAATTGCCCCAGGTGTGTTTTAAATGCTGTCTTCCACTCGGCCCCTCATGAATGCGAATGAGATGGTACGCGTTGCGTAGGTCTAATTTGGTAAACACCCGTGAACGCTGAAGGAGCTCGAACGCAGAATTCATCAAGGGCAGGGGATATTTGTCCTTAACTGTTATGGCGTTGAGCTCACAGTAATCGATACACGGGCGCAGTGAGCCACCCTTCTTGCCGACAAAGAAGAACCCGGCCCTGAGAGGGGCCGAAGATGGCCAAATAAGGCTGGCGTTCAGCGAGTCTTTAACATACTTCTCCATAGCCCCTCTCTCTGGCCCAGAAATACTGTAGAACCGGCTGGACAGCAGCCTCGCCCCCGGGATGAGGTCCACAGCACAGTCATAAGAGCGATGAGGTGGAAGCAACAGCGCTCTCGACTTGCTGAAGACCTCCCCCAAATTGTGATAAACCCGGGGAACGAGGCTGAGGTCCGGCGGCTTGACCGAAGGAAGAGAGACTGGAAGAGATGAGCACACTCGGCTGAACTTAAACAATTGGCCAAACAGAACGGACTCCAGGAGGAGATGGAATTACGCCCCCAGTTTATTATGGGGCTGTGCCTCCAGAGCTGCAGATACCCTAGAATCAGCTGGGATGAAGAATTTGGGAGAACTAGGAACGTGAGTTCCTCCCGATGATTCCCGGACAAGAGGATGGAGACCGGCCTTGTGCATTCGGCGATAACCACAACCTCACGGCTGGATATGGTGGTAACACGTTGATGATGGGGCAATTTAAGAGTGGAAATACCTAGGTCCCGGATGAGCCGGGCCGACATGAAATTGCCCTCTGCCCCTGAATCAACTAACGCCAAGACCCTCCTCTCGACCCCTGGCAATTGCACGAGGGCTGGAATACAGAAATTGCTGGGGGGAGTCAACTTGGTCCCGCCCGCCAGACCCCCCACGGTTACTGACGGGCCGCGTCTTTTGGCCGCTGGGGGCATTCATCCCGACTGTGTTTCGGTGAACCACAGTACAAGCACGCGCCGGTCCTCCTCCTCTGCCGACGTTCATCGTCGGTTAATTGAAACCGACTGAGGTCCATCGGCTCGGGAGGAGAACTGGCTCCCCAATGTCAGTTCCCGCAGCGGGCACCCGCTCGGCGGACGAGCGAGAGGAGGCCTGTTGCTCCTTCGCGCACTCACGATAGCGGTTGTCCAACCCCACAGCCTGATCAATAAGACAATAGAGTGTATCGGGGACAGCATATTCCGCTAGGTCGTCGCGGAGATGGACGTTTAACCTGTGGAGGAACGTGCTGCATAACACAACCTCGTTCCACCCCGAGTCTGCCGTTTTGACCCGAAACTCCACAGAGAACTTGGCCACAGACTGAGCCCCCTGGCGGAGAGTCATCAGGCAGCTCATTATGTTCCCCTGACTCTCGGTGTGGTCGAATGCGTGACCAAAAGCAGCCACAAATTGATCAACCGTGTAACTACGGCCCTCCGGGCTGTCTGATCTGACCCGAGCCCAACTGAAGGCTCAGTCCCGCAACAGTAAGGTGAAAAATTTAATCTTAGCGACATCCGTCGGGTACTCCCCCCAACCTGCTCCAAATACATCTGTACCTGGCGTAAAAACTCTTTACATTTCCTCACCTCCCCCACGAACGGGGCAGGTGTGGGAATAGAGGTGGTATGGCGAACCAGTGGTTGAACAATAGGAGTAGGCTAAGGAGGAGGAGCCGGAGGAGCCGTTCTAGCCAAATGACGTGTGATGGTGTCCAGTTGCTGCATCGTTTGCAGCTGCTGGTTCATCACGGAGGCCTGTTGCTCGGTCGCCTCTAAGCGATCCAGAGCAGATTGTTCCCTGGTTGCACCTGCTCAGCCGAGGTTACGGCTGGCTCATTCTGTCATGACTGATAAGATAATTCAGCCCACGTGCAAGGTGCAGCAGCAAAGGGACAATCAAACAGTACACACGTTTGAATGTGTTATTAAATAGCAAAATCTGCACTGCTACAGAACAGTCACTTGACAGAGGAAAGGGCCTGTGGAGAGAGAACGAGAGCTGTGAGCAGAGAAATGGAGTAAGGGAAAATGGGCGAGCCAAATCACCACTTACGTAGGCTCTGAGGGAGCGCTGGCAGAACTCCGGCGGGGAATAGACGAACCAGCAGGGTAGGGGTTTGCTGGAGGAGCCTGATCGGGTGGAGGTTACTGTCGTGGGAGATGAAGTAGCACGAGAGCGCGCGCAGCCCTCAGTGACACACCCGCACGATGGCAGCAACCTGCACAGGGGAAAAAAGCACACAGGTTAATAATTTCTTTCACCAGTGTTATTTTGACTTGCTGTCTATTAGCGGCAGTATACCCAGACAAGCCAGCGTTGAATCACTGAAGGATGCCTCCTTAAGCACACTGGCTGATTAGAGGGCACAGGTGTGTCCTCTCCCTCAGGTGAGATGATGAGCAGCGGAGAGATGAACGGGAAGGAGGAGGCGCGCTCTCGCCGCCCATGACAAAGTTGATAAATTCACAAGACAAAATATTTCTTTCTGTAGTTGTTATTCAAACTAAACAACACTTACTGTCATGCAGTGGCCCTCGCGAGCCACCACAAGACGCCACACCGTCACCAGAGAGTTGTGTTAGTGTCTTTATTCACGGTGAAATCACAATAATACAAGCCGCTGAGGCTATGGCACAAACAAGTCTACACACAGGGAGGCCTAAGGCTAACAAGCTCACTCACGGGTCCACAGGATAAGACAGTCACACCACAGACGGGCAATGTAGTATAATCCATATAGCACGATCGCTCCGACGATCAGCGACGGACACTGCTGCAAGGATGCAGCGGCTGGCGTCGGCTTAAGAAGCCGGCCGCTAACGACCGCAAATGCAGAACAGCTGTTCAGGTCTTGACAGCTGAGCGGAAGCCTCCCCGAGCGCTGTCACAATAAGAGCTCGGAGAGCCGGAATAATAACGCTGCTGTCAAGACCTGAAAGGAATAGCCCGAGTGCGAATAATAATGGCGCTCGGATCATAACACTTACACTTTGGCACCATGCTTTATATGTGAAATAAAACATGAACGCAGTGTATTGGTCTACACAGATAAAGATGTCACACTGCTTACTACATGTGACTTGAAATCAAAATATTTCAACGGTTGAATTTTGAAGCCATACCGTGTTGGTTAGCTATAGCTAACAAGTTCAAATCTTATTATTAATATGTATTATAAATACATATTGTAGTGATTATTTCTGTAAATAAATTGTTCATTTGATCATACCTAAAAGCTTTTTTGTCGCTCTCCGATCCAATAATTTTTACATTGTCCCAGTCCATGATGTGATTATTTCTTTTGCAGTAGCAGCAACAGACACAAACGTTGGATCAAGGAGGCCACAGAAATCAGGAAGCGGGGAAAAGATAGCATGAACTGGGATGAAGGGGCCTTTATGCTTTCCCACACCTGGGACCACATTCTCCAGAGACCATCAGACGGCAGAAAGCGGGGCCGGCTTGGCGGATCTGACAGGTCTGCTGGGCTGGCCCCGCCTATGAAAGTCAGCTGATAAAATGACACCTCCAGCAATCAGCTAACACTTCTGACGAAGGCTGCAGTGAACAGTCGAAACATGTAAAGAAGGTAAAAACATCTCCTTTCTATTTTTCTCTTTAATAAGAACAAAAGGTAAATAATTAAAAGAAGACAAAATGAACCTACTTGAGCTAGAGATGTGACATGACAAAGGATCCTTCCCCTTGGTCTGCCACTAGTTCAAAATACTCTCCACTACCCACTGCATCGCAGCTGGGTAGATGGGGCCTGTGAAGCCTGCGTGGTGTCTATAACCTCGTTCTCCAAACCCAGTTTCCATCATTGCTCCTGTCCAAGGGCCATACATGAGACCTCAGGAGCTGGAAAATCCAGATGCCAACACTTGCTCTGTGCCTGCGAGAGTATATCCCATCTGGTTGGGAGAGGCCAAGGAGGCCCCCCCTCCAACATCTTGTGGGTCTTCGCCATCCATGGTCTTGCAGCAAATTCTGGCCATCAAAATTACTTGAACAGACAGCGGTCTCGCCTCCACGAGGAAAGCTGGCAGAAGAAGCAGTAGTGTAAATGCAAACAGTTCACTGGAGGCCAGACACACTCAGAGCATCTGTAGTTAGCAGACCTGGCAGGCTCGGGGCCACACAAGCAGATGATGCACCTTCGCATGGAGAGAAGAACCCTAGTTCGTCCTGCTGGTTGATGTACGACACCACAGCCGCACTGTCTGTTCGTACCAGAACTTTTCTGCCATGAATGACTGGAAGAAAAAAGCCCCAAAGCAAAATGCACTGCTTCCATCTCGGGATGGTTCATATGCCAAGACTGCTGTGCCGGACCCTAGTGTCCCCGAACAACCTGCCCTCCCAGACTGCACCCCAGCCTGCTTGGGAGGCGTTGATTATAATGGTCACCTTGTGGCCCTCTTGGTCCAGGGGAACACCATCCCGGACTGCTGATGAGTGTCTCCACCACCTGAGAACCATGAGGCTCCTAAGGAAGAACCAGCCTCCTCCTTTGTCTTTGCCTCGGCTCTCTTCTCCTGGAGACAGAGACCATGCCACGCTCTCCCCCAGCAGGGCAGAGACCTCACTGCCCAGAACTGTGGAAGAGAGTCCTCCTTACTTCCACTTCCAACCCCTTGAAGTTGGAAAAAGAGAACTCAATTGTAGGCAGTATCTACATACCAGTGTATCAATCACCCATGGACCCAAGGTGCATCGACACCAACTCACGAGGTGCGCCGCAGAGAAAGTCAACGTCAGGGGAAGCGTACCGTCAGGGACGCTGACAGGCTTGGCAGAACTACGGCCTACACACTCCCGAGAGCATGGACGTGAATGCTATTAAACCTGCACCTGCTGCTGAGAGGACCTCTGCTTCGGGTGGCCCGAGCTTTTCAAGGAACCTGGCTCTGTAAATGAAGCCATTGTGCCCCCCCCCAGGAGGTCTCCGGACACTCGACCTGGGTGGTCTAGCCGAAGAAAGGACCGTGCACACAGTCTCACCTTCTGCACCTGATCCGACACTGCCTCTTCTGTGGGCCCTGACCGTATCTGCCAATCCAGACTGACTCAGCCACACATGCCACTGGCCATGGTCAGCTGGCCAAGGAATTCCGAAGAGCTGTAGCTTGAAAGCTAGCTCCTTGAATTACAGTGTTCTCAATCCTCACCAAATCTGGTAGAAGGTTAGTTCCTCTTTTGACTGTAGGTCCCCATGAGACCTCCTAAATACACTAAAAAAAGTGTGTTAGCGTTTGCCAACCTCGAGGCCATAGCCACAGGCTAATAGGTGCTAGCCACTAACCGATCAGTGGCACGACACTTGTCGTTCAGAAGGCGTATAGACTTGCTGCCTGTGGGGGGAGCTCCAGCCAGCAAAGGTAGGGCCTACCTTCAACACACCATCCAAGCCCTGCTCCGCAGCACCACTCAGAACACTGAGCCCAGAGCAAGAAGCAGCAGCCTCCCTTGGACGAACCCACGACTTCTGCAGATGACTCACAAAATCAGGCTACACCGGCAAGGACACCTGCCTGCAGGCTGCAGGGCCCCTGTCCAAAGCCGAAGCCCTAGGTGGAGAAGATGGAGAAGAAAGCCCAGCAGCTGTTGCTGTTAGGGATAAGGGATAAGGACCTGTACTTATATAGTCTCAACGACCACTCAAAGTGCTTCACTAGTACTAACCCTCTCTTCTAAGGGGCCTATAGGAGACAGATATCTAGGGACAATTTAGAACAACCAATTAACCTAGCATGCATGTCTTTGAATTGTCTTTGAATTGTGGGAGGAAACTGGAGCCCCCAGAGTAAACCCACGCAGCACAGGGAGAACATGCAAACTCCACACAGAAAGGTTCCTACCCCTGCCAGTCTGGGGATTCGAACCTGTAATCTTCTAGCTGTTAGGCAACAGTGCTAACCACTGCAACACCGTGCTGTTCTAGAGAGCAGTGCCTTGAGGGGTACATCATAGGGCTCCCGATGGTCCTTCCCAGCCAGAGGGTCACTGTCATCCTTATCCTCATCCTCAAAGACATCCACTCACCCACTGGAGGCACAGCCGGAGCCAGTGGTCTTACCCAAGTTATCAGAGGCCACACGAGATAAAGCATGAGGATGCAGTCCCAGGGCACATACGGGAGCCTGAGCGGCATACCCAAAGGTAATGTTGATTTGTTGTTATATGCCAATGATCTTACGGGCTGATTTGCTGCCATATGTTCAGTGGTCTTACGCATTGATCTGCTGCCATATGTTCAATGGTCTTACACATCTCCTCCAACTGCCTTTGCATGAAGTCCACCTGTGGGCCGTGTAGATGACTTCCTTTAATCCACTTCCGCCTCCTGCTGGCCTTCCTGCTTTCAGCTGGGGCGACTAAGGCTGGAGGAATAGAGCCCTGGGCTGGTGCATACCAGTGCCCGGGCCATTTCCTCCTCCTTCACTCCCACATAAGCTATTACTTCTCCAGGAAAACAATAGGTTAGAAAAAACAAAACAGTTATTTCTCATTATTACCTCCGCCAAGGAGGTAATGTTTTTGCCAGGGTTTGTCTGTCTGTCTGTTACCAAGATAACTCAAAAAGTTATGAACGGATTTTGACGAAATTTTCGGGAAAGGTGTATAATGGCAAGGGGAACAGATGATTAGATTTTGGTGATGATCTGGGAGTGCATACCTCCACCAAGGGCTTTCTTTTTATTTGTGCAGCAGGATTACACAAAAGCTACTGGATGGGTTTGGATGAAATTTTCACCAGAGGTGGTTCTTGCGCTACAGAGGAACCCATTATACTTTGGTGATGATCTGACAATGCATACCTCAGCCAAGGCTCTTATCTTCTCACAGTATGTTACCAGCAATACTCCAAAACTGATGGACAGACTTTGATGCAATTTTCACCACAAGTGGCTATAGGCCTACACACAAACCCATTACATTTTGGAGGTCATCCATGACAAACCGAAGGAGCCTTGGCGGAGGCATGCGCTCTATGAGTGCTTTTCTAGTTATTATTGTCATTATTGTCATCATAAACAGGCCAAAGGGCTGTTCTGTGAGGTACAAGTGAGCTAGTCATAAGGCAACACAGAAACATCAGATTTCAGTTCCCACCTGAATACAGTACCACTCCCCCACAAAAAGTGGCAAGAGTGCACCAAGCACAGGAGCACTCATTACCAAGACAAAGAAGACGTCTCCTTTTTTTTTTAAGAAGACGGCTGTCAGTCGAGAAAAAAGAAACAATACAGAATTAATGGCAAATTACATCATGCTGTTAACTGTTAAGTAATTCCTCCTTGATGAAGGCACAGTTTTATCACATATCTCAAGCAGATAACATATTGCGTGCTGTAATGCTGTAAAAACAGTTCTTCTGCCTGAAGAGAAGGCACAAAATACATCACAAACCTTAACCAGGTAAGGGTAGGCATACCTCACGCCGCTAAACTTGTCAACAGTTCCTACTGAGAAGATGGCAAATGTACGTATATTATATACCTCAGGCGAGCACAAACCGTGCAGGCCACAGTATACAGCCGCTACTAAACTGTCTCTCTTTCAGCAGAAAACCACAGCAGTTTTGACACAGCGCACAGGGGTACCAAGCAAAGGCAGAACGCACAGCACACACAAACACAATATTAAACAGATCAGTATAAGCTCTTACCGTACCAGGAGGAAAGAAAGAGGAAGAGGGAGTGGATGCAGAGGGTATATATAGGATGTGCATCCACAGGTGTGGTTAATTTGGTATAATGCTCTAACCCTGAGGACCGGTGTCATATGGTTACAGGTTCACTGAAATTAAATAAAAGACTTAAATAGGACCTGTCTGACAAAGTGAAGTAGACCAAAAGATCCTCAAAAGCTTGACATCATGCTGCGATCCAAAGAAATTCAGGAACAAATGAGAAACAAAGTAATTGAGATCTGTCAGTCTGGAAAAGGTTATAAAGCCATTTTTAAAGCTTTGGGACTCCAGCGAACCACAGTGAGAACCATTATCCACAAATGGCGAAAACATGGAACAGTGGTGAACCTTCCCAGGAGTGGCCGGCTGACCAAAATTACCCCAAGAGCGCAGTGACGACTCATCCAAGAGGTCACAAAAGACCCCACAACAACATCCAAAGAACTGCAGGCCTCACTTGCCTCAGTTAAGGTCAGTGTTCATGACTCCACCATAAGAAAGAGACTGGGCAAAAATGGCCTGCATGGCAGAGTTCCAAGACGAAAACCACTGCTGAGCAAAAACAACATAAAAGCTTGTCTTAGTTTTGCCAGAAAGCATTTTGATGGCCCCCAAGACTTTTGGGAAAATACTCTGTGGACTGATGAGACAAAAGTTGAACTTTCTGGAAGGTGTGTGTCCCATTACATCCAGCGTAAAAGTAACACAGCATTTCAGAAAAGGAACATCATACCAACAGTAAAATATGGTGGTGGTAGTGTGATGGTCTGGGGCTGTTTTGCTGCTTCAGGACCTGGAAGACTTGCTGTGGTAAATGGAACCATGAATTCTGCTGTCTACCAAAAAATCCTGAAGGAGAATGTCCGGCCATCTGTTTATGACCTCAAGCTGAAGCGCACTTGGATTCTGCAACAGGACAATGGTCCAAAACACATCAGCAAAGTCCACCTCTGAATGGCTTAAGAAAAACAAAGTGAAGACATTGGAGTGGCCTAGTCAAAGTCCTGACCCGAATCCGATTAAGATGTGGTCACATGACCTTAAAAAGGCGGTTCCTGTGTATTAAAAATCTTATCTTAAGGTACAGAAACCATGGCAACTTTCAATGAAAAGTTATTATATATAAATGAAAACAAAGCAAAGACTTCAAGCTGCTTTAATTTTCAGATTTCTGATTGCCAAAAATTTTACACACTGTACCTTTAAATAACCAAGCACTGCTGTGAATATAAATCATAGTTTGCAATCACACATTTTATTTTCTTAAATAGTACATTATTTGTTATAGGAAAAAGGAATAATGATAAATGTGCACACTGTGGCTGCAAAGAAAATGTCAGCCATATTCTTTTTAACTGCTCATTGTATTCAGCTGAACGAGAAGCGCTACAGGAGAGGATACGTGAGACAGGACGGGACTGGAGTTTGGTGGAGGTTGTAGGATCAGACGGAGAGGGAGTAAGAGCAACCAGGAAGGCTCGATTTAGATTTATAAATGATACTGGGCTTAAAAGCAGAACATAGCTTTCATAGGAACTAGGATAATGTGACATGATGCTGCACACTCTTGTACAGTAGGTGGCGGTATGCACCTATAAGCTGTTTGCAATCCGCCAGTAAACCAAGAGAAGAAGAACAACACTACTTCTCTTGGTTAATAAAATAAAATTTTATTGTAAAATGTGAAACATTAGTCAGTGTAAAACGTTACCTTCTTCGCGGAGGTAAATATAAATCACCCATTTGTTTATAAGTGGTAGATTAGTATTCTTTCTAAGTCAGACTCATTAGGTGTCAGGACCGTAATTGCGAGGCCCAGAAGGATGATATCGATAGGTTTCATGGTGATATTGTTGGTGTTTTAAATTTTTGTGTGAGTGAATGCATTCCGAGTCACAATGTATCCACCCAATATAATGTCCCAGGCTGGAATGATGTTGTTAGCGAGGCTCATACAGCTGCTCGGGATGCTTTCTTGTGGTGGAGGAGCAAACCACATTACGGTCCAATATTTGATAACATGAAAAGTTGTAGGGCTAGGTTCAAATATGCTCTGCGTGCATGTAGGCGCAATGAAGTTAATATCAAATGTGACCAGTTAGCTAGTCATATGAGTGAACTGAACATGGTAGAATTCTGGAAACAAATGAAGCGTATGAGTTCTTCCCAGT
Organism: Pholidichthys leucotaenia; assembly: GCA_020510985.1. Taxonomy (NCBI): domain Eukaryota; kingdom Metazoa; phylum Chordata; class Actinopteri; order Cichliformes; family Pholidichthyidae; genus Pholidichthys; species Pholidichthys leucotaenia. The sequence goes on from CM035843.1 coordinate 342,088,904, forward strand.
CTGTTAGATCAAACACTATTGATGGTGTGACTGGTGATGTTAATATTGCTGAAAAGTGGAAATGTCACTATGAAGCTATTTTCAACTCAGTTAAGAATGTTTCTATGAAGGATTCTGTTATGCGTGATGTTCACCTGTATGATGACATGTTTGATATCTTTGATATTTCTGTTGTTACTCCTGTTGAAGTTGTCTCAATGATCAAAGTTCTCAAGAAAGGCAAATCAGCTGGCCCTGATTGTCTCACTAGTGAATACCTTATCAATGCTGATTTCAATTTGTGTATTCTGTTATCATTGTGTTTTAACTGTATGTTTGTTCATGGTTACATGCCAGATATGATGATGGATTCTGTTATTATTCCCTTGGTGAAAAACAAGTGTGCTAGTCTGTCTGACATGAACAATTACAGACCTATAGCTGTTGCAAATGTTATATCTAAATTGCTAGAGGGTTTACTCCTGAATAGAATTGAGGATTATCTGTGGACAAATGATAATCAGTTTGGTTTCAAGTCAGCTCATTCAACTGATAATGTCATGCGGTGGCCCTCGCGAGCCACCATAAGACGCCACACCGTCACCAGATAGTTGTGTTAGTGTCTTTATTCACGGTGAAATCACAATAATACAAGCCGCTGAGGCTATGACACATAGTCTACACACACAGGGAGGCGTAAGGCTAACAAGCTCACTCACGGGTCCACAGGATAAGACGGTCACACCACAGACGGGCAATGCAGTATAATCCATATAGCACGATCGCTCCGATGATCAGAGACGGACACTGCTGCAAGGATGCAGCGGCTGGCGTCGGCTTAAGAAGCTGGCCGCTAATGACCGCAAATGCAGAACAGCTGTTCAGGTCTTGACAGCTGAGCGGAAGCCTCCCTGAGCGCTGTCACAATAAGAGCTCGGAGAGCCGGAATAATAACGCCGCTGTCAAGACCTGACAGGAATAGCCCGAGCGCGAATAATAATGGCGTTCGGATCATAACAGTACCCCTCCCTCAAAGGCGGCTCCGAACGCCCTGTAACACCTAGCCCACCCCACCCCACCCCCACCCACAGGGCGAGTGAATGGAGGAACAGGCAGGGAGGGAGCGAAACAAACACCAACAAGGCCCCAGAAAAAAAAAAGAAAAAAAAACACATCCCCTGACATACCCATCACATTCCCACAGAAAACAACAAAACAAATAGGGCACTACTCACAGGACATGCAAGAGTTACAATACACGGGGCACAAACCATACAGAGCATAATTTACCAGACACAGAAAGGTTTTCCCACAGTGACCACAGACAAACTGTTTAACTCCAGTATGCATGACTTCATGTGGTCTTAAGGAACTCATCTGAGTGAAGGTCCTTCCACGCAGTTCACACACAAACTCCTAAATGCCACAATGGATCAGTTTATGCTTCTAAGTTACCCAAGGGCATGAAACCTCTGCCACATTCTTCACAAACGTACTGTTTAACCCCCCCCCCCCCAAAAAAAACACATCATCCTCGAACACCAGAGTGCCTATGAAAAACCACAAAGTAACATGCTATAACCCCTCCGATAGGAAAAAAACAAAACATACTACATCAACATACACATGCGGCAATCTTATCGTTCCAAATGACCCTCACACCATACAGTCCAAACAGACGATGGCAGGCAGAGACCAAACGCCCCAGGCATAGTTCAAACACAGTTTATCAGGTGGCCGACCCAAGGCGCTGAACCGGCAAAACAATTCCGTGGGTGGGCGACCCGCATCCCTCAGCCACCAGAACCGTGAAGGAATAGCGTGCGGCGGCCTCCCTGACAGAGAAACTACATGGGAGCGCCAGCCTGCAAGAAGAAAACCTCCAACGGCCCCCAGCGCTGACGACCCCAGCTGGTGGCTCCTGAGAGGGGAATAATCGTGATGATGAGCCCACATCACATCAGGCGGCGAAGGGTCTGCAGCTCCCCCACCGACCTTGACCCACACCGATGCGGCCATTGTAGCTCTGCCTGAGTCAAACCCCGATTGGGTCACAGCTGCACCTGTGTCGGACCCCGATTGGGTCATAGCTGCACCCGTGTCGGACCCCAATTTGGTCTCGCCAGACCCCGATTGGGTCACAGCTGCTCCTGCGTCGGACCCCCACTGGGCCTCGTCGGACCTCGACTGGGACACAGCAACACCCGCGTCGGACCCCCACTGGACCTCGTCGGACCCCAATTGGGTCACAGCTGCACCCGCGTCGAACCCCCACTGGGTCACAGCTGCCCCCGTGTCGGACCCCACTGGGCCTCATCGGACCCCGACTGGGTTGGCACCGCATCGGCGACGACCTCCACCCCCGAACTCGGGACCTCCTGCACCACGACCTCGACAGATTCCAAGCCGGCGACACTGTGAAGAGGCTCAGAGGAACAGAGAGGACCGGGATCAGTATCCCCGGCAGCGCCAGAGCCCAGCAAGACAACTTTGGGCGCAGCAGACGGCTGCCCCTCACTCGCCTCCCCGCGAGGCAGGCAAAAATGCTCTAACACACCACAAAGGAAAACAAAGAAGAGCACTTGCCTGCACTCGGGCTCTGGAACTGTCCAGGACTCCGTCGATCCAGGTTCGGGTAGAAGCTCGTTGTCGGGCTCCCACTCAGCTGCGTCGGGCTCCGCAGCCGGCATGATGGTCTCTGCAGCCAGATCCTCTCGCGCTGATGTCCACACCGATAACCCATACGGCGTGGCGGCAAGGGACCCTCGACCCGCTGGCTCGGGCTGCTCCTCCGTGGAGACCCGGGGACGCTTCCTTGTCGGCTCAGGCTCCACACTGCAGTCCGCTCTTCTCCTCTGTCCAAAACGTAGCTGCAGGGCCGGGATTACTCCCAGAGCCGCAGGCCTCCTCCTTGTTCGACGACGTAGACCTAACGCCGAGGACCGCTCAGCGGAGGAAAACACAGAGGCAGCAGGTTCAGTACAGATGACTACAGCTGGTGGTTGGAGCTCGGAGGGCTGCAAACCCCGAACTCCACCCCCAGGAGTCAGACAAGACAGATCACTATTATAAGTAGGGGAGTGAACTTGAACTTGCCTGTCTCCCGGAAGGAGGATGGTGTCAGCTGTAGGGGGCATTGCTCCTTCCTTCGCTCGCTGGATGGTAACAGAGTGCCCCCTGGGAGGACAAAGGGGAGCCGCTCTCAAGGACCCATGGATGGGGCTCGCTGAAGCAGGACTCTTGTCACACACAACAGCTGGCTGGTTGATTGGGTCACTCCGGCGGCCCGGAACTGGATCCGGAACAGGACCTTGCTGGGGCTGCCCTTGGCCATGGCGCCGACGTCTACGACGACCCCTGGATGGTGCGAACTCCTGGAGTGGATCGAGGACAGGAACGGGATCCCAAAGCAAGGAGTGTGAACACCTCCTCCTCTGCTTCTTGCCGTATTCCTCCTCCACCATACGGAGTATCTCGCGTTGCGTGGCGATGTCATCCCTCCTCGCGGCGACTTCTGGGTGGTTGGCGTAGCGGGGAGAAAGATGATTGAGCGAGTCCTCAGCACAGTCCAGGTACCAGAGTACGCTGCGGTCGTAGTCGAGGAGGGAAGCAGAGATGAGCGTCTCATCCACATATTCCAGGACGTCTGCCAGCTCGTGGCTTGGACTCCAAGCGCAGCCCCTCCGCGACGGCATTCCTCCAGTACACCGTACCCAGACAAGAAAAGAGCAATGGCCAATTAACACAACCTCACTGGCGAAAGGCATCTCAGGTTGGCGTCACCGTAAAAATGCCGTTTTTGGCAGCAGTGTACTGTCATGCGGTGGCCCTCGCGAGCCACCATAAGACTCCACACTGTCACCAGAGAGTTGTGTTAGTGTCTTTATTCACGGTGAAATCACAATAATACAAGTCGCTGAGGCTATGACACATAGTCTACACACACAGGTAGGCGTAAGGCTAACAAGCTCACTCACGAGTCCACAGGATAAGACGGTCACACCACAGACGGGCAATGTAGTATAATCCATATAGCACGATCGCTCCGACGATCAGAGACGGACACTGCTGCAAGGATGCAGCTGCTGGCGTCGGCTTAAGAAGCCGGCCGCTAACGACTGCAAATGCAGAACAGCTGTTCAGGTCTTGACAGCTGAGCGGAAGCCTCTCCGAGCGCTGTCACAATAAGAGCTCAGAGAGCCGGAATAATAACGCCGCTGTCAAGACCTGACAGGAATAGCCCGAGCGCGAATAATAATGGCGCTCGGATCATAACAGATAAGGCTGTTTATCTACTTCATGAATTTGTTGACTACTTCAGAAGTCAATCCACTAGTGTTTATGTTACATTTTTAGATGCTAGCAAAGCCTTTGATAAGATTAACCACTGGTGTTTGTTTAGAAAATTGATCGATCGAGGCATTCCTATTTATATTGTTAGCATCTTGTTATATTGGTACAGAAGGCAGTCTATGGTTGTTAGGTGGGGCAATGTTACCTCATCTAAATTTTGTGTGACCAATGGTGTTAAACAAGGTGGTATACTGTCACCCTTGTTGTTTAATGTCTATGTTGATGATCTCAGTGTACTGTTGAACAATACTAATGTTGGTGGCTCCATCGATGGTGCTTTGTTAAATCATATTTTCTATGCAGATGATCTTTGTTTGTTAAGTTTGTCTACTGCAGCTATGCAACATCTTCTCTCGATATGTGAGAAATTTGGTGAAAAAAACTGTACTAAATCTATGTGTATGGCATTCAAACCGAAGGGTGTCAAAACTTCGTATCCTGTTTTGTCACTTTGTGGTAATAGTTTGAACTTTGTTGAAAAAGCCAAATACCTAGGTATGTGGATTGAATGTGATAAGACCAATGTTGATTGTAATAGGCAACTCAGGAAACTCTATGCTCAAACAAATTTACTGTTGCGGAATTTCCATAGGTGTTCTCCTGATGTTAAATGTATGTTGTTCAAGACTTTCTGTACCTCAATGTATTGCTCGCCTCTATGGTTTAATAGCAATGTTGCTGTTAGGAACAAAATCCGCATTGCATATAATAATTCCCTAAGAAGGATGTTAGCTATACCTCGTAGGTCGAGTGCAAGCGAGATGTTTGTGTCCTTGAATATTCCGTCTTTTGGCGAGTTGTTACGAAAGAATGTTTATAGTTTTATGAGAAGGTTGCTGGCATGTAACAACCATTTTATATCTGTAATTGTTAATTTGTCACTCACACTTTATTCCAGTATTTGGAAGTGGTGGCGTTCTATTTTATATTGAGTTCATTATTGTATTCTATTGTTGTTATTGATCTTGATTGTCTATTGCTGTTTCTCGATCTTACAGCCGCCTATGATACGGTCTGGCACAAAGGCCTCCTCCTGAAACTTAAAAAGGCGATCCCTGCTTGGGCAACAGCAATTATAAAAACCCTGCTGACCAACCGAAGGTTCAGAGTCCACCTCAGTCAGAACACAAGTGCATGGAGAATGCAGAAAAACGGACTCCCACAAGGCTCAGTTCTAGCTCCAACTCTGTTCAACCTCTACATAAACGACCTGCCTACTACAAAATCCCGCAAATTCATCTATGCAGACGACATCTGTTTGGCATTCCAAGCACCAGACTTTGAACCACTGGAACGGGTGCTCACGGAAGATCTTGCTAAACTGGACCAGTTCTGCAAAATCTGGCGCCTAAAACCAAGCCCAGCAAAAACCGTCTCCAGTGTATTTCATCTCCACAATGCAAAAGCTGCCAGAGAACTAAACATCCACCTGAGCGGACTCAAGCTTAAGCATGCCCCAAATCCAACTTATCTTGGAGTGACCCTTGATAGGACCTTATCCTTCAAGGAACATCTAAAGGGGACGGCTGCTAAGGTGAAAGTACGAAACAACCTGCTCTGCAAGCTCGCTGGTGCAAAATGGGGGGCGGCAGTCTCCACCCTGCGCACCTCAGCACTGGCCCTTTCATACTCTGTAGCAGAATATTGTGCCCCTGTCTGGTCCAGGTCATCTTACACACACCATGTAGACACCCAGCTCAACTCAACCATGAGAACTATAACTGGAACAATCCGCTCAACACCACTTCCCTGGCTCTCTGTACTGTCAAACATAGCCCCTCCACACATCCGGCGAGCAGCATTAACTCAAAGGATGCTCCAAAAAGTTAAAGATTTTCCTCACTTACCAATCCATGCAGATATCTACACCCCACCCACTGCCCGACTTTCATCCAGACGGCCGATTTGGAAAAACCCTCCCCCAGCTGACTTTACCATCCAGACAGCTTGGCAAGAGGAATGGGAGACCAAGGAGGTCCCAAACAAACAGCTGGTGATAAACCCCAACCAACAGGTCCCGGGCACCAACCTCCCAAGGAGACAGTGGTCTACACTCAATCGCTTCAGGACTGGACATGGCCCCTGCTTGGCCAGCCTTTACAGATGGGGCAGTAGCCCTAGCCCACTGTGTGCATGTGGAGAGGAGCAAACAATGGAACACATCATAGAGGCTTGCCCGCTCCAAAGACTGGAAGGAGGATTACACACCCTCCATACAGCAAACCAGGAGGCAACTGCTTGGCTTAAGGACTTTGCATTCGCTAAATAAATAAATTGTTGTTATATGAGCTCTGTGTGATTGCTGAATCTTATACACTTTTATTTTTTTTTACACATGTTTTGTATATACTATGAACCCTGAGTTCGAAATAAACGTTTGAATTGAATTGAATTGAATTTTTCAGATGTTCCTCCTGCTTGCACTGGGGTTACCCCAGTCAGGCTAGCTAGCTGGCTAGGCATTAATACTACTTTACAAAAAAAGAACAGACAAACTGCTGCTCAGTGTCGGGTGCTATTTTTTTGTGTTGAGGGCCACTGTTTGGTTAACAACACACCCTTATTATTTTTTTTTTAACCACGTCTCACAAAATGTCAGCAGTGTAAAGGGATCAGTATGATTTTTGATAGCAAGGGGTACAGTGTTCTTGTGAAAACAACACCCATATTTTCACAACTGTCCAGCCGGTGATGACTGCTGGCCATTGACAGGTTTTGGTTTTTTTTGAGTCAGCTCTAAGCTAAAAGACACCGAGGCCAAAGAAGTTGTCTGTATTTGGATGGCCTAAACATCCAGTAGAAACTACAGTGTGTCAACTACCAACAAGACATGAGGTAAGCTAACTTATTTGCGTTACTGTTGACTGTGAACTTAAGTTTATTTTAAATAATAGATTTGTCCCGATAACAGCTTAGATAAGTAAGAGTACAAAGACGTGGTGTGTCTGCAGTATCTCTGGGGCCACATGCTGCTCTTTTGCCTATGTTCAGTGGCCCCCTGAGTCTTTGATAAAAAGTAAAGCAAATATGGAAAAATACCCAAAATGGATGTGGAAAAAGTAGGAAATATACTTGCAAATTTATGAGAAATGCAGCAAATATACATGAAGGAAGAATATCCAAATTTATTGAGAAAAGGGTTGGATTGCAAAACTAGAAAAGCACTCATAGAGCGCATACCTCCGCCAAGTCTCCTTCCATTTGTCATGGATGACCTCCAAAATGTAATGGGTTTGTGTGTAGGCCTATAGCCACTTGTGGTGAAAATTGCATCAAAGTCTGTCCATCAGTTTTGGAGTATTGTTGGTAACACACTGTGAGAAGATAAGAGCCTTGGCTGAGGTATGCATTGTCAGATCATCACCAAAATATAATGGGTTCCTCTCTAGCCCAAGAACCACCTCTGGTGAAAATTTCATCCAAATCCATCCAGTAGTTTTTGTGTAATCCTGCTGTACAAATACAAACAAAGGTCTTGGTGGAGGTATGCACTTTCAGATCATCACCAAAATCTAATCATCTGTTCCCCTTGCCATTACACACCTTTCCTGAAAATTTAGTCAAAATCCGTTCATAACTTTTTGAGTTATGTTGGTAACAGACAGACAGACAGACAAACCCCGGCAAAAACATTACCTCCTTGGCGTAGGTAATTATGACAGAACTTCCACACTTTGAGACAGAAGTTTGAAGTTTACAAGAATGAAGTTGCAAGTCAAGAAAAAAATCCCCAGACTCCAAGAAAAGTTGCATATTCAAGAATAAAACAACTGTTTTACCTTCATTTTAATGTTTTTGCCCCCCCCCCCACACACACATACACACATAAATTGCTCAGACTGTCAGGGCGTGGGTTTGGTCCCATGCCCTCAACCTGGTTTATTGTTATTTTTATGTTATTACCTCCGCCAAGGAGGTTATGTTTTTACCGGGGTTTGTCTGTTTGTTTGCTTGTCTGTCTGTTACCAACATAACTCAAAAAGTTATGAATGGATTTTCACGAAATTTTCAGGACAAGTCCGAAATGGGACAAGGAAGAAATGATTACATTTTGGGAGTGATCCGGATCACTGTCTGGAGCCAGGAATTTTTTAAATGGTTCTTTATCATTGTGAGATAGGGCCATTTTTAGCATATGTGTATATAACTCCACAATAAATGGTCAGGATGCTTGCCAAAAAAATACAGGATAAGATCCCAATAGGTTAGAGGAAATATCAAAGACTGATCCGGATCCTGCAAAAAATCCGGATACTGTGATCCAGAACAGGAAATAATAGGGGATCTTTGGAATTTTCATCACTGTAAGGTAACAAATTAAGATATAAACATACAACAAACACCGAAATATAGCCAAGACACTGAGGAATCAGTAGTGTGCCAATGGATCTGTTGTATCTTCAAAAGCTATGGAGCTACATATATCCAGAAGAAAACCGACATTACCGAAAAAGTGATTTTTGTCAATAACTACTGAACTAATAAATATATCAATGTGAATCCAGTTGCTAAAGGTATGTTTTGATGGTCAAGGAATCTGAAAATATAGATAAAATAAATGTAGGACTATTATATTTGGGGAAAATCCCAATATTAGGGGGAACTCAGGTACTTGGCGGAGGTCTGCGCTCTCTGAGTGCTTTTCTAGTTGATTTTAAAATTGTAACGGGGTAGGCACTGTATAAGCACTAGCTTCAGCCTACACCCTTTCGGTTGTTCTTTTGTGTGTTCTACGTACTTTTGTTGTTCTTATTGTATGTATGTTTATTACCGAATAAATTCATTCATTCATTCATTGTGTGCTTATTTTCCCTGGGCATGGGTCCCAGCCCTCGTCTTCACTTTGGGTTTGCTCCTTAGGATTCTCGGCTGTTATTACTGTATTTGTTTTTATAGTCTTTTTTTTTTTTTTTTTTTTTGGACTTATTTTGTACCCGTAGGTAGATTTGTTCTGCAGTCTGGTGACAAGCCACCAGCTGCCGGTCGCTGCGTGCGCAAGCGCCCCTTAACTCCCTAACCTGCATGTTTTTAGCATGTGGGAGGAAACCGGAGAAATCCCGGAGTAAACCCACGCAAACACGGGGAGAACATGCAAACTCCACACAGATCACTGTTGGCCAGGGGCAGGGATTGAACCCACGATCTCATGATCCCCGCGATCCCCCGGCCGAGGGTAAACTGTGCTGCCGCGGTGCTAACCACTGCGCCACCGTGCAGTCTTGATTCTGTTCTTGTTTTCTCCTGCTGACTTTTAAGATACTGTAAGATAAGATAAGATAAGCCTTTATTAGTCTCACAATGGGGAAAATCCAGGATTGCAACAGCACAGGGATAGCAACACTCAGAGCAATAATTTAGAAGATAAGAAAATAAGAGCAGTGAATATACATATGTACACATAAATATATAAATATATATACACAGTGCGGAGCATTGTAGCTAGATGGACTAAACAGCATAACTGTCTATTTAGTTACCCTACATGGTATGAATATGTACCCATACATATTGTCACCCTCCATAGCAACTGATATTGTCCTAGTTGTATACTGGAGGGGACCATTTGTGTAAGTCTGTTGCGTCTTTTGCATTCAATACTATTAGGCCGTCACATTTTTTTGCTATCTCTGCAAGCAGCCCTGCTTAGGTTATACAGTCTGACAGCCATAGGTAGGAAGGACCTGCGAAACCTCTCCGTCACGCAACTAGGATGATGTAGTCTACTGCTAAATGAGCTCCTCAGTGCATTCAGTATGTCCCGCATAGGGTGGGACTCAAACTCCAGCAGAGATGACAGCTTAGCCACCATCCTTCTCTCTCCTATCTCCTCCACTGGGTCAAGGTGTTGCCCCAAGACAGAGCTAGCTTTCTTGATTAGTTTGTTCAGTCTCTTCCTATCGGCTGCTGTAATGCCGTTGCCCCAGCAGACCACTCCAAAAGTGATGGCTGATGCCACCACCGTGTCGTAGAATGTCTTCAAGAGCACCCCTTGTACACCAAAAGACCTGAGCCTCCTCAGTAGGAACAGCCTGCGCTGTCCCTTCTTGTAGAGTGCGTCGGTATTGTGTGACCAGTCTAGTTTATTGTTCAGATGAACACCCAGGTACTTGTAGGATGTCACCATCTCAATGTCTGTTCCCTGGATGTTTACTGGTGCTGTGAGGGGTTGTCCTTGCCTGCGGCAGTCCACCACCAGCTCCTTAGTTTTCCTCGCGTTGATCTGGAGGCAGTTCCAATGGCACCAGTCCATGAAGTCCTGGATAAGTTCTCTGTACTCAGCTTCATCTCCATTGGAGATGAGGCCGATGATCGCAGAGTCATCAGAGAACTTCTGTAGATGGCAGTGTGTTGTGTTGTGTGAGAAGTCCGCAGTATAAAGGGTGAACAGGAAGGGAGCCAAAACCATTCCCTGGGGGGCCCCCGTGCTGCCGATGATCGTGTCGGACACACAATCCCGGGTTCTCACAAACTGTGGCCGGTTAGTGAGGTAGTCCAGGATCCATGATGACAGGTGCTGGTCCACCCCTGCGCACAGCAGCTTGTCCTTCAGGATCATCGGTTGGATGGTGTTGAAAGCACTGAAGAAGTCAAAGAACATGATCCTCACCTCATTCCCGGGCTTCTCCAGGTGGGACAGGGAACAGCTCAGGAGGAAGATCACCGCATCCTCCACCCCAATGCCATGCTGGTAGGCGAACTGGAGTGGATCCATTGCTGGTCCCACCAGGGGGCAGAGGTGAGCAAGGAGCAGTCTCTCCAGGGTCTTCATCATGTGAGACGTCAGGGCCACTGGTCTGTAGCTGTTCAGGTCTTTGGGGTGGGAAGTCTTTGGTACAGGTACCACACAAGATGTTTTCCACATCTGTGGTACCCTCCCCAGCTTCAGGCTCAGGTTGAAGATGTGCTCCACAATCCCACACAGCTGGTCTGCGCAGGACTTGAGGAGCTTTGTGCTGATGCCGTCCAGTCCCGAGGCCTTCCTCGCCTTGATCTTCCTCAGCTCCATCCTCACCTGGGTCTTAGTGAGGGTCAGGTTGGAGGGCTGTGTGCTGGGAGTGGGGGGGTGTTGGTGGAGTGGGGTGTTGACAGCAGGTCTCGATGACTTTAGAGGCAGCAGTGGTTGGTGTACAGTCGGGGGGAAGGGCGGTTAGTCAAACCTATTAAAAAACAGGTTCAGATTGTTCGCCCACTCCCTGCCCCCCGTGGCCTGGGAGGAGGTATTCTGGAGCCCAGAGATGGTTTTAAGGTTTCTCCAGACCCCGCCGATGTCGCTCTGTTGCAGCTTGTCCTCCATCTTCTTCCTGAGGCTGTCCTTGCCTTCTCTGATCTTCCTCCTCAGCTCCCTCTGTATGGACTTCAGCATCTCCCTGTTCCTTGACCTGAAGATCCTCTTCTTCTCTCTCAGAAGTGTTTTTATCTCAGGGTTGATCCAGGGTTTGTTGTTCGAGCAACACCGTATGGTCTTGGTGGGTACAGTGTTGTCCACACAGAAGCTGATGTAGTCCGTGATGGTGTGAGTGAGGCCATCGATGTCCTCACCATGTGGATCGCAGAGCTGCTCCCAGGCAGTGGTTTCAAGACAGTCCTTTAGAGCGTCCATTGCCTCCTCAGACCATATCTTCATGGTGTGCATGACCGGAGGTTGTCTGTGTACTAGGGGTTTGTATACCGGCAGGAGATGAACCAAGTTGTGATCCGATCTCCTGAGTGGGGGGAGTGGTGATGAGGTGTATACCTCCTTAGTGTTTGCATAGAATAAGTCCAGTGTTTTATTGTCTCTAGTGTGGCATGTGACATACTGGGTGAACATGGGCAGAATGGGGGACAGTGAGATATGGTTAAAATCACCGGAGATGAGGAGAAGAGCATCTGGGTGTTCTGTCAGCAGCCTGCCAGTTACTGAGTGAATGGCGTCACGCGCTGTCCCTGCGTTCGCCGTCGGATTTGTATAAATAACAATGCAGATCACGTGTGAGTATTCCCTCGGGAGATAAGTAGGCCACATGCTAACAGCTAGCAACTCGATGTCTTTGCTGCAGTGTTGTTGTTTAACCGTGATATGTCCTGGTCTGCACCAGCTGTTATTGACATACATTATCACTCCTCCGCCCCTTGCCTTCCCACTGTCTGGTGTCCGGTCTTCCCGTATTGCGTGGAAACCCTCCAGTTTGATGTTAGCATCTGTTGCTAGTTCTGTTAGTCACGTCTCAGTAAACAACATCATGTTAATCTCTCTGAAGACGCTCTGGTAACGTGCCATAGCCACTAGCTCATCTGTCTTATTGAGTAGCGATCACACATTCCCCATAATAATGGATGGAAGGATGGGTCTGTACCGTATATTTCTCGCCCGCCATCTTGCTCCAGCACGGCATCCACATCGTTTCTGTCTTATTTCACTCGGTATGACGAAGTCTTGCGCTAGCATCTTGGTCCGGTTAAGTGCTAATAGCTGGTCTCTGCTGTAACGTATCCTGCTAAAAACAGTGGCTCCGTCTGCCGGCTCAGGAGACATTTGGGCGATCCGTGTGTCCATCCGATGGATAAGGTGTTGTCGGATCAGAAAGATTAGCAAGAGAAGCCAGATAGTAAATAGAAATAGGAAGAAAGTGATCCGCTGTTGCAAAAAGGCAGCCTACTCGTGTGGCACCAGAAGTGATCATCATTATGATCTGGAGGTTAGTTCAGTCACTATTTGCATTATGATTGTAATCAGGTTCAAGTTCAGGTTACTTTATTTATACCCGTAGGTAGATTTGTTTTGCAGTCTGGTGACATCCATATTTACAAACCACAATTACATTCAACATAAACACAAACACAGGCACACATGAAGCTGACTATAAACATGATAAAAATACTCAAGGCTCCATCAATCAGGATATAAAGACAAAGAGATGGGAGAAAAACCAGAGATAAGAGTCATATTAAAAAGTTAAAGACTAGTCAAAGAGGTTAAAAACTCAAAGGTCTAGAACCCAATAAAAGATTTAGAACTCAAATAAAATCCTACAAAAATAAGTAAATATAAAATAAAGTTAATAAATAGGTAACTAAATTATGTGCAATATATTGTTACAACTTGTTCAACTCTCTGAAAGCAGCAGGAACAAAGCTGTTTTTGTAGCGCCGGGTTTTACTTTTTGGGACAGCAAACCTCCGTCTTGAGGGAAGAAGCTGAAAGTGGCAGTGCAAAGGGTGGGAGTCATCATTTAAAATGGAGGTAGCAATCCGCTGTACCTGTCTGGTGTACAAGGATGTCAGGCTCAGCTGTGACTCACCAAGCAAACGACTGGACCATCTAACTAACTGATCCAAGGATTTCCTCTGTTTCAGTTTTATCTGACCAAACCATGACACTAAAGAAAAAGATAAAACAGATTCAATAAAAGCCCGATAAAACACTGTCATTATGGTTCATTCAGTTTGGAAGGGTGCAAGTTTCCTCAAACAATGCAAATGTTGCTGACCCTTTTTGCACACCCTTTCACAGTTCTCTTCAAAGTTTAAATTACTATCAATAATCGTCCCAAGATATTTGTAGGATTGTACACATTCAGTGGTCTGGCCTTTTAGTACGGTGACTTTGTGCCTGGGAGTTTTCCTCCTAAAGTCAATAATCATATCATATCTTTAGTTTTTGTCGTATTCAGCTGCAGATAGGAATCCTCACACCAGTGAACAAAATCATCAACTACTGGGCCGTGGCCACTCTCACCATCCTGGAGGAGACTGACAATAACTGAATCATCAGCATACTTTATAATGTGTCTGTTGTCATGTCTGCTCCGACACATGTTTGTGTACAGGATGAAGAGTAGTGGTGACAACACACACCCTTGAGGAGAGCCAGTAGAAGAGCACTTTTGGTCAGACAATGTACCATTGACCCTTACTCTCTGTGTCCTGTTGGTTAAGAAATCCAGAATCCAACCCACCAGATTATTGCTCAAATCAAATTGTTGCAGGAGCCTTTCAACTAAAATATGAGGTTGGATTGTATTAAAGGCGGAGGAAAAGTCCACAAATAAAAGCCTGGCGTGTGTCCCATTAAAATCCAGATGTTTAAAAAGCATGTTAAACAGAGTGACAGTGGCATCCTCCACTCCTTTGTGAGGCCTATATGCAAACTGCAAAGGATCCAATGCATGTTCAGTCTGCTTTAGGACTTCAAATCTGACCAGTTTTTCAAAAATTTTCATTAAAATTGAAGTCAAAGCAACTGGTCTAAAGTCGTTTACTGTTTTAGGACAGCTGGATTTTGGAACGGGAACAACCACGGCATCTTTCCAGATCTTGGGCACATGTTGTGTCTGTAAGGACTTATTGAAAATGTAATGAAATACAGGACTCAGTTCATGTGCACAGGACTTTAACAATCGCCCACATATATTATCAGGGCCCTGACTTTTGTTCACTTTTACAGCACAGAACTCCCTTTTAATATCCTGCACCTCAATATTAAAGTGCTGACTGTCTTTGAGTTTCTGTTTCAAATCTTGGGTTTCTGTGCTAAAATCAAAGGAGTCAAAACGACCATAAAAACAATTAAGAGCATTAGCCAGCTCTGTGTCTGAATTAAAACCATCTAAAAACACATGATAACTGCGCTCTGTGCTCTGAAGGCCTGCAATAGTTTTCATACTGGCCCAGACTGAACCAAGTTTCTTTGTTGCCATCTTGCTTTCCAATTCTGATTTATAATTCTGTTTTGTTCTTAAAATTTTGGACTTCAGCTCTTTTGTGGCAACCTGTAGCTCAGAAACAGACCCCTGTTTAAAGGCAAGTGCTTTCCTCTGTAAGCAGGATTTAACTGATTTTGTAACCCATGGCTTGTTGTTGGGATATATTTTGACATGTTTACGTGGAACGATCTTATTTTTACAGAAAGCCATGTATGAGCATGTGACATCTACCAAAGAGTCCAAATCATCCCCGCAGGACAGTGTGAAAACCTCCCAGTCCGTACAGTTAAGACATTCCTGGAGGCAGTGCACTGAATCCTCTGTCCACACATCTATATCTCTGGTCTTCACCTTGCCTCTTCTGAGAGCAGTTTTATATGTGGGCAGCAAATGTACACAGTTGTGATCTGAGGATCCTAAAGGAGGAAGGGGAAGTGATTTATAGGCCCTCTCAATGGATCCACAGCACAGGTCCAATGTCTTTTTTTGCCTGGTTGGGCAGGAGGCATACTGATAAAAGTTTTTAAGTGTCTTCTTTAAAGAAACATGGTTAAAATCCCCAAGAATAAAGTTTGGAGCCTCAGGTGAAATTGACTGCAGCCGCTGTACCACATCAAAGACGGTGCTGGGGGCGGAGTCAGCGTCTGCCCTCGGGTGAATGTACACAGTCGTGGTGAAAAGTTGGGGGAACTTGCGGGGCAGATAAAAGGGGCGTAGCGATATGGACAGAAGCTCCACATCGGGTGTACAGATGCGCTCTCTGACCATGACAGATGTGCAGTACTGTTTATTAATGTATAAACATACGCCGTCCCCCTGACGTTTCCCCGTTACCTCTTCCTGCCGATCTGAGCGAAGTGGGGCTCCAAAGCCGTCAATCCACAGGTCCGCATCCGGATCTTGCACTGTAAGCCACGTCTCCGTGTAAGCCATGACACAGCAGTTCTTGAAGTCCTTCTGGTAGCGTACATTCCCTTGAATTTCATCTACTTTATTTCTCAGGGATTGTACGTTCCCCAAAATCATGGAAGGAAGAGGAATGCTGTTAAACTGACGTCTCCTCAGGCTTAATTTCACGCCTCCACGCTTTCCGCATTTCCTCCTCTTGTCTCTCTTTTCATCGCTGTGTCCATGAGAGTCTCTTAAAATAAAGTCCGGCAGTTGCAGCATAGACTCAATGACAGATTCTGCATTATCCGTGTTTAAATGCAGTAACATGTCTCTGGAATATTGTATTCTCCCCGGCATGATCGTGATTGCGCTTACCTCAGAGACAAAGAGCCGGTGGGAAAGAAGCAGCAGTGCAAAAGTAAGGAGGAATTCCATATTGATGGAACCAGGGAGCTCTTCGTTATACAGTCTACAAACATTCAAGGACAAAAACGACACAGAGAATTTCGTTTAAACACATTAAAGTGCGTAAAAACAGAGACACAGACGGACTTTTTTCACCAGCTGCTGGTCGCTGCGTGCACATGCGCCCAAGTCATGTCATTGTCTTGTCTCTCCTAATCCTCTGTTCATCTTCTGTGTCTCTTGCCTCTGTGGTTGTGTGTAGCCATGCCTGTCCTGTCACTTCTGTTTCCTCATGTGTCAGTTGTCAGTCATGATTGGTCTCCCCATCTGTGCTGTGTTGTCTTGACTGCCCCCTTGGTTATTTAAGTTCTGTTTCACCTCTGTTCTGCTCGAGTTCCTTTTGTCATATCGGTGTGATCAACACAACCCTGTTCATGTCTGTATTCTGCCAGCCAGTTTTGTCTTAGCTTTTGTTGCAGTTTCCAAGCCGCATTTATTTCCTATAAGCCCTCAAGCTGCGTCTGAGCGACCAGCTCAATGAATATAATCAAACTCATGTCCAGTGTTTGGGTTCAATCTTCCACCCGCCGTGACAGTCGGAACCTGACAGTATGGACCCAGTGGACAGTGAGTTTATTCAAATGGGCCTCAATGTGGAGGAAGTTTGGGCTGTTTCATCGGGGACACCCGCTCCTTCCACTCACCGGAAAAGGGCCTTCATTGCCTGGACATGGCTGTGGGAATTATCGAGGGCTTCCCCACCTTGTGGCAGTATCCCCCACTTGCTGAACTCCTGCTTTCAGTGCTGCAGCTACAGTGGAAGTTCCAGTGGTGGGGAAAGATGTTGCCAGTGACCAGTGATGAGCAGAGGGAGGCGGAACCCAAACAAGCCAAAGTACATGGCTCGCACGGGCAGACTCTTCAGCCCGGCTCTTCCGGCGCTTCACCCCCCCCCCCCCCCCCCCGCCGACGCAGCACCACACCATCGTGCAGCGGCTCCCCGTCAGGCGAACCCCGTCATCTCCTGGGAGGGATCGTCTGACTCCCCAGCAGCAACAGAGCAGGAACAGAGGCAAGCACCTTTTCATTTTTTAACACCATTTAATGAAAGGTCTTGTCCTGTTCCTGGTGAGGGGGCTCAGCATCAGCCACCTACCACCGCTGAGCTCTCTCCACCCATCTCAGCTATAAACTCTGTTGCCCTTTCCATCCACCCATCCTCACCTGCATCTCCCGTGCCTCTTTTTGTTTTATTTTCTGAGAGACTGGCCGTACTGGGGGGAAACTGGCTCATCTGGGAGGGGTCAGCTGCTCCAGAGGATCCCATGGTTTGCTGGATTGGAGCAGCGGCATTGGTACCCTTGTGTGGGGATGACGAGGAAGAACAGCAAGAGCGTTGGCAGGCTGTGCTCACTCAGAAGGAGCTCATGCTGGACTGCAAACCGTGGCTCCTTCCAGAGCATGTGTCCCAGCTGGGTTGGAACCAGCTGGCGTCAGATGACCCAGCTGCCCCGGCTCCAGTACCAGGACCATGTTGCTCCTCAGCTCTAGTTCCAGCTCTGCAGACACATCCCGGACAGGAGAAGAGCACCTCCGGTACACCGAGACCTGTGCCAGTGACAGAGTGTCCCCTGGCTTTGGCATTGCTGGACCCAGTGCCGTCTGTGAGGCGTTCCATGGCACTGTTACTCACGTCTCCTCTCCCAGTTCCTGTTCAGCCCGAAGTGCACGCTCCTGTTCCTGCCCACCTAGAGGGGCACTCTCCAGTTCCAGCTACGCATCCTGAGGTGGTCACCCGAGCAGCAGGAGACCAAGAGTTAAGGCAAGTATCTTTTCATTTATTTTCTACCACCATTAGAGAAAAGACTTACCTTACTGCTGGTGGGGGACCCAAGCGCAGATCTCATCAGTTTTTGGGTTCTCCCCACCAGTCTCTGCTGCTAATGACTGTGGTGTCACCTCACTGACCTCCTGTTCCCCCTTCTTGTTCGAGGTGGCCATATCAAGGATGGAGCCGCAGGAGGCCCACACTCCACCCCTCATACTTCCTGAGGGTGAGCAGGCCACTCCACCCATCACAGTTCCTGAGGGTGAGCATTCCACCCCACCTGTCATCCTAGAGGTCGAGCAGCCCACCCCACCCGTCATCCTAGAGGTCGAGCAGCCCGCACCATCCATCGTTCCAGTGCCCAAGCAGTCCGTACCGCCTGAGCCATCCGAACAGTCCACTCCGCTGGCAATTACAGAGGCTGGGGGGTCTCTACCCGCTGCTTCTGAGGTCATTTTTTGTGCTGCCGTTGTCTGTTTCTGTACTGAAACCCTCAGTATTATAGCCTCCAGGACTGACCGCCCCCCCCCCCCCCGTTGCAGTTAGACTTGAGAACTCCTTTGTTGCTGCACCCTGAGCTCAGCGCCCCTCACCCTCCTGCTTTTGTAGTCTGGTGGCCTAGGGACTTTGGTAGGCTGCCAGACCCACCATGTACTGCGGTCTGGGGACCCTTGGACTTGGGTAGGCCCCCGGATCCACCTTGGTCTCCAGTCGGGTGGTCCTGGGACAAAGGAAGACCACCCGACTCGCCATATTCCTGGTTTTGGGCCTTGAACTGTTGTTGGCACCATGTGACTGTGTGTTGTTTTGGACTCTGTGTGTGTGTATGTGGGGGGGGGGGGGGTAAGAATTGTTTCTAAAAGGTTCTACATTTCCTAAAGAGTCACAAAGTTGATTTAAGGGATTTTTTTTCTTTTTTTTTGTAAAACAGCCATGAATCCTCAGGGAGAAAAGTCACAATTTTAAGAAAAAAATTCTACAAATTTGTAGGGAAAGAAAAACATGCAAATGTGAGACTAACTTACCCCCAAACTTTCAATTTTAGAACTCAAAGTTGCCGTAAAGCTCGGCAATAAAAGGTAGCAGATTTATATAACAAAGGTGCATATTTAATGGGAAGAAGTAACATATTTAATTTGACACACAAATTACAAATTAATATATGATATGATATTTCTTTATTTTTGAACATATAAAATGATTAAAAAAACAAAATATTTATAACCAAAACAACAATGAATAAATAAATAAATATATCAAAGACAGACAGCTTTGTCCAGCATCATTTTAGCATGCTCAAAAAAGGAGTAGGCAGAAGTAATAAACTTATTAAAGCCTACCCTTTAATTAATAATCAGCACATAACCAAAATTACAAAGCCAACATAAAATATGACACTCCATAATTAATACAAAACCAACAAAAATAACAAGACAAATACAAAATATACTACACAAATAACTTTTAAACCTCAGCTTTACATTTATATTACATTTTCCTATAATTACAACATTTATAATAAATGTCAACTAAATATATAGGTCATTTGAATTGTACTAGAAAAAAATACAATAAAAAAAAATACAATAGCACAATATACAGACCCCTAATTTTTCTTATTCCCCATTTCTGTGTACCGTGTAAATATTTTACATTTATATTTATTTTTAAACTGACTGATGGTTTAACATTTCTTTAAATCCACATCGAGTTTGTTCCAAATCTTCACTCCAATAAATACAATACTAATAAGTCTTTTTAATGTTGTTTAAATTCTTTGAGTTTTAAAGTTTAAAGTTCCCCTTAAATCATACATCTGATCTCTATCAGAAAACATTTCCTGTGAGTTGGTAATAAATTATTCCTAATTTTATACAAGAATTGTGCCGTTTGAAATTCTGCAATATCAAAAAATTTCATAATTTTAGACTTGACAAATAATGGATTTGTATGTTCAAAGAAGCCTAAATTATGAATTGTTCTAATTTCTCTTTTTTGCTTAATAAATAGTGGTTGAAGTGTAGTTTTATATGTGTTTCCCCAAACCTCAATGCAGTACTGTAAATAAGGTAACACCATATTATGGACACACACACACACACACACACACACACACACACACACACACACGCACGCACACACACAGATTTCTTGAATTATACAGTGGGGCAAAAAAGTATTTAGTCAGCCACCAATTGTGCAAGTTCTCCCACTTAAAAGATGAGAGAGGTCTCCAATTTTCATCATAGGTATACCTCAACTATGAGAGACAAAATGAGAAAAAAAAATCCAGAAAATCACATGGAAGGATTTTTAATGAATTAATTGGTAAATTCCTCAGTAAAATAAGTATTTGGTCACCTACAAACAAGCAAGATTTCTGGCTCTCACAGACCTGTAACTTCTTCTTTAACAGGCTCCTCTGTCCTCCACTCGTTACCTGTATTAATGGCACCTGTTTGAACTCGTTATCAGTATAAAAGACACCTGTCCACAACCTCAAACAGTCAGACACCAAACTCCACTATGGCCAAGACCAAAGAGCTGTCAAAGGACACCAGAAACAAAATTGTAGACCTGCACCAGACTGGGAAGACTGAATCTGCAATAGGTAAGCAGCTTGGTGTGAAGAAATCAACTGTGGGAGCAATTATTAGAAAATGGAAGACATACAAGACCACTGATAATCTCCCTCGATCTGGGGCTCCACGCAAGATCTCACCCCATGGGGTCAAAATGACCACGAGAACGGTGAGCAAAAATCCCAGAACCACATGGGGGGACCTAGTGAATGACCTGCAGAGAGCTGGGACCAAAGTAACAAAGGCTACATCAGAAACACACTACGCCACCAGGCACTCAAATCCTGCAGTGCCAGACGTGTCCCCCTGCTTAAGCCAGTACATGTCCAGGCCCGTCTGAAGTTTGCTAGAGAGCATTTGGATGATCCAGAAGAGGATTGGGAGAATGTCATATGGTCAGATGAAACCAAAATAGAACTTTTTGGTAAAAACTCAACTTGTCATGTTTGGAGGAGAAAGAACACCATACCTACTGTGAAGCATGGGGGTGGAAACATTATACTTTGGGGCTGTTTTTCTGCAAAGGGACCAGGACAACTGATCCGTGTAAAGGAAAGAATGAATGGGGCCATGTATCGTGAGATTTTGAGTGACAACCTCCTTCCACCAGCAAGGGCATTGAAGATGAAACGTGGCTGGGTCTTTCAGCATGACAATGATCCCAAACACACCGCCCGGGCAACGAAGGAGTGGCTTCGTAAGAAGCATTTCAAGGCCCTGGAGTGGCCTAGCCAGTCTCCAGATCTCAAAGCCATAGAAAATCTTTGGAGGGAGTTGAAAGTCTGTGTTGCCCAGCGACAGCCCCAAAACATCACTGCTCTAGAGGAGATGTGCATGGAGGAATGGGCCAAAATACCAGCAACAGTGTGTGAAAACCTTGTGAAGACTTACAGAAAACGTTTGACCTCTGTCATTGCCAACAAAGGGTATATAACAAAGTATTGAGATGAACTTTTGTTATTGACCAAATACTTATTTTACCAAGGAATTTACCAATTAATTCATTAAAAATCCTTCAATGTGATTTTCTGGATTTTTTTTTTCTTATTTTGTCTCTCATAGTTGAGGTATACCTATGATGAAAATTGGAGACCTCTGTCATCTTTTATGTGGGAGAACTCGCACAATTGGTGGCTGACTAAATACTTTTTTTTACCCCACTGTATATACAGTTAAACTAGTGCATACCCGTGCATGCCCATAGAAACCAAGTATAAGCAAATATTTCTGCTGACATTTACGGGGCTGCTGATCTGTCGCAAGATACAGTGTGTGGTGGACTTTTGCCAGTCAGTGCATCGTGACATGCACTACACAATGAGCAGAGATAAACAAACCTATCATCTGGTCAGTCACTGCAACAGATACTGGAGTCAGTTTTTCTTGGCCTGTTCTTGCCACTGATAATACCTCTATCTGCCAAGAATGTGCCGCTAGTCCAGCAAAAGCTAGTAGTACTCAAATACTTTGCAAGCAGTTTCATGAAGTGGTCAGTCAGAAAGCAACTCATATCGGCTCGGACGTCACCTGGATTAACAAGGTCAGGAGTTCCTGGCAGCGGAAGGCGAAGGACAGAGCTGCGTAGAGGAATCTGATCAGACCTAAATTAAACAGTCATTGTCGCCTCCGACAGACTGCTATGATGATGATGATGAGTGAATGGTACAAAATGCATAGTGACTTCTTGTCTGTGTTGTCTATGTTGTCTTGTCCCATGTTGCACTGTGGGTTGTAATCCTGCTAGGTCTAGTGATTTTAGGCTATATGCCAATACTATAAAAAGTATTAATAAATTTTTCTGTCATTTTATGATTCTTGAAATTTAACAGATCAATATTAAAATCACCACCAATGAACAAAGTGTTCCTCCATCCAGTTTTTACACGTCTATATTAGAACCCGGTGTTCTATATGTACTACTCACAATTATATTTTTCTTTTTTCCCTACATAGTTCTATTTTGAGACCTTCAAGTATGTTATCTATTACAGTTGACGTACAGTGGTGTGAAAAAGTGTTTGCCCCCTTCCTGATTTCTCTTTTTTTCACTGTTTGTCACACTTAAATGTTTCAGATCATCAAACAAATTTAAATATTAAACAAAGATAACACAAGTAAACACAAAATGCAGTTTTTAAATGAAGATGTTTATTATTAAGGGTAAAAAAAATCCCTACATGGCTCTGTGTGGAAAAAGTGACCCCCCCCTCCCCCCCGTTAAAACATAAGTTAACTGTGGCTTATCACATGTTTGGAAAGCTTGGTTCAATTTCTCTACCCACACCCAGGCCTGATTACTGCCACACCTGTTCTCAGTCAAGAAATCACTTAAATAGGACCTGCCTGACAAAGTGAAGTCGACCAAAAGATCCTCAAAAGCTAGACATCATGCTGCAATCCAAAGAAATTCAGTCACACTGAGCAGAAAAAGATGAAATTCTAATATAAGTAGTAAATATTAATAATGATGTCATAATTGGATGAGAAAGAAAGTAATTGAGATCTATCAGTCTGGAAAAGATTATAAAGCCATTTCTAAAGCTTTGGGACTCCAGCGAACAACAGTGAGAGCCATTATCCACAAATGGTGAAAACATGGAACAGTGGTGAACCTTCCCAGGAGTGGCCGGCCAACCAAAATTATCCCAAGAGCGAAGCGACAACTCGGCCAAGAGATCACAAAAGAATGACCTGCATGGCAGAGTTCCAAAATGAAAACCACTGCTGAGCAAAAAGAATATAAGGGCTCATCTCAGTTTTGCCAGAAAACATCTTGATGATCCCCAAGACTTTTGGGAAAATACTTTGTGGACTGACGAGACAAAAGTTGAACTTTTTGGAAGGTGTGTGTCTCATTACATCCAGCATAAAGGTAACACAGCATTTCAGAAAAGGAACATCATACCGACAGTAAAATATGGTGGTGGTAGTGTGGTGGTCTGGGGCTGTTTTGCTGTTTCAGGACCTGGAAGACTTGCTGTTGTAAATGGAACCATGAATTCTGCTGCCTACCAAAAAATCCTGAAGGAGAATGTCCGGCCATCTGTTCGTGACCTCAGGCTGAAGCGCACTTGGATTCTGCAGCAAGACAGTGATCCAAAACACATCAGCAAGTTCACCTCTGAATGGCTTAAGAAAAACAAAATTAAGACTTTGGAGTGGCCTAGTCAAAGTCCTGACCTGAATCCAATTGAGATGCTGTGGCATGACCTTAAAAAGGCAGTTCATGCTCGAAAACCCTCCAATGTGGCTGAATTACAACAATTCTGCAAAGACGAGTGGGCCAAAATTCTTCCACAGTGCTGTAAAAGACTTATTACCAGTTATCGCAAATGCTTGAATGCAGTTGTTGCTGCTAAGCGTGGCCCAACCAGTTGTTAAGTTTAGGGGGCAATCACTTTTTCACACAGGGCCCTGTAGGTTTGGATTTTTTTTTACCCTAATAATAAACACCTTCGTTTATAAATTGCATTTTGTGTTTAATTGTGCTATCTTTGTCATGTGGTGACCCACCACAATCTACATTGACATTCAATCTTCACACTCAGCTAGGGCAGGAAGCAGAACAATTTGCATACGGACAGAGAGCCCCTAGGGGGACAACCAGAACAATGACTATTGTTATACATCCCCGGATTAAGGAGAGGACACAGCACACATAGGAGCACACACAGGACGCACACACACGCAGCACTGACACGCACACACACACAGCCACAGTGCACAGCACTACAGTGTGTCTCATGATGATGGAGGAATAAAATTCTGAAACCTTCCAGCTCGTTGCATCTCGCCTGAACTTATTTTTACCTCCACACTGATGACCCTTGATGAAGAATGGAACACAAGGCGAACACCCCGGCGATGACCCTGACGGGAAGCCTCAGCACACGTCATGGTGTGTCCCTTGCCTGATCTTTTACCTCCACACTGGTGACATGACGATAGAGAATGACCGTCTGCTCCCTCTCACCGCACTGTGGACACAGAGGACCAGAGAATGCCTGCAACCTCTTCATCCTCTCCGGAGCGCAGCGCTGGGACCTAAACGCACCATGAACAACACGAGCGAACAAAGGAAGCAGCCTGATCGGGGACAATCATTGACGCCGACTGCGCTGATTTTCACCGAGCTCCCCGACTCTGACTAAACTCCGGACAGCAGACCTCCCACACGCACACTGCAGGATTACAAGGACAGCGTAGCTGCCAGCTATGTGGTCACTGCGCCAAGCGCGCGCCACGCACGGGACAAAACCGGCTCCACAGACTGATACATTGTCCTCCGCCACTGCACATGCCCGAGAAACACGGCCGATCGCCAACCTCGGAACCTTCAGGGCTGCTCGTGCACCTGGAGCGGACGTGCAGCCCGCACACAGGACTTTGTATGGGTTTCTCAGTCGCGGCGCACAACGGGAATTTAGGCGATTGCTTTCCCCGATGACTTTAGGGCTGTTTCCTGCACCTAAAAGCCAAACCGCCTCACACCCTCACACAGCTGCAGTTGTTTCACAGCCGCTACGCATCGTCGGTGAATTTGGCCGCTCGCTTTCCCCACATCCTTGTTGGATCGAGCCGCGGGAGGAGTCAGATAAAATGTTTTTTTTTCCACAGCCGCTGTAGATCTCCGCCACGTTTAATGGGAAAGTCCCTCACCATCGCGGATCCACACACAATTTTTGCACGGCCCAGACACATTTGACGTCCTGGGCCGGCACTCGCTTACTCCCACCCCCTCCCCCTCCTCCTGCACAGCACTTTTCCCGCACCTTGCTCCCTAAAGCCGGCCGATTGCCATCTTGTTCCATTATGCACGAAACACACCGGCCCGTGCGCCCACGATCCACGGCTGTTCAACGTGCTGGAACTTGGAGTGGAGCACACTGTTTTTTCCACCCCTCCCCCGTCCCCCCACAGACTGACATGCCCTCCGACAGTTCTACCGGAGCTGGAGCCCAAACGACGGGGGCGGGGGGGGGTCACAACCCCTGCTGAGTGCTCTGGGGGGGAGCCCTGTGTTGACCCACCACAATCTACAGTACATGGACATTCAATCTTCACACTCAGCTAGGGCAGGAAGCAGAACAATTTGCATACAGACAGAGAGCCCCTAGGGGGACAACCAGAACAATGACTATTGTTATACATCCCCAGATTAAGGAGAGGACACAACACACACAGGAGCACACACAGGATGCACACACACGCAGCACTGACATGCACACACACACAGCCACAGTGCACAGTGCTACGGCGTGTCTCATGATGATGGAGGAATAAAATTCTGAAACCTTCCATCTCGTTGCATCTCGCCTGAACTTATTTTTACCTCCACAGTCTAATATTTAAATTTGTTTGATGATCTGAAACATTTAAGTGTGACAAACATACCAAAAAATGAGAAATCAGGAAGGGGGCAAACACTTTTTCACACCACTGTATGAGTTCAGAATGGAGTACTAAGTATCTACTGAGTGTGTGTGTGTGTGTGTGTGTGTATCTCTATCTGTCTTAGAGATCTGTGCACTGCAGGTGGTGCCAGAGTAAGAGGAGCAAGCAAAACAAATGTTTAAAATGATTTCTAAAAAGTATTTTTTTGTGATCAGTAAATGATAATATGAGCAGAATTGTGGTAAGCATTAAATGATCTCACTACATGTTAAAACACACTATGGTGTCAATGACTGCACTTTTTCCACATTTCAACAGCTCACATAGGTCTTAATGAAATGTTTGTGACAGATTTTGGTCAAAGTGTCTTTAATTATTTAATTATTGCAGCATCCATGTGAATTCTATTTTACAACCTTGTTAAGTGGCTTCAGTGCATGTTTCTTTAAATCTCCGAGACCACATTTAACCCCACCCTCCCTCTTACATCACTATTGCCTATCTTGGATGCTATCTTCCATTGAGCCTGAGCCAACTAATGGTGGACAGGGGTGTGTGATCAGTAGGATATGACCGGTCCCTGAAGTAAAATAAGCACAGAAACATATGTGAAGAAGCAGGTAAACTGCTAGTTTCAGAGGATCGACTCAGACCACCTAGACATGCTAATGCTTCAATGTAGCATCATTGCAAAAATCTAACAAAATAAGTCAGAATGAAGCAGGATATCAACTGTGGATTAGTGAACCAGGTGGAAACAGTGATGCCTGTTATAGTGACTGAAATCCAAAGAAAACATCAATATAATAAATATCACTGTTAGCTCTTAAGCTAACGCCTTTGGCTCCCTCTCCATCTACATGACAGATAGCTTAACCCATAATAGAGCAGCAGGCAGGCATCAGTGCTTGTGACGTCAACCTTTTAGTGACATTCCAAAGCAAACCTGGAAGAGTTAGAATTATTTCTTGGAGAGAAAGATGACATAAAGGCTGTTTTGTTTTGTTTTACTTTTTAAGAGAAGAGATGTTTTTGATTTTTTTTTCAATAATCACATGCCCAATACAGGCATTTCAGAAGATTAAAAATAAAAAAACAAAAAATCTAATTTTTCAGTCAATGACCCCTTTAAGTTCTTGGCAAAGAGGTAAGCAGGCAGTGGATGGTTTACATTATTAGACTTCTTTCATTTTATAAGATAATGGATGAAATTACCCATTGAACACCATGTATATCAAACAACACTAGATTCCTTATTGTCACTGTCATCAGAAACCGCAAAAAGCAGTTTAGCAGCTCCACTGGCTGTAGCTGGCAGAAACATTCAGGTACAGATGCCGATAAAAATACAAAAGCAGATCAGTATCTTGTAAAGTGCAGATATGATTGCTGTCATTCAGCAACTATGTCCTCAAGTGTTTTTGGAAGGGAAGGTGAGGGGGTAATTCTTATATCAAATCAAACTTTATTGTCATATTGCTGTACATACAACTGTAGTGCAGGCAAGATGAAATTGCGTTTCTCTCGGCATCCATATAAATAGAAGCAGCATGATTTAAGACACACTCACACATAGCGTCACCCCCCCCCCACCCCCCCATCCATTCACACATCCCTGAGACATACTTGGGGAAAAAAACTAACTAATTATAATATACAAATAATATACAAAATGATCGTAGGTGCAGTAGTGTGTATGAGAGATTCCGGGTCAACTGTTCAGCATCCTGACAGCTTGTGGAAGGAAGCTGTTGATCAGTCTGGTGGTTCTGCCTCTGATGCTCCGGAATCGTTTACCAGATGGAAGAAGTTCAAAGTGTTTATGCAGAGGGTGAGAACGGTCCTTGACAATGTTCAGTGCCCTGCTCCTACAACGGTTCTGAAAAAGTTCTTGGACAGAGGGGAGGGAGACTCCAATTACCCTCTCAGCTCCCTTGACTATCCTCTGCAGGGCTTTTTTTGTCTGACATACTGCAGCTGGAGTACCATGTAGCAATGCAGTACGTCAGAACACTCTCCACCACACCTCTGTAGAAGGTCCTGAGGATGCAGATGGGGAGAGAGGCCTGTTTGAGTTTCCTCAAGAAGTGCAGTCTCTGCTGAGCCCGCTTCCTGATCCCAAAGGAATTCTTGCTCCAGGTCAGGTCCTGCGAGATTTGCACTCCGAGGAACTTGATGTTCTCCACTCTCTCCACAAACGGCCACCGATGCTGAGGGGGACGTGCTCAGGCTGTGACCGCTGGAAGTCGATAATCATCTCCTTCGTTTTGTCCACGTTGAGCACCAGATTGTTCTTCCTGCACCAGCCCTCCAGGTCTCTCACTTCTTCCCTGTACATTGATTCCTCATCCCTCTGAATAAGTCCCACCACTGTGATGTCGTCTGCAAACTTAATAATCTGGTTCCCCTCGTGTCTGGATACACAGTCATGTGTTAGAAGTGTAAACAACAGCAGACTGAGTACGCAGCCTTGAGGGGATCCGGTGCTCAGCGTGACAGAGTTGGAGATGTTGTTTCCAACCCGGACAGACTGAGGTCTCTCAGTCAGGAAATCCAGGATCCAGAGACATGTGGTGGTGTTCAGACCAAGAAGGAGTAATTTCTCCATCAGTCTCTGGGGAATAATGGTTCAGGTTCAGGTTCAGGTTACTTTATTTGTACCCATAGGTAGATTTGTTTTGCAGTCTGGTGACATCCATATTTACAAGCCACTAATTACATTCAACATAGACACAAACACAGGCACATGAAGCTGACTATAAACATGATAAAAATACTCAAGGCTCCATCAAACAGGGTATAAAAAGACAAAGAGATGAGGGAGAAACCAGAGGTAAGAGAGAAGGTGTGGGCTATATTAATCATATATTCCATAACCTACATATGTTGAAGCATGTGGGAATGTTTGGTGATTACATATGTAAGGTGACTTCACACCTCTGAAAGGACAAAGACTCTCAACCGCCAGTGAAGAACAAAGACGTTCCCAGACACTGCGGTGGAGACCGGAGGAGCTACCCTCACCCTCCCAGGGCGAAGAGAGGAAGTACCAAGACAATGGGGGGATTAAGATAATGAGGGATGTCAGCCTTTGATATGCATGTCTTTTGTTATGTGCAAGTATAAAGTCAGAGAGCCGGAGGTATTCGGTCTCTTTTTCCTTCTGCCGCTTCTGCACTTAGATGAGACTTGTTAGGAGAGCTGATAATAAACTTTGGTTTATATATCATACCGCCTCGTTCTTTCAAGCTCTTCTACAAAGGGTCATATTAAAGTTAAAAGTTAAAAACTAGTCAGAGATTAAAAAACTCAAAGGTCTAAAACCCAATAAAATATTTAGAACCCAAGTGACATCATACAAAATAAGTAAATATAAAATATGTACAATATATTTTTATAGCTTGTTCAACTCTTTGACAGCAGCAGGGACAAAGCTGTTTTTGTAGCGCTGGGTTTTACTTTTTGGGACAGCAAACCTCCGTCTGGAGGGAAGAAGCTGAAAGTTGCAGTGCAAAGGGTGGGAGTCATCATTTAAAATGGAGGTAGCCATCCTCTGTACTTGTCTGGTGTACAGGGATGTCAGGCTCAGCTGTGACTCACCAAGCAAACGACTGGACCATCTAACTACCTGATCCAAGGATTTCCTCTGTTTCAGTTTTATCTGACCAAACCATGACACTAAAGAAAAGGATAAAACAGATTCAATAAAAGCCCGATAAAACATTGTCATTATGGTTCGGTCAATTTGGAAGCGTGTAAGTTTCCTCAAACAATGCAAATTTTGCTGACCCTTTTTGCACACCCTTTCACAGTTCACTTCAAAGTTTAAATTACTATCAATAATCGTCCCAAGATATTTGTACGATTGTACACATTCGGTGGTCTGGCCTTTTAGTATGGTGACTTTGTGCCTGGGATTTTTCCTCCTAAAGTCAATAATCATGTCTTTAGTTTTTGTTTATTCAGCTGCAGGTAGGAATCCTCACACCAGTGAACAAAATCATCAACTACTGGGCCGTGGCCACTCTCACCATCCTGGAGGAGACTGACAATGACTGAGTCATCAGCATACTTTATAATGTGTCTGTTGTCATGTCTGCTCCGACACATGTTTGTGTACAGGATGAAGAGTAGTGGTGACAACACACACCCCTGAGGAGAGCCAGTAGAAGAGCACTTTAGGTCAGACAATGTACCATTGACCCTTACTCTCTGCGTCCTGTTGGTTAAGAAATCCAGAATCCAACCCACCAGATTATTGCTCAAATCAAATTGTTGCAGGAGCCTTTCAACTAAAATATGAGGTTGGATTGTATTAAAGGCAGAAGAAAAGTCCACAAATAAAAGCCTGGCATGTGTCCCATTAAAATCCAGATGTTTAAAAAGCATGTTAAACATAGTGACAGTGGCATCCTCCACTCCTCTGTGAGGCCTATAGGCAAACTGCAGAAGATCCAATGCATGTTCAGTCTGCCTTAGGACCTCACATCTGACCAATTTTTCAAAAATTTTCATTAAAATTGAAGTCAAAGCAACTGGTCTAAAGTCGTTTACCATTTTAGGACAGCTGGATTTTGGAACGGGAACAACCACGGCTTCTTTCCAGATCTTAGGCACATGTTGTGTCTGTAAGGACTTATTGAAAATGTAATGAAATATAGGACTCAGTTCATGTGCACAGGACTTTACCAAGCGCCCACATATATTATCAGGGCCCTGACTTTTGTTCACTTTTACAGCGCAGAACTCCCTATAAACATCCTGCACCTCAATATTAAAGTGCTGATTGTCTTTGAGTTTCTGTTTCAAATCTTGGATTTCTGTGCTGAAATCAAAGGAGTCAAAACGACCATAAAAACAATTAAGAGCATTAGCCAGCTCTGTGTCTGAATTAAAACCATCTAAAAACACACGATTACTGCGCTCTGTGCTCTGAAGGCCTGCAATAGTTTTCATACTGGCCCAGGCTGAACCAAGTTTCTTTGCTGCCATCTTGCTTTCCAACTCTGATTTATAATTCTGTTTTGCTCTTACAATTTTGGACTTCAGCTCCTTTGTGGCAACCTGTAGCTCAGAAACAGACCCCTGTTTAAAGGCAAGTGCTTTCCTCTGTAAGCAGGATTTAACTGATTTAGTAACCCATGGTTTGTTGTTGGGATATATTTTGACACGTTTACGTGGAACAATGGTGGAATAATGGTGTTGAATGCTGAACTGAAATCAATGTACAGGAGTCTGGCGTAGGTGTCTTTCTGGTCCAGGTGGGTGATGACAGAGTGTAGGGTGGTGACTATAGCATCCTCCGTGGAGCGGTTTAAACGATATGCAAACTGGAGCGGGTCGTGTGATGCAGGGAGGCAGGCTGTAATGTGTGGTTTGACAAGCCGTTCAAAACACTTCATCACAATTGGTGTCAGTGCAACAGGACGATAGTCATTCAAACAGGACACAACTGGTTTCTTTGCTACCGGTACAATGATAGAGGTCTTGAAGCATCTGGGAACGATGGCCTGACTCAGGGAGATGTTATAAATGTCAGTCAGGACATCCTCCAACTCGCTCGCGCAGTCTCGGAGCACATGTCCCGGGATGTTGTCCGGACCTGCAGCTTTACGTGGGTTGACTCTGGTTAGGGTCCTCCGTGTGTCCGCTGTGTTGATGGTAAAAGCTGGTCCGACCGATGGTGGGGGTGGGCCAGCCCTCCCTCTGATTGTCGAGTTTGATGCTTCAAAACGTGCAAAGAAGTCGTTGAGCCTGTCTAGAAGCGAAGCGTCGTCATCATCGACCCCCTGCCTAGATTTATAGCCCATCAGTGTCCGAACTCCCTGCTACATCTGCTTGGTGTTCCTAGTGTCACAGAGGTGTCCCTGGATTTTCTCCGCATAGGTGCGCTTCGCCGCCTTAATTCCCTTTGAGAGCGCAGACCTGGCTGAGCGGAGGGCGATCCTGTCCTTCGCTCTGAAGGCTGCATCCCTGGCTGTAAGCAGCGAGCGCACCTCTGCAGGCATCCAGGGCTTATGGCTACCCCGCATAGTGATGGTCTTCACTGTAGTGACATCCTCCGTGCACTTCGCGATGTAGCTGGTGACCGTTTCAGCATACTCCTCCACATCTGTCATCACATAGAAAGTGCTGACTTTGTCCACAACCATAAGAAGCTCTGCTCACTATATAACTTACATCACTCTCACTTCAGTGAAGAAGCATGCACACTCTACAAACATCGCCAAGACAAGAGTGATTGGCCGGTGCATCTGAGTATGCCATCATCTTTCTTGTCTAATTTCATTCCTACTAAGCAACCCACTGCTGAATGTAACACTGGAAGTCCCTGTGACACAAAAGCCAAGAGGATAACCAAAGAGGTACTAAGACATACACACAGTCAGTCAACCCAGGAAGGAAGGGAGTGAACACCTTTTCACACCACTGTACTTTCCACCACCTTCATCCATCTTCTTCCGCTTAATCCTTTTCGGGTCGCGGGGGGGGGGGGGGGCTGGAGCCTATCCCAGCATCTTTGGGCGAGAGGCAGGGTACACCCTGAACAGATCGCCAGTCCATCGCAGGGCCAACACAGAGAGACAGACAACCATTCATTCTCACATTCATACCTAAGGACAATTTAGAATCCCCAGTTTGATGCCAATTAACCTAACTTGCATGTTTTGGGCATGTGGGAGGAAACCGGAGAAATCCCGGAGTAAATCCACGCAGACACAGGGAGAACATGCAAACTCCACACAGATCACTGTTGGTCGGGGGCTGAGATCGAACCCAGGATCCCCCGGCCAAGGGTGACTTGCTGTGCTGCCGCAGTGCTAACCACTCCACCACCTTATAATTATAATTCAAATCCACATACATAGCAACACCACCACCATTTTTGTTTTTTCTAGTCATGCAAATCAACTCATACCCTTCCAACTCAAAGTCCATGCCCATTTCCGCTATTAACCCATGTCTCAGATATCAAAATTATATTGAATGGCTGTGTGAATTGGTTTAAGTAATCCTTTATATTATGAAAATTGGCATATAAACTTCTACTGTTTAAGTGGATGACTGAGATCTTATTTTCAGTTTTGAAGGTTCTATTGTACTGATCATTTGTGTAGTAATGGCAGTCATTGTTAATGTTTAACAAAAAGTTGTTTTCTGGATCAGTATCATTTTCAGTATCCTGAGGTTTATGTAGAGTATAATGAAATGTATTCAACTCCAGTTGTTCAATTTCAACAATCCTCTTTAGTAACTGATCAGCTTCAGAATGCATGTAATTTGTGTTAGCAGTTATATCAAATGTTATGATTTAACATACCATTTGACAAGATACTGTCTTTCTTTTGTTTCGGTGTACTGGTATGTGGATGAATCACCAGTTTGTCATGACACAAGTAAGCAACATCCCCTTTTTCTCTTGCAGCTCTCAACTCTGGCATCAGTTCTTTTCTCTTCCGTCTGACAGCGTCCGTGAAGTCCTTGCTGATGTAAATTTTTGATCCTTTTAGTGCCTTGGTGCATTGTAATATGGCTTCTCTGTCTTTGAACCTTAGGAGTTTAACAATTATGGACCTTGGTCTGTCCCCCCCAGTTTTTCCTATGTGGTGCGCTCTCTCCACCTCCACATCCCACTGCAGCTGTAGTTTCTCTGCCACAACTCACTTGACTTTTTCCTGTCTCAGCCCAAGTTTCTCCTGGTGACTCTATTATTCCATCAAAAACCAGGTTATTGCATCTGGTTTGTCCCTCCAGATACTCCATTTTGTCTGTGATGGTCAGCAAGCTGACACAGATTTTAGAGATATCAGCCTGCATGGTGATACAGCGCTCAGCTTGTTTGTTGTTGTCCGTCTTCAAATTATCCACCTCTTTTTGTGTAAACTGCAAGCTCGTTTTTATTTCTTGCAAGTCCTTTGTTATTGCATCAAGTCGGGAGTTTGGAGCATCCATAATGATTTTGATGAAACCTTTAAAGTTTTCCTGTTGTTGGTGAAGTAGTGCCATAAACATATCCTGTTGCTGCATGAGTTTGGTTACTTGACTGAGTAACACATACTCTTCCTCTGGTTTCATTTCAGCCTTTGATGATTTTGGTGGCATTTTGAGTGTCATTTTGAGCTTCCAGTCTCTACTGCCACTCTCTGGGCTTCCTTCAACAGCCACAATAGTTAGACACAGTTAGCAGTTTGCACAGTATCAAGGACAAATTTCAGCAGCAACAGGAATGTGTGTAAGACCTGGTGCCAGGCCTGAAGCCTGGTGGTGGTGACTGCCTGTGAAGCCTGGTGGTGGTGGCTGCCTGTGAAGCCTGGTGGTGGTGGCTGCCTGCGGAGCCTGGTGGTGGTGGCTCCCTGTGAGGCCTAGTGGTAATGGCTGCCCGTCTGCTTCTAAGGCAGAAAGGCCCAACTCCAAATCCACCAGAATCTTCCCCCAAGCCACCAATCCACTGCCAAGTGTCAACCAAATCACCTCCAAAAGTCCAGAACTAGCCACAGGTGAAGAATTGAATTCCTATTACCTGTTTAGGCTGTTTCAGTACCGGTAGTGATGCACATGTCATTGTTTTGTGCGATTGACTAGGCTGCAGTATAGCAGTCAACAAAGTCTTAACATCAGAATTTAATGTAATTTTTTACAACTATGTACAAGCAGATCTACCCACATAATGAAATAAAATTCTAGTATATCGAGATTTACTCAACGTGTTCTGAAGTTAGTTGACTGGGCATGGGTCCCAGCCCTCGTCTTCACTTTGGGTTTGCTCCTTAGGATTCTCTGCTGTTATTCTTTGTTATTATAGTCTTAATTCTGTTCTTGTTTTCTCCTGCTTCACCTTTGGGTTTGATTTTTATCATTATTATGATCTGGAGTTTAGTTCAGTCACTATTTGCATTATGATTGTCATGGTCTTATCTCCCCTGATCCTCTGTTCATCTTCTGTGTCTCCTATCAGAATCAGAATCAGAATCAGCTTTATTGGCCAAGTATGCACAACACATACAAGGAATTTGACTTTGGCTAAAAACTTGCTCTCGTTGTTCAGGTGGAGGATTTAAATAAGATTTAAATAAGAATTCAATGACAACAGAGTATGTACAGTAAATTACAGTCTGTCCACGTTTCTATAAAAGGATGCAAATATATATATACAGGAATATATGCAGTTATTTACTCAGACTAACCACACTTGCAGAAATATATGAAAAAATATACAGTCACACAGTATTTCAATGTGAACTCAGACTCAGTGATATAATGTGAATGAAGTAAAAAGCAATGTGAGAGTTATGTGCAATGTAATAATGGATGAAAAGTCATGAGTACAGCAACAGGTAGGACTAGGTGAATGTTAGGAGTTCATCAGAGTGATGGCTTGAGGAAAGAAACTGTTCCTGTGATGGGTGGTTTTGACCTTCAGTGATCTGTAACGACGACCAGAAGATAGAAGTTCAAACAGTTTGTGGCCGGGGTGTGATGGATCAGCACAGATGTTTCCCTCCCGTTTCCTGGTTATGGACCGATATAAGTTCTCAATGGAGGGTAGGTCGGTACCAATGATCCTCTCCGCAGACTTAATGATCCGCTGCAGTCTGGTCTTGTCCTGTTTAGTAGCAGATCCAAACCAGACAGGGATGGAAAAGCAGAGGATAGATTGGATGATGGCGGTGTAGAAGACAACCAGCAGCTCCTGAGGCAAATCAAACTTCTTGAGCTGACGCAGAAAAAACAACCTCTGCTGGGCCTTTTTCCGGACAGTGTCTATATGGGAGGACCACTTCAGGTTCCGGGAGATTGTGGTACCCAGAAACTTGAAGGAGTCCACAGTGGACACTGTGCTGTTGAGGATGGTGAGTGGGGGGAATGAAGGGGGGTGTCGCCTGAAATCCACAGTCATCTCCACCGTTTTGGCTGGGTTAAGTTCAAGATGGTTCTGGCTGCACCAGAGGATCAGCTGCTCCACCTCCCACCTGTATACAGACTTATCATCCCGGAACAAACCGATGACTGTGGTGTCATCCGCAAACTTCAGGAGCTTCACCGAAGGGTCCTCTGAGGTGCAGTTGTTGGAGTAGAGGGAGAAGAGCAGTGGGGAAAGGACACATCCTTGGGGGGCGCCAGTACTAATTTTTCGGGAGCTGGATGTAAATTTCCCTAGCTTCACCTGTTGCCACCTGTCAGTCAGAAAGCTGGAGATCCACTGGCAAGTGGAGGGGGGCACCTTGAGCTGGAGGAGTTTCTGATGAAGAATGCCTGGGATGATGGTGTTGAACGCTGAGCTGAAGTCGACAAACAGGATCCTGGCGTACGTCCCTGGGGAGTCGAGGTGTTGCAGGATGTAGTGTAGTCCCATATTCACTGCATCATCCACTGACCTGTTTGACCGGTAGGCGAACTGCAGTGGGTCCATCAGGGGGCCTGTGACGACCTTCAGGTGGTTCAGCACCAATCTCTCCAAGGATTTCATGACCACAGAGGTCAGGGCAACAGGTCTGTAGTCGTTTAATCCTGTAACAGAGGGTTTCTTGGGAACTGGAATGATGATGGAGCGTTTGAAGCAGGAAGGCACTTCACGCAGCTCCAGTGATCTGTTAAAGATCCGGGTGAAGATGGGGGCCAACTCGTTGGAGCAGACTCTCAGGCAGGACGGAGACACACCATCAGGTCCTGCAGCCTTCTTGATCTTTTGTCTCTGAAAGACCCGGCACACCTCCTCTTCACAGATCGTTAGTGCTGGTGGGAGGTCAGAGTGGAGGAGGGATGGAGTTCCTGGGGCTGCAGATAAACCTTTTGTGTGGGTGGGAGGTGAGAACTGTAGGTTCTTTTCAAACCTACAGTAAAAGCTGTTTAGGTCGTTAGCCAGCTGGAGGTTTTCCACAGGGTGGGGGGATGGTCTCCTGTAGTTGGTGATATTCTGCAGGCCTCTCCAAACAGAAGCAGAGTTGTTGGCTGAGAAGTTTTTTTGTAACTTCTCACTGTAGCTCCTCTTAGCAAGCCTGATCTCCTTCGTCAGCATGTTTCTGGCCCGCTTGTACAGAGTCCAGTCACCAGTCCTGTAGGCCTCCTCCTTGGTCTGACGTAGCTGCTTCAGTTTAGGAATGAACCAGGGTTTATTGTTGTTGTATGTGCAGAAGGTCTTGGTCTGCACACACATGTCCTCGCAGAAACAGATGTATGACGTCACAGTGTCAGTGAGTTCATTTAGGTTAATGGCTGCATCTTCAAAAACACTCCAATCTGTACAGTCAAAGCAGGCTTGTAACTCCAGCTTTGATTCCTCAGTCCATTTCTTCACAGTCCTTACAACAGACTTGGAAGTTTTTAGTTTCTGTCTGTATGTTGGAATAAGATGGAGCAGACAGTGGTCAGAAAAACCCAGAGCTGCACAGGGGACGGCATGATAGGCGTTTCTTAAAACTGTGTAACAGTGGTCAAGTGTATTTGTGTCCCTGGTGGGACATTTAATATGCTGTCTGTATTTAGGAAGCTCATTTGTGAGATTAGCTCTATTGAAATCACCCAGAATGATAAGCAGAGAGTCTGGATGTTTTTTCTCCACGTCTGCTATCTGGTCAGCGAGGTGCTGCAGTGCCTCTACAAGCAGCAGGCGGGATATAAATTCCGACCAGAATAAACGAGGAGAACTCTCGCGGTGAATAAAAGGGTTTACAGTTTATGAACAGTGACTCTAGGTTAGGGCTACAAAACTTCTTCAACACTGTGGCATCAGTACACCAACCTTCGTTTATGTAGAAGCAGATTCCACCACCTTTAGTCTTTCCAGAGAATTCTCGGCTGCGATCAGCGCGAAACAGTTGGAATCCGTCCAGGCGCACCGCACTGTCCGGGATGTGTTCACTCAGCCAGGACTCCGTGAAACAAAGGGCTCCAGATCTGCTAAAATCCCGGTTTTTGTGAGTCAGGAGCAGCAGTTCATCCATTTTGTTCGGCAAAGAGCGGATATTCGCCAGATGGATTGAAGGGAGTGGCGTGCAAAATCCTCGTTTCTTCAGCCTGACTAGCGCACCGGCACGTTTACCACGCCGCCTTCGTTTCCGGCCAGCGCCAATAGCCGCTGCTCCCACAGCTAAGATCGACTGAAAAAACTTCAGATCAGCAGCAGAAACTGGCAGAGAAGTTGCATTGGGAGGTAGTCTGAGTGAAAGTAGTTCCTCCCTTGAATAGGTGACACGGACAGAAGAGCAGAAGTCCAAAAAAACACACAAAATTATCAAAAACATCAGAGAGCAGAAGCCAGTGGCTGCCATCCGCGGCGCCATCTTGGATTTTTTGTCTGTTGTTGTGTGTAACCCCGCCCATCCTGTCACTTCTGTTTCCTCATGTGTCATTCGTAAATCATGATTGGTCTCCCCACCTGTGCTGTATTGTCTTGATTGCCCCCCCTTGGTTATTTAAGTTCTGTTTCACCTCTGTTCTGCTCGGGTTCCTTTCATCATATCAGTGTGATCAACACACCC
This sequence comes from Pholidichthys leucotaenia, assembly GCA_020510985.1. NCBI lineage: Eukaryota > Metazoa > Chordata > Actinopteri > Cichliformes > Pholidichthyidae > Pholidichthys > Pholidichthys leucotaenia. The sequence continues at coordinate 342,127,500 of CM035843.1, forward strand.
CTGTTCATGTCTGTATTCTGCCAGCCAGTTTTGTCTTAGCTTTTGTTGCAGTCTCTGAGCCACATTTATTTTCTGTAAGCCCTTGAGCTGCATCTGAGCGACCAGCTCAATAAATATAATCAAACTCACGTCCAGCGTTTGGGTTCAATCTTCCGCTTGCCATGACACAAAATGGTTGGAATAAGTGGAAGATGTTACTGTTTTCTGAGTTCTGTTAAAATAAGTTAAATGTGAAAGATTACAAAAATACAAGTTATTATTGCCAAAACAAAATAAATTTAGCAGGTGTGGAGAGCGTGAAATGAAGAGGCTGAATTTATTTCTCAATTCAGGTTTATTAACAATCACGTGTCTCCGACATCTTCTCAAACAGAAAAAGAACTAACTTTCCACATCTCCCCTTTTTATACCCGGGACATCAGAGTACAGAATCACATTGTCACTCACTCCCCAGAGACAATACATCACCCCCCCCCAGGTCCTCTCTTCTCCACCTAAACCCTGGTGGTCAGGAAGTCTTCTCAGAGCCATTTCTAAAGACACATTTCACACCCTCCTGTCATCCCCAGGAGGTCCAGACATATTGTTCCTTCTAAGACGTGAGGTAATAGTGATATACATATGCAGCCTAAGCATCTCAAATATGTGTGCCACATAACCCCCCCCCCCCCAGACGTCGAAGATGAAACAATACAACATAGTCTAGACAACATGATAAAATCACAAACATCAGTCCATATGCTGTCTGGGCTTCAACCTTCTTCCGAACTTGCTGTAGGCGGGCTTCGCCGCTCCCGTGGCGCCATCCTGCAGTGAATCTGCTATCTGAGGATGAGAACTGTTAGTCAATCCCTGAGAGGGCTCTGGGGCCTGCTCCCTGGGGGGTCTGCCGCGTCGAGGAGCCCTCGCCACTTGCACAGTTTCACCAGCCATCACAAAAGCAGGTTTAAGTCTGTCAGCAATTGTTTCCCTCCTGTCCCCTAAATCTAGCAAAAAATGCTTATCACCTGTTTCCAGCACTCTATATGGGCCGTCATAAGGTGGTCGCAGGGTTGGGCGCTGAGCCTCGTGCCTGACAAAAACAAACTCAGCGTTTTTTTTAAAGATTTAGGTACAAAAACACGCGGAAAAGTGTGATGAACGGGGCCCGGAAGCATGTCTGCTCCCGTGTCGTTCAGTGACCGCTGAGCAGGGGGACGCTCTGGCGCCGGGTTATCAGGAAGAAACTCCCCTGGCAGCCGGAGTGGTTGCGCAAACACCAACTCAGCTGGGGAGGCTTTTAAATCCTCTTTAGGTGCAGAACGCAACCCTAATAAAACCCATGGTAGTCTGTTTACCCAATTTGCATCCGTCAGCGACGCTCTGAGGGCTGCTTTCAATGACCTATGAAAACGCTCGCATAAACCATTAGCCTGGGGGTGGTACGCGGTAGTGCGGTGGATTGTTATCCCCAGGCTTTGTGCCATCGCTGACCAAAGCTCAGAAACAAATTGAGGCCCCCTGTCGGACGTAATATCCAACGGGACCCCAAAACGCGCTACCCAAGCCGTTAAAAACGCGCGGTCCACCTCTGCGGCTGTGGTTGATGTCAGTGGGACCACTTCAGGCCAACGCGTGGTGTGGTCCACCATTGTCAAAAGATGCGTGCACCCCTGCGACGAGGGTAGGGGGCCTACGAGGTCGACATGCACATGATCGAACCTCTTGGCCGGGATGTGAAATGGCTCCAAGGGGGCTTTCATGTGTTTGTGTATTTTGGCCCGCTGGCAAGCCATGCAGGCTTTTGCCCACTCCTTAACGTGCTTGCGCAGGCTCGGCCAAACAAACTTCTCTCCTACCATTTTTATGGATGCGCGCATCCCCGGGTGCGCCAGAGAGTGAATCGAGTCAAAAACACGGCGGCGCCACGCGGCCGGCACTACCGGACGCGGTCGTCCTGTAGAGACATCGCAGATTAGGAGGGGCATACCATTTTGCAGCCTCCTGTTCTCCAGCCTTAACCCTGCTGGTCCAGACTGGAGCGCGCACACGTTCGCGTCGCTACCTTGATCCGCAGCCATGGCTGCGTAATCTATCCCCACATGGACTGGGGCCGCGTACGCTTCCGCGCTGCTATTTTGCTCTGCGGCCGCGGTAGTACAATCTACCTCTGCGCAGACTGGAGCGGTTACAGCGCGAGAGAGGCAGTCTGCCACCACATTAAGTTTACCCGCTACGTGTTGAATATCAGTAGTAAATTCTGAAATTGCAGCCAGCTGCCTCTGCTGCCGACCCGACCATGGTTCCGAAACTTTGGCCATCGCAAAAGTGAGCGGTTTGTGGTCGACAAACGCGGTGAAACGCCGACCTTCCAGCCAGAACTGGAAGTGACGAATGGCTAAGTGGAGCGCTAACAACTCCCTGTCGAACGCGCTGTATTTTCGCTCGGCATCACGCCAGGTCCTTCTGAAAAAGGCCAGCGGCTGCCAAGCCCCGGCAACCTGTTGCTCCACTACTGCTCCTATGGCCACGTCTGACGCATCAGTGGTGAGCGCTATGTGGGCCGTTGGGTCTGGGTGAGCCAACAACGCAGCATCCGCAAGGGCTTTTTTTACCTCCGAGAATGCGCGCTCCCGCTCCGGGGACCATTCGATTGCATTTGAGGGTTTTTGTTTTTTAAGCGCGGCATACAATGGTTGCATGAGCTGCGCTGCGCGGGGGAGGAAACGGTTATAAAAATTCACCATTCCCAAAAACTCCTGTAGTGCTTTGACTGTTTGTGGCTGAGGAAAATCTGCTACTGCGCGCACTTTGTCCAGCAGCGGAACTGCTCCCTCTGGGGAGACGCGGTGCCCCAAAAAATCAATCTGCGCCACCCCGAACTGGCACTTCGCTGGGTTGATTATTAACCTGTGCTCCCCCAACCTCCGGAAAACTGCCGTGAGGTCCTTTTTGTGTTCTTCTTCGGACGCGCTGGCTACCAAAATGTCGTCCAGGTAGACGAACACAAAAGGGAGATCGCGTAACACCGCATCCATCATGCGTTGGAAAGTTTGCACGGCGCCTTTAAGCCCAAACGGCATGCGCAAAAACTCAAAAAGTCCGAACGGAGTTATTACCGCTGTTTTGGGAATGTCCTCAGTGTGTACTGGGACTTGATGATAATCGCGGACTAAGTCTATTTTAGAAAAAATGTGCGCCCCCGCCAGATGAACCGAAAAATCCTGAATATGGGGGATTGGGTAGCTGTCGTGCGCTGTGGCGTTGTTCAACCTGCGAAAATCACCGCAACGTCGCCACGAGCCGTCAGCCTTAGGGACCATGTGGAGCGGGGAAGCCCATGGGCTGTTTGAACGTCGAATGATGCCCAACCTTTCCAGGTTGGCGAACTCCTCGCGCGCTATGGTCAGTTTAGCTGCATCCAAGCGCCGAGCTTTTGCAAAAACGGGGGGACCAGCGGTAGTGATAAAGTGCTCCACCCCATGTTTAGCAACGGCTGCTGAAAAAGTAGGAACCGTTAGTGCTGGAAACTGAGTAAGGAGTGTGTGAAACTTACCGCCTGCTGTGGCGACGTTGGCTTGTGCTGTGGGCGGGGACACTCGAGCTGCACAATGGATAGAGTAAAACGAGAGTGCATTAACCAAGCGTCTATTGGGGAGATCAACCAACAACCCATGTGAGCACAGAAAATCAGCACCTAACATGTTGAAACTCACCGCCGCTATAATAAAAGTCCACTCATATGTGCGGCCGTGCAGGGACAGAAGTAGGGTCCTTTCACTGAAGGTCTTAATGCTCGAGCCGTTCGCCGCTGATGCTCCGTGACTCCCGGGGCCCGCCAGCCAGTCAGCGTAGGTTGGCATGATGAAACTCACTTGGGAGCCTGTGTCCACGAGGAATTGCCTCCCAGAACGCGCATCCGTCAGGTAGAGCAGCTTGTTCTGTTCATCGAGGGCCGCAGCTGCTACCGACTCCCGGTCCTGGAATTTCCCGAGCTCTGGAACTGACATGGCGGTATACACTTGCGTGCCCTCTCTGCGAAGCGACGATGGTAAAAACAGAGGTCGTCTCCTCCGCGGTGTCGGGGCTTCGCCGCAGCCGTTGTTGGTGTATCTGCCTCCGTCGCCTCTGGCCCTTTGCCGTTCCCGGTCGTCGCGCCGAGATCTGCCGCTGCTGCGGTGGCCGTGTGCCGTCCGCTGGCGTTGAGGATCCGCTGCGCCTCCTGGGCTAGCGCGCGGAAGTCCCGCTGGGTCACAAACTGGGAGCCCGCCAGGGTCGCCCTCGTCTGCGACGGTAGAGTTCTCAGGAAGATGTGAGTGAAGAGGAAATCGTCGTTGTCTGAGCCTCTCAGCTTCAGCATGTCTTCCATCAGGTCAGCAGGCGTGCTTTCTCCCAAGTCGTGCAGGGCCAGGAGTCTCTCAGCTCTCTCTTGGGCTGAGGGAGTGAAACGCTGGATGAGGGCAGCTTTCAACCCGCCGTATTTGTCGCCAGCGGGTGGGCGCTGCACCAGGCTCCGCACATGTCGAGCTGTGCGGCTGTCGAGTTTGCTGATGACGTGGTAGAACTTTGTGTCATCTGCTGTTATTCCCCCGAGAGCGAACTGGGCTTCGGCCAGGAGGAACCATGAGTCCGGGTTGTCCTGCCAGAATTCTGGTAGCTTGACTGAGACTGCGCTTGCCCGGCTGGTCCCTGGCGAGTCTGGTTCGGGGGAATTGTCTCTGCCCATTATACGTCTTAAGGTCACCAGTGTGGAGAGCGTGAAATGAAGAGGCTGAATTTATTTCTCAATTCAGGTTTAACAATCACGTGTCTCCAACATCTTCTCAAACAGAAAAAGAACTAACTTCCCACATCTCCCCTTTTTATACCCGGGACATCAGAGTACAGAATCACATTGTCACTCACTCCCCAGAGACAATACATCACCCCCCCAGGTCCTCTCTTCTCCACCTAAACCCTGGTGGTCAGGAAGTCTTCTCAGAGCCATTTCTAAAGACACATTTCACACCCTCCTGTCATCCCCAGGAGGTCCAGACATATTGTTCCTTCTAAGACGTGAGGTAACAGTGATATACATATGCAGCCTAAGCATCTCAAAAGTAATATACATATGCAGCTTAAGCATCTCAAATATGTGTGCCACAGCAGGTAGCTTTATTCTGAATTCTCTTTTCCAATGTTTTTTTCCTGTTGATCCTGTGTGTTAGACTCATACACTTTAAAACAGTGTTTTGTTTTGTTTTTGTTTTTGTTTTTTACCTTTTTTGAGCCAAGGTGGCACCCTTTTTACATCGGAAAAAAATCCCCCAGGACCCCACCAGTCTAAAATATTATAAAATGACAGATTGTAGCCTATTAAAACATATCTAATGACAATTTAGTATTTAATTTGTTTATACTCAGTGTGAAACATGGCGTGGTCCCATACAAAGTTAATGGATAGACACAAATCCGTAGGTGTTTGCTTCGGGCTGCGCAAATACATGCTGGCGTTGGATTTTGTTCAACTTGGGCTAGGAGTTCACTTGAAGCTTTTGCCATTGGTCAGGGGCATAGGACTGGGGGGTGGGGGGTGGGGGGTTACTGTTTACTTCAAGGCCCACTGCAGGGAAGGGCCCTCGAAAAGCCTGGAATGAAAACTTTTTTGTGTTGCATTCTTCTCATTTCTAATTAATTAATGTCATAGTAAAATTCACCCTAGCTGAATGAGGTGTTTAAGAGACTGAATTTTGCATTAACAGTAATGATGGATGTTGTTTGAGGCCCCTATCACCCCTTTAAAAAGGTGCAAAATAGTTTAGTCCACACACCTGAACCTGGTTGATTCAACTGCAGGACCAGTCAGACAGCAACCTGCAGCCTATATCTACAGTATGTCTGCTTCCTCAGCCAGGTTAGTGCATTGTTGCCCTAATCCTCACCTTTTATATTTATTTATTGCCTTGTGAAAGTACAGGCAATGTTATGGGTGATATTCATAAAGTTAGCATTTAGTAGAACTACAAAGGTATAAACGTAGTTTCAGTACAAATTTGCAGTAATAAAGGTGCAAAAATATGGTAATTTCAACTTAAAGTCACATATTTACTATAAGCAATTCCCAAGTTTATGAGAAAAACGTTTGATTTTCGTGAGAAAAAAACAGATTTTCCTAATGGCACCACCCCACACACATTTCTAAGAAAAACAACCTGAAATTTACAACAGTAAAGTCACAAATCTATACAGTCTTGAAAAAATTAGGACACCCTGTAAAAGCCTGTGTGTGGTTTTTTTTTTTTTACATATTTGGACATCTGGATATTTAATATCAATGTTAAAAATACTGGGAGATTCATGTAATACAACTAAACAATTAAAAATGAATTAAAGATTTTTTTCAAATTTTCTATAAAATGTAATTCTAAACAAATAGTGAGGAATAAATTAGGACCCCCCCCAAAAAAATCTCTTTTAGGACACCCCCACATTCATTCCCACTTAAAATGGCTAAAATAAATGTTAAAAAAATGCAAATAAAAACAAAAACAGTGTTAGACATAGCTACAGTTAGGCCCAAAAATATTTGGACAGTGACAAATTTTATTTTAGCTGTTTACGAAAACATATTCAGGATACAATTATATAATCAATATGGGCTTAAAATGGACTTCCGGTTATGGCGGCCACATAGGAAGACGCGTTTCACTCTATTCTGCTCTTAAAAATAAAAAGTCGGCAAATAACTCTCTCATTTGGAACAAAACCTATCCCAGCGTTTGGGCGAGGATATGCCGGTAAAGCTAAGGCTGGGAAATCAGGTGGAGGAAAAATTGAACCGCCGAAACAGTCCAAGTTAACGGACTTTCACGTTCGTGATGAAGCAGAAAAATCTCCAGATATGGCAGAGCAAGCTAGCGGTGGAGCGGTGACTGCTGGCAACGGCACAGGTGCAGTGCTCGCTGCCATTAGCTCAGTGAGAGCAGACTTTTCCACTAAATTTGATGGGATTATAGCAGCGATAGAAGGAATGAGAAAGGAATTAAGCGACTGTATGGAACGAGTATCGCAGGTGGAGCTCCGAATTTCCAGTGCTGAGGATGACGTCACCAGCCTACAATTAAAGGTGCTCACTTTGGAATTAAAAAATAAACGTCTGGAAGATAATGTCCTGGACTTAGAATCCTGGTCAAGACGGAACAACCTGAGGCTGGTGGGTCTCCCAGAGGAAACGGAGGGTCAGGACCCATGTTCCTTTTTGGAAAAGTGGATTCCAGAAGCGCTGAACAACGCGGAGCTGCAGTCATCGGTCGTCTTAGAGAGCGCCCACCGAATCGGCCCACCGAGAGATAATAAGGCACCACCGAGGACGCTGATTATGAAGTTCCTCAGCTACAGAGACAGGATGACGATCTCCAACGCGGCGTGAGCCAAAGGAGAAATTAAATACCAGGATCAACAGGTGCGGTTCTACCCAGATTTGGCCACAGGAATCCAACAATTAAGGAAACAGTTTGACCCCGCCCGTAAAGAGCTGCGCAACCTTGGGATTCGTCATGGAGTGATTCATCCTGCAAGATTGCTGGTCACATATAAGGGCAGAACCCACACCTTCAAGACCCCTGAGGAGGCGCAGGAGCCCATCAAGCAGATCCAAGAAGAGACTGGTGGGAGCTAAGCATGAACAAAATATAAGGTAGAATATTTAAGCATTTGCACAGGCATCTGACTGATCTGAAGCATATAGCAAGTTTACAAAATATAGATTGTATTATATATTTAAAACAAAACAAAACAAAAAAACCCTATGATGTACAAAGTTGCTATAAAATTTTGGAGTTAAGTTGGAAAACTGCAGAAGAGAGTTAATGTTACGTCATTAAAAGCAGTAGAGTTAGGGTGATTGGGAGGATGAAGAAGGAGTGGCTTTGGCTGGTCCTCGCGGGTGTGGAGCGGTCGATGGCTATAGTGGGAGACGGAATTTTTTTTTTTGATTTTGGGGGGATTACCACGAATGTGGGAAGGGGGAATTTGTTTGTGTGTAGTTTGTAGGATGAATGTTCAACCACTCATGTTTTTGCTTCTCTGTGTGAGCATGTTTACATTGCGAGGTAATCTCAAACTCCTTATTGATCATAGACCAAAGCGTTAATCTTAATTTAATTTCATGGAATTGCAGAGGTCTACAAAATTTAAAAAAACTTAAACAAGTTATGAATAAAATAAAAGACATAGGTTCAAAAATTGTGTTTTTACAAGAAACTCATCTAATAGAGGAGGATGTAAAAAGAATTAGGAGAAGATGGCAAGGAAGTGTATTCACCTCATCATTTTCATCCCGAGCCAGGGGAGTTATGACTCTCATACATAAATCAATCCCATTTCAAGTGAAAAATGTAATTGGAGACAAATTTGGAAGATATCTAATCATTCAAGGATCTTTGTTATTAGAAAATATAAATCTGGTGAACTTATACGGTCCCAATATAGATGATCAAAAGTTCTTTGCTAATTTATTTCTTATTTTATCATCACTTACAGGGCAACATATAATAGCAGGGGATTTTAATTGTACATTGAACCCCGGTATAGATAGATCAACAGGACTGGACTGTATGCACAATGGATGCAGGATGATCATTAATCATTTTATGAAAGAATTGAGATTGCTAGATATATGGAGAGAAATGAAACCACAAGTTAAAGCCTACTCTTGTTATTCTAATACCTACAAGACATTCTCACGTATTGACTATTTTTTGATCTCCACAGAATTAAGGTCCAAGATTCAAAACTGCTTTTATGATAATATTGTGATCTCTGATCATGCACCCTGCTGTCTAATATATGTAGATAAGAAATTGACAAAGGAACCAGGTAGGTGGCAATTTCAGCATAAATGGCTTCAGGATGAGGAATTTGTTAAGTACATAGAAAAACAGATAGATGAGTTCTTTGATATCAATACTACACAAACATCAGCATGTATAATGTGGGAGGCTTTCAAAGCTTTTATTAGGGGGCATATTATTAGTTATACAGGTTCAAAATCTAAGAAGACCCGAGAGGAGAGAGTCCAATTGGAACATAAAATAAAAATTCTTCAAGAAAAAGTGTATGCAGGAAGTGACCCAAAGTTAGAGAGCGAATTACTGATTCTAAGAGCTGAATATGACAAAAAATCAGCGAATAGAGCTGCCTCGAGTCTTCTAAGATTGAAGCAATCTTTTTATGAACAAGGTGAAAAATCAGGAAAATTATTGGCATGGCAGATTAAACAATTAGAATTTAAAACACCAATTACCAGTATTATAAGTAATGGACAGGCAGTTGTAGATCCTTTAGAAATTAATAGTGCCTTTAGAGATTACTATGAAAAATTATATGATACAAAAAATGAAACTGACTTAACAAAACTAAATGGGTTTTTGGACGGATTATCTATACCGTGTATTCCAAATGAAAACAGGGAGATACTGGAGTCTAAAATTAGTCAAGAAGAAGTTGGGCTAGCCATTGATAATATGAAATCAGGAAAAAGTGCAGGACCAGATGGTCTTCCAGTTGACCTCTATAAAAAATTTAAGAATAAATTAATAAAACCATTTTTGGAAATGGTTTTAGAAGCATTTCAAAATAGTAATTTACCACCATACATGAATAATGCCTTAATTATACTGTTGCCAAAACCAGGTAAACCCTCTAATAAATGTGAAAATATGAGACCAATAAGCCTATTAAATGCTGACCTTAAGATAATCTGTAAAATTTTAGCAAGACGACTACAAGAAATATTACCAAATATTATTAACCGAGATCAGAATGGCTTTATAAAGGGAAGACAAGGCTTCCATAATGTAAGAAGACTATTTAATATTATCTATTCTAATAAAGAAGCACTGGATACAGCTCTCCTATCATTGGACGCCAAAAAGGCCTTTGATAGGGTCGAATGGCCCTTTCTTTTTGAAGTCCTACAAAGGTTTGGACTTGGAAATAATTTCATAAAATGGGTTCAGATAATATACGATAATGCTACAGCAGAAATCCTAACAAACAGCAATATTTCAAAATCAATAAATATCAATAGAGGATGTCGACAAGGCTGTCCACTTTCACCTTTACTGTTTACTATGGCAATTGAACCTTTAGCAATGGCAGTACGTTTACATCCACAAATATATGGAATTAAAGTAGGACCAACAGAACATAAAATCTCCCTGTATGCCGATGACATAATTTTGTTTATGTCGAATCTTAAAAAATCAATTCCGACTTTGTTGAATTTAATAAAGAATTTTGGGGAAATATCAGGATATAAAAAAAAATAAAACTAAATCTTCAATATTAATGCTAAATGAGACCCAGAGAAATCACCCAGCTCCTGAGGTAAATCAATTCAATGTTGTAAATCAGTTTAAATATTTAGGAATTCAAATTGTGCCTAAGCTAGAATTAGTCGCCAGTGCCAACTATGAAGCCTTAATGACAGACATTAATGAGTTACTTCAGAGATGGATGTCACTACCAATGTCGATGATTGGGAGAATCAATATACTTAAAAGTAATATCTTACCCAAAATACTTTATTTATTTCAATACGTTTCTTTACCACCACCTTCAGATCTATTCTCAAGAATTAAAAAAAAGTTAGTAGTAGATTAGTTTATTTGACAGGGACAGTGCAATAAACATAGACAATTAATCAAAGACAATCAATCTGATGTGTTGCACATAGAGTGTATAGCTATTAGCTAATTTGCAACTCTTGTCCCTGGATGGGCTTTAGAAAAAAGAATCAAGATAAAAAATATACACAATAACCACATACATCAATGCAGAAAAATTATAAATACACAATTATAAATATTATAAATATTATAAATACACAAATATAACAGCCTGACTCACATTTAACATAAATATTATAAATATTATAAATACACAAATATAACAGCCTGACTCACATTTAACACATATAACATAACTCACATTTGCCTATTTCAGGCCTTCCTCCCTCCGTCACTCACTATAAACAGTGGAACAGTTTATAACAGTTAGTGGAATTTATATGGAACAATAGAAAGGCTAGATTACGTCTGTCCTTACTATATTTACCATTTGATCGTGGAGGTCTGAAATGTCCAAACTTTATGTTGTATTACTGGTCAGCACAACTGAGGTCTATGACATATTATTTTTCATCAAATGATCTCCCTCACTGGACTGAAATGGAATCATACAATTTACCTTTACCTCTTCCCATATTCATATACTCAGACTCGGCAAAAAAATTACAGAAACAAGTTAAAAATCCATTTGTAAAGCATATGATCAAAATAAGGTGTGAAACCAAAAAATATTTAAAAGAACCACACTTACTGTCACAATTTAGCCCAATATGGGGTAATCAATATTTTACACCAGGGAGAGCGGATGCTGTATTTAAAGTATGGAATTTAAAAGGGATTCAAAAGATTCAAGACTTATATCTGTCATGTTCAGATAACATAATGTCTTTTGAAGAACTGAGGATCAAATTTAATCTTAATAGAACACATTTTTTTAAATATCTTCAGCTTAGGAACTTTATTCGATCAAATCAAAATAATGCTCTCACCCGACCTATTTATTCATCCTTGGAAAAATTTTTGACGAAAGACAGTAAGAGAAAGGGTATTATTTCAGAGTTTTATAACTCATTGACACTATCCTCAATTGAAAACTCACAGAAAAGAATGAATTATTGGAAAGAAGACCTGCAAACTGAAATTTCAGAGGAACAATGGGAATTGGCTTGTACAGAAGCTCAAACCAAATCAATAAATGTACGTCTTAAATTGATACATTTTAAATGGTTAATGCGGATGTATGTTACACCGGTGGAGTTAAATAGATATAACAAAAACATACCAGATACGTGCGCAAAATGTATGGAAAGTAAAGGAACCTTATTTCATTGTTTATGGGAATGTAGAAAAAGTAGAATGTTTTGGGAAGAGGTGAGGGTAACAATTGAAAAAATAATTTCAAAACAAATCATATTGAATCCTAAATTGTTTTTGTTGGGTCTGCATCCAGAAAAGCATAACTTTAATAAAAGTGAAAGAGCATTCATAGACCTCAGTTTGCTTAATGCCAAAAAATGTATTGCACTATTGTGGAAAAAGACTTATAGACCAGATGTGACTCAGTGGTTAAGACAGATGTTAACAAACCTTCCTCTAGAAAGAATAACATACATACTGAAATCAAAGGAAATTGTGTTTGAGAACATATGGAGACCTTTCATTGATTATGTAAAGAATTTAAACATAACTTTTGAAGGAGAAGGTGAATGATGTGTGTGGACCTTGTAAATTCCAAACTGGCGAATGTATAATATGTATACTTATGTAATGGATTGCCTAGACTAAACAGAGGAGCATTGTTGAAGACCTGTTCTTGTTAGTGGTTGTCGATGTTTTTAGTACATTTTTTTTAAAATTACTTTAGTGTTAGTGTTTGATTGTTTGTGTTATGTTTGTAAAAAAAAAGGTTCAATAAAAAATATAGTGGAAAAAAAAATATGGGCTTAAAATGCAGACTCTCAGTTGTAATTTGAGAGTATTCACATCCAAATTGGAGCAAGGGTTTAGGAAGTACAGCTCTTTAATACGTAGCCGCCTCTTTTTCAAGGGACCAAAAGTAATTGGACAATTGACTCAGAAGGCTGCAAAAAAAAAATAACAAGGCTGCATGGGCTCTTCCCTCGTTAACCTGTCATCAATTAAGCAGTTAAAAGGTCTGGAGTTGATTCCAGGTGTGGCGTTTGCATTTGGAAGCTGTTGCTGTGACCACACAACATGCGGTCAAAGGATCTCTCAATGGAGGTGAAATAGACCATCCTGAGGCTGAAAAAAAAGAAGAAATCCATCAGAGAGATAGCAGAAATGTTAGGAGTGACCAAATCAACAGTTTGGTACATTCTGAGAAAAAAAAAAGTGCACTGGTGAGCTTGGGAACTCAAAAAGGCCTGGACGTCCACGGAAGACAACAGTGGTGGATGATCGCAGAATCCTTTCCATGGTGAAGAACAACCCCTTCACAACATCCACTCAAGTGAAGAACACTCTCCAGGAAGTAGGTGTATCAGTATCTAAGTCTACCATAAAGAGAAGACTTCATGAGAGTAAATACAAAGGATTCACCACAAGGTGCAAACCATTAATCAGCCTCAAAAATAGAAAGGCCAGAATTGACTTTGCCAAAAAACACCTGAAGAAGCCAGCCCAGTTCTGGAACAGCATTCTTTGGACAGATGAGACTAAGATCAACCTGTACCAGAATGATGGGAAGAAGAAAGTTTGGAAAAGAATTGGATCAGCTCATGATCCAAAGCACACCACATCTTCTGTAAAACATGGTGGAGGCAGTGTGATGGCATGGGCATGCATGGCTTCCAATGGCACTGGGTCACTTGTGTTTATTGATGATGTGAAAAAGACCGAAGCAGCCGGGTGAATTCTGAAGCATACAGGGATATACTTTCTGCTCAGATTCAGCCAAATGCAGCAAAGTTGATTGGACGGCGCTTCACAGTACAGATGGACAGTGTTCCAAAACATACTGCAAAAGAAACCCAGGAGTTTTTTAAAGCAAAGAAGTGGAATATTCTGCAATGGCCGAGTCAATCACCAGATCTCAACCCAATCGAGCATGAATTTCACTTGCTCAAGACAAAACTTAAGGCAGAAAGACCCACAAACAAGCAACAACTGAAGAGCTGCAGTAAAGGCCTGGCAAAGCATCACAAAGGAGGAAACCCAGCATTTGGTGATGTCCATGGGTTCCAGACTTCAGGCAGTCATTGCCTGCAAAGGATTCTCAACAAAATATTGAAAAGTAACATTTTACTTAGGGTTATGTTTATTTGTCCAATTACTTTTGAGCCCCTGAAATGAGGAGCGTTTGTATAAAAATAGCTACAATTCCTACATGTTTAATCATATATTTTTGTTCAACCCCTTGAATTAAACCTTAAAGTCTGCACTTCAATTCCATTGTAGTTGTTTCATTTCAAATCCAATGTGGTGGCATGCAGAGCCCAAATCATGAAGATTGTGTCACTGTCCAAATATTTCTGGGCCTAACTGTATGTGAACATTTATTAATAAAGAACTGAATATTTAATGGGGTGTCCTGATTTTTTCACATGACTGTATATAGATGGATGGATGTACTTTATTGATCCCAAACTGGGAAATTACAGTGTAACAGCAGCATGACACAGTAGACAACCAAAATGACAGAAACACACACAGCATAATAGAAAAAGGAGTTATCCAGGGAAGTAAAGTAAAAATGCTTAGATAACATATATATTTTAGTGGTGTCGGCATTATCAAGTTAATCACCAGTTAACGCTTTGCCCCCATTAATGGCGACAAATTTTATGATCGTGGTTAACGGCAGAAAGTGCAAACAGTACTTTTTGACCTAGCGGCTCTCCATACCAAAGCCATTCTGACCACAGACACTGTGCGTACCATGTAGACATTGTTCAGTCAAACAAACTGGATTACAGCCATGGATATCCCCAAAGTGCTGTCATGTTTAAATTTACAACGTTATCTGTCGGAGCTCTCACCTGGATAATTGTTACAGCCTCCTCCAAAACTTTGCCTGGATGTTGTGTTGTTCTTCTTTTGTGGAAGCTAGCTAGCTAGTAGCTACTAGTTACATGCTAGATTATAGCTGACCTCCAGCTGCTGATGTAGACAAAAATTTGCCCGTTTTCATGCTCATAGGTCCAACTGTTGGTGAATAGCAGTCTAAAAAAATTCTCAAGCTGTGTTTGTAATGTCCATTCACTCCCCGGCTATTGTTGCAGCACGGTGGGGTGTAATCACGAGCAAGATAGTTGTTTGTTTACATTTGCAATTTTTCTGCTAAAAGGGAAATTGTCTGTTCTGACACACAAGGTTTTGTGTTGATCTCCTTAAAAGTGGTGGATGTTTGCTTTGCTTATCTTTTATTTTAGTGATTTTATTGACCATGGTTTCTACTTGTGCTGAGTTTTATATTGACTTGTTGGTTTTATATTGTTCTTGTGCTAGTGTCCCGCTCCTTGTTTTTATGTGTGTCCTTGTTGTACAGCACATTGTGTAGCGAGTGTTGCTTTTTAAAGTGCTTTGTAAAGTTGACTGATTAATGGATTGATTGATTTGCTACGGGAGAAAGAGCAAGCTCCTTTTGTGGCTGCTGGTTCTTGTTATTGAGCCCTGGCATTCTGTTGTTTGCACATGCAGTAATACTTTTGAGAATTTTCTGGAGAATATTCTGGATAGTTTTTGTCATTTTAGATAATTGAGAGCTTTAATAAACCTGCAGGTGAAGACAGCAAGCATATTTGTCCGCTCCCATGTTCATAACAGTATGATAAACTTGAAAAATTACTGACTTAACCCCTTGCACTCCGGGCAATTTTCCTAAAAATGCCAAAAAATAATGTGCCCAAAGTAAATCGAAAGCTGTTATTCAACCCTTTGCAGCATCTTCATGGGGTTGGTCTCATTTAAAAGAAAACACTTTGAATTTTTTGGCAAAAAAAACAATCTCTCTACGTGCTCCGGCCACTGAGTTACAGTCATCTAAACATACTGAACTTAAAGAAAATAAATTTGGACACAGTGTTTTTTTGGATACAAATGCTTGCAAATAACACACAACTGTCCGATCCGGCTGGACAATGCAACAGAAATGTAGAACCAAGTGTTATCAAGCTGAGATCCAAATTTGGTAACAATACCACAAAAAATGAATATTTTACACAGCTTTGTTCTCAGGCTGTTCCCAGGTGTTTTGGAACTGTGCCAAATGGCACAGTTTGGAAAAACATCTGTAACTTTTGAATAATTCAATGTAGAAGCTTCATTTTGGGCTCTAATGAAAGGTCACACTCAGGGCTGTGTCTGTGTGTATGTGTGTGTGGGGGGGTTGTCCCCCCCCGCTAAAAAAGACGGAGTTCGGCCCTCGCTACATGATGGATTACACTCCTTGCATGTTTTCACAGCGCCACCCCCCCCTCGCTGCAGAAGACGGCCATCACATGAAGGAATAGACTCATATGCTTCCCCCCCACAGACCGGGGGCGTTCGGACCGTGAACGCCCCCCCCCCGCTCCTCTTCTGCAGCGGGGGGGGGGGGGGGGCGTTCACGGTCCGAACACGGCAAATGAACCGTTTATCGCGGCGCACGCACTTCGTACTTCGTGCGCAGTACAGTTGTAATTTACCGATTGGTCAAAAGTCATTTTTGGATTACAGTTTTCAGGGATAAATAATAATTTAGCTTATAACACCTTACCTCTTCACAGCAGCAGAGTCATGGCGAACTTCTCTTCCCCATTGTAAGACGAACGCGACGCTGCTCGGCTCGTGGATCCCGATCAAAACATAATTCCATTATTGCAGTTTTGGTGAATGATTTACGACCTTTGTCGTCGGCCTCCGTCGGTCTATGATGACGGAAGAGAATCCTAAACGTCTATTCTGCTGGAATGAGTGCAGGTCCCACTTGTGGGTGTTCTCCATGCTGCGGGGTCTGGAGCAGATTCGTCCAGCGTCCTTTGTTTTCATCTGCTGCAGCAGTAAATCTCTCTTCACCCAGCCTGAATTTCTGTGCTTCAATTGGCTCCTGCATTCACAGTAGGCGGGTCCTCCTTCCTAGGTTTTCATTCATTGGCTCTTCAAGGTTTCAGAAACCCAATTCAAGGCTCTTATTAGTCGAATGAGAGGTCAATCAGATGAACTAATCTGTTCGCGGCTGTCTCTGCAGTTTTTTTTTTAGTGGCGCTTGGACGCCACTACATCACCATCATCACCTACATCACCACAATCTGGTCTATGCGTCAGAGTGCGCACGAGTGCGCCCTCGTGCGTCTTAGGACGCAGAGACTTGCCCGCCCGCGGAACAACGGAGCGCAAGTGGTTAAGATACACTGTATCTGTATGGAAAAACATGCAATTAACACGTTATTAATCACGATTAACTCAACATTCCAGAAGATTAATCGCGATTTAAAATTTTAATCGTCCAACACCACTAATATATATACACACTCACTCACTCACTCATGCCCGTTATGCCTCCTGGCATGTAGGATGGCAACAAAAGATCACTCCTGCTTGTTTTGGGCCAGCCACCGTCCCCCAGCTGAGGTTCAGAATCATGAGCTTGTTCTCCACGGTCCATTGCCAGGTGTTCTTGGGCCGTCCACTTTTCCATTTCCCTTCAGGTGTCCAGTGTAGGGCTCTTCGGGTAATGCTTCCCTGCTCTCTTCTCATGTGACCGATCCATCTCCTCCTCATTATGATGTTGTCCATGCTTTCCTGGTTACACCTTTCAAGCAAATGCTGGTTGGAGATGGTATTCGGACACTGAATGCATAGAATTCGTCTGAGGTTCTTTGTGTGGAATGTGGATAATTTGTTGATGTCGCACTCTGTCATTCTTCAGCATTCTGAGCTGTAGAGTAGTGTGGACAACATACAGCTCTGGTACAGCCTTAGCTTGGTCTTGGTGCTGTACTGGGATGACTTCCACACACTGTTCAGCATTCTGAAGGTGTTTCTAGCCTTTCCGAGATGGGATTTGATGTCACTGCCTACTCCTCCATCATGTCTGACAATGCTGCTAAGGTAGGTGAATTCTTCTGTGGTTGGTGAGTTCTCTCCATTGACTTGGATTGGCTCAGGGTTGTAAATGTTCATTGTCATAACTTCGGTTTTCTTCTGGCTGATCTTCAAGCCCACGCTGTGCAAACTTGCTCAGTCAAGATGTTTTCTCTTGCATATGATGATCTGTATGTGAGACCAAGG
Source organism: Pholidichthys leucotaenia (assembly GCA_020510985.1). Classification (NCBI taxonomy): domain Eukaryota; kingdom Metazoa; phylum Chordata; class Actinopteri; order Cichliformes; family Pholidichthyidae; genus Pholidichthys; species Pholidichthys leucotaenia. The sequence continues at coordinate 342,145,319 of CM035843.1, forward strand.
CTAGATCATCTGCAATGTCAAGATCTTCTAAGTTTGAGAAGAGTGTCCATCTGATGTCCTTTGCCTGGTCTTCCGTTGTTCTTCTCAACACCCAGTCAATGGTGATGTTGAAGAGTAGCACCGACATAGCACATTCTTGTCTCACACTGGTCTTCAGTTCAAAGCTGGTGCTGCTGTGCCTCGCTCTGCATGTGAAGTTGTCATAGAAGCTCCTGATGACACTGACAAGCTGTTCTGGTATTCCATAAGCATGTAGTATCTGCCAAAGACTGTCACGGTGGATGCTATCAAAGGCTTTCTCAAAGTCCACAAAGATGATGTAAAGTTGTCTCTGCCATTCTGTACACTGCTCGATGATGTTCCACAAGGTAAAGATCTGGTCAATGCATCCCCTTCCTTTCCTAAAGCCTGCCTGCTCTTTTCTGAGTTGTTGGTCCACTGCCTCAGAAATTCTCTGCAAGATGATCTTGGACAGGATCTTACTAGGCATAGACAGGAGGGTGATGCCACGCCAGTTGTTACAGTTACTCAGGGCACCTATTTTGGGGATCTTGATGATGTCTTCTGTCCAGTCATCCGGCAGTTTCTTTCCTTCCCAAATTTTAGTCAAGAGTGGTTAAAGTATCTCAGTTTCAAACTCTGGGTCTGCTTTGAACGGCTCTGCATTGAGGTTGTCCTGTCTGGGAGTTTTTCCATTCTTCATGGATCTGATAGCAGCTATGATTTATTCCTTCTCCGGTGGCGTTGTGTTGACTTCCAGGTCAGTCTCTGCTGCCTGAATATCTGCCTCTAATGCCGGTGCTGGCCTGTTCACAACCTCACTGAAGTGGTCGGCCCATCGTGCTTCTTGCTCTGCTTTTGATGTGAGTCGTCGGCCTTATTTGTCCATAATTGGAATGTCATATGTTCCTCGGTACTCGCCAGCCACAATCTTGGTGATCTTATACACCTTTCCCTGCTCACCTCTATTGGCTGCCTCTTCTGCCTCTCTGGCAAGATCTTCCAGAAAGGCCCTCTTGTCTGCTCTTGTCATTTGCTTGTCTGTTTTGTTAGTTTCTTTGTTTTCCTCTCTAAATCTCGCTTTCAGCCTTTCTGACCTGGGGCCTCATGCACAAAGGGTACTTGCGCACAAAAACATGGCATACGTCCTTTTCCACGGAAAATTTCAGATGTATCAAAAATGAAATGACTGTGAAAATATGCACAGCCCCACGGCATCTTCATGGCTGGTGTATGTACTATGTTTCTACTGATATTGGTCCGTTGGCGACACTTAGAGGTGATGTTGGGAGACTGATAATGACATGACAATTATTGTACACACCAGAGACACATGATGAACAAACATCCAAGTGTGTGCAATTAGATGAGTGGATATAAAAGCAAGTGCAAAGAAGTGCAGAAACTGCCTCTAACAACAATGGCGTTAGCATTATTAGAGGATATTGCAAGTCATGCAGTGAAAAGAGAAAGGGTATTTAGAGACAGAAGATTTTCTGGCTCAGTATGATGACTAGCTTGTCAGCCATTTTAGGTTTCCACGGGCAGTCTTTGTGGAACTGTGCTCAGAGCTACGGCCACTCTTGGAGTGGACATGACGAGAAGCCATGCGCTGCCCATTCCAGTGCAGGTGCTGACAACTCAGGGGTTTTTGGAAACAGGGGCATTCCAGAGGGAGCTGGCAGACCAATTGGGAATTTCCCAGTCAACCCTGAGCCGAGCTATGCCAGCTGTGTGGGATGGCATTATCCGGCTGTCATCCAGATACATCTTATTCCCATACAACGCAGTTGAACAGGCCAATATCAAAGCACAGTTTGCATCGAGAGCCGGTATTCCCATTGATTTTGATGAACAGCATTGTTGGGAACAAACTACAAGCTGGCACTGTGCGGATGGGTGGCTTCTTGGTGAGTAAATTCATGTAATTGTCCTAATAATAACCCACCTCATGCGCAATGTGCCTTTGCGCCCCCAAATATCACCCTGTCTTCAAGGCTTCATTACAAGTCAGTGGGTCGAGTAAGTGACTTTTTTTGCTGATTAAACTACAGTTTCACAGCATTCTACCAAGCCCCCAGTTGCCTCTGTGTGTACAGTGGTTATGTCAATAAACACATGCGTAAAGTATGAAATGCAGCAGTCTCACCCTTTCCCTGGCGCACTTCATTCATTTACAGTAGTAGTGTGTGTAATCCATGTAAGTTGTATATAACTATAAAGGATGAGATTTGCATTTTGGGCATAAAATATGTACTTGTCGAGTCTAATATGATCTGCTTTCAGCTGACAGGTGACCTTGGCTACCCACTAAATAGGTTCATATTGTCTTCTTTCTCGTGACTGTTTTCCTTTAATTCAACTAGCTGATCCTACCGGCTGGTCACAAATTGAGTGATTGATTCATCGTTTCAAATAACACTGTATAAAAGATACAACATATATTTAAAAACAATGGGATGACACAAGAAAGTGCACACACTTATTTCCATTATGGTCCCTAAAAAGAGGTTGCAGCTGGTCGTTTACCTTGAACCTTCTGCTTTGAAATCTGGCACTGTAACCACTGAGCTATACACACTACAAATTCAATTCAGTTCAATTCAACTTTATTTATATAGTGTAGAAGAGCTTGGAAATGAAGAGGCGATTTGGTTTATAAGCAAAGCTTTAATATTCAGCTCTTCTAACAAGTCTCATCTGGTGCAGAGAGTGGCAGAAGGGAAAAGAGACAGAATCTCTCCCACTCACTGGTTATATACATGCACACAACAAAAGACATGCATAACAAAGGCTGACATCCCTCATAATCTTAATCCCCCCATTGTCCTGGTATTTCCTCTCCTCGCCTTGGGGGGTGAGGGTGGCTCCTCCGGTCTCCTCCGCCGCGTCCGGGAACGTCTTTGTTCTTCACTCGGCGGGTGAGAGTCCTTTGTCCTTTCAGAGGTGTGAAGTTCTTTACATATGTAATCACCAAACATTTCCACATGCTTTAACATATGTAGGTTATGGAATATATGGTTAATATAGACCACAGGCCCCCCAAACAACTAAGAAAAGACAACAGGAAGGTTCACAGTCTAAGATAGTTATTATGACATACTAAGTGTTACATCTGTTGCCACGGAAGAAACTTTCTAGCAGCCATGCTCCTAAGAGAGTTCAGTGGTAATTATAACAGCATAGTAAAATCATAAGTCAGTCCTAAACTGTTGCAGCACAATTAGTGAAAAATTGTGGAGTGGTTTGTATCAGTCCCTGTGCTGTCTGGGTTTTAATCTTCTCCCAAAACTGCTGTAGGTTGGTTTAGGCGCCCTGCTGGGACCTTCTTGAGAGGGATCTGTAGTGTGGGAAGGAGAGAGGTTAACTGTTCCCTGCTGGGGGGCTGAGTCTTTTCTCTTGGGGGGTCTACCCCGCCGAGGTGCTCTCGCCAACTGTGCAGGCTCGTCTTTCAACAAGAAGGCAGGTTTAAGTCTGTCAGTGCTGACTGTTTCTTTTCTATCCCCAAAATCAAGCACAAAGTGTTTATCACCATGTTCCAGCACTCTGAATGGCCCATCGTATACTGGGCGAAAGGTAGGTTTTAAAGCTTCATGCTTAACAAAAACGAACTCAGCATTTTTTAAAGTTTGAGGGACAAAAACCTGTGGGAAGGAGTGATGGGCTGGACTGGGGAGAGAGCCCGGTCCGTTGCTGCCTAAAAACCTTGGGACTGGAAGGTGCCCTGGCTCTGGGTTCTCTGGTAAAAATTCACCTGGGAGCCTGAGAAGTTGTGCAAACACTAATTCTGCGGGGGAGGCGTCTAGATCCTCTTTAGGCGCAGCACGCAACCCCAATAAAACCCAGGGAAGTTTATTTACCCAATTTGTGTCTGTTAGTGACGCTCTGAGGGCAGCCTTTAAAGAACTGTGAAAACGCTCGCATAACCCATTAGCCTGAGGGTGATAAGCGGTGGTGCGATGAATTGTTGCCCCTAAGCTGTTGGACATGGCTGACCAGAGCTCTGAGACAAATTGAGGCCCCCTATCGGACGTGATGTCCGATGGGACGCCGAAACGTGCCACCCAGTTTGTCAGAAAAATGCGAGCGACTTCCTCCGCTGTGGTTGCCGCTAGAGGGACTGCCTCTGGCCAGCGCGGTCTATCATTGTTAGCAGGTGTGTGAAACCTTGGGAGGAAGGTAGTGGCGCCACGAGGTCGACATGAATGTGGTCGAACCTTCTCGCAGGGATTGGAAAAGGCTCCAGAGGGGCTTTTGTGTGTCTGTGTATTTTGGCGCGCTGACAAGAAATGCAAGTTTTTGCCCATTCTTTTACGTTTTTGCGCAGGCCTGGCCACACAAACTTTTCGGCGACCATTTTAACCGAGGTGCGCACACCTGGGTGCGCGAGGGAGTGAATTGCGTCGAAAACACGGCGGCGCCATGTAGCTGGTACTAACGGGCGAGGTCGGCCGGTTGAAACATCGCATATTAGGGGGGGCACGCCGTCGTGTAAACCCTTTTTCTCCAGCCTTAACCCTGTTGGTAAGATAAGATAAGATAAGATAAGCCTTTATTAGTCCCACAACGGGGAAATTCCAGGATTGCAACAGCACAGGGATAGCAACACTCAGAGCAACAATCAGAAGGCAAGAAAAAAAACAAGCAAGCAAGAGCAGCTAATAAACATATGTACGTATTACTATAAAATATATATATATACACACACACACAGACACACAGTGCAGAGCATTGTAGCTGGATGGAATAAATATATGAATATGTGAACACACAGTGCAGAGCATTGTAGCTAGATGGAATAAATATGTAAATATATAAACACCCACAGTACGGAGCATTGCAGCTAGGTGGAATAAATATGCAAGTATATAAACACACACAGTGCGGAGCAATGTAGCTAGATGGAATAATATGTAGATATATAAATATATAAACACCCACAGTACGGAGCATTGTAGCTAGATGGATTGGTCCAGACAGGAGTGCGCGCACGTCCGCGTCACTGCTTTGTTCCTCCGCCATGGCTGCATAATCTATCCCTGCATGGATAGGTGCTGCGTATGTGTCTGCGTTAGTGAAGAGTTCTGCTGCTGAGGCAGTAGAATCTGTCTCCTCGCGCTCTGGTGGTGTCACAGCACAAGAGAGACAGTCTGCCACTACGTTAAGTTTGCCTGCCACGTGTCGAATGTCTGTGGTGAACTCTGAAATCGCAGCCAGCTGTCTTTGTTGCCTGCCTGACCATGGTTCTGAAATTTTAGCCATAGCAAAGGTGAGCGGTTTATGGTCTACAAAAGCCATGAAACTCCGCCCTTCTAACCAGAACTGGAAGTGGCGGATGGATAAATGAAGCGCCAGCAGCTCTCTGTCAAAAGTGCTGTATTTGCGTTCAGTTTGGTTTAGCGATTTGCTAAAGAATGCTAAAGGTTGCCAGACCCCGCTGACAAGTTGTTCTACAACTGCCCCTATAGCTAGGTCTGAAGCATCTGTGGTTAGTGCGATGCGGGCCAAGGGATCTGGGTGAACTAACAATGTGGCGTTAGCTAGGGCGCTTTTTACTTCCGCGAAAGCGCGTTCGCGCTCCGGGGTCCATTCGACCGCGTTGGAAGCTTTCTTTTTTTTGAGCGCGTCATATAGGGGCTGCATGAGCTGAGCTGCGTGAGGGAGGAAACGGTTGTAAAAATTAACCATCCCTAAAAATTCCTGTAGCAATTTGACCGTTTGTGGCCGTGGAAAACTTTCTATCGCATGAACTTTGTCTGGAAGTGGAACTGCCCCCTTCGGAGAGACTTTGTGTCCTAAAAAATCAATTTGTGACACGCCGAATTTGCATTTGGCTGGATTGATTATTAGCTCGTGCTCCTCTAGCCTCTGAAAAACCGTAGTGAGGTGCTGCTCGTGTTCTTCCTCAGACGAGCTGACTACCAGCATGTCGTCGAGGTAGACGAAAACAAAAGGAAGGTCGCGTAGGACCGCGTCCGTCATTCGTTGAAAAGTTTGAGCAGCGCCTTTGAGGCCGAAAGGCATTCGCAGGAATTCAAAAAGGCCGAAAGGGGTTATTACCGCTGTTTTAGGAACGTCTTCTGCTCGGACTGGGACTTGGTGATAACCGCGGACTAAGTCTATTTTTTAAAAAATGCGCGCACCCGCTAGATGTAGTGAAAAATCTTGAATGTGAGGGACTGGGTAACGGTCATGCGCTGTAGCGTTGTTTAATCTGCGGTAATCTCCGCACGGTCTCCAAGAACCGTCGGATTTCGGAACCATGTGAAGTGGTGAGGCCCAGGGGCTCTTCGAGCGTCTAACAATGCCCAATTTTTCAAGAGTTGTAAACTCGTCCCGTGCTATGTTGAGCTTGGCCACGTCTAAGCGGCGAGCTTTGGCAAAAATGGGAGGTCCCGTTGTGAGAATGAAGTGTTCAACCCCGTGTTTAGCCACAGTGGCTGAGAATTTGGGGATTGTGAGTGCTGGAAATTGGGTGAGGAGTTGCTCAAACTTACCTCCTGCCGTGGTGACGCTGGCCTGCACAGGTGGCGGAGAAACTCGGGCTGAGCATGGAATAGAAGCAAAGGACAGTGCATTAACCAGGCGCCTATTTGCTAGATCCACTAATAACCCATGTGCACACAAAAAATCTGCGCCTAATAAGTTAAAACTCACTGCCGCTACAACAAATGTCCATCTGTAGCTGCGGCCGTGGATGAGGAGGTGCAGGCTCTTCTCGCCGAACGTGTCGATGCTAGAGCCGTTGGCTGCCACGGCTCCGTTGCCCCGGGTGCCCGTGGCTCGATCTGCGTGGGAGGGCATGACGAAACTCAGCTGGGTTCCTGTGTCGATGAGGAACTGCTTGCCTGAGTGTCCGTCCGTCACGTACAACAGCTTGTTTATCTCGCCGAGAGCCGCTGCCGTTAACGGCTCTCGGCTTTGGCGTTTAAATTTGCAGGGGGGAACGCATTTGTGAGCCTTCTCGGCGAAACGGTGGTGGTAATAACAAACATCGCTCCGTCTGTTACGTCTTGGCCGTGTCGCTGTCACCGTGGGCTGGTTCTGCTCCGTGGGTTGTGGCTCCTCGTGGCTCGGGGCGTCAGCTTTGAGGTCTGCGGATGCTGCTGCGGGTGTCAGCTCCTTGCAGGCGTTGACGAGCCGATGAGCTTCATTGGCCAGCACGCGGAAGTCTTGGTGGTTGCTGCATTTCATGCTGGCAAGTGTCCCTCTCATGTGTGGCGGCAGCGTGCTGAGGAAAATAAACTGGAAGAGGAAGTTGTCACTGTCCTCTTCTTTGAGCTGTAGCAAATCCTCCATGAGGGCCTTCGGTTTGCACCCTCTGTGGCCGTAGACTGCCAGGATCTTCTCGGCTCTCTCTTCCGCTGATGGGACGTAGTTCGCCACGATGGTTGCTTTGAGCGTCTCGTATTTGTCCCGGGCCGGTGGTCGCCGGATCATGCTCCGCACACACTTCGAATTGGCGGCGTCGAGTTTGGAGACGATATGATAAAATTTGGTGTCATCAGCCATGATGCCCGCCAGTGCAAATTGGGCTTCAGCCTGCTGAAACCAAGAGGCGGGGTCTTCTTGCCAGAAGTCTGGCAGCTGGACAGCGACGGCATTCGTGCACACCATCACTGTTGTGCCCGCAGGGTGAGAGTGCCTTGCCTCGGCTCTCGCGGCGGTGCTGGTGCTCGGTTGAGCCCTCTCAATCTCTTCTGCCGGGGGGAACAGTTGTCCATCTGCTCCCTCGTCTGCGTGGCGGCTGGCGTCTGCCTGGGTCGCCGCGGATGAGTCGATTGCGGGGGAACGCCTCAGGTCCATACTCGCGTCAAGGTCACCAGTGTAGAAGAGCTTGGAAATGAAGAGGCGATTTGGTTTATAAGCAAAGCTTTAATATTCAGCTCTTCTAACAAGTCTCATCTGGTGCAGAGAGTGGCAGAAGGGAAAAGAGACAGAATCTCTCCCACTCACTGGTTATATACATGCACACAACAAAAGACATGCATAACAAAGGCTGACATCCCTCATAATCTTAATCCCCCCATTGTCCTGGTATTTCCTCTCCTCGCCTTGGGGGGTGAGGGTGGCTCCTCCGGTCTCCTCCGCCGCGTCCGGGAACGTCTTTGTTCTTCACTCGGCGGGTGAGAGTCCTTTGTCCTTTCAGAGGTGTGAAGTTCTTTACATATGTAATCACCAAACATTTCCACATGCTTTAACATATGTAGGTTATGGAATATATGGTTAATATAGACCACAATAGCGCCATTTCACAACAACAGTCATCTCATAGCACTTTCAACTATAGGGGAAACCTCCACAATTACAGAAAGACCCCAGCAATCAGGTGATCCCCTGTGAGCAAGCACTTGGCGACGGTGGAGAGGAAAAACTCCCTTTTAGCAGGAAGAAACCTCCAGCAGAAACAGGCTCAGGGAGGGGCAGTCATCTGCTGCGACTGGCTGGGGGTGAGGGGATAGAGAATAAGAAGAAAAGAACAGACATGTAGAAAGCAACCAGCACGACGGGGACTCAATCTATGGAAGAGAACAAACAGATGTTAATGACCAGCAGTGAAGCCCATTGCATTGTTGGAGGTCCCCCGGCTGTCTAAACCTATTAGCACCATAACTAGGGGAGGATTCAGAGACACATGATCCCACCCTAATTATAGGCTATATCAAAAAGCCTTAGTTTATCCTTAGTTTAGCCTTAAATAGTTTTAACCCTATTCTTAAAAACAGAGATTGAGTCTGACTCCCGAATCCAGATTGGCAGCTGGTTCCAAAGGAAAGGAGCTTGATAACTGAAGGCTCTGCCTCCCATTGTACTTTTGGAGATTCTAAGTATTACAGGTAGTCCTGCATTTTATCTGATCTAATCACAGCAGTCAGCTGACACTTTTGAGGACGACTGCAGACGTCAGTCGAAACATGTCAAAGTTAAATAATCATCTCCTTGTCATCCCTGTCTGAATAAAGGAAACAAACTAATCTTATAGGGCTGTGAGCAGGCTATTGAATTACCTGTATCCGGCGCTAATGCTGGACGACAACATGCCAAACAAAATGTATTTACTGCATGTGCCTCTACCTCATTCAGGAGCACCTCCAACTCAGTCCGTGAAATTCCATTAAATCCATTATTTTTGATTGTGGATACAGGAGAATCAAAGGTGCAGCGTTGTATATATCCATTTGCATACCTATTTGCATCTAACTGCATATTCAAATGGAGGTGTGTCAAGGGAGGAGTCCGGTATTTCCTCACTTGTGCTCAGTTTCAAGCAGATTGGTATGTACAAAGGAAATGTGCTTGGATTCCTGCATACAGATGGTTTCATACATCTGGAATTTTTTTTGCTTACGGCATTTTCTTGATTTAAATGTACGTCATCTTTCACTAGGAAATCCAGGCAAGTCTTTGTACACAAGGCCCCTGGTCTCCATAATTTTCTTCTTCATAACTCTTCTGTTTTCAATTGCTTGCCAAGTTTCATCTTTGATCCAATCCTTCTCCCACATGGTTCCCAGGCATATTTCACTGGTCTTAAGATATGCAGCTCAAACTTGCTTCCACATCGCTTTGATTTCATTGTCTGGCTGCGTGTTGGTTTCAGTATTCTGTAGTGCTTGAAATCAGTTCTTCAGCTGAAGGGAGAAAGTGCTCTTTGTTCTGAAGTCACAAAGCTTTTCCATATCAAGTTGCAGTCTTCCTGTTTTCATGCCTCCTCTTCTGAGTTTCAGTTTTATTGCTGCTGTTACCAGGTGATGGTCGCTTCTGACATCAGCACCTCTCTTCACTCTGATGTCCAGCAGCAATCTTCTCCAGGTCCCGTTGATCATCAGGTAGTCTATCTGGTTCTTGTCTCTTCCACTGGGGGAACACCAGGTCAGCTTGTGAATTTCCCGATGTGGGAAGAGGGTCCCCCCGATAACAAGATCGTTAGTGGTGCACAGTTCTAGTAGCCTTTCTCCGTTATTATTCATGTTGCCACAACCTTCTGTTCCCAAGGCTCTTTCAAAGTTTGTATTGCCTTTCCTAACTGACATTTAGATCCCCCATCACAATCTTCATCTCATGACATGGTGTATTCTCTGCTTCCATCTGAAGTTGATCATAGAATGTGTCCTTGGTTTCCTTATCACTGTCATTAATTGGGGCGTAGCACTGGATGATGGTGTTGATGTGTCTCCCCTTCAGTCTTATCTTCATGAGCCTGCTGTTGATCGGCTTCCACTCCAGACACTTCTCAACACCCTTCTTCAGAATAATGGCTGCTCCCTCATGATGCTGATCATCTTCACTGCCTGAGTAGAGAACAGCTTCTTCAGTGCTGGTCTTGTACCTGCCCGATCCTATCCACCTGCTCTCACTGACTCCAGGATGTGCAGGTTGTAATGCCTCATCTGTGCTGTCACTTGTGTGAGCTTTCCTGTCTCCCACATTGTACGCATATTCCAGAATCCTATTATGGTCTTATTTTTGGCGTTCAGAACTTCTATCTTGCTGTCAGTAGCTTCCTTTTGGCTTTCATCACTGCCATTCATACGAGCACCTTCCGATGACTCAGAAAGCCCATCGTGCCCAGTTGTGTAGATTTCTGTCATTGCTGTTTCCACAGGACCCTTTTTTACAAGATGGGGTTGTTAGCCCTGTGCTCAACCCCCAGCCTGGAGGACCAGGCTGGGGGTTGAGCACAGGTTGTTCGCTCCTGTCGGCATAGCTGTAAGGGTCACTGAGACACATAAGCCCCCGGACCACGATAAGGTAGCGATCCCCCAGGGGATATATATATATATATATATATATATATATATACACACACACACACACACACACACACACACACACACACACACACAGCAAGGAAAATAAATATTGAACACGTCAACATTTTTCTCATTAAACATATTTCTGATGGAGCCATTGACTTGAGATTTTCACCAAATATCAGTAACAACCCAAGTAATCCATACATAAGAAATCAAGGCAACTGTCTTCACAAAACAAGTTTTATTTAATAAAGTGGAATGACACAGGGAATAAGTATTGAACACAAGAAGAAAAAGAGGTGCAAAAAGGCATAGAAAGCCAAGAAACCAGCTAAAATCCATCAGAATTTAGGAAGCCATCCCATCCCCCATCATTGCAAATTAATTTCAGCTGGTTAAGTCCTGACTGATAGCCTTTAAAAAGGTTTGTGATATCAGATTGTCACACAAGAACTCATGATGAGTAGAAGCAAAGAGCTCTCTCTAGACCTTTGCAACCTTATTGCTGCAAAACATAATGATGGCATTGGTTATAGGCGCTTTTCTAAACTGCTGAATGTTCCAGCGAGCACTGTTGGAGCCATCATTCGTAAATGGAAAGAACATTATTTTACCATAAACCGGCCACGACCAGGAGCTCCTCACAAGATTTCTGACAGAGGAGTCAAAAGAATTATCAAAAGTGGTATCCAAGAGCCAAAGACCACTTGTGGAGAGGTCCAGAAAGACCTTGAGTTGGCAGGTACTGCTGTTTCAAAGAAGACAATAAATAATGCACTCAACCGACATGGACTCTATGCCCGCTCACCCATTGCTGAAGAAAAAGCATGTTGACGCTCGTTTAAAGTTTTCTGAACAACATTTAGGCAAGCCAGTAAATTACTGGGAGAATATAGTCTGGTCAGATGAGACCAAAATTCAACTTTTTGGATGGCACAACACAGCATTTTTGGAGGAGAAATGGCACTGCACATCAGCCCAAAAACACCATACCAACAGTGAAGTTTGGCGGTGACAGCATCATGGTGTGGGAGTGTTTTTCAACACATGGTACAGGCAGACTTCATATAATTGAAGGAACGATGAATGGACAAATGTACAGAGACATCCTTGATAAGAACTTGTTGCCATCTGCCAAGATGCTGAAGATGAAACGAGGGTGGACATTTCAGCAAGACAATGATCCCAAACACACAGCCAAGGAAACTCAACTGGCTCCAGAAGAGGAAAATAAAGCTGCTAGAATGGCCCAGTCAGTCACCTGACTTGAATCCAATTGAAAATCTATGGAATGAACTGAAGATCAGCGTTCATAGAAGATACCCATGGAACCTTCAAGATTTGAAGACAGTCTGTGTGGAAGAATGGGCTAAAATCACTCCTGAGCAATGTCTGCACCTCATTTCTCCATACAGAAGGCGTCTGGAAGCTGTTATTACCAACAAAGGCTTTTCTGCTAAATAAATTAATTTCACCAAGCCTGTTCAATACTTATACCCTATGTCAGTCCACTTTATTAAATATAGCTTGTTTTGTGAACACATTTGCCTTGATTTCTTTGCATGTATGGATTACTTGGGTTGCTACTGATACCTGGTGAAAATCTCAGGTCAGTGGCTCCATCACAAATATGTTTAATGAGACAAATGTTGACATGTTCAATACTTATTTTCCCAGCTATATATGTATATGTGTGTGTATGTGGCTCTCACTGTGGTTCGTTGGAGTCCCAAAACTTTAGAAATAGCTTTATAACCTTTTCTAGACCGATAGATCTTAATTACTTTGTCATTTGTTCCTGATTTTCTTGGGATCGCAGCATGATGTCTAGCTTTTGAGGATCTTTTGGTCTACTTCACTGTGTCAGGCAGGTCCTATTTAAGTGATTTCTTGATTGAGAACAGGTGTGGCAGTAATCAGGCCTGGGTGTGGCTAGAGAAATTAAGATAAGATAAGCCTTTATTAGTCCCACAACGGGGAAATTCCAGGATTGCAACAGCACAGGGATAGCAACACTCAGAGCAACAATCAGAAGGCAAGAAAAAAAGCAAGCAAGAGCAGCTAATATACATATGTACATATTACTATAAAATATATATATATACACACACACACAGACACACAGTGCAGAGCATTGTAGCTGGATGGAATAAATATATGACTATATAAACAGTGCGGAGCATTGTAGCTAGATGGAATAAATATGTAAATATATAAACACCCACAGTGCGGAGCATTGTCGCTAGATGGAATAAATATATAAACACACACAGTGCAGAGCATTGTTGCTAGATGGGATGAAACAGCACAACCGTCTACTTAGTTATCCTACATGGTATGATTATGTACCCATACATATTCTCACCCTCCATAGCGACCGGTATTTTCCTAGTTGTATGCCGGAGGGGACCATTGTGTAAGTCTATTGCATCTTTTGCATTCAAAAAACTATTAGTTTGTTATGTCTTTTTGCTATCTCTGCGAGCAGCCCTGCTTAGGTTGTACAGTCTGACAGCCGTTGGTAGGAAGGACCTGCGAAATCTCTCGGTTGTGCACCTGGGATGATGTAGTCTGCTGCTAAATGAGCTCCTCAGTGCATTCAGTGTGTCCTGCATAGGGTGGAACTCGGACTCTAGCAGAGATGACAGTTTAGCCACCGTCCTTCTCTCTCTCCTATCTCCTCCACCGGATCAAGGCGCTGCCCCAGGACAGAGCTAGCTTTCTTGATCAGTTTGTTCAGTCTCTTCCTATTGGCGGCAGTAATGCCACTGCCCCAGCAGACCACTCCAAAAGTGATGGCTGATGCCACCACCGTGTCATAGAATGTCTTCAGCAGCGCGCCTTGTACACCAAAAGACCTGAGTCTCCTCAGCAGGAACAGCCTGCGCTGTCCCTTCTTTGAACTCAAATTGAACTCAGCTTTCCAAAGATGTGATAAACCCAGTTAATTTATGTTTTAACAGGTGGGGGGCAATCACTTTTTCACACAGGGCTATGTAGGTTTGGATTTCTTTTACCCTTAATAATAAACACATTCAGTTAAAAACTGGATTTTGTGTTTACTTGTGTTGTCTTTGTCCAATATTGAAATTTGTTTGATGATCTGAAACATTTAAGTGTGACAAACACAAAAAATTGAGAAATCAGGAAGGGACCAAACACTTTTTCACACCACTGTATATACGTATCTATATCTATCATTTTTTTGTCCATGTGCTCCTATCCTGTCACTGATAAACTAAGTTTTCCTGTATAAACTATCCTTACAGACTTTATGGGATGGAGTGGGGCAGGTTAACAGAGGGGAGGATTTTGGCTCATTTTGCTGACAAGGGGAATAGACTTTTTAAGTTTTTTTTTGCAAATATTTTATTTGAATGGAGGTTTTATTTATTGAAAAACAACCTTTTTCATTTGTTTGCAAATATTTTTTGTATTTTGAAGAGATTTATTTTTCAATGGAATCTGCCAATTTTTTGCCATTGACTTTTACATAAAGAAGTCCCAAAGATTAGCAAGGCAGAAGTGATGGCAGCTTTGAAGAGGATGAAGAATGGAAAGGCGGTTGGTCCAGATGACATACCTATGGAGGTATGGAGATGTTTAGGAGAGATGGCAGTGAACTTTTTAATGAGATTGTTTAACACAATCTTGGAGAGTGAGAGGATGCCCGAGGAGTGGAGAAGAAGTGTTTTTGGTACCAATTTTCAAGAACAAAGGTGATGCTCAGAGCTGTAGTAACTACACAGGCATGAAGTTGATCAGCCACACTATGAAGATATTGGAAAGAGTTGTTGAAGTAGTACAGTTTCATGCCAAGAAAGAGTACTACAGATGCAATGTTTGTTGTAAGAGTGCTGATTGAGAAGTATAGAGAAGATATGAAGGAGTTGCACTGTCTTTGTGGATCTAGAGAAAGCATATGATAGGGTGTCAAGACAGAAAATGTGGTACTGTATGAGAAAGTCAGGAGTGGCAGAGAAGTATGTGATGGTGGTGCAGGACATGTATGAGGACAGCGAGATGGTGGTGAAGTGTGCTGTAGGAGTGACAGATGGATTCAAGGCGGGGGTGGGATTACATCAGGGATCAGCTCTGAGCCCTTTCTTGTTTGCCATGGTGATGGACAGGCTGACACGAGGTCAGGCAGGAGTCTCCATGGACCATGATGTTTGCAGACGACATTGTGATCTGCAGTGAGAGTAAGGAGCAGGTGGAAGAGAGCCTGGAGAGGTGGCGGTATGCTCTGGAGAGAAGAGGAATGAAAGTCAGTAGAAGCAAGACAGAATACATGAGTGTGAATGAGAGGGAGGCAGGTGCAACGGTGAAGATGGAAGGATTAGCGGTAGTGAAAGTAGATGAGTTCAGATACCTGGGGTCAACCATCCAAAACAATGGGAAATGCACAACAGAGATGAAGAAGAGAGTGCAGGCAGGGTGGAGTGGGTGGAGACAAGTGTCAGGGGTGATTTGTGACAGAAAGGGAGCAGCAAGTGTGAAAGGAAAGATTTACAAGACTGTAGTGAGACCTGCTATGATGTATGGTTTGGAGATGGTGGTGCTGACAAAAAGACAGGAGCTGGAGGTGGCAGAGTTGAAGATGCTAAGATTTTCATTGGGAATGACTAGGAGGGACAAGATTAGAAATGAGTATATCAGAGGGACAGCTCACATTGAGTGGTTTGGAGACAAAGTGAGAGACAAGGCTGATATGGTTTGGACATGTGCAGAGTAGGGATAGTGGATATATTGGACAAAGGATGCTGAAGATGGAGCTGCCAGGCAGGAGGAAAAGAGGAAGACTACAGAGAAGATTCATGGATGTAGTGAAGGAGGACATGGAGAGGGTTGGTGTTACAGAGGAAGATGCAAGGGATAGGATGAGAGAGACAGGTGACCTGCTGTGGCGACCCCTAAAGGGAGCAGCCGAAAGAAGAAGAAGAAGAAGACTTTTACATAATTAATGATGAAGACCATGGTCTCTGTGTGAGTTGATAATTTTGTAAAAATATATTCTTAAAGACAGATAAACAAATCATATTCTAGCATCACATTGTCCATAACAGTGGAGCTTACTATGGAAATGGCCCATCTTAAACCTTGGAATGTAAAATTCAAAATTTGGTTTGTGTCTGCGGGGCCCTCCTACTGTGCTGTACCTGGTTCCCAAATTTTGGTGCTCCCTCCCTGCTATTGGTATTCTACCATTGCCGGGAGAGTACTAAACCAGTTTGAAAATGAGATGGCCACATAATGGAGACGTCTCTTGTCAGATGTGCGCTCCAACAAAGGTTTTTTTTTTTTTTTCTTGGCAGACCCGTGCTTTTGTTAGCACAACACCTCCAAACTACTTGATGGTTGTATCCACCACTTATTTGGTACTGGGAGCAGCTGATGTTGGGATGTGGTTTATGGGGAAGGGTGCGATATTTTCCCTGTCCGGATAGTATTGTGGGTTCAGACGTAGTGGTATTTTTTTTAAAAATTCTACAGCATATGTAGGGTTGCTGCAGGGGTTGTGGCCCCACCTCTCCACAGGCAAGTTTTCCATTGAGAGGAGGAAAAAGAGGAAGAAGATAAAGGACTGCATTTATGCTGCTGCTCGCAGACATTGAGGAAACACTGCAGGTGCCAGTGCACAGCGGGAAGTTGATTTGCAGTTTTTTGAACCAATTAAGAAAAACACTGCTTTAAAATATAACCAACTGAACAAATACTAAATTACATTTCACATAGCTTTAAAATGAACAAACATGGTAAATCATGGGTAATTTACATCTTCTCCCCATTTCCCCAACTTTTCATGATGAACAGTGTATACATTTATATTATACATAATTATACTGTCAGAATTTTCAGAAAACATTGTGCAATTAATCCCTTTAAATGTACTATAGTTTAAATAATTGTGGCTTTATTATAGTGTGCCCCATGCAAAGCATTGGAACACTGTATTACTATTTCATTGCACATTGTCACCTTTAAATCAACAAATCAAATATGCTTCTCGGCCACATCAAAGTAACTTTGTGCCCTTAATAACCACAATAATAGGACTGAGCCATCAGAGTGGGTCAGATATTGCTTACTCTGAGTAAGAGTTACTAAATCAAATTACACTTGGTAATAAATCATTGCATGACACTCAGTGCAGTAGGTATAATGGTTCCTCTTAGTTAAAAGCACGGAAGAGGCCTGGTACTTCAGTGTGAAAACCCACATGGGGAACAGGCACACTAATGCACAGCCACGCAAATGCATAAATACAATCAATCAAACCAGAAGCTTCACTGACATGTAAACATATCATAGAGTTACTCTCTTTTCTTTCTATCCCCATACAGAGAGCTATTTACCCCTTTTTCCCCTCTCTCCCTCTTCCTCGATGTGTTGCTCTTCCTGAATAGTGCTTGGCTCTCTGCAGCGCTTACACTGCACTCATTCAGCCACCCCTTACCCTTTTTTCCAACTCGGCAGATAAACACCATCAGCATAATCATCATTAGAACTGTGACGTCAGCAGTATCATGCATGCTGGACCGTGCAGCATAAATAGGTATGTGGAAAATCATTTTCTAGAGTGCACACATCCATCTATATGAATAGCAACATGCACACAAACACACACATGAACACAATTCTCGAATAACAGCAGTGCTTTTCCACAGGGAAATACAGTTTCCTGATTAAATAAACAAATGTTCATTTTAATGGAAAGCACAACACCTACATTTTAAGGTAAAAGTAATTGAGTGTGTGTGTTTGGGCTCACATTTGGGCTACAATCCATCTTCAGTTCTGAAAACTTAGAGCTGATTTCCAACCCGAGTTTGCTTTTGCCTTTATGGTGTTTATTATTTCCATTAACCATAAAACTCCCATAGAAGGTGTTCTTTTCTCCTCCAACTTTCTCTTTGCCTGTGTTCTACCATTTACAAAGAGAAGTTGATACATCTATAGTTCCAGTGTTTCCTAAAGTAGTTTTAGGGAACAGTTTGGATGTTCTTGGATTCAGACGTGTGGTGGTTATCGCTACTCTATCACTGTCAGCCTTCTCTTCATGCTCTACTGTTCTCTATCATTAAAAATCTGCCCTGCATCAAGTCATTCAAGCACACATGCTGTTATAAGTGGCCTCTGAGCAAAATTGAGTCAATGAGCTCCTATTGACCCCATACTCCTCCACCTCTGTGTGAATTGTGTATACACTATACCCCCTTTTTTGCCTCCAAGTATCAGCCAAGCGCACGATTGACTACACAGGGCAGCTTAATTATATTTCACCTAAAGCTCTAGGAACCAGCTCTTACTTCTTTGCTGGAGCCTGGCCTCAGGTTGGCTCTGTGTTTGTGGTAATTTGATCAAAGACAAATGTCTTTAGAAATATGCACAGCCAGTATAAGCCTTAGTATAAGCTTAAAGTTCTTAATATTTAGCCTAAGGTCCCTCTAGAACAGGACCTTAAGACAACTGATTGTTTGGCTTGGATTTATGCTGTTATTGAGCAGCGTACAGACTGTATACATGGAATGGTTTAATAAAAAAACAACACAGGTTATCTAATTAGGTAAAGCTGTTCCAATAGAGCCAAGGAATATCTTTAGTTTTGCAGATACTTGGTGATGCCACAGCCGGCTCCAATGCCGCAACAAAACAAAGGGGAGAGACGCCAAGACCACCAATGACACTGTTCATGTCATGACCCGAGCCCGTGTTTCCTGTGGGCTCGGTCCTGATCGATCCCAGTGGCTTAGGCAGTGGGTTTATTATGTGGAGTAGTGTTTTGATTTCTTGTTGTTTTCTTGTTCGTGCACCGTTTCTGTTCCTGCCTGTAGCTGCTGCTCTGGCCTGTCCGGCCACGTCCCCCTCTTTCTGACAGTCAGCTGTTCACCCCGGTAATCATCTTTCCCGCGCTCGCCCAGGTATTCCCAATTTGCCACGCCAGCGGTGTTTGTACAAAAGCAGCTCTTTGCTAGACAAACACCGCTGGATTATTGTACGTGTTAGATGGTTTCTCTCTGCCATCAACTGTCACGTCACCTAAGGACTATTTCTGTGTGTGCTTGTGGATTATCACTGTGACCACTCGGACAGTCCCTGCACTGTGAGTAACTACTAGTGTTCTGTTTGCCGCTGTTATCTTCCAGTGTGTGTGTTGGGAATCCTAGAGAACTCTTAGTGTACCCGAGCTGTCTTGTCTCGGTTTGTTGACTTTTGTGTTAATAAATGTGTGTGTGGCGTAACCCAGCATTTAAATCCTCGTCCTTTTTCTCCCCTTGACGTGCGCCGTTGGATAGGCGCACAGAGAGCTCATGACAGAATAATCCAGCCCTAAAAAGGATTTAGCAGGTTACACCCACACAAATCATTTTTTGGGACTGTCTCGTTTCCACTCACCTGCGTCCGGGCACGATGACTAAGCTGCTGGAGAGGGAACTGCACTTGCTTTGTCTGCTGGAGGACATACTCTCACGGACGCTGGAGCCCGGTTCACCCGAGACAGCTTGATGGGCTCGGGATACGGCGGTCAGAGTGATGAATCGGGATAGCTTGTGGGACCATCCGGAGGCGGCCAAGATTTTCCGGGAGATTGTCGCCGTGACGTCCAAGGGGTCAGGTGAGGAGCTGCCAGCACTCGAGCCCCCTGCGGCTACACTGCCTTCGCTCCCTGTTTCTCTGGAGATCATCGGCTTTGATTACTTGTGGCTGGATGGTGTGCTCAGAATCCCAGACTGATGCCCCAACCGACCATGAGGAAAAGGAAGCCTCGCCGGAGGAAGCCCCTCTCGTCTTCAGTGGCTGTCATCGCTCCAGTCGCCGAGAGGCCCTCCGAGATTGTCCCGGCCACGCCCACCTCCGTGTCATCGGAGCCGCCTCCTCTGCAATCTAGTGAAGGAGTCAGTGAAATGGAGAAGGGTGATTGCCAGCAGTTTGCAGCTGTCAACATCGGGAGCTGGGGTGACAGGCAAGTGTTTCTTCATTTCACTCCATCGAATTACAAACCTTGTCTGTCTCCCGAGGGAGAGGCCCAGTTTCAGCAGTCGCCTGGGTCCTGTCCTCCGGCTGTAAATATTAACTCACCTTTTCCCCTCTCTGTGTCTCCTCCTATTCTCCCTGAGGGCTTGTTGGCCCAAGGTCAGGGCCATCAGACGGGGGAGGAGCCAGTGGCCTCGGATGATCCTTTCCTGGAGCCAGCATGGAGAGGCTTCTCTGCAGCCACGCCGGAGGAATCTCCAGCGTTGGAGCCCATGCAGGAGGAACATAGGACTGTTACTACCATCTCACCAGCTGTGGAGGCTGTTGCAGCGGGATGGGCGCATGAGCCTGAGCTCGCTCAACTCACGGAGGAATTGGAGGAACGTAGGCAGGTGTTGCTGGCGGAGGCTGAGCTTCTCCTGGAGGTGAAGCCGTGGCTCCTCCCGCAGTTGGCGACAGAGTTTGAGGAATTAGCCCCAAGGGAACCGAAGCTCCTGTTGGAAGTAGAGCACGCTTTCACCTCGAAGTCTCCTCCTCCTCCATGTTGTCACCGTTCCCAGAGGTCTCACCCAAAGAACGGTGGTTGCCTGTTTCTCCCGAGGTGTCACCTGCAGCCCTCTCCTCCATTGCCGTTACCTCCGCCAATGTGGAGAGCCCCTTTTCCCCGCTCGATCCATCTGCCCCTGTGCCAGTCTGGGGAGCTTCTCCACCATATATTGAGGAGCCCAGAGTTGCCATGGACACGGAGGGGGATGGGAGTACTCTGGACGCCGCTGGAAACATCGCGAACCAGGAGAACAGGCAAGTTCCTTCCCATTTTCCTATTATTAATGAACAATTTTGCCTGTTCCCTGGCCAAGAGACTCGGGTCCTGCAGTTCCCTGAGTTCTCTGTGCCAGCGGCATGTAACCACTCCTCACCGATACTCTCCGTGTATCCTCTGTGTGTGTCCTCTGTGTGTTTTGGTGAATTCTCCGGTTTCCACACCAAGTCGCCAGGCAGAAGAGGAGCCCGAGGCCCTGGAGGATCCTCTCCCAGGGTCGGTGGAGAGGTAGCCCCCAGCCGCCATGCTGGATCAGTCACCATCAGGGGGAACTTTGCCTGGGAGTCTTGCGACTGCCACCACCATCACGCCTGCTGCGGGGACTGCTCCAGCCGATGGGACCCGGATCGTCATCGTCGACAGCTTTGGAGTCCTGGATGGTGGTAGAGTTCAAGCACAGGCAAGTTGTCTCTCCTGTAATTCAATTGCCTTTGATCGAGAGATCTTGTCTGGCTCTTGGGGAGGAGAGTTGGGTGCGGTTCTTGGCCGCGCCTGAGCTCCCTTCGCCGGGCTGTGCCGCTGCTGGCAACCTTAACCTTTCCCTCTCTCCTATGCCTGCCGAGCTCCTCACTAGGGTCACCAGGCAGGAGCTGCCATCACCAGGGATGCCAACTGATGATGACGGGACGTTGGCGGCCCCGGAGGAGGTTGACGGGGGCACAGCGCTGAGCGCGACGACAGAGGCTACGAACCCCAAATCACCGGAGTCCTGGATGACGGTGGAGCCCAAGTTCAGGCAAGTGTGCTCCATTATATCAGTGCCCCAGATATCTATGTCACACTGCCTGACTCATGGCAAGGAGGGCCCGGGGCAGCTCGTAGCAGCCCTTGGGTCTGCCTCATTGGGCTCCGCCGCTGCCGGCGACCCTGGCCTGGTCTCTTTCTCTCTTCCTCCAGGGTTAGAGCCCCCTGCCAGGGCCGGTGGAGAGCAGCTGATCTTGCCGGAGATCGCCAAGGATTGGGGCCCAGTGCCAGGTGACGTTAGGAGCACTACCTCCCTCGCTGAGGAGGCCACCGCGGGAGCAATGAGGCCCCCAGTGGGGGTCAAAGCTGGTGCAATGGTGCACCAACTGGAGCCCATCGCGGGTGCAGCCACGTCCCAGACCGTCGTGGGTGCAGCTCTGGCCCAATCGGGGTCCACCGCGGGTGCTGCAGAGCCACAGCCAGAGGTTACCGCGGGTGCAACCAGGCTCCTGCTGGAGTCCATTGTGGGTGCAGCGGAGCCGGCCCGGTCAGAGGCCACCGCGGGGGCAGCAGACCCGGCTCGTTTGGGGGCCACCGCGGGGGCAGCGGAGCCTCAGTTGGAGGTCACCGTGAGTGCAGCTAGGCTTCTGCTGGAGTCCATCGTGGGTGCAGCAGAGCCGGCCCAGTTGGGGCCCACTGCGGGTGCAGCTGGGTCCCAAGCCAGGATTCCACAGAGCGCTGCGGACCGCCATAAGGACACCATGGTCCCCTTTCCCCCCCGGTCGTACGCCATGGGGGTTCCCTCCCTTCTGTCTGGTCACCCACCAGCGAGCTCCCCGGTAGGCAGGCCGCCTCCTGCCTCACCCCGTCGGCCCTGGTGGATTAACAATGCTGGCCAACTGCCTGAGGGACTGAGTTTCTGGGCCAGAGGGCCTGTGTTCTCCGGCAGGCCACCAGACTGGGTTCGCCAAACTGCCTGTTGAGCCTGGGACTCAGAGCGGCCTCCCGAGCCTCCACGTCTTTGGACTGGGGGGGGGGGGGGTTAGTTGTGGATCCTGGGAAGGGTATTGTGTTTCTTCCTTTCGTGTTCTCCCTACCTCCCACCTGGGTTTGTGTGTTATGGTTGTGCCTGTTGGGGTTGGTGGTGGTGGTTCCTTGATGTTACCATGGGTGTCTAGTATCCACCCCTAGAAGGAGGGGCTCTGTCATGAACCGAGCCCGTGTTTCATGTGGGCTTGGTTCTGATCGATCCTGGTGGCTCAGGCAGTGGGTTTATTATGTGGAGTTGTGTTTTGATTTCTTGTTGTTTTCTTGTCCGTGCACTATTTCTGTTCCTGCCTGTAGCTGCTGCTCTGGCCTGTTCGGCCATGCCCCCCTCTTTCTGACAGTCAGCTGTTCACCCCGGTAATCATCTTTCCCGCGTTCGCCCAGGTGTTCCCAATTTGCCACGCCAGCGGTGTTTGTACAAAAGCAGCTCTTTGCTAGATAAACGCCACTGGATTATTGTACGTGTTAGATGGTTTCTCTCTGCCGTCAACTGTCACGTCACCTAAGAACTATTTCTGTGTGTGCTTGTGGATTATCGCTGTGACCACTCGGACGGTCCCTGCACTGTGAGTAACTGCTAGTGTTCTGTTTGCCGCTGTTATCTTCCAGTGTGTGTGTTGGACGTCCTAGAGAACTTTTAGCATACCCGAGCTGTCTTGTCTCTGTTTGTTCACTTTTGTGTTAATAAATATGTGTGTGGTGTAACCCAGAATTTAAATCCTCGTCCTTTTTCTCTCCTCGCTGTGCGCCGTTGGAGAGGCGCACGGACAGCTCATGACAGTTTATTTATGAAAGCAAATCAACCAATTAGAAAGAAAAAGGTTTAAGTGTGGCTATCTGTTGAATCAGTTGTGTGGGAGTGATGGATGTGTGAAAATATAGTGAGTGCATGTTGTATGATGAACCAACATAACTCAAAACGCTGCACGTGGAGAGGAACCTCTCCAGAATGAATGGAGCAAGGAGTTCTTGAGGCTTCCAGAAGACCGGCCCCAGGTGCATCCAGTTGCCAGATTAAAGGGCCCTGCCTATAAATTACCTGGAAAAGAATAACATTGATAAGAGGGCCAGAGGGGCCATCAACCCCCCCCCCCCCCCATCAAATTGTGGATCCACATTCATAACCAAAAATACTGTTAACAAAATTTACAACTAACAGTTCACCTCAACCCTGGAATCAGGATCCTGTAAAATACACCAGGGTCAAGGGAACAGCAAAAACCCACTCACAAAACAGGAGCACGAGACAACGTATCAGCCACTGCCTTGTCTGTCCCCTTAATGTGCCATATAACTAAACAATATGACTGCAGGGGTCAAAGACCACCTTATTAATCTGTGGTTGGGCATTTCAGGGAATTTAAAAAGGTAAGTGGATTATGGTCTGTAAAGACCTCCAATGGCATCCCTGAGCCAACATAAACATCAAAATGACACAAAGCCCAAACTAATGCCAGTGTCGCCTTCTCCACAACTGAATAGTTAAGTTGATGTCTGTTAAATTTCTTAGAAAAGAAACTCACTGGCCTGTCGAATTCATCCTTATCTATTTGCATCAGTACGGCACCAGCACCCACGTAACTAGCATCTACCTGTAACTTAAAGGGACGTTCCATGACAGGGGCTGCCAACACCGGAGCTGAACACAGGAGAGTCTTCACATTTTCAAAGGCCTGCTGACACAAAGACGACAATACAAACTTCACATTTGCTTTCAACAAATCAGTCAGAGGGGCCACCACAGATGAAATTTTTTTTACGAAAACTGCAGTAGTATCCAACCAAACCCCAAAACTGCATCAACTTTTTTTTTTTGTTGTAGGAGAAGGAAACTGTTGCACAGGCACCACCTTAGCATGCACTGGACGGACCTGCCCCTGCCCAACAACATGACCAACATAAGTTACGGTGGCTCTGGCGAATTCACGTTTGGTCAAATTAATTGTCAGGCAAGTAGCCGCCAAATGATCAAACAAAGAACTGTTCCTGGCTGCATGGTGGCGCAGTGGTTAGCACCGCGGCAGCACAGTTTTACCCTCGGCCGGGGGATCGTGGGGATCATGAGATCGTGGGTTCGATCCCTGCCCCGGGCCAACAGTGATCTGTGTGGAGTTTGCATGTTCTCCCCGTGTTTGCGTGGGTTTACTCCGGGATTTCTCCGGTTTCCTCCCACATGCCAAAACATGCAGGTCAGGGAGTTAAGGGGCGCTTGCGCACGCAGCGACCGGCAGCTGGTGGCTTGTCACCAGACTGCAGAACAAATCTTAAAAAAAAAAAAAAAAGAACGGATGAGCGAGGTGCAAGACTCCCAAGTGTCACTATAAATAACTAGAAAAGCACTCATAGAGCGCATACCTCCGCCAAAGCTCCTTCTGTTTCTCATGGATCACCTCCAAAATGTAATGGGTTTGTGTGTAGGCCTATAGCCACTTGTGGTGAAAATTGCATCAAAGTCTGTCCATCAGTTTTGGAGTATTGTTGCTGACACACTGTGAGAAGATAAGAGCCTTGGCTGAGGTATGCATTCTCAGATCATCACCAAAATATAATGGGTTCCTCTCTAGCTCAAGAACCGCCTCTGGTGAAAATTTCATCCAAATCCATCCAGTAGTTTTTGTGTAATCCTGCTGCACAAATTCAAAGAAAGCCCTTGGTGGAGGTATGCACTCTCAGATCGTCACCAAAATCTAATCATCTGTTCCCCGTGCCATTACACACACCTTTCCTGAAAATTTGGTCAAAATCTTTTCACAGCTTTTTGAGTTATGTTGGTAACAGACAGACAGACAAACCCGGTAAAAACATTACCTCCTTGGCGGAGGTAACTACATCATCTTAATAGATGGCACAGCCCTCCAGATCACCAACAACCTTATTTATTACCTCCGCCAGGCCGAAAAGGCCAGGAGGAGGTTATGTTTTTGCCGGAGTTTGTGTTTGTCTGTCTGTCTGTCTGTCGGTTAGCAAGATAACTCAAAAAGTCTTGGACGGATTTCCATGAAACTTTCAGGCGTTGTTGGAAATGGTACAAGGAAGAACTGATTAAATTTTGGGGGTGATCCGGTTTACCGTCTGGATACAGGAATTTTTAAAAGCATTTTTCAACACTGACATACAGCCATTTTCAACATGTGCGCAGGCGCAATAGAGGGCGCTGGTCGTCGTGTCTGATGAACACAAACTCCGCCTTCTTCAAAGTTTTAGGCACAAAAGCACACAGAAAACAGGGCTCGCCAGAGTGCCTGTGTTTGCACTACGCTGCAAAAGCTGACACGGGCAGCTGTCCGGCGCCGGATTATTTGGCAGAAATTCCCTGGCCAGCCATAGGGGCTGCGCAAAAACCAGCTCTCTGCCGGGGGAGGCTTCCAAATCCTCTTTTTTCCGCAGACCGCAAACCCAATAAAACCCACAGCAACCATTATCGCACCTTCTTTTGTCCTGCGGCTCTGCAACAGAGAGGAATCCCGGCGCCAGTAATGCTGCGCCTGATATGTGTCACTCTAATGCTAAAAGTGATGGCAGAAATTCCCCGGCCAGCCATAGGAGCTGCGCATTTGGCAGAAATTCCCCGGCCAGCCATAGGCGCTGCGCATTTGGCAGAAATTCCCCGGCCAGCCATACGCGCTGCGCAATAACGAGCTCTCTGCCGGCGAAGCTTCTAAATTCTCGTTTGCCGTGGAGCGAAACCCCAACATAATATAATATAAAACCCACGGCAACCTGTCTACCCAATTTGCATCCGTCAGTGGAGGAGATGGACACAACAGCAACGCTTCAGTTTATTACCTCCGCCAAGGAGGCAATGCTTTTACTACTGAACCACTAATCCTATCACTATCAGATTGATTGTCATTGATTAATTGTGTGTTTATTGCACTGTCCCTGTCAAATAAACAAATAATCATTGTGAATCCAATTGCTAGTCATATGTTTACATGCTCAAGGAATCTGAAAACGTACACACAAACACTGTATGGGGGGAATTGTGGCGCTTGGCGGAGGTCTGCGCTCTCCGAGTGCTTTTCTAGTTTGTATTTGTTCTAACCTTTGGCTTATTAAAAACACGAGTTACCGCTTAGCTCATATTTGCTTTCCCCTTTTTTTAAACAGTCTCAGAATATTTACAGGTAATTGGTTATTATTTGCTTTTTACATGATTTGAATGACATTATAATCTACCAGATTTCTAAATTTTAGAGTATGTAATTGAATGAATATTGGATTTGCTGGTTCACGGTAAGGTTTCTTTGATACAATGCGTACGGCTTTTTTCTGTAGTAAAAAGATTAAGTTTGTGTTTGTTTTATATGTGTTTCCCCAGATCTTCACACAGTATGTCATAAAAGGAACTATCAGTGAATTATATAAAATGCAAAGAGATTTCTGACACAGGAGATCCTTAACTTTATACAGTATGGCAATGGATTTAGACATTTTAGTTTTGACATAATTTATGTGTGATTTCCAGTTTAGTTTGTTATCAACAATGATACCTAGGAACTTGTTAGATGCTGGAATGTCACAGGAGCGTTTCATAAGCTAAACGGCATAACATTATATGAATAAAGTCCACAAGGAGTGACAAAGGAAGATATTTCCCACGCCCGTTCTGAAAATGGGACCTGCCAGTATCTTTTTAACAAGTCAAACTTGCTCACAAATTTTGCAGACCCCACTAGATCAGTACAATCATCCGTGCTAATGGATATGCGCCTGGTTTTGTGATGCTGTTGACCTTGCAGAAATCTGTGCAAAACCTGAAAGAATGATCTGATTTTGGAACAAGGATGCATGGAGATGCCCAACTAGATGATGGAGGCTCAGCAATACCATGCTCCAACATATATTTAACTTCCCTATCCAGCTTCTTGCGTTTTTCTGCGTGAACACAGTTAAAACGCTGTTTAATTGGTTTTGCTTCACCCACATTGATATCATGCTCTATCACTTTAATTCACATTGGTACATCACCAAACAAACTAGGATAACTCCCTATGAGCTTTAATAACTCAACATGCTGGGAATGAGGCAGGTGAGCCAACAAATGATCTAAGCTCTTTAGTGTTTCAGTATTTTTCAGCCGGCCATACACTAAAGCCTTGTCCAGCTCATCCTCCCCTGCCACCAGGTGTGAAGATGCTGCCACTGTATTTACAGTACAGGCAGCGTTAACATTACCTGAACCTGATGTACTCGGCACCCAAGAGTAATATGGTTTCAATAAATCAATGTGAAAGAGCTGCGTTCATTTTTTACGGTGTGGAGTTGAGATTTTATAGTTCACTGGTGAGATCTGTTCCATTATTGTATATGGACCAGCAAACTTTGCCTGGAATGGAGAACCAACAACTGGAAGGAGAGCAAGCGCTTGATCACCGGGGAAGAACTGTCGCCGTTCAGCCCGTTGATCATACAATTTCTTCATCTTGCTTTAAGCCTTAGTCATCCTTTCTTTAGCGAGTCTTCCCGCACTAAATAGCCTGTGCCTAAAACCATTTACATAGTCAGCTAGGTTATTTGGAGGCTCCCCAACTGCCCAACCATCACAAAAAACAGCAAGAGGGCCATGGACAGAATGGCCAAAAACAAGATCATTAGGACTAAACCCGTACTTTCTTGGGTTACCTCCCTTGCTGACAACAATAACCAAGGTAAACCCTCCTCCTAGTCTTTACCCAACTGGACACAATATGCTGCTCACAGATCTAAGTAGACACATTAGTAGGAACTGAATTTTTAAACTGTTACAGGAGAATTAACTCACACAATTGTTCAAAATCCTCCACTTTGCAAGACTTACACCATCAACTAAAATGATTCATTTTAATTGATAATTCATTCAATTAAAATGATGGGCAAACTCTAAATATGACTGCTTGTCATCCTTGGTATTTCTAAAGCATTGCCAATAGGCTTCTGGAACCATTTCATAAACTTTGGGAACAGCTGCTTTAACTTTTACATAATCTAAACCGTCAGTAACAGAAAGAGCCAAAAATGCTTCCTGTCCCCTGCTGGTTAACACGCTCTGCAACATCAATGTGTGGTTGCTATCAGGCGAATCCATCAGGTCAGCAATCCTGTCAAAAAGACAAAAAAGTTTCAGGGTCATTTTCATTAAATTTTGGAACAAGACGCACATTCTTAGTTAAATCAAAAGAGTTTGAAGGAGAGCTCCTGTATGGACTACCACCAAAAATACTCTGTTCATTGTCCAAACTCAACCTTCCCTGTTTAACCAATTCTAGTTTTTCCTGTTCCAGTTTAATTTTAGCCCGTTCAGTTTGATAGTTCCACAGCCAGTTCTTTATCCACTTCAACCCTCCGTTTCTCCATATTAGAATTTTGTTTAAGTTTTTCACATTCCGTCTGGAGCAGCAATAATTCTGTTGTTCAAAGGAGAAACCCAAATCTTGAAGTGGCTATAAAAAACCCTGAGCCCCAACAGAAACATCTTCAACCACACATTCAGTCACAGATGCAGTCAAAACACCCTTTTCAAACAAATTTGCTTTCAAAATAGATTTTACCATATCTTTTAAGCATTTTTCAGTTATTTCATACTTTTGTGCAATTTTGAACAATTGCTCTTTAGTGTAAGCATTTAACAAGTCCTCTGAGGGACACGAAAAAAACTCAACATGAGCCATTTTACACACGCAAAAAGGAGTCAGTTGAGGTGGTATGGGCATCTGATCAGGATGCCTCCTGGACGTCTCCCACTTGAGGTGTTTCGGGCACATCCCACTGGGAGGAGACCCCGGGGCAGACCCAGGACTCGCTGGAGAGACTATGTCTCCTAGCTGGTCTGGGAACACCTTGGTATCCTCTCTGAGGAGCTGGAGCAGGTGGCTGGGGAGAGGGAAGTCTGGTCTGGGAAATGGCAGTGTTAACATGCTGGAAAACAAGACCTAAGTGAGGAAGAGGAAAAAAATGCTGCTGATGCATCCCCACTATCTGCCTAATTTGAGATTAACTAAACTCAGCCCTAGTCTTCATGAGGTTACTTGCTGCGGGTATTTACGCACTAAAATCCATAGGCACGGAGAAGTGACCAGCCCGCTGACAGCTACTCCTGATACCTTGGACGTGCCCCTGAGACAACTGCTACTAACCACTTTCACCCCAGCACTATTAAAACAACAAAATCAACGAAACTCAAAAGGAGTAACGTCACTATGCCTGTCAGAGGACATAGGTGCTGCAGCTTCAGCTCAAAACAAACAAAATTAAACCAGTGTGTTATCACTTACCTTCCACCTGACCAAACTGAGGCGCTTTTCCAAACCAAAACAGCCAACAGGTAGCTTAACCTTCCAGGCGTCTCCCCACAATGTGCAAAAAAAAAATGCCCATTCTAAACACCTGTATGCCAAATTAAGACAGGAACACAAAAAACCCCACTGAATCAAATCAGGAGCACCAAAAAGCCAAATCGAATCAGGTGCACAAAAGGAACACAAATCCAATAGGTGTGCACACCGGCTCCATCCTGGACGAGCCCCCACTCTGCCACGGCTGGCTCCAATGCCGCAACAAAACAAAGGGGAGAGACGCCAAGACCACCAATGACACTGTTCATTTATGAAAGTAAATCAACCAGCTAGAAAGAAAAAGGTTTAAGTGTGGAGATCTGTTGAATCAGTTGAGTGGGAGTGATGGATGTGTGAAAATCTAGTGAGTGCATGTTGTATGATGAACCAACATAACCCAAAACGCTGCACGTGGAGAGGAACCTCTCCAGAATGAATGGAGCAGGGTGTTCTTGAGGCTTCCAGAAGACCGGCCCCAGGTGCATCCAGTTGCCAGATTAAAGAGCCCTGCCTATCAATTACCTGGAAAAGAATAACATTAATCAGAGGGCCAAAGGGGCCATCACAGTAATCAGCTTAAATATTGAACATACAAACTTTCCGCCTGGGTCATCCTATGTGGAATCACTTAAATCATTATTTTGTACCATATGTAGAACCACTGAGGCCATTAATGAATTTAATCAAAATCCAGCTCAATTCCCAAACATTCAAGCATATCAATGTTTTGGTGATGAAGAAAATTGTTAGGTTGGATTAGCAAAATGTTGTTCTCATATAATACTATTGATTGTACTGGTACCCTTGATATTTTCTTGTATTTTTTTCTCTCCCCCGCCCTTCCTTTTCTCCACGTCCTGGAGAAAGGTTAGCAAAAGAATGACAAAACCCAATAGAGAAACCACTGCTGTCTTTTAAACAACTCACAAATTTGAACAAAATTGCAATAACAAAGTACGTAGACAAGCTTTAAAGGGATCATTGACTGAAAAATGATGTTTTTATAAGTTTTAACCTTCTGAAATGCATCTATTGGTCATGTAATTATTGGAAAAAATATCAAAATACTCTTAAAAAAACACTTCTCTTAAAAAAACACACACATACAACCTTTATATAGTTTTTCTCTCCAAGAAGTCCCTTTAACTCTTCCAGGTTTTTTTCCTGAACATCAAGAAAAAGGTAAACCCAGCCTTGACCCCGGCCACTGCTCTCCCCCGTGGTCCTCCTCTGGTTGGCCCATTTCATATTCTCCTTCCTAGATCAGAGCAGTGCTGCCTTGGCATCTCACCAGAATCTTCGACATCTGGCCATGTGGTCTGCAATGCTGGGGACGGCGATTTCTTCCTCCGTGATGGACAGGAGGGGAGGGTTATACCCCGGTGATGCCTCGAAGGGGGAGACACTGGTGGCAGCAGATGTGGCAGTGTTGTGGGCGTACTCCACACAGGGCAGGTAGGTACTCCATGATGCAGGGTCAGATGTGGTGAAGCACCACAGGAATGCCTCCAGTTCCTGGTTGGCCCTCTCGCACTGCCCATTGGATTGTGGGTGGTAACCAGAACACAAACTGACTGTGGCCCCAGTGGACTTGCAGAATACCCTCCACACCTGCGAGATGAACTGGGGCCCACGATCTGAGACAATGTCACCCAGGATACCATGTAGCCTGACAAGGTGGTTGGTGAGCAGGTTAGCTGTCTCCAAGGCAGATGGTAACTTGCGCAGGGGGACAAAGTGCACTGCCTTGGAAAACCAGTCCACGATAGTCAGGGTAACAGTAAAGCCATTTGAAGGTGGTAACCTGGGGTCTCATGTACAAAGACTTGTGTGGATTTCCTACTGAAAGATGACATACATTTAAATGAAGAAAACGGCGTAAGCAAAAAAAAAATCCAGGTGTATGAATCAATGCGTACGCAGGAATCCAAGCACATTTCCTTTGTACATCCCAATCTACTTGAAATTGAACGCACATGAGGAAATACCGGACTTCTCCCTTGACACGCCTCCATTTGAATATGCAATTAGATGCAAATACATAAATACATGCGCTGCACGTTTGATTCTCCTGTATCCACGATCAAAAATAATGGATTTAATGGAATTTCAGGGACTGTGAGTTGGAGGCGCTCCTGAATGAGGTAGAGGCACGTAAAGATGTTTTGTTTGGCATGCTGTCCTCTGGCATTTGCACCAGATACAGGTAATTCAGCAGCCTGCTCACAGCCCTATAAGATTAGTTTCCTGTTTCCCTTTATTCAGACAAGGATAAGAAGATGTTTATTTTAACCCGACATGTTTTGACTGACGTCTGCAGTCGTCCTCAGAAGCGTCAGCTGATCGCTGTGATTTGTAACCAGCTGGGAGGACCAGCTGGTTGAATAAAGGAAAACAGTCACGAAAAAGAAGACAATATAAAATAATAAAACCTTGGTGATATTTGGGGGCGCACAGGCACGTTGCACATGAGGTGGGTTATTATTAGGGCAATTACATGAATTTACTCACCAAAAAGCCACCCATCCCGCACAGTGCCAGCTTGTAGTTTGTTCTCAACAATGCTGTTCAATAGAATCATTAGGAAAACCATCTCTTGCTGCAAATTGCACTTTAATGTTTACCTGTTCAACTGCATTGTATGGGAATATGATGTACCTAGGTGACAGCTGGATAATGCCATCCCACACAGCTAGCATAGCTTGGCTCAGGTTTGACTGGGAAATTCCTGATGGGTCTGCCAGCTCCCTCTGGAATGCCCCTGTTGCCAGGAACCCCAGTGTTGTCAGCACCTGCACTGGGACGGGAAGCACACAGCTTCTCACCATGTCACACTTCAAGAGCGGCTGTAGCTCTGAGCACAGTTCCACAAGGACTGCCTGTGGAAACCTAACCCGACTGACAAACCAGTCATCATCCTAAGCCAAAAAATCTTCTGTCTCTAAATACCCTTTTTCTTCTCACTGCATGATTTGCAATATCCTCTAATAATACTAACACCATTGTTGTTAGAGGCAGTTTCTGCACTTCTTTGCACTTGCTTTTATATCCACTCATCTAATTGTGCACACCTGAATGTTTGTTCATCATGTGTCTTTGGTGTGTACAATCATTTTCACGTCATTATCAGTCTCCAAACATCACCTCTAAAGTGTCACCAATGGACCAATAACCATATATAGGGGGAAATAGGTGGAATATTAATAAATAATAATATGATCAGGTATGAATTATTTAATTTATATTGATGTATTGGAATCTGAGATCAAATCTCATTTCATATACATCAGAAAAGTTAATAACACTCGTAAGGGGCACCAGCTTCTATCTTTAAGAAGCAATTTAATCTTTAATTTCACTTTATACCTGTTTAATCACTCAATAACTTAATCAATAATCAGTCTCAAAAATTTTCCATGAATTCGATACCTGGGCTTGAAACAGACTCAGAATGAAATAAATTCTCAACGACTTCTCTCATTTTCAAATATTTATTAAATGAAATGATTAACAGACATTGCAGTAATTTCATTAATCATAAAATCAATCTTGTAAATGATAGATTAACAATGTCAATATTTTTGGAACCAGGGTTAACTTGAGAAACCAATTTCTATCAGTTTGAGTTAACAGATTATGGAAACAACGCAAATTTATGGAGAAAGTTTACTAATTATATGAAAAGTCCTTGATTGATCTTAAGAAAATAAAAATGGAATTTTAATGAAAAGAAGAGTTATGTTAAGGGCTTCTTAATTTGCATCTGATTAGATACACAAATTATTACCGAACCTCAGACGTTTAATTCAGCAGATGAATTAAAGTTTGCAGCTCACGTGATCCTCGGTGATGACGGTTCTGGCGTTGTCCTCATGAAGTTTTGAAGTGTTGTTCAGGGGCAAAACCCAGAATATTTGTCCCGCAAATATTCTCTTGACGATTAATGATATTCATGAGATCGTAAGTTGGATCTCGATGGTTGAGATGCTGCCGAAGCGCGCTGATTCCTCAGCCTGCGCGTGATGTGGAGAGCTGCGTCTTTTCTTCCTGGTAGACAAGCGCTGCAGGTCTTCGGGGATAATTAAAGATATCTGATCAGATTTCAAAGTAGAAGAGGAAAAAAAAAACTTTTGGACTTTAGATAAAATAATAGCTCCTGGTGGGTGCTTGGTCAAGAAAAATATAAAAATAAAGTCAAGATTAAAGTTTACATTAAAATTAAACAAATGGTGATTTTACAGAAAGTTTAGCAAAGAAAAAGAGATAAGTAAAAATTGGAGTTTAACTCCGATTAAGGATTGAGCTCAAAGAAATAGGAATTCCTAGGCATTTAAGAGAAAAAGAAAATACAAAGTTACATAAACAAATTACGAGTTATCTGCTCTGTGTTCAGAAAAGCGACACGTGGTCGAAGTCTATTCAGACGGTCCTTTGTTCTTCCTTGTTGTGTGTAGACAATAGAGAGACGATCAGTGAAAGGGGCGAAGAGGAAAGAGCAATCCGGAAAAGAGCAGCCGAAAAGAGAGAGCGAAGCAAAAGAGGATAAGAGCAGGGGTCCCTCTCCTTTATATAAGTCCTGTTGAACTTCGTGGGTTTCCGGGATCTCAGCCAATGAGTGTCCTTCGTGGGCGGGCTCAATGAACCTTTAGTCCAATAACAGGCCTTGTCTGTGAGAGACCAATAGGATGAAGAAGCTGGGGTTCTATGAAGACTGGTGAAACGTGATCCGTCCACAGGAATACACACAATTTTAAATACATTGGAATATACTGTTACACACTTATGTATAACTAAACTAACCTTAGTGTATCTTATAAGCAGTGCTTCTAAATCAACATGCAGGAATAAACATTCATTTAAACATTTTTAACATACATATATATATATATATAAAATCACAGATTAATGTATTTCACACATATTATTGATTTTCCACATTAAAGACATCAGAGTCCATTTGCCTTTCATAGTCCTAAAAAGAAGAAGGTTTAGAATTGAGTTTGTAATAATGTACTTTAAAATTCACTGGTTAAATCCAGCATGTCCAGAGTTTAAGGAAATTAGCTGAGTTGTGGGTCTGTGTGTGACCAGGTCTGGTGCATGTTTATGGGGGCAATAAAAGCAAAGCCGGACATTGGGGAAATTCCTTAGGCTGGTTTTAACAAAAGAAAGGGGATTTCAGCTGTAGCCTGGGGGAAGAAAATCCATTTCTTTGTGTTACTCCTGGATGAAACAAAATGTCTTTAAGCAGAAGAATAATTGTTGCTGAGCCGAAGTGAGATGATGCTACACATAGAAACGTACGTACGCCAGCCATGAAGTTGCCGTGGGGCTGTGCATATTTCCACTGTCATTTCATTCTTGATACATCTGAAGTTTTCTGTGGAAAAGGATGTACACCATGTTTTTGTGCGTAAGTACCCTTTGTACATGAGTCCCCTGGTGACAAAATCCAGAGCAATATTGGACCAGGGACGACTGGGAATGGAGTAACCTGCCGGGGTGTGTGGTGAGGGACTTGCCTGCAGAGCACTGAGGGCATGCCTTAATGTATTCCCCTACATGACGGTCCATAGTTGGCCACCAAAATGTGCGGCAAAGGGAGGACAGGGTCCTGGCTACTCCCAGATGGCAGGAAAACTTGGCTGCAGGAAGCCAGTGAGTGACCTCCCCCTTAACAGCAACAGGCATGAACAGGACATTTTTTGTTATGTTTATTTTTTGGTTTTGATTCCTTATTTTTAATTTTTTTTTGTCTTGATGTGCAAATCAATCATTCAATAATGCTTCTTCATGGCGATCTGAACCGAGGATAGTGCTTCCACAGCCACTGTTCGAGCCTGGTGGAGGCACTCTTGGAAGTGTGAAAAAAAGCCCACGTTTTGGCTGATTTTGGAGATGACATGAACTCTTCCTTGAGTAATTTTAAAGGGCCTTGAACTTCATGTCCAAATACAAGTTCTGTGGCACTAAGTCCCAGTGATTCTTGTTTAGCTTTCCTTACTGCAAACAACATTAGGGGTACTCCTTCATCCCAGTCTTTACCAGTCTCAAGACAGTATTTTGTTAACAAATACAGTATTTTAGCAAAGCGTTTGGTTAAAGAAGGATCAGATTTCTGTGTCATAATGAGTGTTTCATGGGTTAAGGACAGTTTTAATGCAGGTGAGGTAGAGAACTTCACCTCAAGGACATTTATGTCATTAGTCAGCTCTTTAGAGACATGTGAACTTTTGCTTTGAGCTGTAGCTGGTTCATCTTCAGTCAAGGCTGAAGCTAGAAAAGAATCTGCCAAACTGCTTTCTTCAGCCATATGCCAAGACTGAGCTCTGGTAAGTGCACTAGAAGAGAAAATGGAAGGGTAAACTTCTGCCAAATAATCTTGGGAGTCAGATTCAGGATTTTCTATGACCTTAGGAGTCGGATGAACTCTTCCTCCAGGCAACACTGAATAACCCACTAATCAGTTTGGAGTTAACATATACATGGTGTAGGGGTACTGGGACATAACCCACTCCTTTTGTGTTCTTTCCCCTAGCTGACTGTTTTTTTGCACTTCAGGGAATAGCATTCAGAGACAACATGACCTGGTTTGTGGCAGAAAAAGCATTCCTTCCTATCTGTTGCAACAGGGGAAAGCTGCTTAGATTTCTACAATGAATCTTCCATTTTAGAGGCACACCAGGAAGATACGCCATATTTATTTACAAAGACATCTTTATGGATCAGTGCAAATTCGTCAGCTGCAACTGCAGCTGCTTTTGAAGTTGATACTTTTAGTTCATTTAAGTGAACAACAAGCTTCTCTGGAATGCAACTTTTGAATTCTTCCAACAGCACCAACTCACGCAATGCATTCAAGTCTGAACCTTTACTAGAGGCACACCATTTATCAAAGAGAGTTGTCTTTTCTCTAGCAAACTCCACAAAAGTTTGTGTAGGATTTTTCTTATGGTTTCTGAAACATTACCTATAGGCTTCAGGCACTAGCACATACTGTAAGCAGCAAGAATAGCAGCTTTAACACAATCATATTGCAAGCTGTCCTCCAATGACAAAGCGGAGCACATTTCTTGGGCTTTCCCCACTAATTTACATTGGAGCAGTAAAGGCCAGTACTCCTTCGGCCACTGCAACAAAGCAGCTACACGTTCAAATATGGTGAAATAGATATCAACTTCAGACCCACGAAAGGTGGGCACTACCACAATTTGTTTGCTCACATTGAAAGTGCTTGAGCCAGGCATGGCATCACTAGGAACATGTGCAGTTGAGTCTGATGAAAGACCTGGGGCAGTGACTGATGGACTTGGGGTAGTAGCACTAGGTTGAGATTGAAACTTAGGAACCTTCGCCTGCAACTCTAGCTGACAAAGCCTTATTAGGGCCCGACTCACTGACGTCGTAGAGCCCTATTATAATTGCTCCGTTTATTATTATTATTCCACCTAAACGATCACATTTTTCACCCTCAGAGCATTAACCAAAACACCTTTTTTCGCACACACCTCAGACCTGGTGAAAAATTCGATAAACTGGAAAAAGTATGTGCCCCCCCCACCCCCAATTTTTGTGGGCGAGGCCAAACGTACAAGGTCTATGGAGACTGACGACCCTAAAGTTTGCCGTACAGGCACAAAATTCAGGTGCGGTATCCATCACCTTAAGACATGCAAAAAACATAATTGTGGCCCTTATCCATGGCCAACAGGAAGTCCGCCATATTGTCTCAAAGTGGCCCCACCTCCAATTTGGCCAAAAACCACCCCTCGTATTTGAACGAACTCCTCCTAGGGGCCTGCTCTGATTGAGGTTATTTTCACATGGCGGCATCTATAGGAATTGGCCATTAAATTTCCCTCATTTCGCAGTAAAAACTTCAAAGTTGTGGCCAGGGTGCCATGGCGAAATTTGACTCCACCACTTACAACATCAAACAGCTGTAACTCGAGCAAAACTTGACCGATGTCCACCAAAGTTTCCATAATGGAAAATAGTCCCTCCCCGAACGCGTCTATATAAAAATACCTGACAAAAGATATAGCACCACCTAGTGGTTAAAGGAAGATTTACTGAAAACTTTTTATTTATTACTCATGCGCCGCTGGCCAGAATGATGTGCATTTTTCTGAGGTTTATCAGACCACCTGGCTGATCATAACTGCACATCACCTTTAGCATGGCGTCACTGCTGTTACCATGGACACGCCCTCCTCACCATTCAATCACTGATCTTGTTGGGAGGGCTGGGAATGACCTGGAGTCATGAAATCTGGAACATAGGTTGAGGTGACTGTCATATGTAGTCCTATATAGG
Source organism: Pholidichthys leucotaenia (assembly GCA_020510985.1). Classification (NCBI taxonomy): domain Eukaryota; kingdom Metazoa; phylum Chordata; class Actinopteri; order Cichliformes; family Pholidichthyidae; genus Pholidichthys; species Pholidichthys leucotaenia. The sequence goes on from CM035843.1 coordinate 342,183,236, forward strand.
TGGGCAACACATAACTGACAGGGAAGTGTTGCCATGGCAACATGGCGAAGGTTGACTCCTCACCATGGAACATGGGAAAGTTTGTTTGATTTTCACCAAATTTTCTACGCTCCTCTATAAAAATACTTAAAAGTTCTAGCGCCACCTACTGGTCAGACCAATGGGCACTTGTAACTCGGACAAACTTTGTCCGATTTTCACCAAATTTTCAATGATGGATATTAGTCCCACCCTGCATGCTCCTATGTACAAATAATTTACAAATGTTATAGCACCACCTTGTGATTAGAACAATGGACACTTGTAACTTGGACAAACTTTGTACGATTTTCACCAAAATTTCTACAATTGATATTAGTCCTGCCCCAAACGCATGTATATAAAAATAATGAACAAAAGTTATAGCACCACCTAGAGATTAAAGGAAGAATTGCTGAAAACTGTTGTTTTTTAATTTTTCTCTCACCAGGTGCAAAAATGACATGAAGGAATGAGTAGGACTCATTGACCATATACAGTATGTACATAGTACAGAACTGTATCCATGGAGACCGGCATGCATCAATGGCTTCCTCGCCATGCAAAACGAGAGTCACAGCTCAGACAATCCTTCTCTGATTTGGACCAAACTTTGCAGAAACCATACTAATCCCACTCTGAACACGTCTGTATGTCAATATTCACAAAATTGTCACAGCACCACCTACTGCTGACATGAGGTACTGCACAAAATTGTATCAACTTTCGCACAAAGACCAGTTGTAAGAATGAGGTTTCTCAGCGCACACTGGATTACCCTTAGTGGAAGTCACTTATCCTGCGCTCATCACAGTTGCCATGGAAACCCACTCCTCACCATTCAGTACGTTTTTTTACTTTGGAAGGTTGGGAAAGTCCAAGCGTCACAAAATGGGGAACAGAAGTCAAGGTGACTCTTCTGTAGTCCTATATGGGTCTGCAACATGTACCTAACATATAAGCGCTGCCACAGCCACATGCTGAAGTTTCCCTCCTGGCAATATGTTGGACAGCTGTAACTTGAACAGACTTTGTCCAATTTACCCCATAATTGCTACGATGGATCTTAGGCCCATCCTGCATGCTTCTACATAAAAATGATTGACAAAAGTTATAGTGCCACCTACTGCTCACAAGAAAGTACTTTCGGTTTTCTTTATTATTAATGCAGCGCTTGCCACAACAGTGGGAAATTTGCTGGGTCCGACGGGCGCATGGGGGGGCGAGGGCCTGCTTACAGCTGCTTGTAGCTTTAATATCCTTTTCAGCTTGCCGTTTTAATTCAAGCCTTTTAAGTTTGAGGACCTTTTCAACATCAGCCTTCAGTTCTAGTTTCCAAAGCTCAAACTGACAGGCATGGATTTTATCTTGGGCCTCTAACTGTAAATGTGCCAAATGTACCATAAGCATCCCCTCCTTTGATCCAGGAGATTGTGGAGGACTATGGAATGGTGTAGTGTTTGCATGTCCAACCTGAGTTTGAGTTCCAGCAGCTTGTGCTTCCTCCTCCCTGATTGACATAGCAGGATTCAATTGGGGATTAGGAGATCTGTCAGGAAAACTGAAAAGGCTGGTGACCCAGACATGCTGGAGAAACCTTCATCCACCAATCTCTGAGACTGTCATGAACATGAACTGAGCCGGTGTTGTCCTGTAGGCTCGGTTCTGACTGTTCTCTGTGGCTCAGGTATCGGGTTATTTATGTATTGTGTTATCCTTTGAGTTCTTGTTTTGTTGGTCTTTGTTCCTTTTCTTTTCCATGCATGTAGCCACTGCTCTGGCCGGCGGCTGTTAGGCAGCCTCTTTGACCTTCACTCATGTGGATGTTGTCTAACACTCGCCGGTCTGACCACGCCCCCTCTCTCTTGACAGCCAGCTGATTCTACTCCGGTGATTGTTATTCCCGCGCCTCGCCCAGGTGTACCCAATTTGTGGTGCCAACAATGCTTGTACTTAAGCGGCGTTTGCCAGTCAAGCATTGCTGGACCGTTGTTTCGTCTCTTGGATGAACCATCATGTGTATGTGTTTTTGCCAGGCCATCTGGGACTAACTCGGACTGGTCCAGTATTTGTGAGTATAGACTGTGTGTGTATTTTCCCCAGTGTTCTTACCCAATGACTGTTGAGCGTCCTGGAGGACTCCTTGAGTGCCCTGTGCTTTCTTGTGTTTTTGTACAGTTGGTTTTTGTTTCGCTTTTGTTCAATAAATATGCTTGTGGTGTAACATGCGCTTAAATCCGTTCTTCCTTCCCCTCCTTGATGCGCTGCGTCAAAGCGCACGAGGAGGCTCTTGACAGAACGGTCCAGCCAGCTTAGGATTTAGCGGTTACACCCACACATCTGTTTTGCTTTTTTGAACTATTTTCTTTTTCCACTCACCTGCTTCCCGGGCGCAATGGCTGATTTGAGGGAGAGGGAGTTGCGCACGCTGTGTCTCCTGGAGGACATTCTTTTGTGGACTCTGGAGCTCTGTTCCCCCGAGATGGCTCGACGGGCTTGGGACACGGGAGTGAGGGTAGTTAACAGAGACAGCCTTTGGAACCATCCTGAGGCGATGAAGATTCTCTGGGACATCTTCGCTGTGCCATGCGAGGGGTTGGATGAAGGTCTCTCAGCATTCGAGTGCCCCACGGACACTCTGCTTTCTTCCTCAGACAGTACGGAGCTTTTCCGCACTTGTGACTCACAGCCCAGCGAGGGGCTTAGAATCCCAGATTATCTGGTGCCCAAGCCGTCCGTGAAGAGGAAGAAGAACCCTCACCGTAAGAAGCCTCCAGCCACTCCGACAACAGCCCTGCCTCCTCGTCCCGAGCCGTGGCCCACTCCGTCTCTGGAGGAGCTAGAGGAACGAAGACAGGTTCTAGAGACTGACCTCCTCCTGGAGGTGAAACCGTGGCTTCTCCTGGAGTTGGCCGGGAGGTTGGAGGAGTATTCCTCGAGGGAGTCGGAGCTTCAGCCTGAGGATGAGCATGCTCCGACAATGGAGACGACAGCTGACGTCATCACTCCCCAGGAATCCAGGCAAGTGCTTATTCAGTCACTTCTAATGTCACCTGAAACTGCTTGCCTGATTCCTGATGAATTGTCAGCTGCCGATCTTGTCCTCCTGTTCCTCTTATGCCATCGTTCTTCCCGGGAGGAGAATTCTGGACGCAGGAGGAGCCTTCACTGGAGGAACTGGAGCTCAAGCCGCCTGCTTCCTTTTGTCGCCGCCGACCCCGGAGGGCTCGCCAGAAGCACCCCGTTGCTTCCACGTCAGTGAGCCTCCCATCATGCGGGGAGGAGAGTCCTGCTGTGCAGCCATCCCACCAGCCTGCAGCCTTACCGATAGCCACCTCCTTGATGACTTTTACCTCTGCCAATGTGGGGGCTGCAGTTTATCCCCCGGAATCCATCTATCTCTGTGCCTGCTTTGGAGGTTTCTCCTCCGCATATTGAGGAACCCAGAGTCGCTGTGGACACGGAGGGAGACAAAACTGCCCCTGATGCCGCTGGAGTCAGCAAGAACCAGGAGAACAGGTCGCCGGTTCCCGAACCTAGTCGCCAGGTGGAGGAGGAGCCTGAGGTCCTGGAGGATCCTGACCCAGGTTCGGCGGAGAAGCAGCCCCCAGCCGCCATGCCAGATGAGTCACCAGCATGGGGGACATCGCCTGGGGGCCTGGAAGTTGCGATCACCATCATGCCTGGCTGCACGGTGGCGCAGTGGTTTAACACTGTGGCAGCACAGTTTACCCTTGGCCGGGGGATCGCGGGGATCATGAGATTGTGGGTTCGATCCCAGCCCCCGGCCAACAGTGAGCTGTGTGGAGTTTGCATGTTCTCCCCGTGTTGCGTGGGTTTACTCCGGGATTTCTCCGGTTTCCTCCCGCATACCAAAAACATGTAGGTTTAGGGCGCTCACGCACGCAGCGACCGGCAGCCGGTGGCTTGTCACGAGAATGCAAACCAAATCTACCTACGGGTACAAATAAGTAAAAAAAAAAAAAAAAAAAAAAAAAAAAAAAAAGGCCTGCTGTGGAGGCTGCCGCAACAGAGTCATCCCCCCAGCGAGACCTTCATGAGGCCAGATCAAGGACGTCATTATCGGGATCGACGGAGTCCTGGACGGCAGTGGAGCTCGAGTCCAGGAAAGTGCTCTCATTTGTTTCTCTCCCCTTTAATTTGGAGCAATCTTGTCTGGCCCTTGGTGAGGAGAGTCAGGTGCAGCCCTCAGCTGCATCGGATCTCGCCTCACCGGGCTCCGCCGTTGCCGGCGACCCTAACCACTCTCTTCCTGTCATCCCTGAGCTCCTTTCTAGGGTTGCCGGAGAGGACCCGCTGCTACCTGGGGTGCCCGCGGACGACGACGACATGAGTACAGCCGCCCCGGTGGAGGCCAACATGGGTACAGCATCTCCCGGACCTACAGAACCAGCGCACCCTAGATTGCTGGAGTCCTGGACGGCGGTGGAGCCCGAGTTCAGGCAAGTATGTTCCATAATGTCTCCTGTGCCTATGTTGAAGTCACACTGCTCGACTCATGGTGAGGAGGACCAGGGGCAGCTCGCTGCAGCCCCCAGGCTCACCTCACCTGGCTCTGCCGCTGCCGGCAACCCTGACTCGGTCTCTTTCTCTCTCCCTCTGGTTTCGGAGCTCCTTGCCAGGGTCGCCGGAGAGCAGCCAATTCCATCAGAGGCCACCAAGGATCCGAGTTCAGCGCTGAAAGTCGTGGAGAGTCCTACCTCCCTCGCTGGGGAGGTCACTGCGGGAGCAATGAGGTCCCTGATGGGGTCCACCGCAGGTGCAACGGTGCTCCAGCCGGTAGGGATGTAACGATATTGACGTTATCGCGATATCGCGGTAGTAAAAGTGTCTTGATACCATCGTGGTCATGTTACGATATTAAGAGGGCGGGTATCTGTCAAAAAACCGTCCGGTCAAAAAACCTTAAAGGAGGCATTTTTAACAACTATGCCACACAACAGCGCAAGGGCTCAAGAAATCACGAGGTACATCGCGGAATACATAGCATGTGATTTACGTCTCTTTTCTGCAGTCGACGGCAAAGGATTCAGAAGGTTAGTGGCTAACCTTGAGCCGAAGTATAAGATGCAATGTAGATCTTTTGATCTTTCTGAAGAAAAACTTGAACATAAGCTAAAGAATAGGTCAGTGTTTTCCAGTAGGCTTTTTGCCTGACTTAATTGTTTCAACAGGCTGTTTTTATTTGCCTAGCACATTTATGATTAATTTTACTTTACACATTGAACCTGGCTTAACTTGATCTTTGTTTGCTCTTAAAGGAATTCCCTATTGTTGTTTACAGTTGTTCTAGTTGCTGCTTAGTATGATCCTTGCACATAAGAAGAATCAGTTATGTGACCAAATATTACCAAATGGTATATTGATGTTCCTGACTTGAACTTGCACTTTAAAAGCACTAAGTGATCAGCATTTTATGTTGTCATGATCCATAAATATAAAAATAAATGGCCTGGTGACTGGCAAAAACAGATTTAATGGCAGTTTTTGGTTATTATCATCACAAACACAATATTATGAGCTATTTTGCAATACCGTGAGCCTCTCCACAATATCGCAACAAATATCGCACCGTGAGATCAATATCGAAATCGTATCGTACCGTGACATTTTGATATCATTACATCCCTACCAGCCGGAGCCCAATGTGGGTGCTACAGAGCTCCAGCCAGGAGCCACCGCGGGTGCTGCAGAACCCCAGCCAAGAGCCACCGCAGTTGCTGCAGAGCCCCAGCCGGGAGCCACTGCGGGTGCTGCAGAGCTCCAGCTGAGAGCCACCGCAGGTGCAGCGTTGGCCCAGTTGGGGTCCACCGAGGGTGCAGCGTTGGCCCGGTCGAGGTCCACCAAGGGTGCAGCGTTGGCCCGGTCGGGGTCCACCGATGGTGCAGCGCTGGCTCAGTCGGGGTCCACCACGGGTGCCGTGTTGGGTGCAGCTGTGTCCCAAGCCGGGACCACCGAGGGTGCTGCGGGTCTGCGTGAAGACGCCATGGCCTCTTCCTCCTCCCTGTCTTGACGCTGTGGGGGTCTCCTCCCTACGGTCTGGTCACCCACCTGTGAGCCTCCCGGTGGGCAGGCCACCTCCTGCTCTACCTCTTTGGTCCTGGTGGCTCTACAACGCTGGCCAACTGCTGGAAGGACTGAGTCTCTGGGCCAGATGGCCCGTGTTTTCCGACAGGCCACCGGAGTCTGTTCACCAGACTGCCTGCTGGGCCTGGGAGTCTGGGTGGCCTCCCGAGCCTCCACGCCTTTGGACTTGGGGGAGTTAATTGTGGCCCTGGGCGGGGTGTATTGTGTTCCCTCCTTGCCTCTTCCCCCTACCTCCCACCTGGGTTCGTGGTTGTTCTTCCTGCTGGGGAAGGGGGCAGGGGTTTTCTTTCCTTGTAATGTTGCTGTGGGTGTCTGGAATCCACCCCTAGAGGGGGAGGCTGTGTCACGAACCGAGCCGGTGTTGTCCTGTAGGCTTGGTTCTGACTGTTCTCTGTAGCTCAGGTATCGGGTTATTTATGTATTGTGTTATCCTTTGAATTCTTGTTGTTTTTTTGGTCTTTGTTCCTTGTTCCTAGGCGGCATTCGCCAGTCAAGCATTGCTGGACCGTTGTTTCGTCTCTTGGATGAACCATCATGTGTATGTGTTTTTGCCAGGCCATTTGGGACTAACTCAGACTGCTCCAGTTTTTATGAGTATAGACTGTGTGTGTATTTTCCCCGGTGTTCTTACGCAATGACTGTTGAGCATCCTGGAGGACTTCTTGAGTGTCCTGTGCTTTCTTGTGTTTTTGGACAGTTGGTTTTTGTTTTGCTTTTGTTCAATAAATGGGCTTGTGGTATAATCTGCGCTTAAATCCATTCTTCCTTCCCTTCCTCGATGTGCTGCGTAAAAGTGCACAAGGGGGCTCTTGACAGAGACCTCTTCTTTTATTTCCTTTCTGATCATTTGCTTTGTGACCTTTAAATCAAAGTGTGCTGCAATAACCAGTAAAGCTTCAGTTTCACAAGCATTTAACTCCTCCCAAGAAGGATTGTTCGAAAAAGCTTGCAAGTCAAAACCAGCTGCTATGATTACCACCTTTGCCAACCACACCAACAATCAATTAACTCAAAATCTTATCACCCGACGGTGGGCAATTCTTAACCCGAACGAGCCTCCACTTATGTTGCGATCCCAGTAGCTGTCTAGGGGTAAAAGGGAGTAACATAAACCAGGTGACAAACTGATGAGAGAGTTGATCAGTTTTAAATTGCTTATTGCCAGAATAAATAAAAGCAAAATTGACTTCAGGGAGAACTAAGGCCAATACAATAAACAAAACCACCCCAGAGCTAGAAACAAAAGATTCTTACCTAAAACTTAAGTTAAAACAAAAAGTACAAACTCTGACAAGTGACTCCCTGATCCACAAAATAAACAGGAGAAAAAGGGTTCAAAGAAAATGACAGTTCTCCCCTACAGCTTTCTCGGGCAAGATGGAGAACAAGCACAGGTTAACAAGCAGTCTAATTAACCAAGAAATGAATCAAGTTCACTACAGTTTTTACAGGTGAGCATTCAAAATATACAGAGGCATACCAATGGCTTCAAACCTATCAATGTCTGTAATGGCAGCAGTAACTAGTGATAGGAAGGAAGGCACCGGTGCGCTGAACGGTGCTCCGATCTTATCCAGGAAATATTTGGTGAGGCATGTTTCGAGGTGTGTATCATTGACGTATGTGTTGACGTCGGACCATTTAACTGGGTTAGGAAACCGTTCATGATTTTGCACACAACATGAAATAAAGTGAGCAGCGGTACCCAATGGAACTCCCTGTCCCTCACGTTTTGTTTTGTCATGCTTGACTATGTAAGGGATTTGTCACAGCCAATTTTCAGATGGAGCCAGCACCAAAAATACAGACTTCTCCCGTTTGGGAACAGTTTGAGCTTGTTTCTCCCATTGATGTATTTTTGACAAATAGTGGTTATTTATTGTAATTGAGGTGATGGCTTAGTGGTAGTATACCTGTTTTGCAAGTGGGAGACCTGGGTTCAAATCCTAGCTGTGTTGTTCTTTTAATTTCATTTTTATTTGCAAGGTGAAGTGTCTCTTGTGTTTCAAAGAGTTTGGATCATTATTACGCATCATTATGCTGAGGTACTATTGCCATTGTGCCCTGTATGAGAATAAGGCCAGAGTTGAATATACTGGGACAGTATAAGACTGTTGAAAATTTATTATTTCTTAATAAAAATGGATAAGTAGTACAAGCACACAAAGTAACACAGACACATTCACTGGAGTCACCCCAGTTTTATTATTTCTTTTTTCCCTTATGATCATTGATATGTCTTAAAAGACAGCACATTTATTGAAATTGAAAAATACACATTGTAAAAATCTGCATGTCGTATACTTTGTCGACTACATGGCCTAGTAGAGCAAATGAAGTTCCACATGAGGCCTCATCTATGTGAACCATTTTGATGAAAGGCTCAAGTGTTCAAGAAAGCCTCAACTACTCATGACTAAGTACAGTGGGGCAAAAAAGTATTTAGTCAGCCACCAATTGTGCAAGTTCTCCCACTTAAAAGATGAGAGAGGTCTCCAATTTTCATCATAGGTATACCTCAACTATGAGAGACAAAATGAGAAAAAAAAAATCCAGAAAATCACATTGAAGGATTTTTAATGAATTAATTGGTAAATTCCTCAGTAAAATAAGTATTTGGTCACCTACAAACAAGCAAGATTTCTGGCTGTCACAGACCTGTAACTTCTTCTTTAAGAGGCTCCTCTGTCCTCCACTCGTTACCTGTATCAATGGCACCTGTTTGAACTCATTATCAGTATAAAAGACACCTGTCCACAACCTCAAACAGTCAGACTCCAAACTCCACTATGGCCAAGACCAAAGAGCTGTCAAAGGACACCAGAAACAAAACTGTAGACCTGCACCGGGCTGGGAAGACTGAATCTAAAATCATTTACCGTTTTAGGACAGCTGGATTTTGGAATGGGGACAACCACGGCATCTTTCCAGATCTTAGGCACATGTTGTGTCTGTAAGGACTTATTGAAAATGTAGTGAAATACAGGACTCAGTTCATGTGCACAGGACTTTACCAAGCGCTCACATATATTATCAGGGCCCTGACTTTTGTTCACTTTTACAGCACAGAACGCCCTTTTAACATCCTGCACCTCAATATTAAAGTGCTGATTGTCTTTGAGTTTCTGTTTCAAACCTTGGGTTTCTGTGCTAAAATCAAAGGAGTCAAAACGACCATAAAAACAATTAAGAGCATTAGCCAGCTCTGTGTCTGAATTAAAACCATCTAAAAACACACGATTACTGCGCTCTGTGCTCTGAAGGCCTGCAATAGTTTTCATACTGGCCCAGGCTGAACCAAGTTTCTTTGTTGCCATCTTGCTTTCCAACTCTGATTTATAATTCTGTTTTGCTCTTATAATTTCGGCCTTCAGCTCTTTTGTGGCAACCTGCAGCTCAGAAACAACCCCCTGTTTAAAGGCAAGTGCTTTCCTCTGTAAGCAGGATTTAACTGATTTTGTAACCCATGGCTTGTTGTTGGGATATATTTTGACATGTTTATGTGGAACGATCATGTCTCTGCAGAAAGCCATATATGAGCATGTCACATCCACTAAAGAGTCCAAATCATCTCCGCAGGACAGTGTGAACATCTCCCAGTCCGTACAGTTAAAGCATTCCTGGAGGCAGTGCACTGAATCCTCTGTCCACACGTTTATGTCTCTGGTCTTTGCCTTGTCTCTTCTGAGAGCAGTTTTATATGTGGGCAGCAAATGTACACAGTTGTGATCTGAGGATCCTAAAGGAGGAAGGGGAATAGATTTATAGGCCCTCTCTATGGATCCATAGCACAGGTCCAATGTCTTGTTTCGCCTGGTTGGGCAGGAGACATACTGATATAAGTTTTTTAAGTGTCTTCTTTAGAGACACATGGTTAAAATCCCCAAGAATAAAATTTGGAGCCTCTGGGGAAATCGACTGCAACCGCTGTACCACATCAAAGACGGTGCTGGAGGCGGAGGCAGCATCTGCCCTCGGGTGAATGTACACAGTCGTTATGAAAAGTTGGGGGAACTCGCGGGGCAGATAAAAGGGGGCGTAGTGACACAGACAGAAGCTTCACATCTGGTGTACAGATGCGCTCTCTGACCGTGACAGATGTACAGTACTGTTTATTAATATACAAACATACGCCGCCCCCCTGACGTTTCCCCGTTACCTCTTCCTGCCTATCCGAGCGAAGTGGGGCTCTAAAGCTGTCAATATACAGGTCTGGGTCCCGGTCATGCACCGTAAGCCACATCTCCGTGTAAGCCATGACACAGCAGTTCTTGAAATCCTTCTGATATCGTACATTCCCTTGAATTTCATCCACTTTATTTCTCAGGGACTGTACGTTCCCCATAATAATGGAAGGAAGAGGAATGTGGTTAAGCTGACGCCTCCTCAGGTTTAATCTTATGCCTCCACGCTTTCCGCGTTTCCTCCTCTTGTCTCTCTTTTCATTGCTGTGTCCATGAAAATCTCTTAAAATAAAGTCCGGCAGTTGCGGCACAGACTCAAACACAGATGCTGCATTATCCATGTTTAAATACAGTAACATGTCTCTGGAATACTGCGTTCTTCCCGGCGTGATCGCGATCGCACTTACCTCCAAGACAAAGAGCCGGTAGGAAAGAAACGACAGTGCAAAAACAAGAAGGAAATCCATACTGATGGAACCAGGGAGCTCTTCGTTATATAGTCCACAAACATTCAAGGACAAAAACGAATTACGTTGAAACACATTAAAGTGCATAAAAACAGAGACACAGACTTCGAACTTTTTTCACCCGCTGCCGGTCGCTGCGTGCGCATGCGCCCAGGTCATTCTAATAGTTTATTTTTATTTGCACAGTGAAGTGTCTGTTTTGATTCAAAGAGCTTGGATACAACAATAACACATCATTATGCTGAGGGACTATTGTGCCCTGCATGACAGTAAGGACACAGATGAATGTACTGAGAAAGACAGTATGACTGTTGAAAAGTTATTTCTTTAAAAAATGGATAAGTAGCGCAAGCACTTTCACTGTAGTCACCTCAGTGTTATTTTTTTTTCCTTATGATCATTGATATTTCTTAAAAGACCACACATTTATTGAAATTGAAAAAATACACATTAAACCAACAACACCCTTGTAAAAATCAGCATGTTGTATACATTTTGTCCACTAGATGGCCTGGTAGAGAAAATGAAGTCCCACATGAGGCCTTGTCTATATGAACCATTTTGATGAAAGGCGTCATGTCCTCCAGAAAGCCTCATTTGGCTATCACTAGCAGTAACTAAAAAGCTGATGGTGTGGTGGCAACCCAAGTCAAAGGTGGAAAAAAGATCTTCTGCTTCTCTGGCCTTTTATAGTCAGCGGAGGAACACCGATTGGCCAACAGAATGCAGGTGTGGGCTGTGAAGAGCCAATGAGGGAGTCAGGGGAAACAAGACCCGAGGAGTAGTGATGGTGAAACTGAGGCCTTAGGAAACAATGAACAACTTTGAAACAATTGCTTCATAATTGACAGTGTCATGAAATATTTAATAAAGAGTGCCATCTGCTGACTATCAGAACTGCAGCTGAGTGGAAGACCTGAACAAAATCTCAATACTTTTTTTTTGAGCATTTGGCCATCTGAGGTCTATTCAAAATTAGATGGCATGAACAAACAATACAAAGCAAACAAAAAAAACCTAACTCCAATAGAACCTGCTCAAATTTCCCGTGAGCCCTCAAGTCACATGATGTGACCGACATAACGAGGCCTCGCTTGCTACGGTCACGTGACTGTGGGCATGCTGAAACAGCGCTCGATGCACTGCTCATGACACTTCCGCATTATATTGCTTGAATCAGTGTCGAGTGGGTGGTGTCGAGCTTAACATCACTACTGAGAAAAAACACAGGTTACTCTTTCTTCACCACTGGGGTTGTAACAATGTCAAAATGATAGATAACAAAAAAGTCTAGCGCAGGGGTGTCCAATCATGTGCCATGGAAGGCCAAGACCCTGCAGGCTTTACCTACAACCAGTGTCTTCAGCAGCAGATTCCACTGAATTTCTTCCCATTGATTGCTGATAAGTGAAAACACCTGCTGAAGAGACTGGGTAGAAGAGAAAACCTGCAAGCTCTTGGCCCTCAATGGCACATGATTGGACACCCCTGGTCTAGCGCAACCTGTGCTCCACATATACCCTTGACAGGCTCATTTTCTAACATACTAATAAAAATGCAGTAAATATGGAGGCCATCATCATTTTTGTAGACACTGACAAGTAACTGAGAAACCAGCGACAGCATAACCTACCAAATGCTTTTAGTGCCTCACAGCCACGTGCATCCACCTTGATTCATTGATGTGTTCATGCATACATCCATTAAGTACATAAAGATCGAAGTGCATAAAGCATCCTCATGCATGTGCGTGTGCGCGCACGCACGCACACGCACACACACACACACACACATACACACATACACACACACACACTGCAGCCTGTGATTCTAGCTTCAGTAGGGGGTGTTGGCTGAAATTGAGAAAGTGGAAGAAACTGGAAGGCAAAAACCTTTCAGCACTGCCAGTTTATTCCAGCGTCCCCCCTGAAGCGCACAGAGCGCTTTTCACCACATCTACATCTCCATTCGCATGCTCACTTCTCACACTTACTCTACTCTAAACAAACTTCCATCTGTATGGAAACACGTGCCACTCTCGACTGCTCACTCGTGCACGCGCTCTATGTACACATAGATCACATTTCTCACAATTTTTGCACTCCATTTTTTTTGTAAACAATCCTGTTCAAGGCTTAACAGGCACAGCGCTTCTATATCATTGGATTTTATTCTACACTGTGATGTCACTGATTGTCCAATTTCTCCTTATTTTCTAAACACTGACGTATATTTTCCTCTCTACCTGAATTTGCCATGGTCTCTTTCCACTTAATTACTCTATAATTTTTCCCTCTGATGGTGTCTTTTACAAGGTTACTGATCTCTATCACTCCACTGCTTTATATATCCATCTTTTATGCTTGAATTGCAGTCAGTCCGGTTTTTCCTGTTCCCAACTATTTGTTTGTTACAGAGGTGATGCAGGTTTAGGGAGGATGGATAGAGTGTTCAGAAGAAAGGGGAGAGTTGGAAGGAAAATACTCCCAGGCAGAGTGCTTTTAAAGCTTGTTTTAGCAGCTTTCTCTGATTGATGGCTCAAATGGCACATCACGGCAAAAAAAAAAATGCAGCAATCATTACTGGATCAAATCAAAACACTGCCTCGGCAACTTCATGCAGAGGTAGAACTAGGAATGTCTTGTCCTTCACTTGTTAATCACTCAGTGTTTTCTCAGCTTTCTTCCTTTCCTCTCTATTGTGCCTCTTCTCTACCTGGTTCTTTTCTGTCAATATGCTTGGTTGTTTATTATTCCCTTATCTGAGCCTTTTCTATGTTTGCTGTGCACACAGATAATCCATCAATGCCATCTAGCAGACTCATACTCACTGAGCAAAAAAGAAAGGGACCAATAAAGTGTGTGTCCAGAAAGAAGGGAAAAAACAGATGAGAAAGATGAAGATGAGAAAGCACAGTTCTGAATTTTTGCTAGCCATGGTAAATTATATTTCCATTGTTCAGCAGAAGAGGTCCTGTTCTCAGGACCCATGTAACCATACTGTAAATATTGATACAGCACATGTACTGCAATTTAGGAATCACTTGATCTTTATTTTCCCAAATCTTAACATGCATGTTTCATTGTCTAATTGTTTTCTTTGCTACACATACTGTAAATTGGATTCAGTGTCATTAGTCTACAGTTTTCTTTTAACATTGTGGGCTATGTTACTTCCCTGCAGAGATTGTATTTAAAATTCTTGTTGGAGTAATGTTTGGACCTAATGAAGACTTGTTAAATTGATTTACTGATGCACTTAGCAAGCATAGGGGCCTGTAAAATTTCTGCTGCAAAAAGATGAACACAAATGTCTGCAATTCAGTAACTATAATGATTTTGTCAGGTGGCTTGTTAGGTGTAAACTCGCAGCGTAACGAAAATGCCTAGATATTCAGATCTTTTCCTTCTAATGGCTCTGATCTGACATTCCATGTGGACATGTGTGACCTGCATATTATTTTTTCTTTTCTAGTCTGTTTTTATTTACGTTTTACACGATGTCACAACTTCATCGGAATGGACCTCTTGCACAGTATAAAGTAACGTACTTCTGCATTCCAGTCCGCCCACTTCCATTATATTTCCCCATTCCCTGGTGCTTTCTCGTCAATAAATCAATTTAACCACTTTCATTTATCATTGTACATGCTGGAAATGGTGTGGCATATCATTTTTTCTTTATAAAGTTCATGTTTCACATTTTTTTTGCTTTTTTTATTGAACATCAATATTACAGGCTGTGTATATACACAGCCTGTACGCAGGCTATATACACAGGGAGTTCCAAGGTTGTCATAGCGTAGCCAGGAGCGGCACTGGGGTTAAGCTCCCAGTGCTCATAAAATGCTCCTTATGGCGTGCGTCTCAAAAAGCCTCTGACAACTAAGTCCAACTCCTAGCCTGCCCGTGTGGTTTAGTCTCTAAGCCTGGTGGAACTGCTTTTACTAATAGGAGAAGGGGTGAGGGCGGATCTCTGGCGCCTTAAAACCAGATGCTTCGGGTAGATGGTGGCTCGTCAACCTGGGAAGGTAGCCCATCTAGGGGAAGGTAAACCCTGATTTCAAACCTCCGCTGCCTTGCGGCGGGAGTCAACCCTGAGGAAAAATCCGGAGTCGGAGCCCCTAAGGCTGTTCTCTGTTGTGCTCAGCATCGTTCTGGCAGCTCCTGCGACGGCGCTGGTGCCAAACTGTAGCAGCCCTGCTGTTCCTTTGGATTCATCAGTGACGTGGAGAGGGGGGACATGCTGCATGGGCAACATCTTGTCCTCCATATCTTCCTGCCCAGGCTTGAATCCTACCAACGCCCAACGCTGGAAGGTAGAATACCGGATCACTGGAGAGGACACTCCAGCTTCGCTTTTGGCGTAAACAAAACACGGGGAATGACAGTTACCGGTTATAAGCCACCGCTCAATTGGCATAGAGCGCAGCGCCAGGGGTTGTTCCCGACGGTGGGAGGGATCATCGGATCTCACTGGACAGCTACTGCCCGCCTCAAGCTGGGCAGCCCTCAGCCAATAAGGTGTTGTCCCGCCACAGCTTGCTTTCCTCATTGGGTGCATGGGGATGAGGAGAAGTCCGAACAGCAGGCTGAGAACCTTCACACCAGGCAAGACAACAAAACAAAAGAGACCAACTCTAAAACTGGGAACTTGGAACGTCTGCACTATGATGACAGGACTCGCTGCTAACCTCAAGGACATCAACGACACCAGGAAGACTGCCATCATCAATAATGAGCTGAAGAGACTGGGAGTGGATATCGCCACTCTCCAGGAAACACGGTTGGCTGACGCAGGCACACTGAGAGAGAAGGACTACACGTTCTACTGGCAGGGAAAGGGCAGTGACGAACACAGGGAACACGGAGTGGGCTTCGCAGTGAAGAACACCTTGCTGAAAATGGTGGAACCGGGCAGCACTGGCTCTGCACGACTCCTCACCCTCCGCCTCAACACCACTCAAGGCCCAGTCACCCTCGTCAGTGTGTATACCCCAACACTGACAGCCACACCAGAGGCAAAAGACGAGTTCTACGAGAATCTCGCAACAACTGTCAGGATCATCCCCAACTCTGAACAACTCATTCTCCTTGGAGACTTCAATGCCAGAGTGGGTGCTGACCATGACTCCTGGCCCTCCTGTCTTGGACCATTTGGCGTGGGCAGAATGAACGACAACGGACAGCAGCTGCTCGAGTTCTGCACATATCACGATCTGTGCATCACAAACTCGTTCTTCAAGACCAGGCCCCAACACAAGGTTTCCTGGCGACATCCGCGCTCAAAACACTGGCACCATCTGGACTTGATCCTGACCAGGCGCACCTCACTGAAGAACATGCTAATCACCCGTTCGTTCCAGAGTGCAGATTGCGACACAGACCATTTATTGGTGTGTTGCAATGTCAAGCTGCAGCTGAAGAAATTCCATCGTGCTAGACAGCCTGGAAAGGCACGGATTGACACCAGCAAGATGGCCCAACCAGAACTTGTTGAGCAGTTTGCCTCCACCTTTGAGAAGGAACTTGGTGTACCACAAGAAGGAGAATCTGCAAAGCAGAAGTGGGAAGAGCTGCAAAACACCATCCACCGCACAGCCTTGGCTACCTTTGGGAGGAAGACCTCAAAGTCATAGGACTGGTTTGATACCAAGTTGACTGAGATGACCCCCGTCATTGAAGCCAAGTGCTCAGCACTTGCTGAGTACAAGAAGTACCCAAATGAGAAGAATCTCCAGATTCTCAGGGCTGCGAGAAGCAAAGTTCAGCAGACTGCTCGGCGCTGTGCCAACGAGTACTGGACTCAGCTCAGCCAAGACATTCAAACCGCTGCCATAACAGGGAACATCCGTGGTATGTACGATGGCATCAAGAAAGCACTTGGTCCGGCTCAGAGCAAGACGGCCCCCCTCAAATCCTCCACTGGGGAGATGATCTCAGAAAAGAACAAGCAGATGGAGAGATGGGTGGAACACTACTCCGACCTCTGCTCCAGACAGAACACCGTGACACCATCAGCCCTTGATGCCATCGACTGCCTGCCATCCATGGACGAACTTGACGCCGAGCCAACCATCGATGAACTCAGCAAGGCCATTGATAGCTTGGCCGCTGGCAAGGCACCCGGCAACGACGGCATACCCCCCGACCTGATCAAGCACTGCAAGACCGCCCTACTGCTGCCATTGCATGACGTCCTCTGCCAGTGCTGGAAGGAAGGTGCCGTACCACAGGACATGAGGGACGCCAAGATCATCACCCTCTACAAAAACAAAGGGGAGAGAAGCGACTACAACAACTACAGGGGCATCTCCCTCCTCAGCGTTGTTGGCAAAGTCTACGCACGAGTTGTTCTCGTTCGTCTACAGAAGCTTGCCAAACGTGTCTACCCCGAGTTTCAATGTGGCTTCCGCACTGAGCGATCGACGGTAGACATGATATTCTCCATCCGCCAACTCCAGGAGAAATGCAGAGAACAGAACATGCCCCTGTACGTCGCCTTCATCGACCTCACCAAAGCATTCAATCTGGTCAGCAGAGAGGGCCTTTTCAAGATCCTGCCAAAGATAGGATGCCCACCAAAGTTGCAAAGCCTCATCGAATTGTTTCACACCAACATGCAGGGGATAGTGCAGCACGACTGCAACGTCTCAGAGCCATTCAACATACGCAGTGGAGTGAAACAGGGCTGTGTACTTGCACCAACCCTCTTTGGGATTTTCTTTGCTATGCTCCTGAGGCATGCCTTCAGCACAGCAACAGAAGGAATCTATCTGCACACAAGATCTGACGGCAGGCTTTTCAACCTCGCCCGCCTGAAAGCCAGAACCAAAGTACGTGAGGCTCTAATCAGAGACATGCTGTTCGCAGACGACGCTGCAGTTGCAACCCACACACAGCAGGAGCTTCAGACCCTGATGGACCGCTTCTCCCAGGCATGCAAGGACTTCGGGCTTACCATCAGCCTGAAGAAGACTAACGTCTTGGCGCAAGGCACGGAAGCACCACCAACCATCACCATCGACGACTACGAGCTGGAGGTTGTGAATCAGTTCACGTACCTGGGGTCCACGATCAGCAACAACCTCTCCCTTGATACAGAGATCGACAAGAGGATTGGAAAATCAGCCTTCACACTCGCTCGCCTCACCACACGAGTGTGGGAGAATCCCAAACTCTCTGTCAAGACAAAGATGGCAGTGTACAACACCTGCGTCATCAGCACACTGCTCTATGGGAGTGAGACGTGGACAACATACGCCCGGCAGGAAAAGAGACTGAACTCCTTCCACTTGCGCTGCATTCGCCACATCCTGGATATATCCTGGCAGGACAAAGTGCCCAACACAGAAGTTCTGTCCCGCACCGGCCTTCCCTCCATGTTCACTCTACTCAGGCAGCGCAGGCTCCGCTGGCTAGGCCACGTTCACCGTATGGAGGATGGCAGAATCCCCAAAGATGTCATTTACAGAGAACTGGCGACTGGCAGGAGAGACGTTGGCCACCCAGAGCTGCGCTTTAGAGACGTCTGCAAGAGAGACATGAAGGCCCTGGAGATCAACACAGAGCTCTGGGAGGACCTTGCAACGGACCGCTCCAAATGGAGAGGCACCCTGACCAGACAGCTCAAGGTGGGTGAAGAGAGACTGACTGCTGCAGCAGATGAAAAAAGGACCCGCAGGAAGAACCGCCACAGACCCAGCAGCACGGAGACCACCCACAAGTGCCACCTGTGTGACAGGGACTGCCATTTGCGCATCGGCCTGTTCAGCCACAGGCGGTGCTGTTCCAGCAGACTAGACGTTTAGGATTCTCTTCCATGGTCATCATAGACCGACGGAGGCCGATGATGACTGTATATACACATACAGTAACAATCATAGAAGTCCCTCAGAACAATGCTCACATATTATCATTATTTCCCCCTCCAGTAATTCCATCCCCCACCCCCTCCCCTCCAAGAACATGCAGGACACCACTCAAAAAAAAAGGAAAGCATATACATAGGTTCACCACTGCTGAAGCTGTGCACTATACACTATGGTTCACATGGAAAATAACACAAGTGCAAATGCATGAGGGCTGCTAAGTGGGCACGGTTTTAAGTTAATTCAAATATGTCAACACTGGGTCCCACACAGAAAAGAATTTGTCCCTGGATCCCCTGAGAGTGTATTTTATTTTCTGTAATTGTATAAATTGCATTAGGTCACTAAACCACAGAGACACGTTCGGTGGGTTTTTAGATTTCCGATGTAATAATATTCTTCTCCATGCAAGCAGCGTTGCAAAAGCAATGATGTTTTTATGTCTTGTCCTCATTGTAGAATGTCTTCTATCTGTGGTACCGAATATAGCCATTGCTGTACTGGATTGGAGAGCAATATTAAGTGCCTCTGACAATGTTTTAAAAATTGTAGACCAGTACGTTGTCAGGGCTGGGCATGACCAAAACATATGGGTTAAGTCAGCAGGAGTGTTTCGATACCTGTCACAGCTGGCATCTGTGTTAGGATATATTTTAGCCAGTCTTGCTTTAGAGAAATGGATGCGATGCAAAATCTTGAATTGTATTATGCTTAATTTGGCACAGGAAGTACTGTCATTCACTCTTTGTGGAGCGCTGTCCCAAATGTCCTCCTCCAAGTCGCCCCCCAATTCATCCACCCAGTCTGCCCTGACCTTTTCAAGAGCTGTGTTATTAAAAGAAGTTATACAGTTATTTATTCTTGAAATGAGTCTTTTAGAGTTGAAAGGATTTTCAGATTGTCTAAGCCAGAAAATGATGATATATATGGAAAGCTGGGATCATGACCAGCGAGACCAGCGAGGCCCACCTGGTGGTCTCTTCTTCACTAAGGGGGCCACCATCATGCCCAAAGACTTCCAGCTGGCCCGCTGCATCCGCAGAGAGAGAACTTAGACTTTCTGCTGCACATTCACCAGCCATAATGCTCTGCACTGTGTGTCTATATATATACATTTATAGTAATATGGACATATGTTTACTAGATGTTTTTTTCTTGCCTTCTGATTGTTGCTCTGCGTGTTGCTATCCCTATGCTGTTGCAATCCTGGAATTTCCCCATTGTGGGACTAATAAAGGCTTATCTTATCTTATCTTATCTTATGATGCTGAAGGAAATGGCAAACTTGGAAATATCGAAATAAGCTGGACCGAGGAAGGCCAAATTTTTTAGATAAATCATCAAAGCTTGCAAAAATATTGTTTATGTACAAATCTTTAAATTTATAAATGCCTTGTCTTTGCCAAAGAGCAAATTCAAAGTCTAATCTAGCTGGGGGGAAAAGGTGGTTATTGTGTATAGGACTTAGATGAAGAAGATTTTTGAACCCAAAGTTCTGTCTAAATTGAAGCCATATTTTAAGGGTATTTATCAGAATTGGATTATTAGTATATTGTGAGATAGAGAGGGGAAGACTGAAGGTAACCAGGGCTCTAAGAGATGTTGAAATGCAAGATGCAGCTTCAGAGTTACACCAGTCTGTTCCAGGAGAGTGAAGCCAATGCATGATTTTCTGAATGTTTGAGGCCCAATAATAACAAAAATTTGGAAGAGCTAAGCCACCTTGCATTTTAGGCCGCTGTAGCAGTTCTAGCCGTGCTCTAGGGTTCTTCCCATCCCATATAAATGAAATAAGGACTATATCAATAGATTTAAATAAAGATTTAGGGCGATAAAGTGGGATACACTGAAACAGATAAGGAAATTTGGGAAGTACATTCATTTTGATGCAATTCACTTTTCCTGCTAAGGATAGGTGCAGTATTTTCCATTTCTTCAGGTCTAATTTGACTTTCTCAAATAGCAGACAGAAGTTTTCCTGATAAAGCCCTTGTATATGCCTTGTGATATTAATGCCGTTTATATCCAGAAAATGTGCCAAATCTATTCAAAGCCTGGATAATATGAGGAGCACTTAAAACGGGGTCTGATATATACATTAATACACACGTGGACAAAATTGTTGGTACCCCTCTGTTAATGAAAGAAAAACCCACAATGGTCACAGAAATAACTTGAATCTGACAAAAGTGGTAATAAATAAAAATTCTGTGAAAATAAACCAATGAAAATCAGACAATGCTTTTGAATTGTGGTTCAACGGAATCATTTTAAAAAACAAACTCATGAAACAGGCCTGGACAAAAATGATGGTACCCTTAACTTAATATTTTGTTGCACAACCTTTTGAGGCAATCACTGCAATCAAACAATTTCTGTAACTGTCAATGAGACTTCTGCACCTCTCAGCAGGTATTTTGGCCCACTCCTCATGAGCAAACTGCTCCAGTTGTCTCAGGTTTGAAGGGTGCCTTCTCCAGACGGCATGTTTCAGCTCCTTCCACAGATGTTCAATAGGATTTAGATCAGGGCTCTTAGAAGGCCACTTTAGAATAATCCAATGTTTCACTCTTAGCCATTCTTGGGCGTTTTTAGCTGTGTGTTTTGGGTCATTATCCTGTTGCAAGACCCATGACCTGCGACTGAGACCAAGCTGTCTGACACTGGGCAACACATTTCTCTCTAGAATACCTTGATAGTCTTGAGATTTCATTGTACCCTGCACAGATTCAAGACACTCTGTGCCAGATGCAGCAAAGCAGCCCTGGAACATAACAGAACCTCCTCCATGTTTCACAGTAGGGACAGTGTTCTTTTCTTGGTATGCTTCATTTTTGCGTCTGTGAACATAGAGCTGATGTGCCTTGCCAAAAAGTTCCAGTTTTGTCTCGTCTGTCCATAGGACATTCTCCCAGAAGCTTTGTGGCTTGTCAACATGCAGTCTGGCAAATTCCAGTCTGGCTTTTTTATGATTTGTTTTCAACAGTGGTGTCCTCCTTGGTCATCTCCCATGAAGTCCACTTTGGCTCAAACAACGATGGATGGTGCGATCTGACACTGATGTACCTTGACCTTGGAGTTCACCTTGAATGTGTTTAGAGTTTGTTCTGGGCTCTTTTGTTACATTCGCATTATCTGTCTCTTCCATTTTTCATCAAGTTTCCTCCTGCGGCCACGTTCAGGGAGGTTGGCTACAGTCCCGTGGATCTTAGATTTCTGAATAATATGTGCAACTGTAGTCACAGGAACATCAAGCTGCTTGGAGATGGTCTTATAGCCTTTACCTTTAACATGCTTGTCTATAATTTTCTTTCTAATCTCCCGAGACAACTCTCTCCTTTGCTTCCTCTGGTCCATGTGTTAGTATGGTATACACCATGTCAACAAACAGCACAGTGACTACTTGTCACCCTTTAAATAGGCCGACTGACTGATTACAAGTTTGTAGACACCTGTGATGTTAATTAGAGGACACATCTTGGTTGAACATGTCCCTATGGTCACATTATTTTCAATCTTTTCTAGGGGTACCATCATTTTTGTCCAGGCCTGTTTCATGAGTTTGTTTTTTAAAATAATTCTGTTGAACCACAATTCGAAAGCATTGTCTGATTTTCATTGGTTAATTTTCATAGAATTTTTATTTATTGCCACTTTTGTCAGATTCAAGTTATTTCTGTGACCATCGTGGGTTTTTCTTTCATTAACAGAGGGGTACCAACAATTTTGTCCATGGCTGTAAATTCATCCGTGTATAGAGATACTCTGTGCTCCCCCCACTGTAGATTTCACCTATTGATGGCAATGATTTGAGTGTAATGGATAAAGGCTCTATGGCCAGGGTGAATAGTAATGGGCTGATAGGGCATCCCTGATGGGTGCCCCTTGACAGCTGGAAATACTGTGAACGCTTACCATTTGTAATTACAGAGGCTTTGGGTGAGGTATATAAGAGTTTAATCCATGAGATGAAGTTAGGGCCATAACCGAATTTCTTTAAACATGCAAATAAATATCCCCATTCTGCCCTGTCAAATGCTTTTTCTGCGTCCAGTGCAATAACCACCTCAGGTACTACACTGGACCCAGGCGAGTGAATAACATTAAGAAGCCGGCGAATATTTGTAAATGAATGACGCGCCAAAATAAAACCAGTCTGGTAAGCTGAAATCACATCATGCATTGTGGTTTCTAGGCACAAGGCAAGGGCTTTGGCTAAGATCTTCATGTCACTGTTTAGGATGGAGATGGGTCGATATGAGCCACATTCTGTGTTATCGTTACCTGATTTAAGCAAGATTCTAATTGATGCTACAGTCAGTGTCAATGGAAGTGACCCATGGGACAAAGAGTCATTAAACATATCAAGTAAGATATTAGATAATTTATTAGAGAACTTTTTAAAGAACTCTATAGGGTACCCATCGGGGCCGGGCGCCTTGCCATTCTGCATTGCCTTTATTGCATTAATGATTTCTATACATTTTAATGGAAGCTCAGTCTCAGTTCTATATAGAAGGAGCCCGGAGATTATTGAAGAAATGTTCCATGTTTGTACTGTCACTTGTCATCTCTGACGTATATAGATTTGAATAAAACGAAGTGAATGTTTCATTAATTTCTTCTGGGTCAATAGTTAGTTCATCATTATCTTTCTGTATTTGAGGGATCTGTTGAGAGACTGAGTGGCACTTGAGTTGATGTGCTAACAAACGGCCAGCTTTGTCACCATGTTCATAGACATAACCCCGTGATTTTAACAGGAGACGTTCCGTCTTTTCAGTTGATAATAAATTATACTGTGTTTGGAAGTCCAACTTTCTTTTATATAGAGTTCAGGGGAGGGAGAAACAGAGTACTGATCATCCACCATGGATATTGATTTAATGAGTTCCTCTTGTTTAAGTCTTTTCATCTTATTTATCTTAGCAGAGTACGCTATAATCTCACCCCTGATAACAGCTTTTAGTGTTTCCCAGAGGAGGGAAGGGGAAATATCTTTTTTGTTGAATTCAATAATGTCATCAGTTTTTTGGGATATCATTTCACAAAGGCCTCATCAGCCAAAAGACCCCTGTCTAATTTCCAAAAGGGGCGTTCCGAACTGTAAAACAGAAATGCAACATCCAATAGTACAGGGGTGTGATCTGATTCAGTTATAGTTGAGTATTCCGCTTTTATGACAAAGGGGAGAAGAGCCCGGTCAATAAAGAAATGATCTATTCTACTATATGAGTGATGTACAGAGGAAAAAAAAGAAAAGGATTTCCTTTGCGGAAATAAAAAACGCCAAGGATCAACACTTCCTATCTGGTCCATGTAATCTGACAGTAGCTTGGCTTTTTTGGAAAGGTTTATAGATTTGGGATTAGAACAGTCTAGTGTTGGATTTATGACACAGTTTAAATCTCCAGCAAAAATCAATTGTTGTGAGTTCAGATCAGGAATTAATGAGATTATTTTCCTCATCTTGAACAAGACAGACAAGATGGCGACTGGGATGGTCACACTTTTTCACTGCTGAGACTAAGTCACTGATTTTGCCAAAAAAAAAAAAAATAACCTACAGCGATCGGCGCTCGTGATGGACACCCATGGGCCGAATTTCCACCTCCGTAAGAAAACTGCTGGAATACCCCTTTAATCGGGTAGAGCTGCTGCTGCTACCCAAAGCGATTGCTAAGCTAACGCTAACGCTAGTTAACGCTAGTTAGCTTAACGCTGGCCCAGTTGTGCCACCTAACTCTGACACGAAGCGACTCAGCCCCCAGTGAGGACTTACCGGAGGAACTAACCGAGGCGGCAGCTGAGCGCGAGCCGGATCGGAGCTCGGGTGCAGCGTTGGTGAGAGACGGGGGCCACCTGGACTCAGCGGAGGAACAACCAGACTGACGGCGGTTGGTGACGGGGCCTAGCAAAGGTACCACCCAGGCAGACGGCGGCAGGCGGCGGTGATCAGCGGCTGTGATCAGCGGAGCTCGGCTGCACCGGCGGTGTGCAGCGTGACTTGGCGGAGGAGCTGTACAGGAGCTCGGTTGCGGCAGTGAATCCTCACCCTGAGTCGGAGCCCAGTTGCGAGGCCCAGCGGAGGAACAACCAGACTGACGGCGGTTGGTGACGGGACCTAGCGAAGGTATTACCCAGGCAGACGGCGGCAGGCGGTGGTGATCAGCGGCGGTGATCAGCGGAGCTCGGCTGCACCGGCGGTGTGCGGCGTGACTTGGCAGAGAAGCTGTACAGGAGCTCGGTTGTGGCAGCGGTGAGCAGAGGGACCAGCAGCAGTGGGGCTAGCTGAGGCCCAGCCGGATTCACTGTTTTTACTATCCACAGGTCAGTAAAATGCCACCAAAGAAAGACGAAATGGAAGAGATCAAAAAATCTCTGAACTTTGTGTCAGAAGAATTGGCCAAATTGACTAGCCAGCAGGCCAAATTGGCTAGCCAGCAGGCCAAAATAATAGGCCTAATAGAAGATGTACAAGCCCTACAATTAATAATTCAAGAAAAAGACAAAAAAATTAAGGGCCTGGAGCAATGCGTCGAGGATCTTGACCAAGGTTCTCGTATGGATGACCTAGTTATAAGTGGACTAGACATCAGATATCAGTCATACGCCCATGCCACAACAGGACTGAGTGGTGAGGATGCTCCCATGAGTGAATCAGTCTCCCTAGAAAATCAGGTGCTTCAGTTCCTTAATAATAGAGATATTAAGGTAGAAGCTAATGCTATTTCAGCCTGTTATGCTTTACCGAAGAAAGATAGCAAAACAAAGAAATCAATTGTGATGCGCTTTGTGAACAGAAGGGTAAAGAATGACATACTGAGGCAGGCCAGAAAGCTACGGGGAACACAAGTTTACCTAAATGAACATCTGACAAAAACAAACGCTGAAATAGCACGACAGGCACGGATGCTGAAAAGACAAAATAAGATACAGGCAACCTGGACAAGAAATTGTAGAATTTGGATTAAACTAAATGGAACACCTGAGCAAGCAAAGAGTATAATGATCAGAGATGCTACTGACTTAGATAAATACAGATGAACACTGATTAAGAAAATTATGAGTCAATGATAATCCATATTCACACACACGGTAAGAATAATTCTTTTGATACACCATGCCAAAGTACTTTAAAAAAAATAAGCAAAACAAACAAAAACTTATGACCGACTCGAGTAGACACCAATTATCCCCAGTTGGAGGAAGTCATTTGACACAGAGTGAGGAAACTCAAACTCTGAAAATATGCCATTATGCTGAACATAAACCACAAGAGATGGAGAATGATATTGATCCTGATAACCACTTTTTCAATAATATTCATAACCATTGTGAATATTACACTGAAAAGCAATTCAAAAGTCAAGTGCAATTAGATGGTAAACTGTCAATAATACACTTCAACAGCAGAAGTCTTAACAAAAACTTTCCACAGATTCAGGACTATTTAAAACAGCTAGACAGAAAATTTACAGCTATTGCAGTCTCTGAAACTTGGCTTAATGAAGAGCAGGCTCCCCTGATGGCAATAGAGGGATATCAGATGTTTCATATTAACAGATCTCAAAAAAAGGGTGGTGGTGTTGCACTGTATATTGATGACCTGTATAGGTGTAAGCTTATAAATGGAATGTCCTTTGCACTACCAGGGATCTTGGAATGTGTCACTGTTGAGATTGACCAAGATAAAACAAAAAAATCTAATTATAAGTTGTATATATAGAACGCTGGGAACTTGCATTGAGACATTCAGAGATAAATTAGTCGAGCTGTACAATAATATTACTAGTAAGAAAATGGTAGCAATTTGTGGAGATTTCAATATTGATTTACTGAATCCACATCAACAAAATGTAGTTACAGAGTTCATGAACTCTATGTACAGCATGAGTCTATATCCCACAATAACACATCCCAGTAGAATCACAGTTCACACTGCTACACTTATTGACAACCTGTTTGTCAATGTTATTGTTAAGAAAATAGAAAGTGGATTATTGAGAAATGATATAAGTGACCACTTGCCAACCTTTGCACTTATCCATGGCCACACCGGGGCCAACACAGAAAAAATTTCAAAATCGTTCAGATACAAATCACCAAATGCAATCAGTTCTTTTAAAGAGGACTTGCTGAAGCAAGACTGGACAGAAGTCTATGTATCAGATGTAAATGAAGCCTATGACACATTTATAAACACTGTAACCACTCTTTATGAAAAAAAACTGCCCATTAGTAAAAAAAAAAGCTTAAACATAAATTTGCTGATAAGCCATGGTTAACCAAAGGACTACAAAAGGCGTGTAAAAAGAAAAATTTATTATATAAAGCTTTCCTAAAGAAAAGGACAAAAGAAGCAGAGCAGCGGTATAAAACATACAAAAATAAGTTAACATATATAATAAGATGTAGTAAAAGAGACTATTACAGTAAAGAACTGGAGAAAAACAAAGACAATATTAAAAATACATGGACAATACTCAACAGTATCCTTGGAAATAAAAGCAGAAATACAAGCAACCCAACCAATATTCCAAAAAATAATAAAACGACTCAGAGTGTGAATATACTGTAGCTTCACCTGCAGATGAATTTAATAATTTTTTTGTTAACATTGGACCTAATCTGGCTCAAGAAATACCCACTACGGTGCCTACAGGTGATACAATATGCAATAACACTGCTGTAAAAGACTCCCATCTTCATAAAGAACACAGACGAAAGAGAAGTCATTGAAATTGTTAAATCGTTCAAAAGTAAAACATCTACGGACTCTGATGGTATTGACATGCTCCTAATCAAAACTGTTATTGAATGCCTAGTAAAACCACTGACGTATATCTGTAACCTCTCTCTCCAAACAGGTATATTTCCCAATGCAATGAAAATAGCTAAAGTAATTCCGATATACAAGACGGGTGACAGAGGGGAACTCTCAAACTATAGACCAATTTCACTATTACCGCAATTTTCCAAGATACTTGAAAAAATATTCTATGAGAGAACTGACAACTTCATACTGAAGAATAATTTATTGTGTGAGCAGCAATATGGGTTCAGACACAAGAGGACAACTGCATATGCCCTAATGGAATTTACAGAAAAAATATCAACAGCCATCGAAAATAAAGAGTATTCAGTTAGAGTATTCCTGGATCTTAAAAAAGCATTTGATACAGTAGATCATAATCTATTATTAAAGAAACTACAAAATTGTGGTATTAGAGGGGTAGCACTGTCCTGGTTAAGTAGTTACTTAAAGAATAGATATCAGTATGTATGTGTTAACAACAAAAACTCACAGTTACTGAAGGTTACCTGTGGAGTCCCACAGGGTTCAGTTTTGGGGCCATTATTATTCAATATGTATATAAATGATATATGTAAAGTTTCAGAAAAAATGGACTTAATATTGTTTGCCGATGACACTAATCTATTATGCAGTGGAAACAATTTGGAACAACTTCTGGATACACTCGGAAAGGAATTAGGAAAGCTTAAACTGTGGTTTGATTCAAACAAATTAATGCTCAATTTAAGTAAGACAAAATTTATAGTCTTTAACAACCATCACAACATCCCAGTACCTAAACTCAGTGTAAATGGTGTAGAGATTGAAAGGGTATCTGAAACTAAATTTCTTGGAGTAATAATTGATAATAAACTGTGTTGGAAGTCACATATTAATTATATTAAAGGTAAAGTATCCAAATCAATTGCAATATTACACAGAGTGAAATATTTGCTGAATCAACCCACACTATACACCTTGTATCATTCATTAATACTCCCATACATGACATATTGTAATGAAGTATGGGGAAATACATATAAAACAAACATATATCCACTCTTTATGCTTCAAAAGAGAGCTATTAGAATAATAAACAAAGCAGCTTACAGGGAACCAACAAACCCACTTTTTCTTAAACAAAAAACTCTCAAGTTGAAAGATCTGGTTGACTTTAAAACTGCAATAATAATGTTTAAAGTGAAGAATTTATCACTGCCCACAAATATCCAAAAGTTGTTCCAAATAAGGGAGAAACGATATCACTTCAGAGGAACATGTATATTTCAAAAGCCTACAGTGAGAACAACCACCAAGCAACACTGTATTTCAGTGCAAGGAGTCAGATTATGGAACGATTTTGGACCTGAATTAAAATCATGTACAACGCTTGGACAATTTAAACAAAAACTAAAGGAAGAAATACTCCAAACATATATACAAGACGACATGTAAAATCACATAAGGATTGCCATATCCAGCCTGTGTTGTGTTGTAGCTTAGTTTTTTTTTTTTCTTTTCTGTCACATTTTGTCTTAGATTTGTTTTTGAATAGTAATCGCTTAACTTAGCTTAGCTTAGTTTTTTTTTTCTCTGTCACATTTTGTCTTAGCTTTGTTTTGAATTGTAATCGCTCTTGTCTGTTTTCTCTTTTTCTCTTTTGAATTCTTGAATGGAATATGGGTGGGCAATATAAGCTGCGGCTCCAGCCATCACCCATTTCGGATAACTTACGTTGAATTGTATAATCAGAGGAGTCATTGTCAAATTTGACCTTGTTGTTACATTATTCAGTTTCTTTTAACCTGTACTGTACTATCCGAAATAAATTCATTCATTCATTCATTCATTCATTCATTCATTCATAAATTTATCATCATCCCATTTTGGGGTATAGATATTTACCAAAACCACAGGCTTATGGTTGAGGAGCCCAGAGACCATTACAAATCTTCCTTGTGGATCTGAGATGACAGTGTTTACGTTAAACTGGATTTTTTTTTTTGACTCAATATGGCAGTTCCACATGTTTTAGAAGTAATATTGGAATGGAATACATTATCCACCCATCCTTTTCTAAGTCTGACTTGATCTTTGACCCGCAGGTGGGTTTCCTGAAGAAATGCGACATCACATTTTAAGTATTTGAGATGATTAAATATTCTGGCTCTTTTAACGGGACCATTTAAACCTTTTACATTCCAACTAATGAATCGTATAGCAGCCCTCTTTGCAGCAATATCATGCTCCGTGTTTAACTAAAAAGAGTAAATTGAAAAAAGTAAAAGTAGAAATGAAATAAGGCAACGATTGTGATAAAGTGTATAGCTTTGTTTGTTTCTTCTCTAAAGTGAACAAAGGCGGACATATGTTGCAAAACTGTGGTGGTATCCCCTTCTCTAACCCTGTCCCACATACTGTACAAAACAAAAACAGAACTGGAACTAAAACTAAGCCTATACTTGTCCCTCTCTCTGAGGCAAGCTGCAGGCTAAACACTATTTCCAAAAACTTCTGGTAATACATTCTCTTGATACTTCTGCCCATGAAGGCTCCCAGCGACTGGTGATGTGTTAAAGCCTGTTAACACTAAGGTAGAAACTAAAATAAAATAGTAGAATAACGTCTATGAAACAGATGAGCATATATAGTACATATACACATACACACATGTATGTATATGAAAATATACAAAGCAGAAACACTGAAGGGATCAAAAGTGGTCTGTTTAGTGGAAGGATATGTACTTGTATACAACAAAGTACTGGCTAACCCAGCAATAACATCAGTAAGTGCCCATAACTTGGGTCCGAGGACTGCTGGTTAACAAAGTAGATTAAATCGGTGAACGTACACGTCTTTGAGTTTCAGATGATTAATCATTTCCAGGCTGTACACACCAAAACTTGGCAGATGTAGGCCTACTCCTTGCCGAACCTCTGAACTAGAAACTTCTGAGCTTCATCGGGTGAGCCGAAGGTGAGCACGTCATCTCCGCACATGACGCGCAGCCGGGCCGGGTACAGCAGGTGAAATCTGACGTTCCTCTGGTACAGGGCTTGTTTAACGCTGTTAAATGTGGCCCTCTTTTTAGTGAGCGCTGTGCTGACATCCTAATAGACCCTCAGAGTGGCACCTTGGTATTTAAGCTCGTGATTTCTGGCCCAGAAAGCTTCTTTCTGTTGGAATCTGGAGAAGCACACCAGGAACGTGCGGGGGGTTGATCTCTGGCCGGATCTGGAGGTCGGGGTCTGGTGGGCTCTCTCCAGTTCAGGCGGTACAGGAAAAACATCGGGACCCATGGCTTGCATCAGTACCTCCGATATGAACTTTAGGGGGTCCTTGCCGTCCTCACTGCCTTCAGGGATATTTAATATACGGAGATTAGCTCTCTGTGAGCGGTTCTCAAGGTCGTCGATCTGGTCCAGAAGTGACTGGTTTTGGCTCTGGAGCGCTTTGATGGTGGACTCTGCTGCCGTTAACCATTCAAAGTTGTCACCGGCCACAGACTCCATGGAGGTGAGACGGTTCTGAAAAGAGTTCATTGTTGTCTGTAGTGAGTCCAGTGAAGCTTGTTGTTGTTTAATGGTTTCTTGAATCAGGAAGGAGACATCTACCATGAGTGAGGTTCTCTGTTTTGCGAATTCAGCTGACAATTGATCCATAGCCACCACCGCAGCTGGAGCTGGCTCCTTGGAGATTGTGGAAGTTTTTGCAGTTGTTGGAGAGTTGTTAGCAAAGGATGCTAGCTTCGCTGCAGCACGAGTGGCCAAAGTTTGTCCGCTATTCGCTGATTTCATGTTCTTAGAGTTGCTCATTTTATAAGGAGTGGGCTTAACTAAATCAAGCAGTGATGAATATGTTGAAATTCTTGCAGAAAGATAGTTTTAAAAAGGAAGATAGCAAAAAACGAACTGGGAGCCTTCACCTGTGCGTCCTCACCCTACACGTCACAACCGGAAGTCCTATTTTTTCTTTTCTGATTATCTTTTCTCACTTGATAGCGCAGACCACAGCTCACAATATAATTTATTAGCAATATTCATGTACTAAATATAGACAGACTGGAGTTTGAATTAACATTTTTTTTACAAAGATTGTACAAACTACGAGGCCTGTTTAATAAAGATTTCCTCTGACTCAATTCTCATGGACTGAGAGAGATGAAACTTGCCACAGTTATTAGTCTTTCCCTACCTACATATCATGAAGGGTCACACACTTCTTCCATGTCTTTATACAGCTGTGGAGACCTCACTTGTAGAAGTCTGCATGTTGCATCAGAACCCACGACTTGAACTTGAAAATCAGTGTTTCATCATCTTGGAAGTGCTTGGCCTTCAAAAATGATTTCAT
Organism: Pholidichthys leucotaenia; assembly: GCA_020510985.1. Classification (NCBI taxonomy): domain Eukaryota; kingdom Metazoa; phylum Chordata; class Actinopteri; order Cichliformes; family Pholidichthyidae; genus Pholidichthys; species Pholidichthys leucotaenia. Next base: position 342,215,036 of record CM035843.1, read on the forward strand.
GGCTGGAAAGAGGTGGAAGTCAGATTGTGCAAAGTAAGGGATTGAGGAAGGATTTAATAGCCGTAGAACCGAACTTCCATCTGGACAGCATGCGAGTTGTGAACTGGGGTGTTGTTTTGCAGGAGGCGGATACCTTTTGTCATTGTGCAACACCTCTCAATTTTGATGACAGCAGTGAAGTGCAGTAAGTTTTGGTAGTTGTGGTATGCTTTGCAAGGAAATCCATCATCAATACTCTATGCTGGTTCCAAAAGCCCATGTGCATGACCTTGGCTACCAAGGATTGAACATGTGCCTTCTTCGGAGATGATGAGTCATAATGCTTCCATTGCTTTGACTGTGCTTTAGTCTCTAGAGCACAATGATGGACCCATGTTTTGTCCTGCGCGATTAGTCTGTCGAAGAAGTTTGCCTGGTTTTCTTGGCACATAGCCAAAAGAGCCTGGGAGTACATGACTTGTTTCTGCTTCTGGAAAGGTGAGATTAAAGAGAAAATCTATCACACAAACAACTTCTGCCTGTGCAAATGGTCATGGATGATTTTTTTTCCACAGACCCCGCACTGATCTTGACATCTTGGCGAACAGTTATGTGGTGATCCTTCAAAATGATGGCCTCCACTTACTGGATGGTGTCTTCATCAATGGTGCACTGTGGTCACCTGGGAATGGGTGCCATTTCTGCCAACGTCAGACCACACATGAACTGTTGATGCCAGTGGTTGACTGCATCATATGATGGGGCATCCTCCTCATAAGTCTCTTTCATCTCATCGAGCATCTCCTGTGGTGTCCAGCCTCTCAAGTACAGGAACAAGATGACTGCTCTGCATTCAACTAGCTCCATTACCACACCTTACTCCACCTTAGCACCTGTAAAAGAGAAACTCTTTGGAATTCAGGGCTGCAAATTACCATGTGACCTATAGAGATATGTATAATTATACATGCACAATTTCAGCCTCCTATAACTGGAAGTGGGTCAGGGGAAATCTTTAATGAGCTGCCCTTGTAAAAAAGCTCAGATTTTGTGTACTGCTGTCAATCTGAACACCCTTGTTAACCTCAGCCAAGAAACTGATTTAGATTCAATTTTTGGAGATGTTAGAAAAGAGTTAGGAATAATTGAATAGGTTTTGTGGGTGATTGGGATCACCCTCTGAATCCAGGAATTTTTTACAGGCTGAATTTTACAGGATCTTTGCTATGAAAAGAATGCTCACTCTCTTATGATAAATCAATGGAAACAAAACCAAATATAGTCACAATTTTGTCACAAAATAAAAAATACAAAGAAAAAACATAGATGAATGCACAACCAAGTCTTATTCATTGTATGTATGTAACTCCTCAAAAATTGGTACAAGTAAAGCATTTTTGAAAAAACTCCTGTGCAGAGTGTTGTGCACCCAGACACCCTCCTCAAATTTTGAATTCTGGGGACAGCAGTGAATGTAGCCCCATCATGTGAGCTCTGAACCACCAAAGACGTTATGTTTTCACCTGGGTTTTCCTCTGCATTTGTTAGTAGCATAACTCAAGCAGGCTTTTAAGACAGAACATCCATCCATCCATCCATTTTCTACCACTGTTCCAGGGTCGTGGAGGTAGCAGTTCAAGCAGAGAAGCCCTGACTTCCCTCTCTCCAGCCACCTGTTCCAGCTATTCAGACGGGATACCAAGGCGCTCCCAGGCCGCCTAGGAGACAGAGTCTCTCCAGCATGTTCTGTGTCTTCCCCGTGGCCTCCTCCCAGTGGGACGTGGCTGAAAACCGCCAAGTGGGAGCCGTCCAGGAGGCATCCTGATCAGATTCCCAAACCACCTCAGCTGGCTCTTTTTGATGTGGAGGAGCAGTGATTCTCCTCTGAGCTTCTCCCGGATGACTGAGCTCCTCATCCCATCTCTAAGGGTGAGTCCAGCAATACTACAGAGAAAGCTCTTTTCAGCCGCTTGTATCCATGATCTCATTCTTTCAGTCATTACCCAAAGCTCATGACCATAGGTGAGGGTAGGAACGTAGCTTGACCGGTAAAGCAACAGCTTTGCCTTAGAGCCGAGTTCCCTCTTTAACACAAGAGACTGATACAATGTCTGCATCACTGCAGATGCTGCTCCAGTCCATTTGTCATTCTCCTGCTCCATTTCCCCTCACTCGTGAATAAGACCCCAAGATACTTAAACTCCTCCAGTTATGGCAGGAGGTCGTCCCTGACCCGGAGAGAACTATTCTGGCTGAGGACCGTGGACTCGGACTTGAAGGTGCTGATTCTTATCCTGGCCGCTATAAGCTCAGTAGCAAACCGTCCCAGTAAGACTTGTAAGTCATTGTTCAATGAAGCCAGCAGGACATCATCATCTGAAAACAGCAACGATAAGCTCCTGTGGTCACCAGACATGACACCCTCCATTCCCTGGCTGTGCGTAGATATCCTGTCTATAAAAATTATGAACACAGTTGGTGAGAAAGGGTAGCCCTGGTGGAATCCAACTCTCACCGGAGATGGACTGGATCGCTCATACTGCTGGAGTGGTGGCTTAGAGGTACAGCATCCACCCCACAATTGGGAGATCGGGGTTCAAGTCCCGGATGGGTCATGCCAAAGACCATATAAAAATGGAACTTCCTGACGTCCAGCTTGGTGCTCAGCAAAAGTGGAATGGAGCAGGGAAATGTGGGTGGCAGTGGCTCAGAAGGTAGAGCGGGTCGTCCAATATCCAGAGGGTTGGTGGTTCAAATCTCACTCTCCCCAGCCATCCTGCCGTTGTGTCCCTGGGCAAGACACTTTACCCACCTTGTCTCCAGTGTCCATGACACTGGGTATGAATGTGTATAAATGTTCGGTAGTGGTCGGAGAGGCCGTTGTCACGGATTGGCAGCCATGTTTCCATCAGTCTGCCCCAGGGCAACTGTGGTTACAGTAGTAGCTTACCACTGTCAATGTCTGTCTGGGGTGAATGAAAAATGGACTCACTGTAAGTGCTTTGAGATGCCACTTGACATGTAAAGCACTATATAAGTCTAATCCATTATTATTATTATTCTCATAGCAACAAGCCCGATACCCCATACTCCCGAAGCACCCCCACAAGAAGCCACAAGGGCCATGGTCAGATGCTTTCTCCAAGTCCACAAAGCACATGTAGGCATCAACCTTTCCAGGGAGGCTGAAAAGTGTGATCCTCCTAAAATTGGAACACACCCTCCAGACTCCTTAAAGAGAGGAACCACCACCCCAGTTTTTCATGCCAAGGGTACTGTCCTCGACCTCCATGCGATGTTGCAGAGGCATGTCAACCATGACAGCTCTATAACATCCAGAGTCTTGAGGTACTCAGGACGAATCTCATCCACCTCCAGGGCCCCGCCACCAAAAAGTTTTTTAACCACTTTGTCAACCTCAGCCCCAATGATGGGCAAGTCATCCCCCTCGTCCTCAAGCTCTGCTTCCTCTGTGGAAGGTGTGCCAGTGGGATTGAGGAGTTCCTCAAAGTATTCCTTCCACCACCCGATGATATCCTCAGTCAAAGTCAGCAGCACCCCATCTGCACCTTACACAGTGTGGACAGGGAGCTGTCCCCCCCCCCAAGTCACCGGACAGTTTGCCAAAATCTCTTCAAGGCCAACTCAAAGTCTTGTTCCATGACATCACCGAACTCCTTCCACACCCAAGTTTTTGCTATTGCAACCTCCCGAGCTGCACTCCGCTTGGCCTGCTGGTACACCTCAGCTGCTTCGGGAGTCCCACAAGCCAACCAAGCGCAATAGGACTCCTTCTTCAGCCTGTCAGCCCCCCCCCCCCCCACCACCACCACCACTGTTGTCCACCACTTGTTTCAGGGGTTATCACCACGAGATGCACCAACAACCTTGCAGCCACAGCTCTGGGCAGCTGCTTTAACAATGGAGGTGGAGAACATGGTCCATTCAGATTACATGTCTCGAGACTCCGTTGGAATTTGGTTGAAGTTCATCCAGCGGTGGGAGTTGAAGACCTCTCGGACAGGGGCCTCAGCCAGACATTCCCAGCACACTCTCACTATATGTTTGGGTCTGCCGGGTCTAAATGGCATCCTCCCCCACCATCGGACCCAACTCATCACCAGGTGGGGATCAGTTGACAGCTCTTGCACCTCTCTTTAACTGAGTGTCTAAGACATATGGTCACAAGTCTGACAACAACAAAATCAACAATCGACCTGTGACCTAGAGTGTCCTGGTGCCAAGTGCACATATGGACACCCTTATGCTTGAACATGGTGTCCATTATAGACAAACTGGGGTTAGCACAGAAGTCCAATAACAGAACACCACTCAGGTTCAGGTTGGGCAAGCCATTCCTCCCAATCACACCCCTCCAGATTTCACTGTCATTGCCCATGTGCACATTGAAGTCCCCCAGTAAGACAATTGAGTCTTCAAGAGGAGAACTTTCTAGCACCCCAGTCAGAGACTCCAAAAAGGGTGGGTACTCTGAACCATCATTTGATGCATAGGCACAAATGATGGTCAGGACCCATTTCCCAACTCGAAGGTGCAGGGAAACTACCCTTTAGTCCACCAGAGAGAACCCCACTATAGAGACGGCAAGGCAATACAAGAATACCCACCCCTGCTCACCGCCTCTCACCTGGGACAATTCCAAAGTAGGCCAAGCTCCAGCCCCTCTCCAGCAGACTGGTTCCAAACTGTGTGTTGAGGTGAGCCCAAATACGGGGGGGGGGGGGTCATAGGCTCAAAAGTTCATAGTAGTCAACTTTGACCAAATGTGGTTTATTTTTCAACATAGTCTTCCCTTTTGTCCACACACTTCTTCCATTGGTGTTACAGTGCTTGGATCCCCATGGCTGAAAAATAAACCACACTTGGTCAAATTTGACCACTATGAACTTTTCAGCCCCCCCCCCCCCCCCCCCCCGGTATATCTAGCCAGTATCTCTCAACCTCGTGCACCAGTTCAAGCTCCTTCCCTACCAGAGAGGTGATATTCCTTGTCCCAAAAGCCAGTTTAGAAAGGCAAGTGCCAGACTGTAAATGTCTCTGCCTTCAACCACCACCTGATCCAGTACCAGACCTCCACGGTCCCTCCTACAGGTGGTGAGCCCACTGAAGGGCAGACCCATGTAGCTCCTTTGGGCTGAGCCTGGCTGGGTCCCATGGGCAGAAACCCAGCCACCAGACGCTTGTCATTGAGCCCCTCCCCCAGGCCTGGCTCCAGGGCAGGTCCCCAGTAACCCCATACCGAGCGGGGTACACTGAATCTTGGGTTATAGATCCATCATGAGAGTCTATTGGAATGATCTTAGTCTGGCCCTTCACCCAGGATCAGTTTGTCTTGGGAGACCCTACCAGAGGCATACTGCCCTGGACAACATACTGTAGCTCCTGGGATCACTAGGGAACCCCCCCCCCCCACACACACACACACAATAAGGTGGCGATAACTCTGATAACTTATACATACACATGTGTACATTTACTTTTCTTTTTTTTTGAAGGGTGAGTGGGATGTTAAATTTATACTTTAAAAAAAATTTTGGTACACATTCACATATGGTTTCTAGTAGCTTGCTCTGACTCTGTAATGTTAAATAAATGCTGAAAGTTTTACCCTATAGTGTGTGGTAGAAAATACAAAATTTGGTGCTCAAAGCTTGCTAATGTGCCTTTAAGAGGTCACTGCATCCATCACCTAAGTATTTATCAAATGCATGTCTCAAAACTCATTAAAAACATGATTTTCTTCCTCCTCTCTAAAATTTGCAATAGATTTGTGTTCTTTCGTTGTACCTATTTCTCCAATATAACAACTAGGAACAACTTCTCTTTTATCAACTCTGTGCCATCCCAGTGCATGTTCCATCTGGATCGGTCAGGCCAGTGGCTCAGATCTGTCTTCACAAGCTTCTATTAATAACCAACTTGGCATTGAGAATTTCAGGCCTGCCATTCAGCTTATTCATCTGTGTCTTTGACAGCCATTTGGAAAGACAAAGCACAAGGATGCTGCACTTCTTTAGGAAAAATGGCAACGCCTGCTGGTACCATAGGCAGAGTGTGCTGTATGATGACAAATGCATTCAGCACTTCTCCCTTGATTTCATTTTCTGAATAGGTTTTTACAATATAGCAGACATTTAATAATGTAATGTATCCATCTATAGAGATTGTCTTGTAACGCTAAACCCACAAACTTGGTTCCAACTTGTTTTGTCAAAACTTGTTTTGTCAAAATGCTTCATTAAAGGGGTCATTGGTTGAAAAATTTTGTTTTTGTAGGTTTTAACCTTTTGAAATGTGTCTATTGGTCACGTGATTATGAAAAAAAATTAAAACACCTCTCAAACACACACACGCATACACACACACACACACACACACACACACACACAGCGCCTTTATCTCGTTTTTCTCTCTAAGAAGACGTTTTGACTCTTCCACGTATTTTCCTCTATGTCAAGAAATGGGAAACATCACTGAAAGGTAACCATCACTATAGCCTTGCTGCTTGCCCACTACTCTATTATTAGCCAGCCTAGTTGTCTGTCATGCAGATGGGCAGGAAGAACAAAGGCGTTAGCTTAAGAGCTAAGTGGTACTTGGACACTCACATTTATATTGTTATTTTCTTTAGATTTCAGTCACCCTAGTAGACATCGCTGTTTCCACAAAGCTCGCTAATCCACAGTCAGTAATATATCTTCTGTCATTCTGGCTTATTTTGTTACATTTTTGCTGTGTTGCTACATTGTTAGCACTGTTAGCACCACCAACATGACTAGCTGAAGCTAGCTGTTTAGCCACTAGTCTTGGCAGATTCAAGAATATTTCAGTGCTTATTGTACTCCAGGGACCAGTCATATCCTATCAACCATCCTATCCACCAGTGATGCATCATTTCATTCATTCATTAAGACAAATTTACATTAGTTGGCTTGTGCTCACTATCCAATCAAATCTTAGCTAAAGTGCTAGGTTAGCCATAGTGATGTAAGAGGGAGGGTGGATTTGAATGTGGTCTGAGATTTAAAGAAACATGCACTGAAATCAGGTGTTCTCTGAAAGGCTGGAAAAGAAGAAAAACATTTTTGCTGTAATAATTGATTAAATAATTAAATAAAATGTGACCAAAACATGTCACAGACATTTCATTAAGACGTGTGAGGTGTTAAAATGTGGAAAAAGTGCAATCAGTAACCCCTTTAAGTACTGTATTGTCCATGTAGCTTACAATTGTTCTTTCACAAACATATTTTGTACTGCATAGGACAAAGAGTTCCAAAACTGTCCAGTTTGATAGTTAAAGCTAGTAATGTTTTTAAAAAAAAAAAAAAAAAAATCAAATACCCCAGCCTGGTGCTTCCATCTTAAAAACATTTTGCATCTGTTTAGGAAAGAGATGTTGTTTTAATGTAACTGCTGCTGTAAAAACCATGCAGAGGCTCCCTTGATCTACAGCTGTAAAGTTAAGTTAATGTGGAAACATCTGAAGTGCTGTTTTACTGTGGTGCAGGTACTTAAGAAAGGGATGGGTTTACTCTTCTGTGGCATTAGAGGATTAAATGCATACCCAAACTGAACTGGAACGTGTATTTTGTTAATGTGTTTTGTGTTTGTAGCATCTTGTGGGAAGACACTGTGATAATAGAACCTTTGAGAGAAATAAAACTCTTGATATTTTGTCCTTTTGTCATATATTAAATGTTTCAAATTCTTCATCTTTGTCTCTGTGAATCATGAGTTGTCTGAAAGCTCATTTTTCCCTCAGATGTTCCCCAACTTCTAACTGGACACTATGTTTCACCAGGTGTTGTGCGGTGCACATTTCTTAACCAAAGGCAAAGGTGTATTCAGGTTGTCTTATGCGAAGACGAATTGCTCTATTGTACTTTTTGTCCATCTGAGTGAATATCAACATTAAGCATTTTTTTCTGTCTTGGTGTGATTGGTAGTTGTGTTTAGGGTCTAACAATGTCTAAGGTTAAACCAAATGCTTGACAAGTTTTTTTTAATTTTATTTTCTGTTCCATGACTACATCAGTCTTACGTTTCTCCAGATTCTATGGTGACTGTCCACATGGCTGTATCATTAAACCCTGGTCTGTTGTTTTGTATTTGTCAACACCTTGTGACAAGTCTGGGCTCAATGTTGTCAGTTAAGGCAGCTTGCAGGTCCGAAGAAAGGACGGGAGGCCACACTGGTACCAACAGTTCCACAGTGCTTCTCATTTATTAATTACAGAAAACAACCTTACAGCTCCCTGTTGTATGGCAACTATTATCTTCATACATCAAATGAACAGTAGCCGCACATTACCCAAATCATCACAAGGGAGTTGAGAAGGTAGCTCTTGCAAAGCTCAGCCATACGCGTCCACACCCAGTGAGTGTGTTCTCTCAACTGTGCAGCAGCAGCGCACCAAGTAAGAGATGTAGTGAAGCAGAACAAGCTTAAAGGTGTGTTCCACAGTTTTGACTGCTACATATTCCCCCCAGGTTTGAAAAAGGCTGTTGCCAGCTGTACAAACTGAAGTTCAGTCCATATACTCAACATGCTTCCATACATGGTTAGACAGTTAAGTGTTACGTATGGCTCTAGCGAGCCATAAATAAGAGCCAAGGGCTGACCGGTGAGTTTGCGTTGTTTATTAATAATAACAGAAAGGAACAAAGGAAAGAGCCTCGTGGGGCAAAACACAAACAATACAAAGGTACACTTACAAATGATGATGATGATGAGAGGGGGACTGGAGCCGGACGTAGGGGTTCCAGCCTTACCCACACCGGAGAAGAGCGTGGATAATATGCGCAAGGTCACAGCACTGAATAATCAGGACTGCTCCCTTTTATAGTGGTTGACAGCGCCTCAGCTGATGAGAAGTAATTGGCCTCCAGCCGTCCCATAGAGCTTGACAGCTGGAGGCCCGCTGAGACGCTGTCAAAGTAAGAGCTGTGCTGAGGAGGAATATGGTCTGAGCGCCGGTAAAAACGGCGCATGTGACAGTACCTCCCCCTCAAGGCCGGGCTCAGAACGACCAGCAACACCCAAGGCTCCCCCCCCCCCAACCTAGGGTGGGCGGATGGGGCGCAGGCCAGGAGGGTGAGAATCAGAAAAAGGGGAGAGGGGAAAAAACCACAATAATCCATAAAATGCCAAGCAATATGTAGACAGACCCAAAGAAAAACAACCCCAGGAGACCTAAAAGAAGTGCTGAGACTCCTAAGGCGAAATCCACAGATACAGGACATCCCTCAACAGGAGGGGGAGAAAAAAAAGCACGCAACCGTGATATGACTAAGAAATCATATACCTGCACACTCACAAAATCACAAAGGACTAGGCACAGGAATAACAGCAGAAATAATACAGTTCGGGGGGTCTCCCCGCACCCAGCGTCCAAACCGCCAACAGGGGTGACGGGAAACATTCAGGCGATCTACCCGAATCCCAGGCCAGGAAAAGCAGTACTTTGGGTGGCCGGACCAGACCGCTGAACAGAGAGTCCAGTGGGTCGGGTGGCCGAACCAAAGAGCCGAATGGGTATGGCAGTCCCTCTGGCGGCCGACCCACATCGCTCAGCCACCAGGCCCGCAGAGAAGAGAAAGGCAACGGCTTCCCTGTGGAGAGGAATAGTGAGGGCGAGCCGGGCCGACAGTGAGAGGTCCATACGGGCCCTGGTGGAGAAAGCCTGGGGGGATAATGAGGGTGACGATGATGACGACGGTGAAGATGGGGATGAAGATGAAGATGAAGATGAGCCGGCCCAGTGTCCGATGGCAGGGGGTCTGCAGCTCCCTCACCAAACCTGGATACCGCTGGTGCTGCACCCTCGTCGGACCCTGATTGGGTCGCGACTGCACCCTTGTCGGACCCCGATTGGGTCGGCACCTTACCAGAACCGACCTCCAACCCTGAACCTGGAACCTCTGGCACAGTGGGCGAAAGCAGCTCCTCGCCGGCGACCCTGGGAGAAGGCTCAGGAGAGAGAGAAGAACCGGGATCAGGATCACCGGCAGCGCCAGAACCCTGCGAGATAAGCTCGGACGCAGCGGGTGGCTGCACCGAGCTTGTCTCCCCAAGAGACAGGCTAAAATGCTTTAAGACTGAAAGAAGAAAGACAAAACAGAGCACTTGCCTGATCTCGGGTTCTGACGCCATCCAGGACTGCGAAGATCCGGGCTCAGATGGCAGGAGGTCGTCATCAGGCTCCCACTCAGCTGCGTCGGGCTCTGCAGCTGGCATGATGGTGTGCACAGCTTGAGAATCCTCCTGCACCGATGCCCACGCCGATGGCCCACACGGCGTGGTGGCAGGAGAACCTCGACCCGCTGGACCGGACCGCTCCTCTGTGGAGACCCGGGGACGCTTCCTCGTCGGCGCAGGTTCCACACTGCAGTCCGCTCTCCTCCTCTGCCCACGGCGTGGCTGCGGAACCGGAACCAGGCTCTCCAGAACCACAGGCCCCCTCCTCATCCAGCGATGTTGGCCTGGCATCGAGGACCGCTCAGCGGAGGGAGACACAGACGATGCGGGATTAATAATTAAAGCCACAGCAGGTGGTGGGAGCTCGGGGAGCTGCGAACCCCAAACTCCACCTCCAGGAGTCTGACAGAGCAAATCACAATAATGAGAGTGTGAATGAACTTGGACTTGCCTGTCTCCTGGAGGCTGAGTGGTGCCTGCTGTGGCAGACGTTGCTCCTCCCTTTCCCCGCCGGATGGTGACAGAGGACCCCCTGGGAGGACGACGGGGAGCTGCTCGAGATGGTTCCGGGACGGAGCTTGCCAAGTCAGGACTCTGAGTACACACAGCGGCCGGGGAATGCGTGGAGGAGGAGGAGGCGACAGCCAAAACGAGCCGGGCACAGGACGCTGACGAGAGAGCGGGAGAAGATGGCCCAGGGGGAGATGAGGCTGCGGGGATTCCCCTCTGATGAGGTGCAGGAGTGGCAACTGTGCGAGGAATTGAGCCCTTGCGGCGACCCGGAACTGGATCCGGACGGGGTTCATGCTGAGGTTGACAGCCGGTGTGGCAACGGTTTCTTGCAGGGGGCGAGGCGAAGGTGAGGTCCGGGAATCGCCGTTCCTGTGCAGAGACAGAGGCGAGCAGGTCAGCAAACTTGGGGAACTCACGCAACTCTGGATTCCTCTCCACCAGTCTAACTGTCGCCACCACATGCTCCATAATGATGGATGGATGAACAGCGGAGCGAGCAGTAGCCTCTCGGTCTCGGATCTTGATGGCTGTCAGCTGCAGCTCCTCCGGGGGATTCCCGAGTGACGTCATCCCCGATGGGGAAAGACCTCTGGATGGTGCGAACTCCCGGGCCGGAACAGAGGCAGGAGCGGGATCCCGAAGCGAGGGGTGACGACTCCTCCTCTTCGGCTTCCTGCCGGGATTTCCCTCCAGCCCACAGAGTATCTCACATTGTGAGGCGATGTCATTTCTCCTTGCGCAGACTTCAGGGTGGTCGGTGTAGCGAGGAAGATTGTCCAGGAGAACCTCAGCGTAGTCTAGGTGCCAGCGCATGTCGTTGGGGTTGTCGTAGAGCAGGGGTGTCCAACCATGTGCCATGGAGAGCCAAGACCCTGCAGGTTTTACCTCCAACCAGTGTCTTCAACAGCAGATTTCTGTGAACTTCTTCCCACTGATTGCTGATAAGTGAAAACACCTGCTGAAGAGACTGGGTAGAAGAGAAAACCTGCAGGGTCTTGGCTCTCCATGGCACATGGTTGGACACCCCTGTCGTAGAGGGTAGCGGTGAGGAGCGTCCCATCGACATACTCCAGGGCGGTTGCTAGCTCATTACCCAGGCGCCGAACGCGGCTCCTGGGAGACGGCATGCTCCCAGAGTTGACACTCAGACAGGGAAGAACAAAGTCCAATTAAGCAAACTCACGGCAGCCGGCAACTCACTGGCTGTGACCTACTGTTATGTATGGCTCTTGCGAGCCATAAATAAGAGCCAAGGGCTGACCGGTGAGCTTGCGTTGTTTATTAACAATAATGGAAAGGAACAAAGGAAAGAGCCTCGTGGGGCAAAACACAAACAATACAAAGGTACACTTACAAATGATGATGATGATGAGAGGGGGACTGGAGCCGGACGTAGGGGTTCCAGCCTTACCCACACCGGAGAAGAGCGTGGATAATATGCGCGAGGTCACAGCACTGAATAATCAGGACCGCTCCCTTTTATAGTGGTTGACAGCGCCTCAGCTGATGAGAGGTAATTGGCCTCCAGCCATCCCATAGAGCTTGACAGCTGGTGGCCCGCTGAGACGCTGTCAAAGTAAGAGCTGTGCTGAGGAGGAATATGGTCTGAGCGCCGGTAAAAACGGCGCATGTGACATTAAGTTTCACAATATACCAGGGTAACAGGCAGTCAGTTGTAGTGTAACTGGCATGCATGACGGTACTCATAAAATTAAATGATTTGTGGACCTTTAAAATAAAATAAAATCATAAATAACCATGTCTTGACAAATGTTGCATGAAATTCCCTTATTTTGTAATATTCAGAGAACAAATAACTGTAAGAGAGTGTCAGCTTTAGCAGAAAGGAAACATCTCCACCAGAAACGTCATGTTTAAACAGAAACTTTTACCTTTGGCGTGACTCTCTGTACCAAAAACATAACTATATATTAGCAGCGTAATGGTAAGCCTAAAATCACAGTTCAGTATATACCTTGGTTTTAAAGTCACGGTTTGGTTCATTTTTGATACAGTAAGGAAACAAAATGCAAAACATAAAACTGCTTATCTTTTGTATAAGCGAGAACAGCTTTACTGACAAACACCCCCCCCTGCAAACTGCCAGCAGTGAATTCTCCAATAAAAAATATTCTCAAATAAACAAAATTAAAATGTATTCACCTTATTCCTAGTCCCCATGGCGCCTTGTGTGAATTGTGTGTGCAAGTTCCAGTACTAGTTTAGAATGTGGATTTGCCATTGAAATGGGATGCTTTCCTTGTTAAAAAAAACAATGACTTCGGCATCAGAAATGTGGGAACACGATCTTTTACACCTAAGAAACAGTAATATAATCATACCATTTCCCACGACTATCGGGGGATGGGAAGATGACCTTAAAAAGTGGCCTGGCAGACTGTAGCTCCATTAGTTACAGTAGCTCCACTGCTAAGATGCTAATGCTGTAAACAAATAAAAGCTCTGAGATATATCAGTATCTCCACCGCAATAAAGTTAGTCACATTTTGTTAAAAAATGTTGGACATAATCTTAATTTACCTTACAGCAGACGTAGAAGCTAGTCAGAGCCACAGAGAACCACAACACTGTTTGGATGTCGTGGTAGCTGTCCATTTTACCACAACATTAAAATGCTCATGCTGCTGTCTTGCCGTGAATGCTTGCTATTTAACTTAACATGTACAGGCCAATTGCTGAAAATTTTATTGATCTATAGTTTGTGATAATTTAAAAATTAATTAATGCATACCGAAGCAGCTAATATCAAGTCCACATCATTGCACTGCAAAACTGAGCAGTGCAAAGAGTGCAACGAAAAGCTATCTGATATCTTTCCTTAAGCTGGATTCATGCTGCACCTCTGCTGTCCGTGTACGTGTAACCGGAAACCTCGTGTTTTACGTCATTGTCTCCACTCCGCTAGTGTCTGCAGTGCTCGACCGCGGACAACCGCGTGCAGCCCAAATTTTGTGACTGTTCCATCTGCCCATGACCTGAACGCGTTGAAAAGCGCATGCGCAAGACTGAAAGTCCCATTCACAAGGTGGCGATATCGGCACAGAATACCAAGACAAAGTAGACGAAGAACACAACGAGGAAGCAGAACACGAGAATAAACATACATGAATCATACATAAATACTTCAGCAGCAGCAGCATCTTCATGGAAAAGGAGTGAAAACCGGGAAGTCAAGCAGCAGAAAGCAAGCAGCGTTTCTTCGTTGGTGAAAATCCTGGTGCATCAGTGCATTGGCAGGAGTGAAACTACAAATGATGGCTGTGCGCATGCATCAACCACTTGGCCTGGGTAGATGAAAAAAAATGAGCATGAACAGTGCTGCGTGCGTGCTGGGCTCATCCAAAGCGCATGTGGACCAAAGTGGACTAGAAGGGAAATGCAGCATGAATAAGGCTTTAATCATTAAGCCTTAGGAAGTAAACTGATAACTATTTTTATTAATTTATTTATTATTTTACTTCATGCAGCCTTGCATGAAGTAAAATTCATACAAGTGAAAATGTACCTGGTGTTCTTGTGTTTGTCCTGTGTCTGTACCACCGATCATTACAAACGAACATCCATCCATCTTCTACCGCTTTTCCGGAGGTCCGGGTCGTGAAGGCAGCAGTTCAAGCAGAGAAGCCCAAACTTCCCTCTCCCCAGCTACCTGCTCCAGCTCTTCAGAGAGGATACCAAAGGCTTTCCCAGACCAGCTGGGAGACATAGTCTCTCCAGCGAGTCCGGGGCAGACCCAGGACTTGCTGAGAAGCTCAGGTTCTACTCTGAGCCTCACCCGGATGACTGAGCTCCTCACTTCCAAATGAACAGTCCTTTTTAATTTTTGTTGCATGATCTGTGCATTGCTGTTGAAGCCACAAATTTAGCTGTGCCTGTTTGTCAGGAGCCTCCATTTATCCAGTCTATGGCACAACCACGAGCAGCAGCAGCAACAAGTACTAGAACTGCGCAAAAACATTCAAAAATACAAAAACGACAAGCGTGGAAATTAGCTGCCACTTGACTGCAAAACACATGTGGACTATACATTAAAATGAATTTGCGTGGGTTTACTCAGGGATTTCTCTGGTTTCCTCCCACATGCCAAAAACATGCAAGTTAGGTTAATTGGCATCAAACTGGGGATTCTAAAATGTCCTTAGGTATGACTGTGAGAGTGAATGGTTGTCTGTCTCTCTGTGTTGGCCCTGCGATGGACTGGCGATCTGTCCAGGGTGTACCCTGCCTCTCGCCCAAAGATGCTGGGATAGGCTCCAGCACCCTCGCGACCTGAAAAAGGATTAAGCGGAAGAAGATGAATGAATTAATGAATGAAAAAAACAAACCCTATTTTAAATGCCCCGCTACTCCACTATTGCCGACTGACTTAACACTACTTCAGGCTGAAAGCAGAAGTTGCACACATAATTGTCACCATGGGTTGAGATGCCGTCTCGGCACTGAGCCCATGTTTTCCCTCATCCCTGCCTCCCATTGAGCAGCGTCTCAGCTGGCCCCCAGCTGGCAGCATTATGGACGGCTGGGGCCAATTAGTCTTCATCAGCTGGGGCGCTGCCAATGAGGATAAATAGGAGCAGCCTCGATGACTCGGGGCTGCGACATAAGCACTGCTAGGCTGAAGCCCCTTCGTCTGGTGTCAGCCTCAACTCCCCTTGCAGCATTCCTGTGTTTGTATCCCGCTGTGAGGATGTACGTCTTGCTACCCCCACGTCCGGTACGAGCTGCTTACCTCTGCGCTGTGCAACCTGTGAGTGTACCTCTGCATGAGTATCTGTGCTCTCCTCATCCCTTATCTCTTACCCAAAATAAACCATCTCGACTCACTGGCTTGTCCCTGGCTCTGATTGCCCGGCTCCCTAGAGCCGGATATGACAATAATCATTTCCACAGCAGCACCCTCAAGAATAAGGTGGATATAATAAATAAATTCTCTTTTTAGGAAATGAACAATGCAGTTAAGTGCAACAACAGAAGTTTGAACAGCCAATTATAAAACGTTCCCATAGCTTAATAAAATAATGACCCATGAAACATGAGTTGGAAACTTGAACTTAACGGCTTAATCAAAAGTGTTTGTAGCAACACAATTAAATAACAGACATTAAAGTTCGGTCTTTTAACCCAAAAGCTAAAGAAATAAAACTCAAATATCAGCTTCTACTGCACCATACAGGGCTGTTGTAACTCTACTGTTCAAAACAAATTGGAGTAATATTATTCAACTCCATTAAAGTCAAAAAGAAAATAACAAATTAGTCCATCCTGTTTGCAACCTTGCTGAGTCTTGAAGTTTAATAATTAGGCTTAAGAATGAAAATTAAAAGGGCTTTTCCAGTCCAAAACAACAGTTTACAAATGCTTTAAGATACAGTAGAGGAATGTGAGTCTTGACTACACATAGTGAAATATTTTAGCTGTTTTAATTTATTTGTGATGATTATGGCTATCTTTTATTAAATTAAATTACAAATCATGGTATTCTGATTTACTGAGATGCACTAATATTCAGAATGAGGGCTGATACCGCGACAATAATAGAGAAGATGAAAAAGAGTAAGCTACTCATGTAATTCAGTCATTTACTGGCAGTTAACACGTTACCAGTAGAACTGAAACAGCTCAGCTGTCAGCAAACATCATTCAAGAGAGATTATCGTCCAACAGGTAATGTTAGCACATGCTAACAGTTTAATCAGTTTTCTAAAGCTGAGACAGTCGCTCATTGAAAATAAGACGCACTAACTTGCTAAAAACTCACTAACCTTACCGGTGTTGTGTTTAGAAGTAGCCCAATTTCAGTCATTCTTCACCCGGGCGGAACACTGCAGAAGTCCGCTGATGAGCAGCCGGAGACAGGGAAACTGAGAGGAGGAGGGGGCGTTACAGTTACACTTTCTGTCTGTCACTCAATATAGTCAGTGTCGTACCTCGGTATGCGTCTGAACCATACCATGGGTGGCATACCAAAAAATCTGAATACGAATACAAGTACCATTACACCCCTACTATACTGTATATGCAGAAAAACTTCACATTTGTAACTGAACCACATGACCAGGAAAAACAAATTAAATCTGACCTACTTCAAGTCAATTCTGTCAGTGTGATAGGGATTTGTCCATCTATTATCTGACCATCCAGAGGTGATTCTAGGGACAAGTCTTGGTCTGAGACTGTAGTGATGGGTGACAGTCACAGGGGCAGAGTCAGTCTGAGGGGAGTCATGGCTTTCAGTATTATTTGCAGTGTCATCAGTGTTTTGAACAGAGGTCCGAGTGGGGTCAGAGGGGTGAGAATCTGTTAGATGGACACTTTTGTCAGTTGTCACATCAGCAGGGAGGTTGGCACCATCCATCCATCCATCTTCTTCCGCTTAATCCTTTTCAGGTCGCGGGGGTGCTAGAGCCTATCCCAGCATCTTTGGGCGAGGGGCAGGGTACACCCTGAACAGATTGCCAGATGTTGGCACCTACAGAGTCAAATGCATCTGACATGTCTGGTTCTGGGACGTCAAAGTCAGAAGTCAGGCTGCTCTCACTGATGTTTGAGGTCTGATTCTTGGAAGGCCCATGGTTAGCTGGTCTAGAGCGTGAAGCTGTGGCCCGGGTATGAAATGGTTGAAGGTTTGCCACATGAAAATCTCCAGTTTCTTCCCCTGTGTCAACTTTAGTGGGACTATAGTTCACATCAGACATTTTACAGGAGATGCAGTATGGGCGAGTGTACAGTGGGGCAAGTTTGGCTGTAAAGTTAGTTAGTGCATCGGATTTTGGTTGAGATTTTACTCTGACTAGATCTCCAACTTTGTAGGACACAGAACAACATTTCTGATCATAGTAGTGCTTTTGGCGGAAGTGACTTTGAGTGAGCGCTGCTTGAGCATGGTCATGTGCTTCCTGGAGTGAAGCTCTTAGGGTTTCTGGATGGAGGACACCAGGATCATCCATTCCATCTGGTGTTGCCTGAGTGACAAGATCAGGTGAAGTCTCTAGTTCACATCCGCACAACATCATAGAAGGAGTGAGACCCGTGCATTCATGTGGGGCTGTGCGTAAGGCAAAACAGATTTGGGGAATGTATTTATCCCATGATGTGTGCTTGTCTCCAACATATGCTCTGATTGCTGTTTTGAGGGTGCGATTGACACGTTCGGTTGCATTTTTCTGTGGGTGATATGCGGTAGTGAGTCTATGTTCAGTACCAAGTGTAGACATGACACATTCAAAGAGTTCACTGACAAATGGGGTACCGCTGTCAGAAATAAGGTAGGACGGGGCACCATGTTGGGCAAAAACATCAATGATGAGCTTGGTGACTGCAATCTGGGCTGTTGCCTCTCTCACTGCACTCACTTCAATCCATTTAAAGAAATAATCTACAAACACAAGAATGTAGGCATTTCTGCTTTGAGTACGAGAGGTTCAATATAGTCCACACCGGCGTACTCCCAGGGTCTTTGTGGGTGAATGGTTACCATGAGACCAGCTGGTTTTCTGTGGCTTGGCTTGGTGATTTGACACACTTTTCGTGACACCACATACTTTTTGACATCAGAGGACATGTTTAGCCAAAAAAAAATCTGAGCTGGAGCCACACCAGTGTCTTTGTTATGCCCAAGTATCCAGCTGTGTGGTCATGAAAATACAGTGCATCTGGAAAGTATTCACAGCACTTCACTTTTTCCACATTTTGTTATTTTACAGCCTTATTCCAAAATGGATTAAATTCATTTTTTTCCTCAAAATTCTACACACAACACCCCATAATGACAATGCGAAAAAAGTTTTTTTGAGATTTTTGCAAATTTATTAAAAATAAAAAACTAAGAAATCACATGTACATAAGTATTCACTGCCTTTGCTCAAAATTGAGCTCAGGTGCATCCTGTTTCCACTGATTATCCTTGAGATGTTTCTACAGCTTCATTGGAGTCCACCTGTGGTAAATTCAGTTTGGACATTGATTGACAGATTGGACATGATTTGGAAAGGCACACACCTGTCTATATAAGGTCCCGCAGTTGACAGTGCATGTCAGAGCACAAACCAAGCATGAAGGCAGAGGAATTGTCTGTAGACCTCTGAGATTGTCTCAACGCACAAATCTGGGGAAGGGTACAGAAAAATTTCTGCTGTTTTGAAGGTCCCAATGAACACAGTGGCCTCCATCATCCGTAAATGGAAGAAGTTCGGAACCACCAGGACTCTTCCTAGAGTTGGTCGACTGTCTAAACTGAGCTATTGGGGAAGAAGGACTTTAGTCAGGGAGGTGACCAAGAACCTGATGGTCACTCTGTCAGCCCTCCAGCATTCCTCTGTGGAGAGAGGAGAACCTTCCAGAAGGACATCCAGCTCTGCAGCAATCCACCAATCAGACCTGTATGGTAGAGTGGCCAGAAGGAAGCCACTCCTTAGTAAAAAGCACAATGCAGTCCGCCTGGAGTTTGACAAAAGGCATCTGAAGGACTCTCAGACCATAAGAAACAAAATTCTCTGGTATGATGAGACAAAGATTGAACTCTTCGGCGTGAATGCCAGGCATCATGTTTGGAGGAAACTAGGCACTGCTCATCACCAGGCCAATACCATCCCTACAGTGAAGCGTGGTGGTGGCAGCATCATGCTGTGGGGATGTTTTTCAGCGGCAGGAACAGGGAGACTAGTCAGGATAGAGGAAAAGATGAACGCAGCAATGTACAGAGACATTCTGCATGAAAACCTGCTCCAGAGCGCTCTTGACCTCAGACTGGGATGACGGTTCATCTTTCAGCAGGACAACCCTAAGCACACATCCAAGATATCAAAGGAGTGGCTTGAGGACAACTCTGTGAATGTCCTTGAGTGGCCCAGCCAGAACTCAGACTTGAATCCAGTTGAACATCTATGGAGACATTTGAAAATGGCTGTGCACCGGCAGTGGCTCAGGAGGTAGAGCAGGTTGTCCAATAACCACATGATTGGCGGTTCGAATCCCACTCTCCCCGGGCATCCTGACGTTGTGTCCCTGGGCAAGACACTTCACCCCAATTGCTCCTGGTGGGTCTGGAAGCGCCATGTTAGGTAGCATGCCGCCATCAGTGTGTGAATGTGTGTGTGAATGGGTGGATAGCAGGATCTGTAAAGTGCTTTGGTCGTCAAGAGATGAGAATAAAAGCGCTATATAAGTGAATGCCATTTACCATTTACCACCGATGCTTCCCATCCAACCTGATGGAGCTTGAGAGGTGCTGCAAAGAGGAATGGGCCAAACTGCACAAAGATAGGTGTGCCAAGCTTGTGGCATCATATTTAAAAAGACTTGAGGCTGTAATTGCTGCCAAAGGTGCATCAACAAAGTATTGAGGAAAGGTTGTGAATACTTGTGTACATGTGATTTCTTAGTTTTTTATTTTTAATAAATTTGCAAAACTCTCAAAAAAACTTTTTTCATGTTGTCATTATGGGGTATTGTGTGTAGAATTTTGAAGGAAAAAATGAATTAAATCCATTTTGGAATAAGGCTGTAACATAACAAAATGTGTGAGAAAAAGTGAAGCACTGTGAATACTTTGTCGATGTACTATACTTAAGCAGACAACCACGCATGGCAGTGGGGGCATAGAGCTTTAGCTGCTTTAATGGGTGTAGACCACATTTTGATTTTGGGTTGAGAAAATAGAGACACTCGTCATGCACTGCATGACAAAGGGGGTTTTGGCTATCAGTGTCAGTTTGGTTGCTGTTTTCTACTTGGCAGTAGTGTAGTGTTGCTTGTGGGACATGTTATGGTGTTATACGGGTTGTGACATCCCCCAACGTATAAGAGAGCTGTGCAGCAGAGGGGCGGTCTCTTGACCACCTCTCTGCCTAGCGGGAGCGTCTGTCTGGACAACAGTGAGCGCCTAATAAAGTCCTGTGTAGTTCACCACTTGCCTCATTGTTCACCTACATTTTATAGACATAACATTTGGCGACGAGGGTAAAGTATGGATTTTGGCATGTCTTCTTTTCGGCCATTTTTGGAGTCTCTGGGAGAGCCTCTGGTGCCTTGGGCGAGATGGTTCGCCGCCTTCCAGAACTACTTGGTGTCATTAAACCTAGGCGAATTGAAGAAGGTACAGGCACGGGCGATTCTAATTCATAGTTTAGGTATGGAACGACAACGTATCCTTGATACTTTGGGAGCTAGCAATAGCTATGAGGATGTGGTTGAGCTAATGGCACAACATTTTTGCGCACCTGCAAACGTCATCGTCAGGAGGATCCAGTTTCGGCAGCGCCACCAGCGGCTGGGCGAGTCAGTGCAGCACTATGTTGCGGACATGCGGCAGCTGGCTGGAGAATGCCAATTTGGTGATTTAGAGGAAGAAATGGTCCACGACCAGCTGGCGGAGCACACGCTGTGCTCATCAGCGCGGTTGAAACTATTGACACACTCCGGCGAATTGACTCTGGCCACGGCTGTGGAAATAGCTCAACAGTGCGAAGCAGCGGGCAAGTTATCACACAACCTCAGTGAAAGAGCTTCGCTCCACTGTTATGGCTCACAATTGACGGCGCAAGCTCTGGATCCGGACAGCGGGGACAGTGAGTATGAGGAAAGCGCTGCAGCTGTGAAGATGAGGTCCTCCCAGGGATCGCCCAAGTGTTCAGGTTGTGGGTCCACTAAGCACTGATATAAGGCTAGAGAGTGTCCGGCGAGAGGTAAACACTGTGGCAAGTGCGGACTCCTGCATCACTTTGCCAGGGCCTGTAATAGGTTCGAGCGAGGGGAATGGCGACACAACGTGGACACCCCTGCTCCAACTCCCACAGTTATCCACACCGTTTCTCCGGACACTGACGGCCGTATGTATTGTACGTTGGAACTGGACAGAGTGGAATTACCATTACTGGTTGACACAGGCGCAGCGAGGTCGGTGTTGAGTTGGCCTACCATGCAGAGTTTCTTCCCGTACCATCAGGTGAGAGGTCATCTGAAACCGTTATGTGGCTATGGAGGAAGGAGGCTGCCCATCGTGGGTTTAGTAGAGCTGACGGCCCAATACAAGTCAGCGGTGGTCGCCAATCTGAAGTTTATAGTGACTGGCGGTGGCGAGAATGTGATGGGCTGCGACCTCTTCTGTGGACTGGGGTTTTTCTAATAAAGTCCTGTGTAGTTCATCACTCGCCTCATTATTCATCTACGTTTTATAGACATAACAGGTAGGGCTGGGCAATATGAAAAAATTCCAGTCACGATAATTGTTTTTCATATTGATCAATATCGATATATATTGCGATATGAATCAAATCACTATTTCTGTCAAACTTAAAGGTTCCTTTTTACTCTTAAGTGAGATGTGACACTGTCACAAGATTAATTTTAAATATTGATTTTCTGTAAGAAGTTGAACCTGACAAATGTAGTGTAGAACATTATACACCTGTATTTCAAACAATTATAAAACATTAAAAAATACAAATATTTTATAATATTCTGCTCACCAACGTACCGATAGCTGAGTGAAATACATGCCCAAAGCACTGCAGCCATGTCCACTTGTTTAGTGATGTGGCCTTCATTATATTTGTCCCACTGTCTGTCATGATGCAGACTTGTTTGTCTTCACTCAGTCTTCAGGATGCTTTGGTCAGTCCTAAAGCAATGACTTCACCTGTATGGTCTTCAGGAAAGTTTGAAGACATTTGCATTTCAAATTCCAATCTTGATCAATGAAGTGGGCAGTGAGGCTCATAGTATATGGTTCAGATGTGTGACTTGACCACAAACCTGATGTAGTAGCTAAGTATGGCAGACTTTGCAGCTCCTTTTCAACTGTTTCTCTACATTCCATGTACAGCTGGGGAAGTACTGTCTGGGAGAAAAATTTGCGGCCAGGGAGTTGGTAACGAGGGTCAGTTACATTCAATAGGATGGCACTGCTCCAGATGGTAAACAAGATCTGTAGTGTTACCTGATTTTGTGGGAATGTGCTTGTGACACAGTTTGCAGTGCACGCTAAGTTGCTTCTTGTTAGACTTTAAATAGCCAAAATAGCTCCACATTACTGAATTCCTCGGACCCTTCTTTTCAACAATCTTCTCGTCCATTGAGCATTGGGTGGCGTCTGTTTTGGTGTCTTCTTTGGTAACAGTGTCACTGGACTTTTCATTAATGTTTCTTGTCTTCCCCTACATGGCTGCGCTAGCCCAAACATTAGCAGGTGTGCTAACCGCTAAGCCCCGGCTGCGTGCTAGTCCTACATGCGTACGCACTCTGTTGTGTGCGCCAACTGACAGTCCCTCCAGGATTTCACAATGTTGCGATCGCATCAATTCACACAAAATCAGCCAATCAGTGCAATTATTGCGCGATCTTGCAACTTTATCCGATCACCGCAACTTTCCCGCAATTTTGGCCAATCCTCGTCAACTTCTGCCAATTTCACCAATCAAATTTCAGCTGAGTGGCACTGAAACACTCAGTCTAACCAATCAAATGCATCGCTACATCGCGTTCACTTCCGTGTTTACAGTCAGTATTAATGAAGCACTTCAGCAAAAAACAGTGTGTAATAAAAAAAACACTCACCCTCGAGGTTTCCAACACCGTCCCTTCCTCCGTCTCCCCCAGCCTGCCAGTGGACGTCTCCATCCTGACCGTGTGTACGAAGTGCTGGGTTTGTGTTGAAAAATGTCCGCCTGCCCCAAAAGCACCCTGTTGTGGGAGCGCACGTGACAAGAGACCATAAAATCACAAACAAATGAGCAAGTCTAAGACTACAGCCAGTGTTTGATCATTTCATACATCTTTAGAGGTAAAATCATTACTACATCTTGTCAATGAGCTTTAAAGCTGTGAATCTCTGAACACGGACACCCCCCACCACCACCGCTCCCCCCGTAAATGAAAGATGTGTGTCTGATGAGACGGGTGTGTGGGTGTCAAGACGCGCAGCAGACAGACAGATGGGTAGGAGTTAGGCATAGGAATATTGTCTGTGGTTTTTTTCCGGAAAAACACAGACTCCAAAAGACAATACAGACTAACAGAATAAATTATTTATTTTTTCCTTTCCACTCGGTACCGAGTGTTGGGGACTGTTGGGAGTTTTCAAATGAAGGCGCTGTAAATAATTTCCACATCTGTACTCTTTAACATGCATTCAATGCAATTTAGCTGTTGTAATGGATATTGTGTTAAAGTCTGTACTGGCTGTTGCACAAAAGAGTTTTAACTTTTAGTCTAAAAAAAACACCTCTCCAAACATTGCAAATTTTATCGCAACTTTTAAAAAAAGCTCCTGCAAATTCAGGCTTTTTGGGCTGCAACAATCATAACAACATCCTGGGAAATCCTGGAGGGACTGAATTGAACATGACTTCCAACCACATGATTGGTTCGGTGCGATGTATTCTCATTTTTGTTGGCTTTTCATATTGTCTCTCAAAACACAGAATGAATGAGTTCTGTCGACCATGTATTATGTTTCTATCGAGGAAAAGTTATTTCATGATAATTATCGTTCTCATTTTATCACCCAGCCCTAGTTGATGGAGCAGTTTGCCAGTCACTGAGTCCTCCAACTGCATCTGTCGCACCTGGGGCTTATCTGTCAGCATGACTGGGGGCAAGGCACGCAGATCAAGGCTTCTGATCACAGTACAAGAAGGCAAGAAATCAATCGAGGTGTCTGTGGCAGGAAGGGGGTTGCGTGATAGGGCATCAGGCACTTTATTGCATTTGCCAGGTTTGTGAACGATGCTGAAGTCAGAATCTTGTAGGTGAAGTGACCATCTGGCCAGTCTGCCAGAGGGGTTGGGGCGGGACATCAGCCATCTGAGGCTGTTGTGGTCTGAGAATATGGTCACATGAAGTCCTTCATTGTATGGCCTGAAGCGTCACAGCCCGCTCTCGCCTGTCTCCCGCTCCAGCTGTGAGCACACCTGCGCCTCATCAAGCCCGGGCTATTTAGCCCGCTCCGCCTCGAGCTTCGGTCTGGAGCCGTCTGCTCACCAACGACCGTGCTACCCGCACTCGCCTTCTCTTCAACGCCTCTAAAGACTTCCAACCATCCCTTCCCACGTAAGCAATCATCCTTCATCTCACCTTTTCTCCAGTCCTTCTCCCCTGTGCACAGGTGGATTCCCTGGCGGCGGATTCTCCCTCCGTCGTCATCCAACTCTCACCCGCAGCGCCGAGCGCGCATTGGAGCGCTGTCTTCCAGGCAGGAGACCTGCGGCTTGCCAACGTCAGCCACCAAGAACATCTGCAAGTAAGCCACAGTCCAAATATTAATCCACTGGGTCAGACTCAGCAACTAACCTCTCCTCTGCTCTGCCCTAGAGTTGCCGGGCTGCACGGCACGCTGCTCCGCCCTCGGCGCATCCTGTCTTCCAGCAACACATCCACTCTCACACTCACGCATCCATACACGCTTATCATTCAATAAATCATTGTTGCAATTGACTCGAGCTTGTGTGCATGTTCCCTGGGCCAGAACTCATGTCAGTACGGCTCCAGCAGCGTGACCCAGCGGACAGCGGGATCGTACACCGGTTAACCAACTTGGAGGCTCGAGTCAATCAGGTCATAGCAACAGGTGATTTTAAACCAGCTCACTGTAATCACCTGCCGGCTGGATCATCTGAATCCCCCGCAGGTGTTTCCTCCGGCTCCTCAATGCGGGCTAGCTCCTGCCGCTCCTCCGGCTGGCCAGGCTAGCCCGGGGGCACCAACCCGGCTCACTCCCATTCACACACCCACGCGCTTCGGCGGCAAGCTCGGTGAAGCGCGTGGGTTTCTTCTCCAATGTGAGTTGGTGTTCCAGCGTGTTCCCGGGGACTTCCCGACGGATCACAGACGAATTGGTTACATCGCCAACCCCTTGGAAGGGCGAGCGTTAGCCTGGGCCTATGCCATCATGTCACGACCCAGCTACGCTAACCAAACTTATGCTCAATTCATCCGAGATTTTAATGAGGTTTTTGACCATTTGGACCGTGATAACGTGCTAACAACCCGGTTGCTAAACCTTCGCCAGGGTAGCCGGTCGGCCACCGACTACGCTGTCGACTTCCGGGTTGTGGCGGCGGAAGTTGGATGGGAAGATGCTGCCCTCTGCAGCATTTTCATCCGTAGCCTGAGCTCTAGCCTTCGGGACGAACTGGCCTGTAAGGATCTGCCGGAGCGGCTCTCCGAGCTGATCCCCCTTACCATTAGCCTGGATAACAGGTTGAGAGAGCGGGCCGCCGAGTGGAAGTCCTCCAGCCGTTCGAGCGGTGCTCCTCCCCGCTCCTCTCAACCTCGCCCCCTGGCGTTGCCCGCGCCTGAGTCCGCCGACGAGCTGGAGGCGATGCTGATTGGCCGGGCGAAGCTCCCACAGGCAGAGAAACAGCGCCGTAGGGAGCTGGGTCTCTGCATGTATTGCGGAGACAACCAGCATGCCTTGGAGTCCTGCCCGGTGAGGCCAAAAGGGGGAGTCCGCGAGTCACTATAGGGGGCCTCGCGGACGCATCCCAGCCTAACCCCCTATCTAAGTGCATGCTACCAATTAGGTTCTGTCATAACCCCATAGAACACCTCATTCACGCACTGGTGGACTCGGGGGCGGAGCAGAGCTTCATTTCTAAGGGCCTGGCAACCCGTCTGGGCATCCCCTGCCATCCACTGCTGGCCCCTTTGAATCTTGTCTCCCTCGCTGCCACCCCCTGGAGTGGGTTACACACCGGACAGTCCCAGTCCCGGTCATTATTTCCGGCAATCACCGGGAGGATCTTAGCTTCTTTGTGCTGCCCACCTCGGCTGCCTCCGTCATTCTGGGCTACCCCTGGCTGCGCCTGCACAGCCCAACTTTTGATTGGCAGTCGGGGAGCGTCCTCTCCTGGAGTACCTTTTGTTTGGGCGCCTGCCTCCAGTCCGCCGCTTGTGCCCTGTCAGTTCCTCCCCCTCCCTCCAACGTGCCCCCTCCGGACCTCTCCTTAGTGCCTCTGGAGTTTCATGACCTTGGTGTAGTCTTCAGCAAGTCCAAAGCGCTGTCCCTTCCCCCCCACTGCCCCTATGACTGTGCCATCAACCTCCGCCCGGGGGCGCCCTTGCCCTCCAGTCGTTTATACAACCTGTCAGCACCGGAGCGCGAGGCCATGGACTCCTATATCAAGGAATCGCTAGCTCCGGCATCATTCATCCTTCTTCGTCTCCAGTTGGTGCAGGTTTCTTCTTCGTTGCCAAGAAGGATGGGTCCCTCCGGCCATGCATCAACTACCGGGCGCTAAATTTAGATATTAGATGGCAGCAGCGCGCACGGACGCAGCGGCCCCTCTTGGCATCAGCGAGTGTGAGAGTCTTGAGTGTTTTGATCTTCCCAGACGTATATTCTGTAAAACTTACAACCGTGAGACCTTATTAAACATCCAGGTACTGCACGCTGCAAGAATCGCGGCGATCGGTTGTGATTTGGACATTCTACGCCAGCATGGAATTCTGGCGGAGTCCCCGCTGGAAGCTACCCGAGAGAGGAGGAGGCGTAAGCGGAGCAAACGCAAGCAAAAGCGTGGAAAAAGGGCCGGGATCCATGCTAGGCTAAAGGTTAACCCCTCCAGACCAGTGGTACCATCGCTCATTCTCTCTAACGTCCGCTCCCTTGAAAACAAGCTAGACGAGCTGCGTCTGCTGAGAGAAACCCGGAGAGAGTAGAGAGACTGCTGTGTGTTTGTTTTCACTGAGACATGGCTCCACGGCAACATTCTTGACGAGGCCATTCAACTGGAAGATATGGCGATGTTCCGTGCCGACAGGGAAACGGCGAGCTCCGGTAAGAGCCGGCGGGGTGGGCTATGCATCTATAGGCCCTTTTCCACTAGCACGCTTTAGCGCGACACTGGACAGCTCAGCACGCTTTGTACGCTTTTCCACAAGCCCCAACACGGTTTAACAGCCGCGATTCTCAGCCCTGCTCAAGGGCAGGGTACAGCAGTGCTGAGCTGGGCCGTGTTGTGACGTTAACAGACTGGTCGCCGCTGATTGGTCAGGTCGTAACCGGCGCTGATTGGTCAGGTTGTAACCGCCCCTCTCCTCCTCCTCTTCTGCCAAATCTTCACGACCTTCTCAATAAAGTTTTTTAAAAAAAAAAAAAAAAGAATCTTCACGACCGCCATTACTCAGCGCGCAACCACTGTTGGCGGTTTATTTTCAGTGTATTGCTGTGCTATTTTCATTTATTCTCTATCAAAAATGGCTTCGCGTAATAAGGGTGTTCCATGGACCAATGAGGAGGTGCAGTGTCTGCTCACTGCATTGTCAGACGAACGCATCCAGCGCGAGTTAGACGGAGCCACCCGGAATGAAAAAATATACCGGGAGGTCTCGACATCGGAGTCCTTTAACGGTGAGTTTTAATTTATTTTTATTGTGCATTTTTTCGCAAATATATTCGGTAAGACGCTCAGTTTATTTATGCAATAAAAAAGCTGTTCATTTGTGGATGATGATCGCTGCTTTATTGCAGCACTCTGCGGACTCAAGCTTTTATTTTAATTATTCATGTGAACAATACGCTGAAATAAGCTTATGTAATTTTGTTAAAAACTATTGTCTTTACTGTATATCTTGCACTTTCGTGCTGTATTTTATTGTGTGCATTTTCCTTGTAGAATCATCCCACGCGTCCGCCGCGCCAGCCCGCCCGGATTCTCCAATGTGAATCTGTCCCGCCACCAGGTGCAAAATGTATTCAATGATAAATATTTGCAACATTTAAATGAGGTTGCAGAAAACGCGAGGGTATCCCTGCAGCAGGATGTTGCCTTGTGAAGGCAGGAGCTGGCAGAGACGGCTTCATTCAACCGAGCCTTCCTGACCCAGTTTGGGAAGCTGGTGTAGAGGCACTCAGTGGTCGGCGTGTATAAAATGTCGATTAACCTTCATGTTGTGTTGCAAAGTTTTTTTTTTTATTTTAATATTTTGTATATAATAAAATGGAATTGTTTTGGAAAGTGTGGTTTGTCTGTTATAACACTGAATTATAAAACAGTATAATTACATAGAAATTCCATTGCCTAGTCTGATGAAAATGATGCTGATCATCCTGTCAGGGGTCAACCATTATAAAGGTAATGTAATTTTTAACTAGACCAAAAAACAAATGTTTTTGTAAGCTTTCTGTTCTTTTTATTGAAATATCATAAAAAATTAGCAACACATGATCCAGTTCTAAACTTTGGGTAAATTTTTTATGTTAACTTATAAGAAGTTGCACAGTTGGACTTTAAAATGCAGCAGGAGAGACTGATCAAGCTTACAAGTCAAAGTAGGTAAAAAAGTAAGTATATGTAAATTGAATGTTCTATCGGCATTCCAAATTCAGAGAATTACAATACTTTAGAAGGAGTGTAGCATCATCTAAACGGAAAATAATAATACTGTTGTTCCAAACGTTGACCTGAAGGTGAAAAACATGAATTTTTTTTATTCAGTACATCCAAAATGCCCTAGGATGTAAAAAATAATACAATTTGGTGTTGGCCAGTGTGCCACTGTCTCATTATTTAATACGAATAAAAACACGTTTCAGCTCATTATTTCTAGGTCATTTGGCAGTTAATTCAAACCAAAAGTGACTTGTGTTGTTGCAGCTTTTTTATCAGAGAGTTTCTCCAGTTTTGGTGCATATAATCATCCGTCCCTTAACTGTTAAACATTAAATAACAGCAGACAGATTGGCAAAGGATACACAATTGTGTTGCTGTTGCCCAAAACCGCTGTGACCCACTGCTTGTGGTGCTACCTTTCATGTGTGTGCTTTTTATGAATATTCACACGTTTTTGTAAGTACAAGTGGGATAGTATTAAATTGAAATATAACATATTTCTAATAATGTTTGCTTTTTGCAAATATTTACACTTATTTTGAAAGTAAAAGTTGGATACTGCAGGGGGGGGGGGGGGGTGTCTAATCATGTGCCATGGAGGGCCAAGACCCTGCAGGCTTTACCTCCAACCAGTGTCTTCAACAGCAGATTCCACTGAACTTCTTCCACTGACTGATCAGTGGTAACACCTGCTGAAGAGACTGGGTAGAAGAGAGAACCTGCAGGGTCTTGGCCCCACATGACACATGGTTGGAAGCCCCCGGATTAGGTTTAATTGGATTTAACATTTTAACACAAACTGCTTTATGGTTCATAATTCTGTTGACAGACTTACACCAAACCAAAAGTGATTTCTCAAACTGCTGGATTATTCTTAGCTTTTCCAATCTTTCAGTATTTAATTTATGCCACATGGTGGTAACCTTCACATATAAAAAAAGAGACATCTGCAAAAACTTCATAGGTTTATTGTCAGTGCAAATTCCAGTGCAATACAACATGAATGCATATCTAGTACATTGTTGATGCAGAGAATATATATTTCTACAGTACATGTTTCCATGTAAACTTGTGACTGCATTATTTTAATTGCTTTTAATCCTAGATCAAGTTTGTTTTGGCCTAAAATGCATGATAACTGTCAAATATATCTTATTATACCTAACTCAGTAAAGTTTACTTTTTGAATATATATTTTGTGGCTAATATTAACCTGGCGATCAAGTTGTGTCAGCTGATCGTTTTTTTCTATGATACCATCTCAGAATCTGCTGCAGAAGCAGGTAAGTCCATGATGTCTCAACAGTCTCTCCATGATTTTCAAGCAGATCAGAGCAATTTGTTGTACAGGAAATAAAACGTTTCTACAGACATTCTTAAGCTCAATACTGCTCGTTTGTGAAGCTGTGTTGACATCAGTGACAGGCTGATCACATCCGTGACAGGCACGCCCAGAGCGAATGAAGCAGTAATTTCCCCACAACAGAGCCATCTGAAACACACACAGCGTACATATTTTAGTACCTAACAGCGATAACTTGCAGACATTAAAGTGTAGCACGACGTACTTATAGCAAACTAGCATTAGCAACCATTAGCTTACCGTCGTATACGACCTAGTTTGTATCCTCACGCCTTTGGCTCTCCCAGAAGCTGCAGAACTATTCCAGAGTGTTTTCATCTCGCTACCTGTACCCTTGTCTGGCGGTCCTTTTTGGCGTTTATGGTGAAAAAAGCCACAGACCGAGGAGTGGCCTTGTACAGCTATGTGTTATGTTTTGCTTGGGTCTTCTCAATAAAGTTTTGGAAAAAAAAAATGTTTTGCTTGGGTCGCGAGCGTTACGTCACGGGAGTGTGGCACCGCCTCGCTGTTATAAACCCACCCACCCCAGCACAACACCCATGCCAAACACCGTGCTAATGGAGACAGAAGCATTCTGAGCCATACTGAAGTGAATCGAGCCGTACCGAGGTGTGCTGGGCTAGTGGAAAAGAGGCTCAAGTTAACAAGAACTGGTGCGTCAATGCCACGTTAGTGTCTGAACACTGCTCTCCGTTGGCGGAGTTCCTTATTGTAAATTGTTGGCCACATTATTTGCCGAGGGAATTCAGCAACGTGTTTGTAGCTGGTGTTTATATAGCGCCGAGCCCTAATGCTAAAGCTAATGCTAAGAAGGCACTCGGGGTAGTAGTAGTAGTAGTAGATTAGTTTATTTGACAGGGACACTGCACAATGCGATTAGTGAAATCCAAACTTCACACCCGGACAGTTTTGTGGTGGTTGCGGGGGATTTTAGCCACACCAGCTTAAAGACTGTGCTCCCCAATTTTAAACAATGTGTAGACTTTAAGACCAGATGAGAGAATATGTTTGGACTTAGTGTACACAAACACAGATGCATATAAGGCGATACCCTGCCCCCATCTCAGCCTTTCTGATCACATGTCCGTGATGCTGCTGCCTGCCTACAAACCTTTATTGAAGCGCAGCAGGCCAGCAGTGAAACAAATTAGAATTTGGCCAGAGAGTGCAACCTCTGCACTGAAAGACTGTTTTCTGCACACAGACTGGGAGGTCTTCAAAATAGCAGCCTCCCAGGAAGACAAGACAGATGTGGAGGAGTATGCTGATACAGTCACCAGCTACATCGCGAAGTGCACAGAGGATGTCACTACAGTGAAGACCATCACTATGCGGGGTAACCATAAGCCCTGGATGACTGCAGAGGTGCGCTCGCTGCTTACAGCCAGAGATGCAACCTTCAGAGCGAAGGACAGGATCGCCCTCCGCTCAGCCAGGTCTGCGCTCTCAAAGGGAATTAAGGCGGCAAAGCGCGCCTATGCGGAGAAAATCCAGGGACACCTCTGTGACACTAGGAACACCAAGCAGATGTGGCAGGGAGTTCGGACACTGACGGGCTATAAGTCTAGGCAGGGGGTCGATGATGACGACGCTTCACTTCCAGACAGGCTTAACGACTTCTTTGCACGTTTTGAAGCATCAAACTCGACAATCAGAGGGAGGGCTGGCCCACCCCCACCATCGGTCGGACCAGCTTTTACCATCAACACAGTGGACACACGGAGGACCCTAACTAGAGTCAACCCACGCAAAGCTGCAGGTCCAGACAACATCCCGGGACGTGTGCTCCGAGACTGCGCGAGCGAGTTGGCGGATGTCCTGACTGACATTTATAACATCTCCCTGAGTCAGGCCATCGTTCCCAGATGCTTCAAGACCTCTATCATTGTACCGGTGGCAAAGAAACCAGTTGTGTCCTGTTTGAATGACTATCGTCCTGTTGCACTGACACCAATTGTGATGAAGTGTTTTGAACGGCTTGTCAAACCACACATTACAGCCTGCCTCCCTGCATCACACGACCCACTCCAGTTTGCATATCGTTCAAACCGCTCCACGGAGGATGCTATAGTCACCACCCTACACTCTGTCATCACCCACCTGGACCAGAAAGACACCTACGCCAGACTCCTGTACATTGATTTCAGTTCAGCATTCAACACCATTATTCCCCAGAGACTGATGGAGAAATTACTCCTTCTCGGTCTGAACACCGCCACATGTCTCTGGATCCTGGATTTCCTGACTGAGAGGCCTCAGTCTGTCCGGGTTGGAGACAACATCTCCAACTCTGTCACGCTGAGCACCGGATCCCCTCAAGGCTGTGTACTCAGTCCACTGTTGTTTACACTTCTAACACATGACTGTGTATCCAGACACGAGGGGAATCAGATTATTAAGTTTGCAGATGACACCACGGTGGTGGGACTTATTCAGAGGGATGAGGAATCAATGTACAGGGAAGAAGTGAGAGACCTGGAGGGCTGGTGCAGGGAGAACAATCTGGTGCTCAACGTGGACAAAACGAAGGAGATGATTATCGACTTCCGGCGGTCACAGCCTGAGCACGTCCCCCTCAGCATCGGCGGCCGTTTAGTGGAGAGAGTGGAAAACATCAAGTTCCTCGGAGTGCAGATCTCGCAGGACCTGACCTGGAGCAAGAATTCCTTGGGGATCAGGAAGCGGGCTCAGCAGAGACTGCACTTCTTGAGGAAACTCAAACAGGCCTCTCTCCCCATCTGCATCCTCAGGACCTTCTACAGAGGTGTGGTGGAGAGTGTTCTGACGTACTGCATTGCTACATGGTACTCCAGCTGCAGTATGTCAGACAAAAAAGCCCTGCAGAGGATAGTCAAGGGGGCTGAGAGGGTAATTGGAGTCTCCCTCCCCTCTGTCCAAGAACTTTTTCAGAACCGTTGTAGGAGCAGGGCACTGAACATTGTCAAGGACCATTCTCACCCTCTGCATAAACACTTTGAACTTCTTCCATCTGGTAAACGATTCCGGAGCATCAGAGGCAGAACCACCAGACTGATCAACAGCTTCCTTCCACAAGCTGTCAGGATGCTGAACAGTTGACCCGGAATCTCTCATACACACTACTGCACCTACGGACATTTTGTATATTATAGTTAGTTAGTTTTTTTTCCCCGAGTATGTCTCAGGGATGTGTGAATGGATGGGGGTGGGGGGGTGGGGGGTGAAGCTATGTGGGAGTGTGTCTTAAATCATGCTGCTTCTATTTATATGGATGCCGAGAGAAATGCAATTTCATCTTGCCTGCACTACAGTTGTATGTACAGCAATATGACAATAAAGTTGATTTGATTTGATTTGATTTGATAAATGATATTACAGTCAAGGACAGGTATACGCTGCCATTAATGGATTCGGCTTTCGATTCTCTGCAGGGGGCCACCTGGTTTACGAAGCTGGGTCTCCGCAGCGCATATCATCTCGTTCAGATCCAGGAGGGCGACGAATGGAAGACGGGGTTCCGGATGCCCAGCGGTCATTTTGAATATCTTGTCATGCCGTTTGAGCTCACGAACGCGCCGGCCGCCTTCCAGCACCTAATTAATGACGTCCTCCGCGATTTCCTGGAGGTGTTTGTCTTTGTGTACCTGGACGACATCTTAATCTTCTCCCAGTCGTGGGAGGAGCACCAGGTTGACGTGAGGCGGGTCCTCCAGCGCCTTTTGGAGAACAGGCTCTGTGTAAAAGCGGAGAAGTGCGAATTCTATGCTGACAAGACCTCCTTCCTGGGCTTTATTATTTCTCACAATCAGATCATCCCCGATCCTGCCAAGGTCAAGGCGGTCGTCGAGTGGCCCACCCCCTCGTCTAGGAAGCAGGTCCGGCAGTTTCTCGGCTTCGCCAATTTTTACCGGCGTTTTGTTCCTAAATTCAGCGCTATTGCTTCTCCCCTGACCCACCTCATCTCCCCCAAGGTGCCTTTTCAGTGGACTGAGGATGCTGAGGTTGCCTTCGCGGCACTGAAGATGGAGTTCTCCTCCTCCCAGGTCCTGACCCAGGTGGACCCCTCTCTGCAGTGCCTTGTGGAAGTGGATGCCTCTGATACGGCGGTGTTGTCTCAGTGCTCACTGGTGAACGGGGTGGTTCGCCCCTGCGCCTTTTTCTCCCGGCGCCTATCTGCTGTGGAGAGGAATTACGACATCGGCAACAGAGAGCTCCTAGCAGTCAAGCTCGCACTCCAGGAATGGCGTCACTGGCTCGAGGGGGCGGCTCAACCTTTCGTGGTTTGGACCGACCACAAGAACCTGGAGTACCTGAGGACGGCCAAACGCCTGAATGCCCGCCAGGCGCGCTGGTCGCTGTTCTTTGGCCGCTTCAGGTTCACAATCACCTACCGTCCGGGCTCGAAGAACGGTAAACTGGACGCTCTGTCCAGGCAGTTTGCCCCAGAAGCCCCCGAGGACTGGGACCATACCATCCTGCCGGCCTCGTGTGTCGTGGGCGCCGTCTCCTGGTCCATCAGGGATAAGGTCCAGAGGGCACAGCAAACCGAACCCGATCCGGGCGGCGGACTGGCGGGTAGGCTGTTCGTTCCTTCGTCGGTGCGGAGTGACGTCGTCCACTGGGCTCACACCACCAAGCTCGCCTGTCACCCTGATTGAGCTCCTTCAGAGGTCCTTTTGGTGGCCGGGCCTCCGGGGCGACGTCGCTAATTACGTCCACGCCTGCCCCCAGTGTGCGACTGGCAAGACATCTTCCTCTCCCCCAGCTGGTCTCCTCCATCCTCTGCCGCCCCCCAGCAGACCTTGGTCCCATGTGGCCTTAGATTTTGTTACCGGTCTCCCGTCGTCCAACTCCTTCACCACCATCCTGACCATCGTGGACCGGTTCTCCAAGGCCGCCCATTTTGTGCTGCTCCACGGTCTCCCTACGGCGTGGGAGACGGTGGACCTACTGGTCCAACATGTTGTGAGGCTGCATGGGATTCCAGCGGACATCGTTTCTGATCGGGGTCCCCAGTTTGTGTCCAGAATCTGGTCCTGCTTCTGCAAGGCCTTGGGGGCCACGGTGAGTTTGTCTTCTGGTCACCACCCCCAGTCCAACGGGCAGTGCGAGCGGACGAACCAGGAGCTGGAAGCTGTGCTGTGCTGCGCTGCGTCACCTCCTCCAACCCTTCCTCCTGGAGCACCTATCTGCCCTGGATTGAATATGCGCATAACGCCACCTTGTCATCAGCCATCGGGATGTCTCCCTTCCGGGCGTCGCTTGGATATGACCCCCCGTTGTTCCCTGAGGAAGAAGGGAACATTTACGCACGGCTGAGCGCAACATCAGGATGGCTAACCGCCACAGGAGGGCCGCACCGCGCTATCAGGTGGGTCAGCAAGTCTGGCTGTCTACGCGGGACATCAACCTGAAGGCCGAGAGGAAGAAACTGGCCCAATGTTTCATTGGCCCGTTCCCCATCACGAAAGTCATCAATCCGGTGGCTGTGCGTCTGGCTCTCCCCCCCTCCCTCCGCGTCTGTCTGACGTTCCATGTCTCCCGCATTAAACCTGTGGTGTCTCATCCTCTCTGTCCTCCTCCTAGGGCTCCACCCCCTCCCGTGATGATCGACGGCGACCCGGCGTGGAGGGTCTCTTCCATCCTAGACTCCCGCCGCCGAGGTCGCGGGCTACAATACCTGGTGGATTGGGAGGGTCATGGCCCCGAATGGAGGTCCTGGGTGCGCCCATCGTTCGTGCTGGACAAGCGCCTCGTCACAGAGTTCCACCTGGCGCACCCAGGTAAGCCAGCACCGGGAGGCGCTGCTCGGGGGGGGGGAGTACTGTCACAGCCCGCTCTCGCCTGTCTCCCACTCCAGCTGTGAGCACACCTGCGCCTCATCAAGCCCGGGCTATTTAGCCCGCTCCGCCTCGAGCTTCGGTCTGGAGCCGTCTGCTCACCAACGACCGTGCTACCCGCACTCGCCTTCTCTTCGACGCCTCTAAAGACTTCCAACCATCCCTTCCCACGTAAGCAACCATCCTTCATCTCACCTTTTCTCCAGTCCTTCTCCCCTGTGCACAGGTGGATTCCCTGGTGGCGGATTCTCCCTCCGTCATCATCCAACTCTCACCCGCAGCGCCGAGCGCGCATTGGAGCGCTGTCTTCCAGGCAGGAGACCTGCGGCTTGCCAACGTCAGCCACCAAGAACATCTGCAAGTAAGCCATAGTCCAAATATTAATCCACTGGGTCAGACTCAGCAACTAACCTCTCCTCTGCTCTGCCCTAGGGTTGCCGGGCTGCACGGCACGCTGCTCCGCCCTCGGCGCATCCTGTCTTCCAGCAACACATCCACTCTCACACTCACGCATCCATACACGCTTATCATTCAATAAATCATTGTTGCAATTGACTCGAGCCTGTGTGCGTGTTCCCTGGGCCAGAACTCATGTCATGAAGTGTTCTAAAGCCCATATAACAGCAAGACACTCTTTTTCTGGTGTTGAGTAGGGTTTCTCTGATTTATGTAGAGCATGACTAGCGAATGCCACTGCAAAATCTCTACCTTCATCATGCTTTTGCATGAGTGCAGCACCAAGATCAGCATCGCATGCATCAGCATGAATGAAGAAGGGGCGTTCAAAGTCTGGAAAACAAAGTACAGGCACTGATGTTATTGCGTCTTTCAGATGTTGCGTGGCTGTTTGGCATTTATCATCCCAGACAAATGGGGCATCATTTTTGTGAGTGCAAAGAGTGGCTCTGTATGTTTAGCATAGTCTTTAACAAAGTGACAGTAGTAGCCTGTCAAGCCGAGGAACTGTCTTACTTGTCTTGTTGAAGTTAGCACCTGAAATTCCATCACGGCCTTCACTTTATCAGAGTCAGGATGAATGCCAGATGGGGTCACACAATAACTGAGGAATGTGAGTTCACTGAGGCAGAACTGACAGTTACTCAGCTTCAGGGTAAGGCCAGCTGATTTCAGCCTGTCCAGGACTCCCTTCAGGTCTGTCAGGTGCTGCTCAAAGGTTGGTGAGGCTATGACAATGTCATCGAGGTAGACTGCATGAGACTTGTAAATAAGGCCAGCAAAAACCGTATTAATGAGCCTCTGAAAAGTTGCCAGCGCGTTGCACAGGCCGAAGGGGAGGACTCTGAATTGGAACAGGCCACAGTGTGTGACAAAGGCGGTCTTTGGTTTGGACTCCTCAGCAACTACCACTTGCCAGTAACCTTGTGCAAGGTCTAGGGTGGTGAGAAATTTTCCTCTTGACAAAAAGTCAAGGGACTTGTCAACACGTGGCAGGGGATATGAGTCTTTTACAGTAAATTGATTGAGACCTCGAAAGTCTACACAAAATCGTGGCTCACATGGTGGTCTGTTTACAGTTACTATGGGTTTTCAGCCTTTCACAGGTTTTCGGCCACACCACAGTACTGAGACAGCTCTAGTTAAGGTCCTTAATGACATCCACTCCAATACAGATAGTGGCAACATTTCAGTCTTGGTTCTACTGGACCTCAGTGCTGCATTTGACACGGTCGACCATAACATCTTACAAGACCGGCTGAAAAACTGTGTGGGACTTTCTGGTACAGCACTTAGCTGGTTTGAATCCTATTTAAAAGACAGGGACTAAAATCTGAGCAAACAAAAATAACCTGTCGAGTTCCCCAAGGTTCCATTTTGGGACCTTTGCTTTTCAACATCTATATGCTCCCACTAGCTCAAATCATAAAAAAACAACAAAGTATATTACCATAATTACACAGATTATACACAAATCTACATAGCCATCTCACCAGGAGACTATGGTCCAATTCAAACCCTGATCAAATGCATTGATCAAATTAAAGGGTGGATGTGCCAGAATTTTCTCCAGTTAAACAAAGACAAAATCGAAATAATAGTTTTTGTAGCCAAAGTAGAAAGGCTCAATGTTTGTACTCAGCTTCAATCAATAATGCTAATAACCAACAGCCAAGCCAGAAATTTGGGTGTGGTTCTGGACTCAGACCTGAATTTTAACAGCCACGTTAAGACACTAGTGAAATCAGCCTATTATAACTTAAAGAACACAGCGAGGATTAAAGGTCTGATGTCTCAGCAGGATCTAGAAAAACTTGTCCTTGCATTTATCTTCAGTAAACTAGACTACTGTAATGCTGTCCTCACAGGTCTCCCTAAAAAGTCCATCAGACAGCTGCAGTTAGTTCAGCACGCTACAGCTCGAGTCCTCACTAAGGCCAAGAAAGTGGATCATATAACTCCAGTTCTCAGATCTTTACACTGGCTTCCTGTCTGTCAAAGAATTCAAAATACTGCTGTTGGTTTATAAAGCTCTGAATGTTTTAGGGCCAAAATACATTTCAAATCTGCTAGTCCATTATGAACTACCCACAGTCTTCAGACCATCAGGGTCAGGCCTACTGTCTGTGCCCAGAGTTAGAACTAAAACATGGTGAGGCAGCATTTGGTTTTTATGCTCCTCACATATGGAACAAACTCCCAGAAAGCATCAGGGCAGCTGAAACTCGCAGCTACTTTAAATTCAGGTTAAAAACTCTCCTATTTGCCGTGGCCTTTCAGTAGAACAATTGTTAATCTCCTACAATGCACTGTAAATTTTATTTCTGTCATGTTCTATTTTAGCTTGTTTTTGTTCTCTTTAATTTACTTTTTAGTTTGCTTTTAAATTCTTATGTATTCCTTTGGCAACTTGCTGTAATGCTTTAATGTTTTTATATAAAGCACTTTGAATTGTCTTCTACACAAAATATGCAATACAAATAAACTTGCCTTGCCTCAGTGATTTGCTTTTTAGCTGGGGAGGTACGATAAGGGGGGAGGTTGATAGGTTTTGAGTCTTTTGTAATGATGGCATGCTCAGCCAAGGAAGTGTGGCCAAGGTGACCATTGAATAGTTCAGTATAGGAGTCGAGCAAGTTTAGCAGCTGAGCTTTTTGTGTGCCATTAAGGTCTGCATTTTCCACCTTATCATGAAGCGCGGGGGTGGGTGGGGGGGGGGCAGCATCTAGGAACATCATCATTCCACCCTCTGAATCAGACTCATCTAGACTATTTTCACTTATTTCATCAAAGCACGGTGGTTTTTCATCAATGATAACAGTTCTGGTAGGTACATGAATGGTGAGTGAAGTACAAATAATGAAGTCCATTTCCAAAACCATGGGGGGAGAGAGATCAGGAATGATAACAAATCTCTGGTACACACTTTTGCCAATAAATCCAATGGTTAGCCAAGTAATACCAACTGGGACACAAGCTGTGCTACTTGCAAGTCGTACTGGTGGGGCTGACCATGGTTTGTTTAAGGAATGAGTCTGTGTGTTCTCAGGGACTAAATTTGCTCTTACAGCTGAGAGTGATGCACCAGTATCAAGGGTGGTGTCTAAGGCTGCACCTTTAAAGTTCACTTTCACCTTAAATGGAGTGTTCCACTGTAACTGTGAATTTTCATCCTCAACATACGGTAATTGAGTTCAAGTTGGTTTTCGGGTGTAGTTCAGGGCGAGGGAGGCACTGTTAGTATTTGGGGGAAGGGTTGTCTCTGCGAAATGTCCTCCCCCCCTGGTAATTTCCCTGCCTCTTGCCATTTGGTCATGAATGCACACCTGTATTTACACAGTATTCATGTCAGCACCAAGCTCAGACGGTGGAGTTGTGGGAGATTGAAAGGGGGGCTTGGTGGCTCTTGGTGGCTCTTGGGGGCCTGAGGAGTAATTAGGACAAGTGCGGGATGTGATACCGTCCATACCATGTGATACCAGGCAAGACACATTTGAAGCAATAGGGTTAGTGGTCAGATTTGGTTCTATTCTGTGTACGGGGGTGGTTGTGAAGTGCTAGAGCCAAGAACGGAGTGGAGTTCATGTGCACGCATCATTAAATCAATTACTGAATGTACTGGTGTACCATAAAGTGCTACTCTGTACTTTTTGAGTGAGTGTTTTGAGATAAGCTCAATTTGTTCTCCCTGTGATGGTGGGGTCTTCAGTTTTTTTAAATTCACTAAGCATGGGAGCAACAAAAGTGGGCAGGGGCTCTTCAGGACTCTGAGTGCGGTCCAAGATGCCTCTCATTACATGCTCCTCATTATCAGCAGGCATAAAAACCATTCTGAACAATTCACAAAATTCGGCCCAAGTAGCAACATGAGTATTTTTTATTTTATTTTGCATACTTTACTAATCCCAGAGGGAAATTCAGGGCATCCACGGGGATGGATGAGGCAGCCATGGTGTGGCGCCAATCCCTTCACCATTCACACCTAGGGACACTTTAGAGTCTCCAGTTAACCTAACTTGCATGTTTTTGGCCTGTGGGAGGAAACTGGGGTAAACCCATGCAGACATGGGGAGAACATGCAGATTCCACACAGAAGGGTCACTGATGGTCAGGGGTTGGGATCGAACCCACGACCTTCTTACTGTGCTGCCACAGTGTTAACCACTGCTCCACCGAGCTGCCCAATTGTTCTCTGAGCATTTGAGTGTCAGTCAGATCAAGGGAAGATCTGTAAGTATTAATGGACTGCAGCCATTCCTCCGGATGAACTGTACCATTGTCAGTAAAAATAGGGGGCTCTAGTTTAGCTCGATGCAACGCAGCTGTGAGCACTTTTGTTGTATTGCTTAAGTCAAGGCTGTCTGTCTGGAGGTGTGAGAGGGATGCAGTTGTGTGAGTGCCTGTGGGCGTTGCTATTTTAGCAAATTCAGGTCTCTTG
Organism: Pholidichthys leucotaenia; assembly: GCA_020510985.1. NCBI lineage: Eukaryota > Metazoa > Chordata > Actinopteri > Cichliformes > Pholidichthyidae > Pholidichthys > Pholidichthys leucotaenia. Next base: position 342,256,176 of record CM035843.1, read on the forward strand.
GAGGAGAGGGCAGGTGTATAAGAGGTTGAGGTGGCTGCTGCGCAAGTGTGGGAGGCTGAGTGGTGGGGCTTTAATGTCTAATTGGTCTTTGTTTTCCCAGTGCTCTAAAATATTTCTCTGTAGATCAAGGGAGTCATGTAATCATCGTTGGAGCATTTCATCTTTAGCTCTAAGACTTTGTACATGTATTTCTAGGTCAGTGTTTGTCTGTCCAGGAGCAGTCAGTGAACTTGGAAGGGTCATAAAGTCAGCGTTATCATTGGTGTCAGTTAAGTACGGATGAGTTGCCATTATGTTGACGTTCTGTCAGCTCAAAAACCAGTTAGCAGTATCACTTAAAAATAGCATAAAATTAGGACACTGTGTCCACAAGTCACAAAACAATAGTGCAAAATGCTATCAAAATTGTGTGAACCCTTTTCAATACTCTTTGTGAGAAAATTCAAAATTGATTACCAAGACACAATGAAACCATGTCAAGAAAAATGTTGACACTGTAGAGAAAGGAGCAAGCGTGACAACGGGCTGGAACAGCACAGACTTTATTCTCCTCTCTACAAGTCAAGTTGACAGGAATGATCCCCAGGTCGCAGGCTCTCTCCCTTTTATACTTTAATCCCTTGCCTAGCGACCTGGGGGCTCACACCACAATCCACATTGAATAAACAGTCTGCACGGCGCATTAGAATGACATAGTACATCTCATTACATTATCATAACACTCGCTGGCATGCTTCTTCTTCCTCATCCCTGTAGCCAGCGTCTGCACCTCCACTGTCTTGACTCACCCCCCGGTCAGCCTCCCACTTCACTGTCCATTGTCTGGGTGGAGGATGTCGCGTCTGTGTCCCCCCCCCCCCCGAACACCCTTGTGTCCTGTGGGCTTCAGCCGATGTCTATATCGGCTGTAACGGCGGGGGGGAGGGGGTCCTGCTGGCTGAGAGGCGCTGCTCTGGCGATGAGGCAATGCGGGAGGCACGTTCGTCTGTAGGGGGACGGGGGGGGGGGGGGGGGGGTGGAGAAAACACATCCTCAAAAAGCATTGTTGTTGCTGTTGTAGAGTCATTCACCTGTGGGGCCCCCAGCAGGGGATGTCTATGCCGGGAAGCCCGGGCCAACACCACTTCCTCGTCTGCCAACACGAATGCTGGTTTGAGCCTGTCAATGCAGACGGTTTTGCTGCATCCCCCCAAGTCTAACACAAAATGATTCTCCCCAGGTTGCAGCACTCTGAATGGCCCGTCATACGGCGGGCGCAACGGGGTCTGGTGTGCGTCGTGTCTGACGAACACAAACAATGCATTCTGCAAGTTTTTGGGGACAAAAGCGCGGGGGAAACAGTGGTGGGCCAGGCCTGGTACTCTCCCCGGTTCTGCGGCATGTGGGGAATGCAGGGGTGTTTGGGTGCCAGGCGCTGGGTTGTCGGGCAAAAATTCCCCAGGGAGCTGCAGCGATTGTGAAAACACAAGTTCTGCCGGGGAGGCTGCCAAATCCTCCTTTGGTGTGGCGTGCAGTACCAACAAAACCCACGGCAGTCGGTCCACCCAATTGGCATCGGTAAGCGAAGCTCTGAGCGCTGCTTTGAGCGATCTGGGGAAACGCTCGCATAACCCGTTGGCCTGAGGGTTGTATGCGGTAGTGTGGTGAACGCTGACCCCTAGGCTCCGGGCCATCGCAGACCAGAGGTTGGAAACGAACTGGGGGCCCCTGTCAGACATGATGTCAGACGGAGTGCTGAAACGTGCCACCCAAGTGGTCAAAAAAGCGTGTGCTACTTCCGTGGACGTTGTGGACGCCAGCAGCACGGCTTCTGGCCAACACGTGGTGCGGTCCACTACCGTTAGGAAGTGTGCAAACCCCTGCGATGGCGGGAGGGGCCCCACCAGGTCCACGTGGACGTGGTCGAACTTCTTAGACGGGATGTGGAAATGTTCTAGGGGGGCCTTTGTGTGCCTGTGCACCTTGGCCCACTGGCAGGAGATGCAAGCTGCCGCCCACTCTTTCACCTGTTTGCGCAGACCCAGCCAGACGAATTTCGCCCCCACTAGCTTGACTGATGTGCACACCCTCGGGTGCACCAGGGAGTGAATCGAGTTGAAAACACTGTGGCGCCAAGTGCACGGGACGACCGGGCACGGACGGCTTGTGGAGACGTCACAGAGTAGGGACGGGCCCCTGGCTCTCAATACTCTGCTCTCCAGCCTTAACCCTGTTGGTCCAGACTGGAGCGCACAAACGTCGGCATCACCGGGTTGCTCAGCGGCCATGGCAGTGTAATATATCCCTACGTGGATTGGGGCCACGAGCGCGCGTGAGAGACAGTCCACCACCACTTTGCGTTTACCAGCCACATACTGTACATCGGTGGTAAACTCTGAGATTGCAGCTAGCTGTCTTTGCTGCCGGGTTGACCATGGTTCCAAAACCTTGGCGGTGGCGTAAGTTAGCGGCTTGTGGTCCACGAATGCTGTGAATCTGTGCCCTTCCAGCCAGTACTGGAAGTGGTGTACAGCCGGGTAGAGAACCAGCAGCTCCCTGTCGGACGTTTTGTATTTACGCTCGTTGTCGTGGAGAGATCTGCAGAAAAAGGCAAGTGGCTGCCAAGAACCTGCGACGCACTGCTCCACGACGGCCCCTATGGCCACGTCTGATGCATTGGTAGTGAGCGCAATCCGTGCAAACGGGTCTGGGTGTGCTAGTAATGTGCCCCTAGCAAGCGCATCCTTAGCATCCGCAAACGCCTGCCCCCGCTCGGTTGTCCAGTCAATGCTGTCCGCCGGTTTGCGTTTCACAAGCGCGGTGTACAATGGTTGCATGAGCTGGGCTGTGTGAGGGAGGAGACGGTTGTAGAAGTTCACCTTTCCTAGGAACTCCTGGAGCGCCCTTACGGTCTGAGGATGTGGAAAATTCGCCACCGTGCGCACCTTGTCTGGTAAGGGGATTGCGCCCTCCAGTGAGATGCGGTGGCCCAAAAAGTTGATCGTCGTACCTCCGAACTGGCACTTCGCTGGGTTGATTATCATCCCGTGATCCTCCAACCTCTGGAAAACCGTCCTGAGGTGGGTGACATGTTCGTCCTTGGACGCGCTGGCCACCAGGATGTTGTCGAGGTAGACGAAGACAAACAGCAGTTCGCACAGCACAGCATCCATCATGTGTTGGAAGGTCTGTGCTGCGCCTTTTAACCCAAACGGCATGCGTAAAAATTTGAAAAGTCCGAACGGGGTAATCACTGCCGTTTTGGGTATGTCTTCCTCGTGCACCAGGACCTGGTGGTGCCCGCGGACCAGGTCCACCTTGGAAAAAATGCAAGCCCCGGTGAGGTGGACCTAAATGTGGGGAATGGGGTAGCGATCGTGTGCTGCCGCTGGTTCATTACTTAACCAGCGGAAGTCGCCGCACGGTCGCCACGACCCCTTGGCTTGAGGCACCATGTGCAGTGGGGACGCCCATGGGCTATTGGAGCGCCTGACGATGCCTAATCTCTCCAAATTGGCGAACTCCTTGTGTGCACTGGCCAGTTTAGCTGCATCCAGGTGGCGAGGGGGCGCGAAAACAGGCGGTCCCATGGTGGGGATAAAGTGCTCGACCCCATGCTTAGTGACGGCCGCCGACAACATCGGAACTGTAAGTGCTGGAAACTGGGTGAGTAGTTGTTGCAACTTATCCCCTGGTGCCATGATGTTGGTGAGTGATGTGGACCTGGTTCCTCGGGCTGTGCAGGGCAGAGAATAAAAAGACAGGGCATTAATCAGACATCTATTAGCAACATCCACTAGTAGTCCGTGCGCACACAGAAAATCTGCGCCAAAGATGGGGTAGTTACATGCCACTATGATGAAGGACCATTGGTAGTTGTGGCCATGCAAACATATTGGCAGTGTCCTTTCACCAAAAGTTTTAATGTCTGAGCCGTTGGCGGCTGCCAGCTCGGGGCCGCTACTCCCAGCCAACCGATCTGCGTTGGACGGCAGGATGAGGCTCTTTTGGAAGCCGGAGTCCATGAGGAATCGTCTCTCCGAACGTGAGTCCATCACGTAGAGCAGCTTGCTTGTGTCACCGGCGGCCACAGCTGCTAGCGACTGCTGATCCTGGCATTTCCTGACCTCCTGTATTGGCAGGGTGGCACGCATCGCCGTGCGTCTTCTCAGAAACGGTGGTGGTAGAAACAGAACGCGCCCTGCCGGTGCTTCTTGGCCACCATGCCAGATACCATGGAAGGCTCTTTGCCGTCGGCAGTTGTCTCCGTGGGGTCCGGCGCCGCTGCGTTCACCGCAAAGGTTCTGGTCGCCAGGATAATCCGGTCCGCTTCTTTTGCCAGCGCCCGGTAGTTCTGCGTGGCCAGCTGTGGTGAGTTGGCGAGGACTGCCCTGGCCGCCGTCGGGAGGTTACGGAGGAAAAGGTGTGTGAACAGGAATGGCTCGCCATCTGTGCCCATCAACGCCAACGTTTTCTCCATCAATTCGAGCACTAAGCCGTCTCCCAACTCGGAGCGCGTCAGAAGTCGTTCTGCTCTCTCACAGTCTGACAGTGTATGGCACTGGGTCAGCGCGGTCTTGATGGCGTCGTATTTGCCGTGGGCTGGGGGCCATTGGAGCAGGCTTGCCACCTGCTGCATTGTGAGTGCGTCCAGCACTGCTATGACGTAGTAATACTTCGTGTCGTCCACTGTGACTCCCCGGAGCGTGAACTGGGTCTCCGTGTGTAGGAACCAAGCCATCGGGTCGTGTAGCCAAAAATCCGGGAGCTTGACCGGAACAACACAGGCGGTGCTGGCGCTTCCAGATGGGGCCGTCTCCAGGGTGTTCGCCTCGTATTCCATCATGTGTCTCGGGGTCACCAGTGTAGAGAAAGGAGCAAGCGTGACAACGGGCTGGAACAGCACAGACTTTATTCTCCTCTCCACAAGTCAAGTTGACAAGAATGATCCCCAGGTCACAGGCTCTCTCCCTTTCATACTTTAATCCCTTGCCTAGTGACCTGGGGGCTCACACCACAATCCACATTGAATAAACAGTCTGCACGGCGCATTAGCATGACATAGTACATCTCATTACATTATCATAACACTCGCTGGCGTGCTGCTTCTTCCTCCTCCCTGTACCCAGCATCTGCACCTCCACTGTCTCGACTCGACCCCCCGGTCAGCCTCCCGCTTCACTGTCCATTGTCTGGGTGGAGGATGTCGCCTCTGTGTCCCCCACAACACGCATAAAAGTCACAGTGATACTGGCCCTTTAAATTCAAAACTTTTAGTTTAGGGTGACCTCAGACATATAACAAAATTAAATCACCATACCTAATTATTTCACTCAAATCAGTCTTTTTCCTCTCTTTTTTTAACCACAGTTCACTTCTTCTAAAGTCCAAGATTTTTTTTGTACTCACAGTTTTTCTGTAGTTCTCTTTTGTAATTCAGTTAGTTCATCAAAGAGCAGTTTTGAATGTGTTCCTCTTCTTTTTCTTCTTTAACGGAATAATTTATGTGAATGACGCTTTACCTCAGCACCAAAAGGGATCATACAGTTTTTGCATAAATCCACAGCCGTGACATGCAACAGGATGAAGGGGAAACGAGCAGCTCCTCCAGGGTGAATGGTGTGTGTATAAAAGGGCCAAATCCAAGCAAAACGGTCGGTCCTCCTCCTGATGGTAACCCAAAAGGTCCAGCAATGGTAGACGTTTCCCTCGGAAAACAGCACTTCCCCTCCGGATTGTGCGCAAAGCCGTCATGGTCTGTGACTTTGATGTTGCCGGCGTTAGTGGTTAGCTAGCACGAAGCCCATCATGAACGATGAAAGAAGTGGAAGAGTGACTTATCTTCATGTACTTGCACAGGTGTCATCTCAGTAACGGTGTGCAGGCTCGCTTTGCTGTGCAGAAGGTCCAAGAGAATTATGTTCGGGCATCATTTCTGACGAGTCTAGGCTCAGTGTTGTCAGTCAGTTAAAGCAGTTTGCAGGTGTGAAGAAAGGGCAGGAGGCCACACTGGTACTAACAGTTCCACAGTGCTTCTCATTTATTAACTACAGCAAACAACCTTACAATGCCCAGTTGTATGGCAACTATTATCTTCATACATGAAATGAATAGTAGCCACACATTACCCAAATGATCACAAGGGAGTTGAGAAGGTAGCTCTTGCAAAGCTCAGCCATAAGCGTCCATATGCAGTGTGTGCATCCTTCCAACTGCGTGGCAGCAGCACGCCAAGTGAGAGACATAGCGACGCAGAACGTGCTTAAAGGTGTATTCCACAGTTTTGACTGCTACAGCCTTCTTTTAAGTGAATAGTTTGCAGAAGAGAGTCACTGAAATGTCTATAGCAGAGACACACTCTCAGAGGAAAACAGCTGTCATTCTTTTTTCTTTTCTTTTTTTCTGGCTCTATGCTCAGACCTGGAAATAAGCTCAGCATGTGGGAGAATGTCCAGCCAGAAATCTCGAAGGAAAAGGTTGCTGCAGATTGAGATATTTAAAGCCTCCCAATTACTTCTGAACTGCCTTTGAATGTCATACACAAAGATTGTCCTACCTATAGTGATAATGCCAGTGTGAAGAGTTAACATGAATTATTTTAGACAACATGTCTTCACAAGGTTTAGTCCACATGACTTAGAAAATATGAGCAAACTTCAGATTATTTCATCATTAATCTTGTTCATCAAGCTAATGCTTCTTTGTGCAACCCTCCAATCCCCATCTTTTATTTGCTGTTTAGTGAGCAAAGTGGATTGTCGATTCATTTTGCCGCTTTACTGCTTTGTGACAAAACGTTCGCTAAGCCCAGAGGAGCCAGGATAATCACATTAGAGTGATTCTCAGGGAGTTCTCAGCCCCACCTCCTCCTCAGCAGCAGCAGCACACAGAATAGTTGGACTGAGCCAGACTTCTTATGTGAACCTGGCGGTACCACTGGAGAAAATGGACACATTTCTGACATCATGGGTCAATCCAGTCTCTGCTGGGCAGGGATTAATGATGGACAGAGACCCTCTCCTTATACCATGCTGCCTGTGTGTGCATGTGTGCCTGTGTGTGTGTGTGTGTGTGCAGTGATGTAGGTTGATATATACAAAATGACAGCAAACTACACTTTGCCTTGTTCACTGCAACTCCAAGTGAAAAAGTTAGAGGAAGCTGCAATTTACTTGTCAAAATAAATTTTGGTACATCATTTTTCCTGTTTGGTTGGATTCTAATCTGTATGTGTTCAAGGTTTGTGCATAAGCATGCATGTGTGTGCACATGAATTTATGAATTCACTCATTGTGCACACCTGTGAGTGCACGCGTGCCAACATAATTTCCTTACCATCACGTGTGAGTTTAAGAGAACGCTGAAATTAGAATTGAAAGACAGATTTTTTTTTTATTTTTTTTTTTTGCTCTGCGGTTCTGTGTGTGTGCCAAAGGCGTGACCTGCTGTTAGCCTGGCTGACTCAGCCAATCAACATTCCCGCTTAGGTGGAACTGCTTCGGCCCTTGTCCTCTAACAACAAAAGAGATGGAAGGCAAGAGGGCCCAAACAGGGGAGAGCTTTGAATAAAAACACACATCATGTGAATCAATGATTACGCACGTGATAAATTAGGATACGTACGCATACATCTGTAGGTCTGTGTCAGTGTCAGTTTCTCATCAGTTTTATGAACAACATAACCATCGGAAATACAGTTTGTCCAAATATTTGAGCAGTACACAATAGCAGCAATATACACATTAATAAAACTTCAAAATTACTAAATAATCACTGACATGACATACAGCACATCACACGTTTGTGTGACTGTCTAGGTTATTCACTGCCCATCTGATTGTTTCCCTAAAAATCAGTGGAAGTTATTTTTGAACATTATAATGTAATTGTGAATTCACTAAGACTGACTCAGTCATTGTTCTTGAGCAGTGGTACACTGCTGTCAAGTTTGTACTCGCTGAACCGCTGATTAATTACTACCTGTCCTCTTTTAATCGCTGCCAGTAAAGAAATATTTTTACTTCTGCCAAGGAGGTATGTGATTGGGTTGGTTTCTTTGTTTGTTTGTTAGGATTATGCAAAAACTACGTAATGGATTTTAATTAAATTTTCACCAGAGGCGGCCCTTGGCTACGGATGAACCCAGTAGATTTAGGAGGTGATCCTCCACCAAGGCCCTATCTGTCAATGTTAAAGAAAGTGAAAAAGTGATCCAGAACCTGCATCCTGACCCTCCAAAATCTAATGAGTCCATCCATAACCCAAGGGCCGCCTCTGGTGAAAATTTCATCAAAGTCGTCCTGTAGTTTTTTGCATAGTCCTGCAACAGACAGACAGAGCCTTGGCAGAGATATGCTCTCTCTGAGTGCCTTCTAGTTGCCAGTTTTCCTCTGGAAGTTCCTGCCCTTTGATGTTTGGAATAAATGTATTTTCTGAGTTGCATAATATTTGGAATGCACTTTAACTGTTAGAATGACCAAGGTACATCATGCACCATATGGCGTCTGCGCTATACAGTGTGACCTACAAGACTGCTTTCTGAGCTTTTTGGCTTGAAGGTCTTTGGGAGGATGGTGTCTGTTGGGCCTTAAGATGGTTCAAAATATTGAATGTTCTATTTTAAAAGTCTATTATCAGCTGTGCATGTTCTAGATTGAGTGTGGGCTTTTTTTCTTTTTTTTTTTCAAAGGGCTCCGTCACATTAGTAAGTGAGGGACCACACAATGGAGCAGCGGATCTAAAATTAAATGGGGTTTCATTGAAAATGTCACGAACAATCATAAAATTCCAGTGTTCCACGTGTGCTACATTTCACATTGGCTGGAAATGGGTTGAAATGCTTAGGGGTTAAGTTAATTCCCTTTCACAGCAGTGGGACACCGTGTGGTGTATGGGGGGGGTGTGGGGGGGTGACCCTAGGCCACACAGCTACTTTAAGTCTTAAAGCTGCAGTGGGGGTCAGTTGTCTGGTAGCTCTGGTGTTAACTTTCCTGTCCCCATCCTGTTATGCTGAGCACCAAGCTAGAAGGTGGAAAGTACCATTTTTTTTTTTTTTTTTTAATCTGGTCTTTAGTATGACCTCACCAGGACGTGAACCTTCAGCCTTCCAGCTGTGGGACGGATGCTCTACCACAAGGCCACCACTCCGATCGAGCAATTTAAGACAGTATATAATTTTTCAACGCTAATCTATCTATTGCAAGCTGTTTGACGTGCACGAATGATTAAGTCATGATAGGAGCTGTAGTGAGGGAGCGTTCCAGAGAGTCTTGCAGGCGAACATAAACCGCCTGTATGCTGATGCTGCTTAAAGCCCTCACAGTGGCGATGTGTGCCGAAGACGCTTTGCTGGCAGTTTCGTTTCTATTCATTCAAAGGCAGACCAATCGCAGGCTAATTAGACATTCCCCTATTAGTGAGTCTCTCTCTGTCTCTCTCTCTCTCTCTCGCTCCGTCTCCTCTCCTGCCTGCAGGCTCCACCCTCACGCCTGGCGGACAGGCTGGTTGACCTGGGAGGAGGAGGAGGAGGAGGAGGAGGAGGAATCTGCTGAGGGAGGGGGAGGCGAGGGCAGACCAGATCAAGTTCGTTGCTGCTGTTGGAAGCTGCGCGCACTGCAAAAGCATAACCTGCCACACAAGGACCGGGGGGCGCGCATGGCTACCAGACGGATTACTCTGACAAACCGAACCGCAGCGCAGCGTGGATAAATACATCCAGCAGATACGCAAAAGCCCTGCAAAGAACTTTTTGTGACAGTGACTAAAAAAAAAAAAAAAAAGTTTCTCGGCTTTGATGAAGACAGAATCATGGCTTTTTTCTGTCTGGTCCAGTTGATTCAGGAGCCAGCTGATGCCACTGAATGGAGACATGTGTTAACAACGCTGAAGATGTGACAACTTTGGCCACATTTGGCGTCTTCTTCTGCACAAGTAAAACATATGTAAGTACCTGTTTTGTTTTGCTCTTAGAGATTGTTGCACCTGATGACAAATGCAGTTATATCACGCACACATTCTTCTAAAGATCAGTCTTTAATGATCTGATATAAACTGAAACATTATTTTGTGGGAGCCTAATCTAATTCACATTTTAGTCCCCATGTGTTTTCATTCACAGTGGCGTGACTAATCTAGGTCACCCTTCCATGGCTACCACAGTATCCCTGTATGTTTAAAAGAAACATTTCACTAGTTCTTAACAAAACACACATTGCCCCAGGGAATGCCAACATTAATCATTGTTTGCTAAATGTAAATATATGCAAATGATCAAAGAGGACAGTGTGCAGTTGAAAATGAATGATCACTGATCACCCCAGACTTTGAATGTGTGTGAAAACACGCTACAAGATGTTCTTAGACATATTTCAAAAGGAAAAAAAAAGGTTGCAATGAATTATATAAATTCCATAATGATACAAAAATCATTTGATGAAGAAACAATGTGTTAATTTGACTACGTTTTATATCATTGACATATAGCGCGTCTGACCTCTGGGCTTAATTGGAGGTATTTTATTAAAAAAAAAAAAAGACTAAGTGACAACGCATGTTCTCAAAGTTGTTTTTTTTTTTTTTCTCCTATGGATTAAGGAAGATTAGGGGAACTGTCAGCTTGTTAATGTGATCTGCTCTTGCATGTAATGTTAATGGGCCCTAATGGTAATGGTCTGAATGTTTTGTCCTATAGTCACAGGCAGCAGAGAAAAACACGCGGAGAGATAAGGACACGCATGAGAAAGCTTACCATGCACTGACAAGGTGAGAGGTGACAGCGGCATATGTACTGACCTTGGGGTGCTCGTTCTTTTGTGTGCTCATGTGTCTGTGCACATGCACGCGTCTGTGTCTGTTCGATGGCAAAGCAAAAGCTGACAATGCAACTTCATTTTTCAGGTCTTAATGTGGATCTCAGAAGTCTGTGTTTTCAGAGATTTGTTGCCATGTCTGTTTGATTTGATTTAGCAAATCGTGGTGAATCAAAATTTCCCCTGAACCTTGAAGCAATAGTAGGATTCTTATTTACAGTTTGTCAATATAATATTCCCACACATAATAATTAGCTAGGTAATTCTGGCCTGTCAGTTAAACCAACAAATAAGCATCCTGTTTGAGAACAGGATGCAGTGCTAATCATAAATCAACCAAGCAGCTCAAAAACCATTTTTTTCCCCTGTAAATTATGCTCTTCTTTCCCCATACCACAATCAGTGATATGAGCAAACCTCATTGTTTGTTTGCAGCCCTCATAAGGAGAAATCATTATCACTGTCATGACTGTTATTTTCACAGTCAATTTAATCTGGTCCCTAAAAGGGGAATCATTTAATTATGTTTATTCCATCATGTGGCACAGCTCCGATCATATCAGCCACAAACCCCCAGGCCTGTTTTAGCAAATGTGCTAATACTGCCGTCCGCTGTCCATTCCTCAGGGGGGGCAACACATTCAATTTCATATCAGTTAATTTGAAAGAAGGAGGTCACATTTTAGAGGGGGCACTTGGATGTCAGAAGTGTGCTAGTTAATGATATATAACATGGAAAAACAGTCCGTGGTTGTATGAATGGGGTTTATCAGCGATGAGAACAGGACTTGGACCTTTTCAGTTCTGTTCACTGGTTTGTAGTTTAATGGAAATCAAGTCTGTGAAATCAGTGTTGGCGTGTGAACCTGATGGCGTATCGCCACACTGGAACTGAAATGTGGGCAATGCCAGAGACCGTATCATTTTGTGCACTGAGGTATGGTCCCTCATAATTAACGTTTAATGGGCTGTTTGTTGAAAACAGTGTTAAAGAATAATGTGCATTATTTCACATACAGTGCATCCGGAGAGTATTCACCGCGCTTCACTTTTTCCACATTTTGTTATATTACAGCCTTATTCCAAAAGGAATTAAATTCGTTTTTTCCCTCACAATTCTACACAAAATACCCCATAATGACAACGTGAAAAAAGTTTTTCTGAAATTTCTGCAAATTTATTGAAAATAAAAAACTAACAAGAAATCACGTGACCATAAGTATTCACAGCCTTTGCTCAATACTTTGTTGATGCACCTTTGGCAGCAATTACAGCCTCAAGTCTTTTTGAATATGATGTCACAAGCTTGGCACTCCTATCTTTGGGCAGTTTCACCCATTCCTCTTTCCAGCACCTCTCAAACTCCATCAGGTTGGATGGGAAGCATCAGTGCACAGCTATTTTCAGATCTCTCCAGAGATGTTCAATTGGATTCAAGTCTGGGCTCTGGCTGGGCCACTCAAGGACATTCACAGAGTTGTCCTGAAGCCACTCCTTTGATATCTTGGCTGTGTGCTTGGGTCGTCGTCCTGCTGAAAGATGAACCATCACCCCAATCTGAGGTCAAGAGCGCTCTGGAGCAGGTTTTCATCCATGATGTCTCTGTACATTGCTGCATTCATCTTTCCCTCTATCCTGACTAGTCTCCCAGTTCCTGCCACTTAAAAACACCTCCACAGCATGATGCTGCTTCCAACATTGGCGTGGTTATGAGCGGTGCCTGGTTTCCTCCAAACATGACGCCAGGCATTCACACTAAAGAGTTCAATCTTTGTCTCATCAGACCAAAGAATTTTGTTTCTCATGGTCTGAGAGTGCTTCAGGTGCCTTTTGACAAACTCCAGGCAGGCTGCCATGTGCCTTTTACTAAGGAGTGGCTTCTGTTTGGCCATTCTACCATACAGGCCTGATTGATGGACTGCTGCAGAGGTGGTTGTCCTTCTGGAAGGTTCTCCTCTCTTCACAGAGAAATGCTGGAGCTCTGACAGAGTGACCATCGGGTTCTTGGTCACCTTCCTGACTAAGGCCCTTCTCCCCCGATCACTCAGTTTAGACGGCCGGTCAGCTCTAAGAAGAGTCCTGGTGGTTCCAAATTTCTTCCATTTACGGATGATGGAGGCCACTGTGCTCATTTGGACCTTTAAAGCAGCAGAAATTTTTCTGTACCCTTCCCCAGATTTGTGCCTCAAGACAATCCTGTCTCGGAGGTCTACAGACAATTCCTCTGACTTCATGCTTGGTTTGTGCTCTGACATGCACTGTCAGCTGTGGGACCTTATACAGACAGATGTTTGCCTTTCCAAATCATGTCCAATCAACTGAATTTACCACAGGTGGACTCCAGTTAAGCTGTAGAAACATCTCAAGGATGATCAGTGGAAACAGGATGCACTTGAGCTCAATTTTGAGCTTCATGGCAAAGGGTGTGAATACTTACGTAATTGTGATTTCTTAGTTTTTTATTTTTAATAAATTTGCAGAAATCTCCAAAAAAAAACTTTTTTTCACGTTGTCATTATGGAGTATTGTGTGTAGAATTTTGAGGGAAAAAAAATTAATTTAATCCCTTTTGGAATAAGGCTGTAACATAACAAAATGTGGAAAAGGTGAAGCGCTGTGAATACTTTCCAGATGCACTGTATGGGCTTCAATTTGTTTAGACTAGAACCTGGTGGAAAGACACTACAAGGGAGGAATCAATCATGAATTTAGAGTTATAAATTTGTTTTTAATAAGCACCCCACCAACTGAAAATACATAAATATAGACAAAGTATCCACCTGCCACTGAACCAACTCATTCAGTAGGTGGATTTATGCTGCATTTTAGAAGACAGTGGGGATCTAATTTACTGATACGTGGCGCTTAAAGGAGAAACCATGGCCATAGGTATCTGCCTTGTCATGCAAATGAAATGCTGCACATCCCTGTTTGTGGCACCTCATGACTCATCCAGGGTTTTACCGTGTAAGAAACTATTGATCAATATGCAAATAAGGTGTCATGTCACGTTTGGAAGAGCAGCATAGAACGCCAAAGAGTGAATGTAGCACACACAACTTGAATGCAGGTTGTGTGAGAAACGTTTTTATTCAATTTAGTGAATAAATGAAGGTGTTAAGTTGGTTAGGAAAGCAGCAAAAGTCAGACTGGTGGATGGGAACATTTTTTTTATGATAACAAGTGAGGTTAAAAAGGTGGATAAGTGAAGCAGAGCAGATTGCAGGGTAAAAGTAGTATACATTTGGCATCTTATGAGCACAAACAGGTCCTCATTATTTGTATTGGGTCAGTGTGGTCAAAGGAAACTAATCTAATGAGTGAATAGATGGCCTGAGAGCTGACTGATCTTGTGTTTTGTTTGCATGATCACAGCTGTTTAAATGACCCAAAGTGGGAGAACTTTACAGACAGTTCTAAAGGATTTTTGAAGGTTTTCTGTGGCAACAATTTACAGCATGGCCTGTGAAGTACTATGAACTCGCTATGTATTTTTGGTGCAAGATGTGATGTAATACAGTGTAAGTATAGGGTAGCAACCCTGTTTTTACTATAAAAGTGACTTGTTATCATTTAAATACCATATACTTATCGTATAGGTACCCTGTACTTACTATTGTAGGTATGCGGTAGTTACATTATACAAATTCTGTTTTCCATGCTTCAGACAAATGTGATTGTTCAAGCAATCTTACAAGTACCCTTCAACAAGGGTACAAGTACCCTGAAATTACATAGTACTTACTGGTTTCTGGGTTATATTCTTAAGGGGTCGTGCACATGACAATGTTTTCATTGAAACTGGAAAAAAGATCTGCGTGCACACATCAGTGTCACAGAAACAACGGCGTGTGCACACTGGGCCACCCAAAGTGTGAAAACTGCTTTTGTAACTATACTGGGCCAGTAAGTGGCAGTGTGACTTCACAGTACCATGTATAAGTGACTTCCTGTCAATTATCTATGACTTTAAGGAGCTTGTGCTGAACTTTTAAAATAGTGGTTGTTAGTAAAAAGTAAACTCATATTCAGCAACTACACCATTTATTTCTCACCTTGATTGTTTTCAGAAACGTGCTTCACGCTTTAGTTTTGAAGATATAGGAGAAATGTTACTGTCCCGGTGCCATCTTAGAAGCGGGTGAACAAAATTGAACAGACCGCCCACCAGGGACCATGCTGATCAGTGAAGTGCAGGTCATGTGTTTTGCCACATGCATTTAGCGCATGCATACATACAGTATATCTATCATTTGTTGCGACTCCAGTGGTATGACGCTGACATCACCGTTACTGATTTTCTCTGTGCACATGTAGATGGAAAAACCTTTACACTCTGGAGACTGGTTTCAAACCTTTACACTTTCATACCTCCAAAACTCAGGCATCATATGCACGGACAGCAAAACTGTCAAAGAAGTTTGCTGGTTTGGGGTCACTATTACTTTGCTCATATGTAATTTCTTCGAAATTACCTGTCAATTTTTTGAATAATTACAGTATTAGAACATAGTAAGTACCAAATAATTTCAGAATAATTACAGCTGAGTAATAAGGAATACAGTCATGAACCAAGTAAATACTGGGTGATTTTGAGGTAATTATGAAATTAGAGCACAATAAGTAGGTACAGGTACTTATGCATAACATTAGTTGAACTTTTAAACTTGTCTGAAGCATGGAAACTACAGCGTTCTCATATGGTAACTACAGAGTACCTACATGGAAAATACAGGGTGCAATTAAATGGTAACGATATGGTATTTTATGATAAAACAAGGGTTGTTACCCTGACATTACACTGCTTTATACCAGTACTTACACCAAATGTACACAGTAACTTCATAGTACTTCATGGGCTATGTTATAAAGTGTTACTGAATCTTTATGGTTTACTTCATTTATTTGCAGGTATGTTGTCCAAAATTAAATTCTGCTATTCACCTCAACCCTTTTTATGCCCCTTGCCGACAAGGACTCAGGGTTAATGTTGACTAAATGGTCTTTTTCCCCCCTCCCCAAAACATACTGTATCTGTTCCTCAGGATGGTTTAAGTGGACTTTGATAAAACAGATAGCATTTGGCATAGCTGGAACATGACGCACTGTAGTTTTTAAAAGGGGTTGACCCAAGCATGTGTAAACAGTAAGAAACACGACCGAGATGTTGATGAAAGGTGTGAGCAGTTAGTATCTGTAATGAGGGTTTTTTTTTTTTTTGCATATTTGAAATAGCTGTTTCTGTCATACCTGAGGTCTGTGAGCAGTGTAGGCTGTAGAGGATGTGGAAATCAATGGCTGCACACTAGTTTGCCTCTGGAAAGGAAAGCAGGGGAGGGATTGGCTCCATCATCAATCAGAGTGAAAGCATGCTGCACTAACTACTAAAAGCAGAGACTACAGCCTGTACAGCTCTGAGAGATGGAATCATTTGTGCTTCACATTAAGTCCGTCAAACACATGGGAACATGCAATATGCTTGGAGTACAATAAGCGACAACAAGCACACTTCTGCAGGCTTCATTTGTCCTCTCAGAAAATTCCCAAAAGGAACAGTAAATGTGACTGTCTGGACCTAATAAGAGCCAATAGTGAATCAAAGCTGTTGAGCAATTTAAAGACTTTTTATGCACATGCAATAAAAATAAGCGTGTGTGTGTGTGTGGGGGGGGCGTATTTCAGGAAAGCAGGGGATTCAGGATTTCTTAGAATAAATCTCACAGAGCCAGATACAACCACTCTTCTATTTGTTGTCTGCAAGTCTAAAAATCACCCCATCAATCCTTCTTGATGTTCGTATTTTTTAAAATTTAAGCTAGATTCCGTTATACAATGCTGCGAAAAAGTATTTTTCCCCTTACTAATTTCTTATATTTTTGTATATTTGTCACACTTAGATGTTTCAGATCATCAAATAAATTTTAATATTAGCCAAAGATAACCTGAGTAAATAAAAAATGCAGTTTTTAAATAATGATTTCATCTATTACATCATGAATTAGCTGTGGTTAATCACATTTTTTGAAAAGCTGAGTTCAATTTCACTAGCCACACCCAGGCATGATTACTAACAGGCCTGTTGAATCAAGAAATCACTCAAATAGAACCTGTCTGACAAAGTGACGTAGGCTAAAAGATCTCAAAAAGCAACACATCATGCCACGATCTAAAGAACTTCATGACCAGATGAGAAACAAAAACCCAGAACAACATCTAAAGAACTGCAGGCCTCACTCGCCTCAGTTTGGACACTGGTCCATGATTCCACAATAAGAAAGAGACTGGGCAGAAATGGCATCAATGAGAGAGTTCCTAGGCGAAAACCACTGCTGACCGGAAAGAACACAAAGGCTCATCTCACATTTGCTAAAAGACATCTTAATGATCCACAAGACTTTTGGGAAAATATTCTGTGGACTGATGAGACAAAATTTGAACTTTTTGGAAGGTGTGCATCACGTTACTTCAGTTAACACCGCATTTCATAAAAAGAACATTGTACCAGCAGTCAAACATGGTGGTGGTAGTGTGATGGTCTTGGGCTGCTTTGCTGCCTTAGGACCTGGATGACTCGCTTTAATTGATGGAACCATTAATTCTGCTCTCCAGAAAATCCTGAAGGAGAATGTGAACTCATAGACTCATTGCCAGTTATCACAAACGTTTGATTGCACTTGTTGCCTCCAAAGGTGGCATAATCAGTTATTAGGTTTAGGGGGCAATTACTTTTTCACATAGGGCCAGGTAGGTTTGGATAGTTTTTTTCCATTAACAAATGAATTCTTCAGTTAAAAACTGCATTTTGTATTTACTTGTGTTATCTAATAGTAAAATTTGTTTGATGATCTGAAATATTTAAGTGTGACAAATATGCAAAAATATAAGAACTCAGGAAGGGGGCAAATACTTTTTCAAAGCACGGTAGGTCACACAGGTCACTATAGGTCATTAAACCTTATACACATCAGAAATGGTTCATATGGGCAAATATATTGAGATCATGTTTGGGGGGGGGGGGCACAGCAGCACAAAGAATCCTCTCATGTGTAATTACAGAGAGGGGCATGAGGTTCCTGAGATGAAAACAGAGAGGCCATGAGATTCCTCGATGAAAACGATGCGTTGTCTGAACCGTTCATTATAGAAGATTGCTAAATCAGTAAGAAAGATTAATGCTGGACAACCTTTGGACCTTTGAAGTCAGGGAATGAACTCATTTCACTGTAACAGATTTTGAAAGTACGTGAGTGACAGCAGGGTTTCACTCAGGCCCTAAAGAGATGTGTTCAGAGAAATGGTGCCGCCCAGATTCACAGTTTACCTTCATGCTGGGCAGAGAAGCCGAGCAGGTCTGGTCTGTCACGCATTCATCTGATTACATTCCTCAGGCAAAGACAGCTTGTACAGCCTGACAGTGTGTTTAGCTGTGCTATCTCAGTGGTTCACCAGTTAGTGCACTTGCTGTCACCTACAAACAGGTCATTAGGTCACAGCATATTACAGACAGCAGTCTGTTTATGTCCTGTTAGTCACACGTGATTGCTGGATGCTACTACTTGAGTTTTCCTCCTGTTTTTACCTCTGCCAATGAGGATGTTTTACTTTGCGTTCGTTGACATTTTCAGGAGAGATTGTTAATAGAACAAGGACCAACCGGACAGATTTTTTGGGGGCGATCTGAATCACTCTCAGTCTGCAGGATTTTTTAAAGATTCCAAAGAGGTGAATGAATGCAGTGTCTTGTTGGGTGTTCTCATGCTCACCTGCAGAGGGCGTTGTGCATGGAAAGCTAACGGCTAGCAGGAGAAATTAAAATATAAAGAGCATTTGCTGCCTTGGTGGAGGTTTGTGGTCTCTTAGTGCTTTCTAGTTAGCCATGGAAAATTTCCAAGCGCCTGTTCATCGAAAACACTTGTGTATGTAAACACCCATACCACACTTTACCATTAGTCATGATCATACTTCATTATGGTGTCAAACAACACTAACTCACACGCGGCTCTATTTAGATATATATTTGGCCGACTCCACTTTCTTCATTGTCCTCCCCAACAAATCTTCTTTTTTGATTGCTTTTTACCTTTTCTGGGATTTTTCTGCTTTTCTCTACGCACCCTAGATCGCTCTTCTTGATTTTTTTTCTTTGCAGTTTGTCTTCTAGGTGAGGTTTATTTGATCAAGGCTGCGCTCTGCATCCCATGACTCTTGTTTCTTAAATTATCTAATGCCTATCAGCTTTCTATTCTTTTTTAGCCATTTATTTATAAGCAAAGTAAAACAAACAGAAACACTTTTATTGCAATCGAGGGAGAGCGAAGAGACGAGAATGCCTGGATTCTTGAGAGAAAGCTGGGGAGCGGCGAACAAAAACAGGAATGTATGGGGTAGGCATGGGATGAGAATGATTATGTGAGTGGACGTGAGGAAAATGAGTGGTGGATAGAGGGGTGAGTTGTCAGATCAACCTTGAGAAAGTATTAAAAAGAAAATAAACCAAACTGGACTTGCGTCAGACAGAATGGGAGGCTTTGCGAGATGGACAAACAGACAGGCTGAAGACTTATTAAAAACTGGAGACAGCGCAAAAACACAATTGCATTCACATGATTGGCACAGTGTCTGGCCCTTGCTGCTTTTGGTCAACTTTCATGAAGTTGCACAAGAGGAGCTATTTAAGATACAACGTGGAACTTTGTGAAGCATCAGCAACTCAGTTCTCGTGACTAAAAACTCAGCAGCAACATTTATCTAACTGAAAAGCTTAAGTGTTTTCGTTTGTACTCTTTGTGATGCAGAAGGAAACATCGAGTGCAAAATTGCTCAGCTGACATTAGGCGCAACCAGAAAAAAGTTAATAAGTGGGTCACACATGATTCAGATATTGTGATAATTCTAAACAAACGAATTGCCTGTTAATAATAAAAAAAAAAAGACTTGGCATAATCTGAGGAGGTAGTCTTAAGACCCTGCACAAGTGTAACTCCTGCTGACAGTGTTATGCCTTGAATTATTTATACAAACAATAAACAACAGGCTTTATTGGCTTTCTCAATTTATCACTTTGTTTGTGTTTTAGGAATGGAAAGCATCAGTGTGGAAACGGACTGGGATGGGTTAGGCCTCTCCGCTCTGGGGCCCACAGGAAGGAACAATATCTCCTCCACATTTGTGTCTGAGCTGAACTCGTTTAACACTTCTCACTCCGGGGGATCATTCTTTGGCATCTTCCCCGTGAACGGCTCCATCACCACGCCTCGGACGCTGCCCCCGCCCAGAGTGAGGGACCAGGGCCTGGCCCAGGCCGAGATCGCCGTACTCGGGGTGGTGCTGGCTCTCACCACCTTGGGGAACAGCTTTGTGCTGTGGGTGCTTCTCCGGAGGAGAAAGCACAACGCTCCCATGCACGTCTTCATGGTCAACCTGTGTGTGGCGGACCTGGTGGTGGCGCTTTTTCAGGTTTGCTCTTAAGAGGAATTTTGGTTATAACCTGCATGGAACATATTATTGGAGTGTTTCACTTTAAAGAGCAGCTATTATGCCCTTACTTTTAATGACATGCCTGAAGCTTTAGACCAGGTTGGCAACCTCTAATATGGAAAGAACTGTTTTGGGTAATTTTGGCAAAAAAAATGGTCGTGGAGTTGTAAAACCTGTTAGTGCTTTAAACTGGTGGCAAAACAGCCAAGGTACAAGCAGAAACTGGCGTGTCAACATCTGTGAAGTGGGGGAGCTTTTTTTCCTATGACAGAGCAACTTTTTCCTCTCATAAATATGTGTTTTTTTCCTTGCAAATTTGTGTATTTTCATCTTATAAATATGGACCTTTTTACTCATAAATGCATATCTTGTACTTCTTCAACGGATAATTTGCAATTAGTTTTTCCTTGATTTTCCAAAATAATTTTACACATAAAAATACAACTTTTTACAAGAAAGTTTGTGACTTTTTATTTTTAAACCTTTAACTTTTTTTCTTGGAAGTTTGCAACAGTTAATTGTTTTATTATAATGTCTTGCTTGTAAAGTTATTTCTTCTCTCTATTCCCTTTCTGTCTGTTAATTTGATTTGATTGTTGATTTGAGGAGGTTGAATTTTCTCATTATTTTTAAGACAGGAATAATTTTAAATTTAAATTCATGATTTTTTTTAATACTCAATTTTAATGCTTTAATTCCTTTTTAGTTTTTAGTCACAGTCACAGAAAGTAAAGCAGACCTCTGATATATACCATTCTCCCGTTAAAGCTCAGTTTCAGATCTCTTTTTTTTGCTAATTTTGGCTCTGTGATCAAGATGTGGTTATATTGGGCTGATCTGGCCGTCTCAGGCTCGCTGCTCTGGCAGGACCACCCATCTGCTGCTCAAACTTACTGTTCGTGATGGGAAGTCAGTCAGAAGTTGGCTCAGAGGGCTCTGGATGGACTGATGGTTCTGCAGCAGAGCCCAGTGAAACATAATGTTTATTGTGAATTGCAAAGCAAGTCCAGACCAGAGTAAAATAATGAAGCCTGAAATGGTGTGATAGGTCCGCTTGAACTTAACTGAGCATAGCTATGTAGACAAGCAGGGGTATGTAAAATGAGATCAGTTTGAGAAATGAGAATTTTGTAGGTATTTTCTAAAAGAGCAGAGCACATTTTAGATAAACATCATCAAACTGAGATGGGTAGTAACTACTTATATTTGCCCACTGTGACGATGGAGTGTCCTCAAGTAACTTTTCACAAAATTGTACTTTTGTGTGTAGCTTTATTTTAGGATACTCTTTATTCATACTTGTGTCTTTGACAAAAAACCTATTCTTATACTAAAGTAGGGTAAGCCAAGGCACAAAGTTAATTCTTTTTTTTTTACATTTGTCACTAGGGATGCAAGTTACTGATTAATTCATTAATCATTAGTGGATTCACCATATCAATTGATTAACAATTAATCGATAAGTGGCAATTTTCCTCAGAATCTGAATTTACCTTGGTACAGTGTAGTCTTTGTATCTATAACATAATTTATTTTCAAAACTATTACCAGTATCATAAAATGTATTCAAAAAGGTTTGAATTATTTCATTTCGTGGAATAAATATGTCAAAGTTTATCTTTTTTTAGTTATAGTACAAAAAATAACTTTCACAGTGTTCTAATTTACTGAGATGCACTAGTAGACTGTTTTAACAGGAAAATACATTGTGAGCTGCTTCATCTCTTTCATGTTAAACATTAGCCCCTTTCAGAGTAACCTGGCAATCCAGCAAACCCAGTAGGATCGAGGCTTCCTTTGTTGTCTGATAGGGTTATGTGTGCTGCTTGATACGGGCTAAAAGGCCCTGCAAGCGACGTGAGTTGTTGGCCACCTCACCTTGGCGGGCATTTGAATAGGACAACGCAGATAAACATGCGATGAAACAGGTGTCACCATCACCACATCACAGCACAGCCACAGAGTGGAAATGAATCTGAAGGCTGTGTCATTATTCTGACAGATTATATTAATTTCGAAGCTGCAGCAGACAACTGTGTGTGCCACAATTATACAAATATCACAGCAGCTGAGAATGAGAGGTTTCTTTTAAGATCATTTTTTCACTTACTCCCACAGAGTCTGCAGCAGTTCTCTGACTGTCTCTGGCAACGGTGGAGCTGACACTAGCCTGTCCTGTTCAGTCTAAGCCAGGCTTATCTGCTGCTGTGTGTTGAAATATAAATGCCTTTACCTCAGTGGAAACTTGGGTCTGGTCTGCTTTCACATCTAGTGGTGGGTTGAAGGCAGTTGGGATGGGTTTTTGTGCTCATATTGTATTTTCCTTCTTCCGGTCCTTTTCTTCACCCTGCTGATTTGAAGCAGGTGGGTGGCTCTTCAAGCTCATGCGTCACCTGAATTGGCCATTCTTGTTTTGGCTGTCTGACGTACCCTGGAAGAACAAAGCATTTCACTCTGCACAGCACATCTGCTTTGGGGACTTAGTGTCTTCTTCTGCTGTTTATGTTTTGTTTCAGTTGGAAGGCAGCAATTGGTGACCGCATGTGCCCCAGCCTGGACAGCAACGCCGCTACGTTTCCTAGAAAAATCTCCCATTGAAAAGGACTGCTGAGTTATCAGTTAATTGACAACTAATTTAATTTAGTCAACTAAATTCTTATCAACAATTAAAGACAATTAATCATTAACATCCCTAATTGTCACATAAATGTGTTTAATATAGTTGTGTTTCACACAAATCTTGTTCATGTGCTTTTGATCATGTCCTTCTTTATATGATATAATTGTTTCCATCTTGTGTTACATTACATGCTTGTATGGACAAATAAAAATATAAACGGTTGTTTACCCCACTGCCAGGGAAAGTTATTACGTATACTGGAGTAAGTTGTTACAGTGGGTGGTAACACACTGCTTTATATCTGAAATAAAAGGTGAATGCAGTGTATCAATCCACACAAATAAAGATGTCACATTGTTTCCTAAATATGGCTTGAAATCAAAATATTTTCAGAAAACAGAGGGAAAGTTGCACAAACTCATGGTGGAATTTTGAAGCCATACCTTATTGAGATAGGTTATTCAAAATTCAAATCTTTAAATTCAAATCTTAAACACATATCGTGATGATCATTTCTGTAAATAAATTGTTAATTTGATCCAGGATTTAAAGATTCAAAGATTTTATTTGTCAATACTTCTATATGTACAGGACATACAGCAGAATCGAAATGCCATTTCTCTCTGTCTTAGTCGTGTGCGTAATATATAAGAAGAAGAAATAAGGATAAAACAAAAAAATAACAGCAGTCTGTGTACAATAATGCTACCTGTAGTGCAAATAAAGATTAAAAAAAACCCACAGCAGTCCTGTGTACAGTAATTCTGTAATACCCGTAGTGCAAGTTCAGTGCAGTAGAGGAGGTGCAAACGGTGACAGTTTGGAATGCGCATGATTGGTAGTGCAATAACAGACAGCAACAGGTGTGGCATTTGTGCGAACGGTTGTAGTAAGGTGCAAAGACATACAGCAGCAGATGTGGTACTGTTGGTGTGCTGAATCTTTCTGTGCAAACAGCTGGGGTAGAGTTATTGTGTGGATGAGTGTGTTACAGTCCAGCGGCAGGGCATGAGAAGTGGGGGGGGGGTGACTGGACAGAGTTCAGGTTTCCTGATGGCCTGGTGGACAAAGCTGTTTAGCAGTCTTGTGGAGCGGGCCCAGAGCCTCCAGTCTTCTCCCTGAGGGCAGGAGGCTGAAGCGGAAGTGAGAGGAGTGGGAGGAGTTGGAGGGGTCACCTGCGATGTTGATGGCTCTGCGGATGAGGTGGTTGTGGTAGATGTCTGAGAGGAAGGGCAGAGGGGCACCGATTGTTAGGAATGGCTGCTTGGAAAGCAGGTGTAGGTGGAATGATGGACCCAGGGCACAAGCAGGACATCAGTGCAATGATAATTTATTTAACAACACACAAAAGAATAAACAAAGTCACAGCACAGGGGCTGGAAATAAACACAGGCGAAATAGATAACTAAACTCACAGAGAATAACTGGAAATGCACGTGGAACATCACAGGAGAAAAGACAATCGTTCAGCAGTACAAACGTTAATGACCCGACAAATAGCACAATCACAGACTCGCATATATAGGGAGACTAATCATCACATACACAGGATAGCTGGGAGAACAATCAAGGGCTGGACTGAGCACACATTAGGGAGAGTGGCTATGGGTAAGGAAACATGTGGAGCTGAAACAATAGGTAAACAGAAACATACACAGACCCAGGACAAAACAGGGGATGCCACAGAAGACAATGACAAGGGACTCAGGGGAACACAGAGGGCAATAAATGCAAATGATAATCATAGATAATTACAAGCAGAATGAATATAAACACAAAGCGTGGGCAAGGTCAGAGGGCCAAAGCCCAGTACCATAGTACCCCCCCTCAAGGGGTGGATTCCAAATGGCCCTACAAAAAAGAAAATGGGGAAACACCAAGACGGGTGGGAGGAGGGGGACAAGGCATGATGGGAAAAAGAAAAAGAAAAAAACAGTAATCTTCACATAAAAAACCCAAAGAAGAAAATAAATGTCCATCAGGTGGTCGGCCAAAGTCCCACGACCACCAGCAGGAGGAACATGACGCATCTGGTGGCCTACCAATGCTCGTGGCCCACCAGGCGGAGGAGCAGAGTACATCAGATGGCCTACCAAAGTCCAAGGGCCACCAGATGGATGAACGCGGCACGTCGGGCGGCCTGCCACAGTCCATAGGCCACCTGATGGAAGAACAGGATACCGTAGGGGCATTAAGCTCAGGAGCCTTTTGCACAGAGGATAAAAACACAGAAGCTTTAAACTCAAGAGATAATGACATGAAAACTTTACCCCCAGAAATTTAACCCCTGGAGAAGACAACAGAAAATCTTTAAACTCTGGAGATGACAACGTGGAATTTTTGCACTCAGGAGATGATGACAACATGGAAATCTTCACTCAGGAGGTGATAACAAGGAAATTTTGTATTCAGGAGATGACAACATAGAACCATTATACTCAGAATATGACAATATAGAATCTACAGATTCAGGAGACGACAACATGGAATCCTTAAACTCAGGAGGTGTCAACATGGAACTTTTAACCTCGGGAGGTAACATGGAACCTTTAACCTCAGGAGGTGATAATATGGACACTTTGAACTCGGGAGAAGATAACATGGAACCCATAAACTCAGGAGATGTTAACTTGGAAATCTTAAACCCAGGGGATGATAACATGGAACCCTTAAACTCAGGCGGTGTCAACATGTAACCTTTAAATTCAGAAGGTGAAAATATAGCACCCTGAAACTCAGGAGATAGTGACAACGCAGGTGTTTTAAGCTCTGTAGAAAACAACATGGGATGTTTTTTTTTCCCTCTGGAGATAACATAGAAGTTTTAAACTCAGGACATAACATAGGTACATACCTTTTGCTCAAAAGAAAACAACATGGTGGTTTTAAACTTAGAACATGACATTGGGGCTCTTTGCTCTGGAGACCACAAAGGAGCCTTTTGACCTGGAGACCACAAAGGAACTGTTTGCTCAGGAGACAACAACACAGGAATTTTTAGCTCAGA
The DNA here is from genome assembly GCA_020510985.1 of Pholidichthys leucotaenia. Classification (NCBI taxonomy): domain Eukaryota; kingdom Metazoa; phylum Chordata; class Actinopteri; order Cichliformes; family Pholidichthyidae; genus Pholidichthys; species Pholidichthys leucotaenia. Next base: position 342,282,067 of record CM035843.1, read on the forward strand.
GGAAAATATAGGGGCCTCTTGCCCTTGACATAATAATTGAGGAGTTTTAGCTCAGAAGGCAACTGCTGAGGAGTCTTTTGCGCTGGAGATGACCATGAAGAAGTTTCAAGCTCAGCAGATGGCAACAGTGTAGCTTTTAGCATTGGAGACAGTTCCTGAGGAGTTTTCAGTGCAGGGGCTGACAGTAGCTGAGGGCGGCGACCTCAGGCAGCGACTGTGGAGTGGACTGCTCAGACGGCAGAGCATTGACCATGGAGACAGTCTAGAAAACGTCAACCACTGAGACAGCGGGAGCAGTGGCATGCACCTCAGAGACTGCTGGAGCTATGGTGTGCACCTCGGAGACTGCTGGAGCTGTGACATGCACCTCAGAAACAGCTGGAGTTGAAGTGACCTCCTCCATCCCTGCCACAGCCACCTCAGACAGAGAGGAAGAAACATAGGATCAGTCACCACAATTGCCAGCATCAGAAACTGGTAGAGAAGACCCGGAGGCAGATGGGAACTGCACTTGGGTCCCCCCACAAGGAGCAAGGCAGGTCTTTTCTAAAGTAGATGTTAAATGAAAGAGCACTTGCCTTAACTCCTGGTCCATTGCTGCTGGCACCAGCACAGCAGCTGTGGGGGCCGGCACTGCAGCTGCCATGGAAACACGTGTAGCAGCTGCTGTAGTTGCTGGCATAGTTGCTGTCATGGGAGCCAATGCAGGAGAGCCTTCCGGGGCTGGGACACTCCGTGGGACTGGAACAGAGCAATGAGGAGCCGGCACTGGGCGTGGAGCAGCTGGGAGGTGGCAAGGAGCTGGCGTTGGCGAAAGGCAAGGAGCAGAGGCTGGAGACCAGTGTGACAAGGGAGGCTCTGGAGCCAGAGGATGCTTCGGCGGCGGCGCTGGCTGTGGGACCGATGGTGAACTCTTCTCCAGCCTCTGGAGTGGCTGTGGGGCTGGTGAAGCAGGCGTTGGAGCTGGAGGACAGGTAAACGTGGAGGGAGACGCCGGAGCCCAGGGATGCTTTGTCATCAGTGCAGGCTGAGGCATGGATGGTATGTCTCCCACCATATGCTGATACATGTGTTGCAAGTTGGATACTGAAATTAAGAGTCCAACCTGTTCCGGGTAGCACCAAAGGCTGGGGGTAGAATCCATCACCTCAGCCACAGTGTTCAGGAAGCTTAGGGCAGCCTCAGGTGTACAAGAGGTGCGGACATCAGAGATGAAGTCCTCAATAGTTTCGTCTGCCCACACCTCATCAGCATTCATCCCTAACCCCCAGAAGTCCATACCTGTTGGGTCCTTATTTGGTCGGGTCATTCTGTTAGGAACGGCTACTTGGAAAGGAGGTGTAGGTGGAATGATGGACCCAGGGCACAGGCAGGACCTCGGTGCAATGATGATTTATTTAACAAAATACAAAGAATAAACAAAGGCAGCGTATGGGGGCTGGAGATAAACGCAGGTGAAATAGATAACTAAACTCACAGAGAATAACTGGAAACGCATGTGGAACATCACAGGAGGAAAGACAGTCACTCAGCAGTACAAACGTTAATGACCCAACAATGAGCACAATCACAGACTCACATACTGTATATACGGAGACTAATCATCACAGACACAGGACAGCTGGGAGAACAATCAAGGGCTTGACTGAGCACACATGAGGGAGAGTGGCTATGGGCACAGAAACATGAGAAGATGGAACAAAAAGTAAACAGAAACACACACAGACCCAGGATAAAACAGGGGATGCCACAGAAGACAATGACAAGGGACTCAGGGGAACACAGAGGGCAATAAATGCAAATGATAATCATAGATAATTACAGGCAGAACGAAAATAAACACAAAGCATGGGCAAGATCAGAGGGCCAAAGCCCAGATCATAACACCGATGATCTTGCTGGCTGTGTTCACTGTGCATTGTAGAGTCTTCTGGTAGGAGGCAGTGCAGCTTCCGTACCACACAGTGATGCAGCTAGTAAGGATGCACTCAGTGGTGCCCCAGTAAAATGAGCACATGATGGGGGTGGGACTCATGCTGTCCTCAGTTTGTGGAGGAAACAGAGGCGAGTTTGAGCCTTCTTGGCCAGTGATGTTGTGTTGTTGGACCAGGAGATGTCCTCAGAGATGTGCATCCCCAGGAACTTGGTGCTGCTCACCCTCTCCACAGCTGCTCCATCGATGATCAGAGGGGGATGCTGTGTGTGTCCTCTCCTGAAGTTGACTACAATCTCCTTGGTTTTTCCCATGTTCAGGAAGAGATTATTGTCTTTACACCATTGGACCAGTTGGCTCACCTCATTTCTGTAGTTGGTCTTTTCATTGTTGGTGATGAGGCCCACCACTGTCGTGTCATCCACAAACTTGATGATGTGGTTGGTGCTGTAGGTTGGTACACATTCATGGGTCAGCAGGGTGAAGAGCAGTGGGAGAGCACGCACCCTTGTGGGGCCCCTGTACTCAGTGTGATGGTCTGGGAGGTGTTGCTGCCAACTCGCACGTTTTGTGGCCTCCCTGTGAGAAATTCCAGCACCCAGTTACAGAGAGAGGTTTTGAGTCCCAAATGTCAGAGTTTTTGTATTAGGTGCTGGGGGATGATTGTGTTGAATGCTGAACTGAAGTTCAAGAACAGCATTTGCACATAGGAGTTCTTTGAGTCCAGGTGGGTGAGGGCTGGATGGAAAGTAGCAGAGATGGCATCTTCTTTGGATTTGTTTGACCTGTATGCAAACTGAGATGGGTCGTGGGATGGAGGGAGGGTGAACTTGATGTTCTGCATGACCAGCCTCTCAAAGCACTTCATTATGATCCAGGTCAGTGCTACGGGCTGGTAATCATTGCAGCTGGATGGGACTGGTTTCTTTGGGACTGGTATTATTGTAGCAGTTTTGAAACACTTAGGACAACAGCTTGACTCAGGGAGATGTTCAAGATGTCGGCCAGGACATTCTTGAGCTCCTCCACACAGTCCTACAGAACACAACCTGGTATGTTGTCTGGTCCAGCTGCCTTGCATGGGTCGATACTGGAGAGGGTCCTCTTCATTCTGGCTGGATCCAGACTTATAGCTGCTCGTCTGGCAGAGGAGTGGTCTTCTGTGCTGATGTGCTGTTTTGTGCTTCAAAACGGCCAAAGAAGTCGTTCAGGTTGTTAAGTAGTTTCATGTCACTCGGGCAGGTCTGAGGGGGAGGTTTGTAGTTGGTCAGGGTCTGTATGCCCTGCCAGAGAGACTGTGCATCTCTGGTGTTGCTGAAGTGGCCGAATATTTACTTGCTGTACTGTCGTTTTTCTTCCTTGATGCCTTGGGACAGGTTGGCCCTAGCTGTTGTTAGTCCTGCAGTGTCATCGGCCCTGAAGGCTGCATCCTGAGCCCTCAGGAACCTCTGCTGTCATCAATGGCTTCTGGTTAGCACGGACAGTAACGGTTTTGCAGTGAGGGACATCATCAATGCATTTAGCTATGTATGCTACAACAGCCTCAGTGTACTCCTCTATATTTGTGTGTTCATTGTGAGTGGGTGCATGCTTGAAAATATCCCAGTCTGTAGTGCTTAAGCAGTCTTTCAGAGCATAGGAGGCCCCCTCTGGCCACACACGCACCTGCTTTTTTGTTGGTCTGATGGCTTTCACTCTGGGTTTGTATGCAGGCCTTAGCAAGATGGTGATGTGATCAGAGAGACCAAGGTGGGGGAAGGGGTAGGCCTTGTATGCTCTCTTGTGGACTGTGTACACCAAGTCCAGCAGGTTGTTGCCTCTTGTTGGAAAATCCACATGTTGGTGTAGTTTTGGTAGGAGGGCCTTTAAATCTGCTTGGTTGAAGTCTCCTGCTTTGATGAGAAATTTGTCTGGTTGTGCTGTTTGTGTCTCACTGATGGCCTGATAGAGTTCATTTAGTGCCTTGTTCCTGTCACTGGTGATGGTGAGCGGGATGTAAACAGCCACGAGCAGGATGGATGTAAAGTCTCTTGGTAACTAGAACGGTCGGCACTTGATAATCATAAATTCCACCAGCAGAGAACAGTGTCTGTGCACCACAGTAGCGTCCTGGTACCAAGTGTCACTGATGTAACCCCCCTCCCCCCACCCAGCGGGTTTTTTCTCTTTTCATGAAGACCCGGTCAGCGCAATGGCATGTTAGTCCTGCTAACTGAATAGCAAAGTCTGCGATGTTGCCATTTAGCCACGATTCCGTAAAGATAAAAACACAGCAGTTCTGCGTATCACGTTGCGTAGATCTCAGAAGCTGTATCTGGTCTGTTTTGTTGTCTAGTGAGCGTACGTTGGCCAGAATCAGGGATGGAATCGGAGGTCTGTGAAGGCCATCTTATACCTAAAATATTTACAAGCTTTTTTGGCTCATTTCAGCGAAGCCTAAAGCAGCTAATGCATCTGTGGTGACCATCCTCCATCCATCTGTCCCTCCATCCGCCCGTCCATCCACATTTCACGAGAATCGCTACTCCCCTGAGGCATTTGCCCAGAAGCTCACCAAACTCACTCACAATGACCCTCAGGTGGGTCTGCATTCAGGTCAAGGCTATTGTCAAAGGTCAGGAAATCTGGGCACATATGTAATTTCAGAAGAAATTGGTACTCCTCACAGGAAATTGTGGCAATGCTCGCCAAACTCACTCACAATAATCCTCATGTGGGTCTGCATTCAGGTCGAGGCCATTGTCAAAGGTCAAGAGATCTGGGCATTTATAATTTCACAAAAACATTACTCCTCCTAGACTGGTGGCCCTCAATAGGCGGCCCACAGGCCCCGTATTTGTGGCCCCCCCGAGCTGTGATTCCTTCACTATGTGTTTTGGTTTGGTCAGCACCTGTAAACGTGGTCTGTTATTTCCATGTCAACGACGCACTGACAACCTGTCAGCACGCGAGCAGCTGCATCGCTAGCGGCACTTTTTTACTTTCACTTTCAGAGTGGTTCGCTTATTGCCGGGCTCCTCAAATAGCGGACCCCAGTCCGCGTCCAGACCCAAATCCGATTCTTTTTTGATACCATGGACTAGCGATCCAAACATGATGCAAAAGCGAAAGTCAGAAAGCCACCATCAGACAGCGGTAGGCTTACAGTGCATCCAGGAAGTATTCACAGCGCTTCACTTTTTCCACATTTTGTTATGTTACAGCCTTATTCCAAAATGGATCAAATTCATTTTTTTCCTCAAAAATCTACACACAATACCCCATAATGACAATGTGAAAACAAGTTTTTTTTCTTTGTTTTTTTTAGATTTTTGCAAATTTATTAAAAATAAAAAGCTAAGAAATCACATGTACATAAGTATTCACAGCCTTTGCCATGAAACTCAGAATTGAGCTTAGGTGCATCCTGTTTCCACTGATCATCCTTGAGATGTTTCTACAGCTTAATTGGAGTCCACCTGTGGTAAATTCAGTTGATTGGACATGATTTGGAAAGGCACACACCTGTCTGTATAAGGCCCCACAGTGCATATGCCCCACAAGTTGGATGTCAGGTAGAAGAGAAAGAGGAATTCTGGAGTAAGTTGGATGAAGTGGTAGAGTGTTCCCAGGGGGGAGAGAGTGGTGATTGGAGTGGACTTTAATGGACATGTAAGTGAAGGGAGCAGAGGTGATGAGGAGGTTCTGGGTAGGTATGGTCTTAAGGAGAGAAATGTGGAAGGACAGATGGTTGTGGATTTTGCTAAAAGTATGGAAATGACTGTGGTGAACGCATACTTCAAGAAGAGAGAGGAACATAGGGTGACTTACACAAGTGGAGGAAGGTGCACACAGGTGGACTACAGTTTATGCAGAAGGAGAAATCTCAAAGAGATAGGAGACTGCAAGGTGATGGCAGCGGAGAATGCAGCTAAACAGCATCGGATGATAGTCTGTAGGATGACTTTGCAAAGCAAGAAGAGGAAAACAGTGAAGGCAGAGCCAAAGATTAAGTGGGGGAAGTTACAGAAGGGAGAAGGTCGCACAGGGTTCAGGAAGGAGTTCATATAGGCTCTGGATGGTAGGGAAGAATTACCAGATGACTGGGAAAGTACAGCCAAAGTATTGAGGGAAACGGGTAGAAAGGTATGTGGTGTATCCTGTAGAGAGAGAAAGGAAGACAAGGAGACTTGGTGGTGGAATGAGGAGGTTCAGGAAGGTATCCAAAGGAAGAGATTAGCAAAGATAGGGAGATGAAGAAAGTAGACAGGAGTATTTGGAATCTAGGCACATGGCAAAGAGAGAGGTGGCAAAGACAAAGGAAAAGGCATATAGTGAGTTGTATGAGAGGCTAAACACTAAGGAAGGAGAAGAGGACTTGTATAGACTGGCTAGACAGCGAGATCAAGCTGGAAACAATGTGCAGCAGGTTAGGTTGATTAAGGACAGAAATGGTTATGTGCTAACAAATGACAAGTGTGTTGAGAAGGTGGAAGAAGTACTTTGAAGAGCTGATGAATAAAGAAAATGAGAGAGAGAGGAGGATGGATGAAGGAAAGATAGTGAACAAGGAAGTCCTGAGGATTAGCTAGGCGGACGTGAAGGCAGCTTTGAAGAGGATGAAGAATGGAAAGGCGGTTGGTTCAGATGATATACAGTGGGGTAAAAAAGTATTTAGTCAGCCACCAATTGTGCAAGTTCTCCCACTTAAAAGATGAGAGAGGTCTCCAATTTTCATCATAGGTATACCTCAACTATGAGAGACAAAATAAGAAAAAAAAAAATCAGAAATTCACATTGAAGGATTTTTAATGAATTAATTGGTAAATTCCTCGGAAAAATAAGTATTTGGTCAATAACAAAAGTTCATCTCAATACTTTGTTATATACCCTTTGTTGGCAATGACAGAGGTCAAACGTTTTCTGTAAGTCTTCACAAGGTTTTCACACACTGTTGCTGGTATTTTGGCCCATTCCTCCATGCAGATCTCCTCTAGAGCAGTGATGTTTTGGGGCTGTCGCTGGGCAACACAGACTTTCAACTCCCTCCAAAGATTTTCTATGGGGTTGAGATCTGGAGACTGGCTAGGCCACTCCAGGACCTTGAAATGCTTCTTACGAAGCCACTCCTTCGTTGCCCGGGTGGTGTGTTTGGGATCATTGTCATACTGAAAGACCCAGCCACGTTTCATCTTCAGTGCCCTTGCTGGTGGAAGGAGGTTTTCACTCAAAATCTCACGATACATGGCCCCATTCATTCTTTCCTTTACACGGATCAGTCGTCCTGGTCCCTTTGCAGAAAAACAGCCCCAAAGTATGATGTTTCCACCCCCATGCTTCACAGTAGGTATGGTGTTTTTTCTCCTCCAAACACGACAAGTTGAGTTTTTACCAAAAAGTTCTATTTTGGTTTCATCTGACCATATGACATTCTCCCAATCCTCTTCTGGATCATCCAAATGCTCTCTAGCAAACTTCAGACGGGCCTGGACATGTACTGGCTTAAGCAGGGGGACACGTCTGGCACTGCACGATTTGAGTCCCTGGCGGCGTAGTGTGTTACTGATGGTAGCCTTGGTTACTTTGGTCCCAGCTCTCTGCAGGTCATTCACTAGGTCCCCCCATGTGGTTCTGGGATTTTTGCTCACCGTTCTCGTGATAATTTTGACCCCACAGGGTGAGATCTTGTGTGGAGCCCCAGATCGAGGGAGATTATCAGTGGTCTTGTATGTCTTCCATTTTCTAATAATTGCTCCCACAGTTGATTTCTTCACACCAAGCTGCTTACCTATTGCAGATTCAGTCTTCCCAGCCTGGTGCAGGTCTACAATTTTGTTTCTGGTGTCCTTTGACAGCTCTTTGGTCTTGGCCATAGTGGAGTTTGGAGTCTGACTGTTTGAGGTTGTGGACAGGTGTCTTTTATACTGATAACGAGTTCAAACAGGTGCCATTAATACAGGTGACGAGTGGAGGACAGAGGAGCCTCTTAAAGAAGAAGTTACAAGTCTGTGAGAGCCAGGAATCTTGCTTGTTTGTAGGTGGCCAAATACTTATTTTACTGAGGAATTTACCAATTAATTCATTAAAAATCCTTCAATGTGATTTTCTGGATTTTTTTTTCTCTCATTTTGTCTCTCATAGTTGAGGTATACCTATGATGAAAATTGGAGTCCTCTCTCATCTTTTAAGTGGGAGAACTTGCACAATTGGTGGCTGACTAAATACTTTTTTGCCCCACTGTACCTGGGGAGGTATGGAGATGTTTAGGAGAGATGGCAGTGGACTTTTTAACCAGATTGTTTAACACAATCTTGGAGAGTGAGAGGATGCCTGAGGAGTGAAAAAGAAGTGTTTTGGTACCAATTTTCAAGAACAAAGGTGACGCTTAGAGCTGTAGTAACTACAGAGGCATAAAATTGATCAGCCACACTATAAAAATATGGGAAAGAGTTGTTGAAGCCAGGTTAAGAGGAGAGGTGACAATCAATGAGCAGCAATACGGTTTCATGCCAAGAAAGAGTACTACAGATGCAATGTTTGCTCTAAGAGTGCTGATGGAGAGGTATAGAGAAGGTCAGAAGTAGTTGCACTGTGTCATTGTGGATCTAAAGAAAGCATATGATAGGGTGCCAAGAGAGGAAGTGTGGAACTGTATGAGGAAGTCAGGAGTGGCAGAGAAGTATGTGAGGGTGGTGCAGGACATGTATGAGGATGGCCAGATGGTGGTGAAGTGCACTGTAGGAGTGACGGATGGATTCAAGGTAGGGGTGGGATTACATTAGGGATCGGCTCTGAGCCCCTTCTTGTTTGCCATGGTGATGGACAGGCTGACAGATGAGGTCAGGCAGGAGTCTCCGTGGACCATGATGTTTACAGACGATGTTGTGATCTGCAGTGAGAGTAGGGAGGAGGTGGAAGAGAACCTGGAGAGGTGGAGGTATGCTCTGGAGAGAAGAGGAATGAAAGTCAGTAGAAGCAAGACAGAATACATGAGTGTGAATGAGAGGGAGGCAGGTGCAACGGTGAAGATGGAAGGAGAAGAGTTAGTGAAGGTACAGTAGATGAGTTTAAATACCTGGGGTTCGGGCTCTCGCGGTAGAGGAATTTCCCCTGCAGTGATGGTGGATAGCTCGACACCACGGTATGCGGTATAATTGAAAATGTTTTCAGGACCCTGGGGTCACATAATTTAAACAGAGTTCATAACTTATGTGGCAAAAGATGGAAGCTGTGAGAAATGCGCTGCAGCTCCACTCTCAACTTTATGTGCGTGTGTGACAATTGTGCGGAGGTTTGGTCTTTCTAGGCATGAACTGCTGATTCTGTAAAACAGCAAACAAAAACGATCATTTTCATAAAGCAGTGGCGAGAATGCCAGTATTTCAGCTATGGGTTGTGTGGACTGGAGATTGCAGTGACATTCAGCTTATTCAAACAAGACAGCCTCCGTATAGGAACCTGCGTGGCTCTTGTCTCCGTTCAAACAAGCAATGCACTATGCAGTAGTTGTTTGGCTCTCGGAGCTCCCACTCCACTCAGAAGGAAATAACACGCTTTGTGCCCTTTCAGTGTTCACTGTCACGGCTGTATTTAGCAAGGAGTCCAAACGCTTCCCCCACTTACTGTCTGCTGCAGTCCATCTGGAGAGACAGTGCCTCACATGTTACTGACGCCACCAGCACACAGTGCTATGGAAGCTTCTACAGTACCGGGCGCTGCCGCCATCAGTACCGGGTGCAAACATGCTGTTGGCAATAAAAATACACTTAACATTTGACTATTTATTTATTAATCAATAGGGGCACATAAGTGAACAAGATTTAGCCACACACACAAAAAAAAGTGAACACCGCAGTTGTTGCGGTTGCTTGTTATCCTCCGCGGTAGGCTTGTCCATAGTGCGGTATTACATAATTGTGGTTATCACGACAGCCCTACCTGGGGTCAGCCATCCAAAGCAATGAAAAATGCACAAGAGAGGGGAAGAAGAGAGTGCAGGCAGGGTGGAGTGGGTGGAGACGAGTGTCAGGGGTGATTTGTGACAGAAAGGTAGCAGCAAGAGTGAAAGGGAAGATTTACGAGACAGGAGTGAGACCTGCTATGATGTATGGTTTGGAGACAGTGGTGCTGACAAAAAGACAGGAGGTGGCAAAGTTGAAGATTCTAAGATTTTTATTGGGAGTGACTAGGAAGGACAAGATTAGAAATGAGTATAATAGAGGGATAGCTCATGTTGAGCAGTTTGGAGACAAAGAGAGGTGGCTGAGATGGTTTGAACATGTGCAGAGGAGGGATAGTGGATATATTGGACAAAGGATGTTGAAGATGGAGCTCCCAGGCAGGAGGAAAAGAGGAAGACCACAGAGAAGATTCATGGATGGAGTGAAGGAGGACATGGAGAGGGTTGGTATTACAGAGGAAGATGCGAGGGATAGGGTGAGATGGAGACAGATGATCCACTGTGGCGACCCCTAAAGGGAGCAGCCAAAAGAAGAAGAAGAAGAAGGAGAAGAAGTTGACAGTGCATGTCAGAGCACAAACCAAGCATGAAGTCAAAGGAATTGTCTGTAGATGTCCGAGACAGGATTGTCTCGAGGTATAAATCTGGGGAAGGGTATAGAAAAATTTCTGCTGCTTTGAAGTTCCCAATGAGCACAATGGCCTCCATCATCTGTAAATGGAAGACGTTCGGAACCACCAAGACTCTTTCTAGAGCTGGCCGGCCATCTAAACTGAGCGGTCAGGGGAGAAGGGCTTAGTCAGGGAGGTGACCAAGAACCCAATGGTCACTCTGTCAGAGCTCTAGCATTCCTCTGTGGAGAGAGGAGAACTTTCCAGAACCACAATCATCTCTGCAGCAATCCACCAATCAGGCCTGTATGGTAGACTGGCCAGACAGAAGCCACTCCTTAGTAAAAGGCACATGGCCCCCTGCCTGGGGTTTGCCAAAAGGCACCTGAAGGACTCTCAGACCATGACAAACAAAATTCTCTGGTCTGATGAGACAAAGATTGAACTCTTAAGCGTGAATTCCAGGCATCATGTTTGGAGGAAACCAGGCACCGCTCATCACCAGGCCAATACCATCCCTTCAGAGAAGCATGGTGGTGGCAGCATCATGCTGTGGGGATGTTTTTCAGCAGCAGGAACCTCAGAGACAGGATTGTCTCAAGGCACAAATCTGGGGAAGGGTACAGAAAAAAATTCTGCTGTTTTGAAGGTCCCACTGAACATTTAATATATTTGCTTCTCTGTGCTTACCAACTTTGCTGTGCTGCCTTCAGCGTTGTGTACGCGCATTGAGCGACACCTGTATGGGGTAGCGAACAGCAGATGTGACTGACCAACATGGCCTAGCAGCCACTGTAGCTCGAAGACCGCGCCCATTGTCCCTGTGTGTGGGCGCGCCCATCTCTGGTGCAATTCCGTGCACTAATGTTCTGCTAACTGCTGCTGAAAGTTGCTGCCTTCACCCAACTCCTCCCACAGCAGAACAGCCTGGTGACATGGGCATAAATCAAGGGGTCGGGGGGGCAGTTTTTTTTCTTTAGAATTTGCAGCTTTTCTTATAAATTTGTAACTTTTTCTCATTAATTTACAATAGAATAGAATAGAATAGGCTTTATTGTCATTGTACAGTAGTACTGTACAACGAAATTGTACTACATTTATTTGCAAATGTAAAACTTTTTTGTAGTAAATTTGTGACTTTTTCCTCCTAAATCTGATGTTTTTGCATCTTAAATCTGCAAAAAAAAAAATTTTCTTGTAAATTTGTAACCTTTTCATAATAGATGTGTTTTTTTCTTGTAAATTTACATATTTTTCTCACTAAATTTGAAACTTTTTTCTAGTAAATTTGACTTTTTGTACATGTGCAGTTGTTTCTTTTAAATTAGCAATTTTCTTTCTCATAGATTTATGACATTTTCTTGTAAATTTGCAGCTTTTTTCCCATAAGTGTACATTTGTACATTCTTTCTCATAAATTTGTGACTGACAATAATAATACTTATAGTGTCGCCTCAATATTTATTCTGGAGAAAATGTTCTGTTTATTGTCCCTCCCAACATAAAAATGAAATATCCACCCAGGCAGCATATTGGCAGTGCTTCGGACCTCTGGTCCACTGGAAAAAACAAATGCAGACCCCTGGCAAAAACATTTGAGGACCCCTGTCCTAGACCATTAAGCACATTCTACATGGCTCTGTATCTACGCAGTGCATAAGGTCGAGGTCAACAGTCAGGAGATCTGAGAACTCTCGGGGTGATTTCGTCAGGCCAGAATGAACTATTTCGTCATTGATGGTCTGGTTTACATAATTGCATCCATGTTATAAAATATTAACTTGGCAGTAATCCACAATGCCATTTAGTAGTTACACTGTAACATTGTGTCTCTGGTCTCTCTGTAAAAACTTTCCCCATCATTGCCATTTAGTTTTGACACCACCAGGAAGGAACCCTGTACTGCTTAGCGTGAAAATAGACATGTGCCCATGTGGCCCAATAAGTCTAGTTTCATAAGCAAAACATATTGTGCACTGTCTGATAATTATGAAGAAGACAACAGCTTTTCTAAAAAATACTCAGAGGGTTCACAATTCATTTGTCTCTCCTCAGTGCACATGCACTGAGTCTAAAATGAGAGCCTATGCAAATGAGTTTAAAATGAAATGCAATGTGGGCAGAAGGGGGTGTAGCAACCTGCCCCGTGCATCTACATTTCGCCATACTCTTTGTGTCATACTCTTTGTTATTTTTGATTTCACATGAACTGAACTGAGTGTAAGTCATGTTTTTCTCTCATCCCATCAGATTTAAAATAATTGTTCTCCTGACTCAGGAAATATTTGAGCTATTACAGTTTCTTTGTAAGATTTTAACTATATGTCATATTGATGTTGGCTTATATTATACTAATACGTTTACTAGAAAAATCTTACAGTTTATTGAGAATAAAGTCACAGATTTAGAACAAAAAAAGGTATGCATTTATAAGTAAATACTAGCAAAAGAAAAGAAAAAGAAAAAAGTGTGAGAAAAATTTCAAATGAGAACAATAACAAAAATGACATGAGGCCCAAATTTATATGAAAAAATAGTATTCATGGGAAAATTGCCTAAAAGTCCTAAATGTCTATTAAAAAAATAGTAAATATACAAGATAGAAGTCAGGTTTTTTTTGTATATTTCCTGACAAACCGCACACACACACACACGCACACACACACACGTCTCTCTGTCAGTTACAGGTATCAGGCTCATGCTGAGATCTCAGAAGCAGAAATTTTTTCTTGTGTTTTTGCTGTTCTTTCTTTCCCACCCCCTCACCTCCCAGCCCTTCCGACCACTTCATATCTTTTCAATTCCCTCCTCCATTCCTCCTGTCAGCTCCATCATAAGTAAAACAATTTTAATAAAGTATTAAAGTTACTACATAGCAAGAGGAGTCTATAAATATGATGTATATAGAGCATATATCAAATATGAGCAGAGCTCCTTTTGGCAAAGTAAATCTGTTTGGCACAATAAGGGAAGCAGATATCTGTTCTGCTTAACCACTTGCACTCCGGGCAATTTTCCTAAAAATGCCAAAAAATAACGTGCCCAAAGTAAATCGAAAGCTGTTATTCAACCCTTTGCAGCATCTTCATGGGGTTGGTCTCATTTAAAAGAAAACACTTTGAATTTTTTGGCAAAAAAACATAGTCTCTCTACGTGCTCCGGCCACTGAGTTACAGTCATCTAAACATACTGAACTTGAAGAAAAAAAAATTGGACACAGTGTTTTTTTGGATACAAATGCTTGTAAATAACACACAGCTGTCCGATCCGGCTGGAAAATGCAACAGAAATGTAGAACCAAGTGTTATCCAGCTGAGATCCAAATTTGGTAACAATACCACAAAAAATGAATATTTTACACAGCTTTGTTCTCAGGCTGTTCCCAGGCGTTTTGGAACTGTGCCAAATTGTGCCAAATGGCACAGTTTGGAAAAACGTCTGTAACTTTTGAATAATTCAATGTAGAATCTTCATTTTAGGCTCTAATGAAAGGTCACACTCAGGGCTGTGTCTGTGTGTGTGTGTGTGGGCGGGGGGTCGTTCCCCCCCCCCGCTACCAAGGACCAAATTCGGCCCTCTACATGACGGATTACACTCCTTGCATGCTTTCACAGCGGCTCCCCCCCCCCCCTCGCTACTGTGTGTGTGTGTGGGGGGGGGAACCGTGAACGGACCGTGAACGCCCCCCCCCTCGCTACAGAAGAGGGCCATCGCTACATGATGGAATAGACTGATATGCTTCCCCCCGCGGACCGGGGGGCGTTCGGACCGTGCCCCCCCCGCTCCTCTTCTGCAGCGGGGGGGGGGGGGGGCGTTCACGGTCCGAACACGGCAAATGAACCGTTTATCGCGGCGCACGTACTTCGTGCGCAGTACAGTTGTAATTTACCGATCGGTCAAAAGTCATTTTTGGATTACAGTTTTCAGGGATAAATAATAATTTAGCTTATAACACCTTACCTCTTCAAAGCAGCAGAGTCGTGGCGAACATCTCTTCCCCCATTGTCAGACGAACGCGACGCTACTCCGCTCGTGGATCCCGATCAACATAATTCCATTATTGCCGTTTTGGCGAATGATTTACGACTTTTGTCGTCGGCCTCCGTCTATTCTGCTGGAATGAGTGCAGGTCCCACTTGTGGGTGATCTCCATGCTGCTGGTGAGCCTGGGTCTGTAGGAGATTCGTACAGCGTCCTTTGTTTTCATCTGTTGCAACAGTAAATCTCTCTTCACCCAGCCAGAATTTCTGTGCTTCAATTGGCTCCTGCGTTCACAGTAGGCGGGTCCTCCTTCCTAGATTTTCATTCATTGGTTCTTCAAGGTTTCAGAAACCCAATTCAAGGCTCTTATTAGTCGAATGAGAGGTCAATCAGATGAACTAATCTGTTCGCGGCTGTCTCTGCAGTTTTTTTTTGAGTGGCGCTTGGACGCTACTACATCACCATCACCACCATCATGCGTCATGCGCACGAGGGCGCACGAGCGCGCTCTCGTGTGCCCTCGTGCGTCATAGGACGCAGAGACTTGCCCGCCCGCGGAACAACGGAGCGCAAGTGGTTAACAAGCTGCTGGACAGGACAGGGTACAAAAAAAAAAAAAAAAAAACAAGATCGAAGTCACAAATCAATGAGGAAAAAAACACTTCCAAACTGGCTAAATTGCCAAATTTATAGCAAAAAAAAATTATCAATAAAAAGTTGCAAATGTGCAGGAAAAAAGATGCAAATTTATGAGAAAATGTCACAATGAGAAAAAAAGCACAATTATGAGGGGAAAAAGTCAGATTTATCGCAAAAAAATTGCATATTTTTAAGAGAAAAGTTAAAAATTTCCTATAAAAGGCATTATGAACAAATCACAAATGAAAGCTATGATAAAGTTATGATTTAAAAAAGCAGCATATCAACAAGATAAAAGTCACAAGTTCATAAGAAAAAGTTTACTTATAAAAGGTCTTACTTAGACTCAAAAAATTAGCAATGTTGCTGTTACTACAGTACAGTTTATTGCTACTCAGTCCACCTCTGCATTCAGGAGTAACAGCACACTCTGTTAGGAAGTCCACATACATGTTCGTGAAGGAATGCATGTGTGAATAAAAATAATCTGAAGTGATGGAGCGGTATGTCTTCTGGTTTAATAGCTGATGTGGTTTGGTCCTTTTAGATAACAATGGGAGTCTATCATGAAGAGCGAAACTGTATCCTATATTAGGCTTTGGATTCATGAGCATTACTTACCAGTGAACCTACCTTTTTACTTTTCTTTTTAACTCTTTACAGGTCAGATTCTGAGGAGACATGTTGGTCCTACAGTTCTGTGAAAAAGTATTTGCTCCCTACCTGGTTTCGTATATTTTTGCATAATTGCCACACTTAAATGCTTCAGATCATCAACAACTTTTATTATTAAGATAAGATAAGATAAGCCTTTATTAGTCCCACAATGGGGAAATTCCAGGATTGCAACAGCACAGGGATAGCAACACTCAGAGCAATAATTAAGAAGATACGGAAGATATAAATAAGAGCAGTGGCTATACGTACATACACATCAATATATAAATATATATACAAAGTGCGGCGCATTGTAGCAAGATGGAATAAACAGCATAACAGTCTACTTAGTTATCCTACATAGTATGAATGTGCACCCATACATATTATCACCCTCCTTAGTGACCGATACTATCCTAGTTGTATATACTGGAGGGGACCATTGTGTAAGTCTATTGCGTCTTTTGCATTCAGTACTATTAGGTCGTCACGTTTTTTTGCTATCTCTGTGAGCAGCCCTGCTTAGGTTATACAGTCTGACTGCCGTAGGTAGGAAGGACCTGCGAAACCTCTCGGTTGCACACCTAGGATGATGTAGACTGCTGCTAAATGAGCTCCTCAGTGCGTTCAGTATGTCCTGCATAGGGTGGGACTCGGACTCCAGCAGAGATGACAGTTTAGCCACCATCCTTCTCTCTCCTATCTCCTCCACTGGGTCAGGGCGCTGCCCCAGGACAGAGCTAGCTTTCTTGATCAGTTTGTTCAGTCTCTTCCTATCGGCTGCTGTAATGCCACTGCCCCAGCAGACCACTCCAAAAGTGATGGCTGATGCCACCACCGTGTCGTAGAATGTCTTCAGCAGCGCCCCTTGTACACCAAAAGACCTGAGTCTCCTCAGTAGGAACAGCCTGCGCTGTCCCTTCTTGTAGAGTGCATCCATATTGTGTGACCAGTCTAGTTTATTGTTCAGATGAACACCCAGGTACTTGTAGGATGTCACCATCTCGATGTCTGTTCCCTGTATGTTTACTGGTGCTGTGAGGGGTTGTCCTTGCCTGCGGCAGTCCACCACCAGCTCCTTAGTTTTCCTCGCGTTGATCTGGAGGCAGTTCCTATGGCACCAGTCCACGAAGTCCTGGATAAGTCCTCTGCACTCAGCTTCATCTCCGTTGGAGATGAGGCCGATGATTGCAGAGTCGTCAGAGAACTTCTGTAGATGGCAGTGTGTTGTGTTGTGTGAGAAGTCCGCAGTATAAAGGGTAAACAGGAAGGGAGCCAAAACCTTTCCCTGGGGGGCCCCCATCCTACTGATGATCGTGTCAGACACACAGTCTCGGGTTCTCACAAACTGTGGCCGGTTAGTGAGGTAGTCCAGGATCCATGATGACAGGTGCTGGCCCACCCCTGCGCACAGCAGCTTGTCCTTCGGGATCATTGGTTGGATGGTGTTGAAAGCACTGGAGAAGTCAAAGAACATGATCCTCACCGCATTCCTGGGCTTCTCCAGGTGGGACAGAGAATGGTGAAGGAGGAAGATCACTGCATCCTCCACCCCAATGCCATGCTGGTAGGCGAACTGGAGTGGATCCATCGCTGGTCCCACCAGGGGGCGGAGGTGAGCAAGGAGCAGTCTCTCCAGGGTCTTCATCATGTGGGACGTCAGGGCCACTGGTCTGTAGCTGTTCAGGTCTTTGGGGCAGGAGGTCTTTGGTACGGGTACCACACAAGATGTTTTCCACAACTGTGGTACCCTCCCCCAGCTTCAGGCTCAGGTTGAAGATGAGCTCCACAATCCCATATAGCTGATCTGCACAGGACTTGAGGAGCTTTGCGCTGATGCCGTCTGGTCCCGACGCCTTCCTCGCCTTGATCTTTCTCAGCTCTGTCCTCACCTGGGTCTTAGTGAGGGTCAGGTTGGGGGGCTATGTGCTGGGAGTGGGGGGGTGTTGGTGGAGTGGGGTGTGGGCAGCAGGACTCGATGTCTTTAGAGGCAGCAGTCGATGTTGTGCAGTCGGGGGGGAGGGCGGTTGGTCAAACCTATTAAAAAACAGGTTCAGGACTTCCGGTTATGGCTGCCACGTAGGACGGACGTGTCTCGCTCTGCTCTGCTCCTGGAAAAAAAAAATCGGCAAATAACTCTCTCATTTGGGACAGAACGTATCCCAGCATTTGGGCGAGGATATGTCGGCGAAGCCTAAGGCTGGAAAACCAGGAAAAGGAAAAAGCGAGCCGCCGAAACAGTCCAAATTAACGGACTTTCAGGTCTGTGACGCAGCAAACAAAACTCCATATATGGCGGAGGAGGCTGGCAACGCTGCGATTTCTGCGGGGAATGGCGCAGATGCGCTGATGGCAGCCATGAGTTCAATGAGAGCGGACTTTTCCTCTAGATTTGATGGGATTATGACAGCGTTGGAAGGAATAAGAAAGGAATTGGGTGACTGTGTAGAACGAACGGCGCAGATGGAGCTCCGTCTCGCTAGTGCTGAAGATGACGTCACCCGTCTTCAATTAAAGGTGCGCACTTTGGAAAAAAAAAATAAATCTCTGGAAGATAATATTTTGGATTTGGAATCTCGGTCGAGACAGAATAATTTGAGGCTGGTGGGTCTTCCAGAGGAATCAGAAGGTCGGGACGTATGTCCCTTTCTGGAAAAGTGGATTCCGGAGGTGCTGGGCAGCGAGGAGTTGCAATCAGCAGTGGTTCTGGAAAAAGCACATCGTATTGGCCCACGGAGAGATAAGGGACCGCCGAGGACCTTAATTATGAAGTTTCTTAGCAACAGAGACAGGATGAAGATCTTCAACGCTGCACGTGCTAAAGGAGAGATTAAACACCAGGACCAGCAGGTGCGGTTCTACCCAGATTTGGCCACAGGAATCCAGCAATTGAGGAAGCAGTTTGATCCCGTACGTAAGGAGCTGCGCAACCTTGGGATTCGTCATGGTGTAATCTATCCTGCGAGACTGCTGACCACGTATGAGGGCAGAACCCACATCTTCAAGACCCCAGAGGAGGCGCAGGAGTTCATCAAGAAGATCAAAGAAGAAGAAGAGACTGGTGGGAGCTAAGCATGAACAAAATATAAGGTAGAATAATTAAGCATTTGCACAGGCATCTGACTGACTTGAAGTAAATAGTAAGTTTACAAAATATAGATTGTATTATATATTAAAAAAACAAAACAAAACAAAACAAACAAACAAAAAAAAAAAACTATGATGTACAAAGTTGTTAAAAATTTTGGAGTTAAGTTGGAAAACTACAGAGGAGAGTTAATGTTACGTCATTAAAAGCAGTAGAGTTAGGGTGATTGGGAGGATGAAGAAGGAGTGGCTTAGGCTGTTCCCCGTGGGTGTGGAATGGTCGATGGCTATATCGGGAGACAGAATTTTTCTTTTGATTTTGGGGGGTTTGCCACAAGTGTGGGAAGGGGAAATTTGTTTGTGTGTAGTTTGTAGGATGAATGTTCAACCACTCATGTTTTTGCTTCTCTGTATGAGCATGTTTACACTGCAAGGTAATCCCAAACTCTCTATTGATCATGGACCAAAGTGTTAATCTTAATTTAACTTCATGGAATTGCAGAGGTCTACAAAATTTAAAAAAACTTAAACAAGTTATGAATAAAATAAAGGACATGGGTTCAAGAATTGTGTTTTTACAAGAAACTCATCTGATAGAGGAGGATGTTAAAAGAATTAGGAGTAGATGGCAGGGAAGTGTATTCACCTCTTCATTTTCATCCCGAGCCAGGGGAGTTATGACTCTCATACATAAATCAGTTCCTTTTCAAGTGAAAAATGTAATTGGAGACAAATTTGGAAGATATGTAATCATTCAAGGTTCTTTGCTATTATAAAATATAAATCTTGTGAACTTATATGGTCCCAATATAGATGATCAGAAGTTCTTTGCTAATTTATTTCTCATCTTATCATCACTTACAGGGCAACATATAATAGCAGGGGATTTTAATTGTACATTGAATCCAGGTGTGGATAGATCAACAGGACTGGATTGTACGCACATTGGATGTAGGATGACTATTAATCATTTTATGAAAGAATTGAGATTGTTAGATATATGGAGAGAAATGAAACCACAAGTTAAAGCCTATTCTTGTTATTCCAGTACCTACAAGACATTCTCACGTATTGATTATTTTTTGATTTCCACAGAATTAAGGTCCAAGATTCAAAACTGCTTTTATGATAACATCGTGATCTCTGATCATGCACCCTGTTGTCTAATATATGTAGATAAAAAATTGACAAAGGAATCAGGTAGATGGCAATTTCAGCATAAATGGCTTCAGGATGAGGAATTTGTCAAGTATATAGAAAAACAGATAGACGAGTTCTTTGACATCAATACTACACAAACATCAGCATGTGTAAAGTGGGAGGCTTTCAAAGCTTTTATTAGGGGACATATTATTAGTTATACAGGATCAAAATCTAAGAAGACTCGAGAGGAGAGAGCTAAATTGGAACATAAAATAAAAAATCTTCAGGAAAAAGTGTATGCAGGAAGTGACCCAAGGTTGGAGAATGAATTACTGATTTTGAGAGCTGAATACGACAAAAAATCAGCGAATAGAGCTGCCTCGAGTCTTCTAAGATTGAAACAATCTTTTTATGAACAAGGTGAAAAATCAGGAAAATTATTAGCATGGCAGATTAAACAATTGGAAATTAAAACACCAATTACCAGTATTATAAGTAACGGACAGGTAGTTATAGATCCTTTAGAAATTAATAGAGCCTTTAGAGATTACTATGAAAAATTATATGATACCAAAAATGAACCTGATTTAACAAAACTAAATGGGTTTTTGAACGAACTATCTATACCGTGTATTCCAAATGAAAACAGGGAGATATTGGAGTCTAAAATTAGTCAAGAAGAAGTTGGGCTAGCCATTGATAATATGAAATCAGGAAAAAGTGCAGGACCAGATGGTCTTCCAGTTGACCTTTATAAAAAATTTAAGAATAAATTAATAAAACCTTTTTTGGAAATGGTTTTAGAAGCATTTCAAAATAATAATTTACCATCATACATAAATAATGCCTTAATTATACTGCTGCCAAAACCAGGTAAGCCCTCTAATAAATGTGAAAATATGAGACCAATAAGCCTATTAAACGCCGACCTTAAGATAATCTGTAAAATTTTAGCAAGACGAATACAAGAAATTTTACCAAATATTATTAATCGAGATCAGAATGGCTTTATAAAGGGTAGACAAGGCTTCCATAATGTAAGAAGACTATTTAATATTATTTATTTTAATAAAGAAGCACCGGATACAGCTCTCCTATCATTGGACGCCGAAAAGGCCTTTGATAGAGTTGAATGGCCCTTTCTTTTTGAAGTCCTACAAAGGTTTGGACTTGGAAATAATTTCATAAAATGGGTTCAAATAATATACAATAATGCTACAGCAGAAATCCTAACAAATAACAATATTTCAAAACCAATAAAAATCAATAGAGGATGTCGACAAGGCTGTCCACTTTCACCTTTACTGTTTACTATGGCAATTGAACCTTTAGCGATAGCGATACGTTTACATTCACAAATATATGGAATTAAAGTTGGACCAACAGAACATAAAATCTCCCTGTACGCCGATGATATAATTTTGTTTATGTCGAATCTAAAAAAATCAATTCCAACCTTGTTGAATTTAATAAAGAATTTTGGGGAAATATCAGGATATAAAATAAATAAAACTAAATCTTCAATATTAATGCTAAATGAGACCCAGAGAAATTACCCAGCCCCTGAGGTAAATCAATTCAATGTTGTAAATCAGTTTAAATATTTAGGAATCCAAATTATGGAACCAATTAGGAACCAAGCAGACCGCCCGTAAAATCTACTGGAGGAAGAAGCCCCCCATGAGACAGCTAGCCACCAGGGCTGCTCGGAGAGGCGCTCTGGCCACCGGCAGAGTGAAGAGGCCTCGCCGTCACAGGTCCGTGGCTCTGAGAGAGATCCGTCGCTACCAGAAATCCACGGAGCTGCTCATCCGTAAGCTGCCCGTCCAGCGCCTGGTGAGGGAGATCGCTCAGGACTTCAAGACCGTCCTGCGTTTCCTGAGTTTCGCCGTCATGGCTCTGCAGGAGACCAGCGAGACCCACCTGGTGGTCTCTTCTTCGCTAAGGGGGTCACCATCATGCCCAAAGACTTCCAGCTGGCCCGCTGCATCCGCGGAGAGAGAACTTAGACTTTCTGCTGCACATTCACCAGCCATAATGCTCTGCACTGTGTGTCTATATATATACATTTATAGTAATATGGACATATGTTTACTAGATGTTGTTTTTTCTTGCCTTCTGATTGTTGCTCTGAGTGTTGCTATCCCTGTGCTGTTGCAATCCTGGAATTTCCCCATTGTGGGACTAATAAAGGCTTATCTTATCTTATCTCTTATCTTATCTTATGCCTAAGCTAGAATCAGTCGCCAGTGTCAACTATGAAGCCTTAATGTCAGATATCAGTGAGTTAACTCAGAGATGGATGTCACTACCAATGTCGATGATCGGGAGAATCAATATACTTAAAAGTAATATTTTACCTAAAATACTTTATTTATTTCAATACATTCCCTTATCACCACCTTTAGATCTATTCTCAAGAATAAAAAAAAAGTTAGTGGAATTTATATGGAACAACAGGAGGGCTAGATTACGTTTGTCTTTATTATATTTACCATTTGATCGTGGAGGTCTGAAATGTCCAAATTTTATGTTGTATTATTGGTCGGCACAACTGAGGTCTATGACATATTATTTTTCATCAAATGATCTCCCTCACTGGACTGAAATGGAATCATACAATTTACCTTTACCTCTTCCCATATTCATATACTCAGATTCGGCAAAAAAATTACAAAAACAAGTTAAAAATCCATTTGTAAAGCATATGATCAAAATATGGTGTGAAGCTAAAAACTATTTAAAAGAACCACAGTTATTGTCACAATTTAGTCCAATATGGGGTAATCAATATTTTAAACCAGGGAGAGCGGACGCTGTATTTAAAGTATGGAATTTAAAAGGGATACAAAAGATTCAGGATTTATATTTGCCATGTGCAGACAACATAATGTCTTTTGAAGAGCTGAGAATCAAATTTAATCTCAATAGAACACATTTTTTTAAATATCTTCAACTTAGAAACTTTATTCGATCAAATCAAAATAAAGCTCTCACTCGACCTATTTATTCATCCTTGGAAAAAATGATGATGAAAGATAGTAAAAGAAAGGGTATTATTTCAGAGTTTTATAACTCATTGACACTATCTTCAAGTAAAAATTCACTGAAAAGATTAAACTACTGGAAAGAAGATCTGCAAATTGAAATTTCAGAGGAACAATGGGAATTGGCTTGTACAGAAGCTCAAACCAAATCAATAAATGCACGCCTTAAATTGATACATTTCAAATGGTTAATGCGGATGTATGTTACACCGGAGGAGTTAAATAGATATAACAAAAATATACCAGATACATGCACAAAATGCATGGAAAGTAAAGGAACCCTATTTCATTGTTTATGGGAATGTAGATTAATAAGAATGTTTTGGGAAGAGGTGAGGGTAACAATTGAAAAAATAATCTCAAAACAAATCATATTGAATCCTAAACTGTTTTTGTTGGGTCTGTACCCAGAAAAGCATAATTTTAATAAAAGTGAAAGAACATTCATAGACCTCAGTTTGCTTAATGCCAAAAAATGTATTGCACTATTATGGAAAAAGACTCATAGACCAGATGTGACTCAGTGGTTAAGACAGATGTTAACAAACCTTCCATTAGAAAGAATAACATATATACTAAAATCAAAGGAAATTGTGTTTGAGAATATATGGAGACCTTTTATTGATTATGTAAAAAATTTAAACATAACTCTTGAAGAAGAAGGTGAATGATGTGTGTGGACCTTGTAAATTCCAAACTGGTGAACATAATATGTATACTTATGTATTGGATTGTCTAGACTAAACAGAGGAGCATTGTTGAAGATTTGATTTTGTTGGTGGTTGTTGGTGTTTTTAGTGCATTTTTTTTTTTTTTGTAGTACTTTAGTGTTAGTGTTTGATTGTTTGTATCATGTTTGTTAAAAAAAAAAAAAAAGGTTCAATAAAGATATTGTGGAAAAAAAAAAAAACAGGTTCAGATTGTTCGCCCACTCCCTGCCCCCCATAGCCTGGGAGGAGGTATTCTGGAGCCCAGAGATGGTTTTAAGGTTTCTCCAGACCCCACCGATGTCGCTCTGTTACAGCTTGTCCTCCATCTTCTTCCTGAAGCTGTCCTTGCCTTCTCTGATCTTCCTGCTCAGCTCCCTCTGTACGGACTTCAGCATCTCCCTGTTCCCCGACCTGAAGATCCTCTTCTTCTCTCTCAGAAGTGTTTTTATCTCAGGGTTGATCCAGGGTTTGTTGTTCGAGCAACACCGTATGGTCTTGGTGGGTACGGTGTTGTCCACACAGAAGCTGATGTAGTCCGTGATGGTGTGAGTGAGGCCATCGATGTCCTCACCATGTGGATCGTAGAGCTGCTCCCAGGCAGTGGTTTCAAAGCAGTCCTTTATTAGACAAAGATAACGCAAGTAAATACAAAATGCATTTTCAAATCATGATTTCATTTATTAAGAGGAAAAAGTTATCAAATCCTACCTGGCCCTACGTGAAAAAGTAACTGCCCCTTAACCCTAATAAGCAGTTGTGTGATAACTGGCAATGAGTCTTTTACAATACTGTTGAGGAACTGTGGTCCACTCTTCTTTGTAGAATTGTTTTAATTCAGCTACATTGGAGGCCTTGAGCTTGAGGTTACAAACTGATGGCCAGACATTCTTCTGCAGTATTTTCTGGTAGAGAGCAGAATTCATAGTTCCATCAATTATGGCAAGTCATCCAGGTCCTGAAGCAGCAAAGCAGCCCCAGACCATCACACTACCACCACCATGTTTGACTGTTGGTTTTATGAAATGCTATATTAGTTTTACACCAGATGTAATGGGATGTACGCCTTTCAAAAAGTTCCACTTTTGTCTTGTCAGTCCACAGAATATTTTCCCCAAAATCTTGGGGATCATCAAGATGTTTTTTGGCAAATGAGAGATGAGCTTTTGTGTTCTTTTAGGTCAGCAGTTGTTTTCATCTTGCAACTCTCCCATAGATGCTATTTTTGTCCAGTCTATTTCTTGTTGTTGAATCATGGACCAGTGTCCAAACTGAGGCAAGTGAGGCCTGCAGTTGTTTAGATGATGTTCCGGGTTTTTGTTAGCTCATAACAGTGAAGCTGAAAATATCTAATGCAATGATGTGGTGTCCACCCGTCTGGCCGCCCGTCCACATTTCATGGGAATTGCTAGTCCTCCTAGGCATTTGCCCCGATGCTTACCAAACTTACTTGCAATGATCCTCAGATGGGTCTGCATCCATGTTGTGCTCAAGGTTAAGGTCAAAAGTCAGGAGATCTGGGCACTTACATGATTTCAGAAAAAGCACAACTCCTCCTAGGCAATTACCTTGATTCTCTCGAAACTCACTCACAATGACTGTCAGGTAGGTTTGCATCCAGGTTGAGGTCCAGGTCATTGTCAAAGTTCAGAAAATCTGGGCAGTTGTGATTTCACGAAAAATGCTACTCCTCCTAGGCCATTGGCCTACACTTTAAAAAAGTGCATCCTAGATGGGTCTATATCTAGGCTGTGCTTAAGGTCAAGGTCAAAGCTCAGGAGATCTGAACACTCCCGTGGGGATTTCATCAGGCCGAGATGAGCTACTCTGTCATTGATGGTCTGGCTTCTCATCTGTTCTTGAGTTTCTTTAGATCGTGGCATGATGTGTTGCTTTTTGATATCTTTTAGCCTACTTCACTTTGTCAGACAGGTTCTATTTAAGTGATTTCTTGATTCATCAGGTCTGGCAGTAATCAGGCCTTGGTGTGGCTAGTGAAACTGAACTCAGCTTTCCAAAAAATGTGGTTAACAAGAGGGGTGAATACTTTTTCACATAGGGCCAGGTAGGTTTGGATAGCTTTTTTCCCTTAATAAATGAAATCATCATTTAAAAACTGCATTTTGTATTTACTCAGGTTATCTTTCTTTAATATTGAAATTTGTTTGATGATCTGAAACATTTAAGTGTGACAAATATGCAAAAATATAAGAAATCAGGAAGGGGGCAAATACCTTTTCACAGCACTGTATATGTTGGAATGCCCTTTTACAAAAATAACTTTTTTTATTCTCTAAATGTGTGTCCAGGTCCTTCCCCAGCTAATATGGGACATAACAGAGAGGTTTCAGGGGCCTGACTTGTTATGCCGGTCCATCAAGTACTTGCAGATATTGGGCATGTTTGCTTCCTCCTACATGATAGTTGCCATGACAGTCGACCGGCACCATGCCATCTGCTGCCCACTGCAGGCCTACCGTGGGGGGGCAGTGTCCTGCTGGAACACCCCTGTCATGGTGGCCTGGGGCCTGGCACTAGTCCTCAGCATACCGCAGGTAGGGAGGGTTGAACACAAGGCAAGCAAAACCTTTGACCCACACAACAAATACACACAAAAAAAACACGATTAGCACATGTCTGCTCAGGGTGTGATCCGCCCTGATTTGTGTAGTTCAACTCAAGCTGTTTGTCTATTTTAGCATAATGAGATCATTCCCGTCAGAGGAATTTACTCACCTGTCAGGGTGCACTGACCAATCTTCCTTTGTCATATTCTCTCAGGTGTTCATCTTCTCTCGCTCAGAGGTGGCTCCCGGGGAGTTTGAGTGCTGGGGTCACTTTGCCGAGCGGTGGGGGCTGAAGGCCTACGTCACCTGGATGACTGTAGCCGTCTTCCTCCTACCCGCCCTCATCATCACCATCTGCCAGGTAATACAGGATGTACTGGCCACAGTAAAGCTGGTCAGGATAGGATTACACCCTGAGTGCAATATTATACAGTAATGAAGCGTGAGGCATGAATGAAATGCTGTTTTGGTTTCAAGGGTGCATTTGGCAGGCATTGTTCAATAACCTATGGGGCGTGTGGTGACAGATAGGCACTCTGGGTTGCCTCTCATCAGCCCTGCTCTATTTGGGGAAAGACATTTCTCGTGTCCAGGTTTTTCTCCTAATTAACACACCACTTGGAGGTCCACTGCTGAGATGGTTGCCCATTCTGAGAACCCCCTGCCAGGAAGAGAAACTCACCAGATTTTAAAAATCCCTGACTTTTCTGCAATATCGGATGTCAGACAGAGGGACAACTTTTGGTACTTCTTAGGAAAACGTCTCTGCTGAAAGAACAAAGTCTGAAAGTTATAAAGGATCCAGTTGATTAATACCATGTTTTTTGGCTTAAAGCAGTAGACACTAACAAACCCTGAAATAAATACATATAGAACTGGTTAGAAGTATGAGTCATCCAGCATTATTTAATGTTTATACTGTGTATTTTTCTTTTAGCTGCTCACAAGGCGAGATTACAAATCATTTTAGTGCAATAAAATGTTATAGTTGGTATTCTGTAATGGAGTGAAGGAATAGCGGTGTTTAATAATGTTACATAAAAATGTCTAACAGTGGTTTATGGCTGAGAGTTGGGGCCAAAAACTCGCTCGCTTGAATTTCACATTACGTCTTAATCACACCCTCGCCTGCCATGAAACTGGATTCTTGCATGTGATAATTCTCATTTGTTTCCCCTTCTACTGAACTATTCTAATTCTCAAAAAAAGTATCCTTGTTTTTCAGATAAGAATCTTTCGTGAGATTCACAATAACATCTACCTGAAGTCGGAGCGGGTGGTGATGGCTGAGCTGAAAAAGAGCGAGATCCTCTTTCACTTCCACAGTTTTAAGAAAGACGACGCGCGACAGAGGGAGAGGGGGAGACGGGCGTCGGGAGCAGGGGGCAGGGACGGGAGAGGGGGGCAGCTCGTGAAGTGCCCAAACAACAACCCTCACAATAACACACACAGCAGCCAAGCAGGGGACTGTTACAGCTATGTGCCATCTGCTGTTCAGTTTAACAGTTGCTGTGGTGAACATTCTACGACGACAACAACAACAACGGCGACGTCACCGACACAGCAGCAAACGCCGAACAGCTCAGACTGTCAGGAGTCCGACACCAACTCTCCTCGCTGCTCCCTCGATTTTGTCCGTCCTCTACCCCCACCCACACCACCTCCTAGTATCACTAAAGCCATGTCCAAGACTGTGAGAATGACCCTGGTCATCGTGCTGGTTTACACCATATGCTGGTCACCTTTCTTCATCGTGCAGCTGTGGGCAGCCTGGGATCCTGACCCCCCAGATCAAGGTTAGTCAGAAACATCTGTCACAACATAAGAAAAAAACAAAAACAAAAACGTGTGCGTTAGAGATCATAGATGTTTTTCCCAGATGCATTGATCCTCTTTAGTCCAGATGATTCATCTAATTGTCCTAATGGAGCAACCTCACCTCTTTTGCACTCTAGGCTGTGTAAGAGCAGTACTGAACGAGAAGCTCCGGTTTATAACAACAGCCTCCGATTGATGCTGATGACCATCTTAGTGCATCCAAATAGCAGCTTGCTCATTAGTGCTTCTATCAGCTCCAGCGCAGATGGGATAACAGGGAGTGAAAGACAAGGTCAAAAACAAAGTTTGTTCTTTCTGATCTACAGCTGAAGACAAACACCAGAGAGTGGTAAATGACCTGTTTACATCACTGGCTCATTTTGTAACGTGGCCAGATGTTGACATTTCGTCAGCAATGATCTGTGCCAGCAGCTTGCACACATAGTCGAAAACATAAGCGGGACCAAAGCATATAATCCTGAAAACATACAAACAAACACAAGTGCACATGCATATACAAAGAGGATTCACATGCAAGTGTGATTGCACATGAAGAGCGTCCTCACTGCTAAGCCCACACACAGACACACAGCTGATTATTGTCAGCTTTGCCGTCTAAATCAGTTTGTCCTGGTCTATTGTCCTCAATCAGCTGCAGTGAAATAAGAGTGTTCTTGTTACACAAAAGAATTATTATTAGTTGTTACAAAAATGACAAAGGAAGAATGTGAGGCTTATCACTGTGTGGGATATTTATTATCCTGTTGATGTTTGTAAAGGAAATAGAGCGCAAAAACAATCATCATGAATGCTTCATATTAAAACTAAATAGGTTTTTGCATGTTTCCTAAGAGAAAGGAGAACAATGTGATTTATCTGTTCTCTGATTGTTTTAATCTCCTAGCTCTTATGTGAAGATTTGCATATCTCAGTGTATATTCTGCTTATGGTCTTGAAGGGATATTTCGTTTCACTTTTGGGGGGCAATAAACAGAACATATTCTATAGAATAAATATTGAGCAGAACAATAAAAGTATGATTGTAGTCAGGCTTGTTTCTAGCTTTTTGGGGATTGTGTGTGGGGGTCCATGTGATCGTAATAGGGAAGAGTTCAAATCCATTAAAATAAAAAAAAAACCTCCCCTCTCAACAAGAACATTAAAAAATAAAACTGGGTCATTGTCGAAAAGAACAGAAAAAATGAAACCATTATGTAAAGTATGAAAGCACCATAGGTGCTGATGCCTCGGTGCCTGTGGCATGGTAGCTTTGGAAATGCTTGTTATTTGACATCACCGTTGCAACACACAAACGGTTCACCTCATTAAATATTTATGGTTGAGTGGCAGCAACGCATGGAAACTATTCACCACTCTATAAACCCTAAAGACCCTAAAGACTACTGACTTACATGAACATTTTAAATGTCTTAATCACTAAATTTTATATTTCCTATTTTCTTCCTTTCTGTATTTTTCTTTATAGATGTGCATAACCTCTGACGTATTGATAGATTTAACTTTGTTCTAATTTGTTAATAAAGTAATTTTTTTAAAAAAGAGGTGCGCCTCATTGGTCGACAAGTCCCCCAGAAGACGGTCTGTTGAAGTCTGTTTATCCCCAGCCAAGATGGGGCATTCAAAATGTTCTCCTATATCTTCAAAACTAAACAGCGAAACATGTTTTATAAATGGATGTGAAAAATAAATGGTGCAGTTCCTGAATGTGTTTACTTTTCTCTAGCAATCGCTATTTCAAAAGTTCAACGTGACTGACAGTTGACAGGAAGTCGCATGTGGTGTTGTAAAAATGTTGCACAGCCACCTACTGGCCCACCAGTGTTATTTCAACCTTTTCACAGTGTGTGCTGTTTTTGTGTTTGTCTTGACAACAAAGCCTTATCTCAAAATTCTGGCAAATTAAAAGTCAAGAAGACATGGTGATATATTGATACAAGCCTTTAGTTCCACTTGATTTTGACCAGGTGAGCTGAAAACCAGGTAATACACACACAGAGACACACTGACACACTACTGTATGCCTAGGTTGCACTTTGTGCGCCAAGGCATAATAAAAATGTAACCAGTATCCATATGTGTGGTGCAAATTGACAAGAAACTATTTGAAAATTTACAAGAAAAAAGTTGCAAATTTATGTTGAAAAAAATAGTAAATTTCTGAGAAAAAAGTTGTAAATTAACAAGAGAAAAGTTGCATATTTACAAGAAACAATTAATAAATTTACAAGGAAATTGTTGAAAATTTACAATGAAAATAAGTAGGAAATTTAAAAGAAAAAAGTTTCAAGTTTATGATTTTTTTTGCAAATTTACAACAAAAAAGCAGCTAATTAATGAGAAAAAGTTTAAAAATTATAAAAAAAAAAGTTGGCAAATTTACAAGAAAAAAATCACAAATTTACTAGAAAAGTTGTAAATTTAGATGATTTTTAAAAAAAAATTCATGCTTAGCATTGGTGCTTCAAACGCATTTTATTCAGTTATGTAACATGATATAGGAAGCTTTATGATGATATTGGGGGGCACATGTTCCCACTGCCCTTTCTTGATTTATGCCTATACTTTTGGTATAAAATTAATAACCAGATTCTGTTTGGATTTTTTTTTCAAAAGTCCCTTTGCTTTTTAGGGGGAAAAAAAACCCCCTTCTGATTATATCTGTAACAGAATATGAATATTTTCATGCAATTGTCTGTTACGTGTGTGTATCCTCAGCAGAAGTTGCCTTCACTATCCTGATGCTGCTGGCCAGCCTGAACTCCTGCACCAACCCCTGGATCTACACGGCTTTCTCCAGCAGCGTGTCCAGAGAACTTCAAAACCTGCTCCACTGTCGGTCACGACCCGGCCGCCGGGGCTCCCTGCACGACGATTCAACCACCACGCACACCTCCACCACCAAGGACAGCCTGTACTGACAGTGGGTGATGAGACGGAAGCAGACATGCGGAGACAGGCTTAAAAGACCCACATGGTTACACCCGTTGCAAGGACATGCTGTTGAGCAGAACGCCACCGCCACGTCTAGCATCACAGCCTGAGAACACACAGCTCTGACCTCCACCAGATGTTTCCAGCGAAAAGGGACAGCTGTACTGTCAGCAAGATCTCTGCTTGTAATCACCTATCCTCTCCACCCCAGCAGGAAGGATGGGTGTCATTGAAGATCAAGCCTTTCACTGACTCTGCAACATTCAATACATTATGTAGGATTTGAGAAGCTCATTGCACTGGAATTTACATTAGAGAATAAAAATCTTCTTGCCTTGCTCAGACATAGCAGAGCAGCAGGCGTGCAAGGGTGGATTGCTGCATGAACGGCTTTATGGCATATCTAATGTGAAAAGCAGCAGACAAACCTAGGGGTGTAGAGAAACAGAAACACCAGGATAGAGGAAGTAAGGGGAAAAAAAAAACGTGCAGACACGTGGGACGGCGATACCTTTGGAGTACAGACAGAGGATGTCATGGATGTTACAGCTGCAGGACCAGTCCAGGGAAGGCTATAGTTGAAATCTAATAATGTGAACAGATTTTGTTATATCAAAGAGATAGGATCAGAGGTGGACGCTCGAGGCTGAATTTGTAGTCACCCGGGAAGAATTCAATTCCCAGAAACAATGGTGATTTGTTGGCTGTTCGGAAAGAGAATTCTTTCATGTCGACGGTGCAGGACAGTCAAGACACTGCCCAGCGAGGAACTATAAAACCATGGAATAACAGGCAGTAAAAACATTCACACACACACACACTCACACACACACACAGACAGATGAGGGTTAGTATGAGAAGAATACGAATGAACAGCCTGGGTTTCCATAACCAGCTGGGACACAATAATGTGATTGTGTTTTGTACAAACACAGCGCATGAGGTACACAAGATGACCTTCCCGTCATGCTCTCTTGGACTCTAATAAGCAAGAACATTATGCAAAAGGAAGCAAACTGGGAACATTTATCAGCATTCCGTGATCAATTATGTAAAGCGTATTTATTAAAAATGTAAGGCACATAAGCTATTATCACATTTTGTGTCCCATAAAATTGAATGTAACTTATTGACTCTGTTGAACTGAGGTACAGTACGTAACAGAAACCAAAGCCTTTTTTAATAGCTTCACTTTCAAATCTACACGTCTTACTAGCCATCAAAATACAAAGTTTATTGTCGGTTTAAGAAGAAACTTCACATCAGTGAAATAGCTCCAAGTCAAACCAACTGTCTGTAGACGTTTGAAGAGATTTCAGCTGCAAATGATGAAAGCCATGTTATTCTTAGACAGCGAGCATAGGATATATTTTATCACATGAGCCATGTGTTATTTTATGTATTTATTTTTGTGTAACTGAAAAGATACACAAACACACTTACTGTATATACTGTATATAAATGTTCCTATTCTGTCACATGTTTTATAATCAGTTTTATTCTGGATAAAGAGTAATGTATATTGCCACCTAGTATAGCTGGATAGATAGATAGATGTACTTTATTGATCCCAAACTGGGAAATTACAGTGTAACAGCAACATGACAGTAGAGAACCAAACGACAGAAACACACGCATGACAGACAAAGGGATTACCCATGGAAATTATTACTAATTATAATTATCCCCCCTTCCCGATTTCTTATATTTTTGCATATTTGTCACACTTAAATGTTTCAGATCATCCAACAAATTTTAAGCGCCTGTCACATCTTGACAATTTAAGCAGTGTATGCCGACGTTTAAAAAATTTGGAGAATATGCTGGCGTACATCAAATAAGTTAAAGGTACGTTTTGTATAAGTTAAGAGCACGCTGAAGCATGCTATATGCCGTACTACATAAGTTTTTGGAAGGTGTGCGTCTTGTTACATCTGGCGTAAAATTAACACATCATTTCATAAGAAGAACATCACACCAACAGTCAAACATGGTGGTGGTAGGATCATGGTCTGGGGCTGCTTTGCTGCTTCAGGACCTGGACAAGTTACCGCAATTGATGGAACTATAAATTCTGCTTTCTACCAGAGTGGTGTCCTAGTGGTGCAGCATCCGCCCCTCAACTGGGAGTTCGTGGGTCCAAGTCCTGGCCAAAGACCATATAAAAATGGTACTTCCCACCTTCTAGATTGGTGCTCAGCATAATCGAATGGGGGAAGGAAAAGTTGTTTGTGGTGGTGTCTTGCATGGCAGCGGCACCTCTAAATGTGACTAACATTGTACATAGGAGAAACGTAATTTCATTCTACTGTACATGATGATGATAAAGTTGGCTTCTTCTTCTTCTAAAAAGTCCTGATGGGCAACGGCAGGCTATCAGTCTGTGACCTCAAGTTCAAGACCTCCAATGTGGCTGAATTAAAGCAATTCTGCAAAGAAGAGTGGGACAAAATTCCTCAACAATGATGTAAAAGACTCATTGCCAGTTATTGCAAATGCTTGATTGCAGTTATTAGATTTAGGGGGCAATTACTGTATTGGGGGGGGAGGGGGCTGAAAAGTTCATAGTGGTCAAATTTGACCAAATGTGGTTTATTTTTCAACTGCAGGGATCGAAGCGCTGCAACACTGATGGAAGAAGTGTGTGGACGGTATGTTGAAAAATAAACCACATTTGACCACTATGAACTTCTCAGCCCCCCCTCACCCCTTACTTTTTCACATAGGGCCAGGTAGGTTTGGATAGCTTTTTTCCCTTAATAAATAAAATCATCACTTAAAAACTGCATTATGTATTTATTCAAGTTATCTTTGTCTAATATTAAAATTTCTTTGATGATCTGAAACATTTAAGTGTGACAAATACGCAAAAATATAAGAAATCAGGAAAGAGGCAAATACTTTTTCACAGTACTGTAAGCTACTGCAGAAGCAGGAGTTTGACAGGAGTTTCTCTGTCTACAAAGAAAGTTTTAAATTTATTGCATTTGATCAAACTTTCCATTTCAGATTAGATGGTTCAATATATTCTTAATGCTTTATCTATGAGGCAACTTTGCACAGTTTTTGTTTCCACTGGAGCATGGTGTTACTTGAGTCTACAGGACAATACTGGGATGCTTTCAAGGTGTCTCAAGAGTTCTCGTCTGCCCTGAAGGAGAAGCCTCACCTTTTCCTCTGTGCGCCTATGGTGTTTGGGTTTTCAGCACACCTCCGTGCATTTGTTCCCCAGACACAAGCCTCCGCTTTGATTCTCTGCCAAACGAAAGGCTACGACAACAACATCCCGTGTCTCACTTTGTTATATCAGGAAATAGATGAACTTCTCCTAAACCCTTTGGGGTGTTCATGTATTTTGCGCCCCCTGCCAGGAAGTGCAGAGGTCAGAGGATGATTCTTCTCCATTCAAAGGGCCAGACTTCCATTTCGCCTTTCAGATCAGTCTGAAAGGACAAACACACCTTAACAGCTCATTATTCTTTTATAAAAACATGAACGTGCAGTGAAACAGTTAAATGGTACACATTCTCCCACAAGTTTAAAATTTAATCTGCTAAAAATAAACCCAAAGAGGAAGAGAATCTCCGTTTGACTCTGGTGTTTTTCCCTGGGTGTACAAGCTGCAGCAACCACCGCCGTCCCTCCCTTGTCAGAGCCCATGATAGATGGTCTGCCTTGTAGGTCACTGCTGTTTTGTAATCTTTCAGTGTGTGTAGGACTGTGGGTGTGTTTATGCTGAACGTCCTAATGCCCGTGGTTTCCATACTGACGCATGGCTGATGTCTAAACTCAAGGTCACTTCTTCATTACTGTAGGGCCGCAGCTCCTTACGGGCGTTTGGCGATGACAAGGTGAAAATGAAATGAATTGCCTCTCACAGGGGTGGAAAAACGGGGGGACTTGCCCCCCCGCCCCCAGATCCGGGGGGAACCAGTGGCTCTGCAGGATGATGGAGCCCTCCAAACTTAGAGCCACAGTCAGCCTAAGTCAGACCTGGAGCCTGGAGCAAGACCCAGAACAGTGGGAGGGAAGAATATCTGGCCTGGACTAATACCACCTCCGGTGTCTGTGTTGAAATACAGCATCAAACTTTATGATTGGGGGGGGAGCAAAGGAAAAACAAGCTTACCAGTTTATCATACCTTCAATCTCCTCTTTTCTCTTTCTCGCCCCTCAACTGTGATTCTGTCTTTGTGTCACAGACAGCAGCTGGGAACTCAGACATGTGCAGCTGTTGCTTTAAAAGGCATTTATAAGCAGCTGCTTTGAAGGACATTTTTTTGCTAAATATACCCACACTTTTTATTACATTTGCAACAATTCTTATTCCACTCTAACATTCCCACCTTTTACCGATTTAAACCCCTCAGCATTCCAACCAATTTCCAGCCAATGTAAACGTTCCATGGGTGGAACGCCAGAATTTTAAGAGGTTAATAGAAGCTTTTTTTCCTCCGAGAGCCAGCAGCGGGGGGATCAAGGCTAACTTTGATCATTTTCAGCCACCTTGTTTTCATTATTTCAAGTGGGGTTGTGTTTGCACCTCATAGAGAGACGGCGATTTGTTTTCTTCACAGTAAAAACGTGGCAGGTGGATCGGGCCTGATAAAGCACCATCCACAAACATTTTATGGGAACTCGTTCAGTGTGCTTTCAGGAGATTTATTTCCCAAGAGGTGGTTTGTTGCAGTGTGTCCTCTCCTGTTTGATCTACAGTGTAGAAGCAGTGCACGCATGCACAGACGTGTAAAAATGCTCTATAGCAGGGACTGACCTTCTGGTGTGAGGTTTCTAATAGGATGAGATAAGTGTAGAGAGAGAGGGAATGTGCATGTTCCCCATATATGGCTGGTTCTTTGCTGGAATTGACAGGCAACAACTAGATGATGCCCAAACAGGACAGGAAGGAGGGGAAAAGGCACAAAAGCCTTTCCACTCCAAACACAGTCAGTTTGCTTTGCTTGAAGTACAGTCGCTACATCTCTGCCACGCCTCACTGTACACACAAATCCACAGAATGGCCCAAACAATAACTGTTATTGTAGACGAGGAAGGGGGAAAGCCGGCCTAAAAAGATACAGTCCGCCTTCTGATTATTGGGCTGACCCACAGTTGGTTTGTTGACCTTTTTCTCCTTTCACAAAAAGTGTGAAGAACAGGGCAGCAAAACCAACATCTGTGCCTCAGACAGAAAAGTCTGACTTCATGTGAGAATCATTTGCGCCCCGCCAGTTTCCACATTGCTGAATCCCACTAAGCCCATTGGTGTCTGCCCCCGGAGTTGGTGCTTTACACACCTTTGTCAGAGCAGCTTTACTATGCCTCACAGCACGCAAGCACGCACACACATGCATGCACGCACACACACGCAGTGGCTTGCAAAAGCATTCCCCCTTGGCATTTTTCCAATTTGTTGCCTCACAACCTGGAATTAAAATGGGTATTTGGGGAGGGGGGTATATTGGTCAATTTGTACACAACATGCTAACAACCTTGAAGATGCAAAATATTTTTTGTTGTGAAGCAAACAAGAAATGATAGATAGATAGATAGATAGATAGATAGATAGATAGATAGATAGATAGATAGAGGTACTTTATTGATCCCAAACTGGGAAATTACAGTGTAACAGCAGCATGACAGTAGAGAACCAAATGACAGAAACACACGCATGACAGACAAAGAGATTACCCATGGAAACTAAAAACTAACACTACTATAAAAACCTATATACATCATGGCTTAATATATGATGACCCACATAGACACATGAATCATACCCGCTGCACAATGCAGGACTGTCAGGAGCAGAGTGGAATGTGAGGTACCAGTTAGACTGTAAGGTGCAATATGGCAGCATCATAGTAATAATAATAAATAATAATAATAATAAAAAATGAAAACATGAGCATGTAAAGTCAGTACTTTATAAAGCCACCTATTGTAGCAATTACAGCTGTATGTCTATAATATCCCTTTTACACAGAAGTGGAGATCATTGAGAGATTGTTAAGAGATCTGG
Source organism: Pholidichthys leucotaenia (assembly GCA_020510985.1). Classification (NCBI taxonomy): domain Eukaryota; kingdom Metazoa; phylum Chordata; class Actinopteri; order Cichliformes; family Pholidichthyidae; genus Pholidichthys; species Pholidichthys leucotaenia. Next base: position 342,319,170 of record CM035843.1, read on the forward strand.
CCAATTTTTGATCTCTCAGTGATCTCCATGGTCACCGTGGTCTCTTCATAGTTTTGATTCAGTCCAAAACACACAAGAATCTCCCAAACAGTCCAAAAGATCAAAAATTACCCGATCTCTCAACGATCTCCATCCTGGCTGCGTAAAGGGGCCCTGAGCTATGTCTCTATGAGCTTGGTACATCTAGTCACTGGGATTTTTGCCCAGTCTTCAAAGCAAAACTGCTCCAGCTCCTCCAAGGGGGATGGGTTCCGCTGGTGTACAGAAATCTGTAAGTCATACCACAGATTCTCAATTGGATTGAGGTCTGGGCTTTGACTAAGCCTTTCCAGCACAGTTAAATGTGTCCCTTTAGACCACTGGAGTGTTGCTTTAGCAGTATGCATAGGGTCATTGTCCTGAGTCTCAAATCTCTGGAAGACTCAAACAGGTTTTCTTTTCTCTGTATTTACCGCTAGCCATCATTCTCTCAATTCTGATCAGTTTCCCAGTCCCTGCAAATGAAAAACATCCCCCACAGTATGATACTCCCACCACCATGCTTCCCTGTAGGGAAGGTGTTCTTGGAGGTGTTGGGTTTGCGCCAGAGATTACATTTTTCTTAATAATTAAAAAGTTCTATTTTAGCCTTATTGGACCAGAGGACCTTATTTCATGTGTTTGGGGAGTCTCTCACATACCTTTTGGCAAACTCTAAAGCCCCATTTTCTACTAGCACCTACTCAACCCGACTCGCCTTGGCTCGACACAGTGTGGTTAGTTTTCCATTACAACCAGTGTTGGGAGTAACGCGTTACTGTAATGCCACTACTTTTGCAGTAACTTGCTGTGTAATAAAATTGCTGTTTAAAAATTCAGTAATGCGTTACAGTTACCGAAATTTGATCAGCTGCGTTACTCATGTTATTTGTTTTATTAATATGGATAGATATTTTTAGCACAAATAAATTGACCCTACCATAGCTGGTGCAGTTGTCAGTCTCCTCCGTGGGTTGGTTTCCTGTTCTGCCCCAGTTTACACCGCAACCCGGTGGCAACTTCTCATATTGAACCCTGATCACCTGTTGTCCGAGCGGTGAGTAGCCCCTAACAGCTCCTACCTCTGTGGTTAAACAAGAAAATTTTTTGAGCAAGAAGCTCGCATTTAATGTCTGCATTAAATGCATTTAAAGTTATCTTACGCACAGAGAAAAAGTGGCTGTGGTTTGTTGCAGTAAAGAACAGCTTCTTCTAAGCGGTGAACTTTCATTTACCTGTGCTTTCTGTTTTATTTTATCTTATTCATTTACATGCTGTTGTGATATGCAACTATTTCATGGAAGTAAATTCTCTAAATATGCACTTTTAATGGGCTGGTCCAGGGGTGTCAAACATATAGCTCGCAGGCCAAAAACGGCCCACCAGGGAGTCCAAAGTTTTCTCTGTGAATTTACAGCTTTATTTCTAGTAAATTTCTGACTTTCTACTGATTGCAATAGTTTATATAAATCTGAGACATTTTTTCTCTGTAAGATGAGACTTTTTTCTCATCAGTTTTCTTTTTCTTCTTTTTTCTGATGAAAACAAGGGGCCCTTGATCTTATGTGTGCAAGATGATTTAAGTATGCATTTAAAAGTAACGTGAAAGTTACTTTTCCAAGTAACTAATTACTTTAATCATACAGTAATGCAAAAGTAACTCAGTTACTTTTGAAAAGAAGTAACTGTAACTAGTTACTATTTTTTAGTAACTTGCCCAACACTGATTACAACTGAGTACCACCTCAAGTGGGTGGGTTTATTATAGGAAGGTGGCCCGTTATCCCATTATGTTGTTGACATCTTGACGTTTTCACTGATAATTAATGTAAAAGAGGCTTAACATCATAAAACACTCACCATCTTCCCCGTCAGCAGCCATCAGCTTGGAGACCTCCTGATATACAGTACTTTTTCATTTCAGGTCGCTCTGCCGCAGCAGGGCCGACGGGGCTGAAAAGTTCATAGGCTGAAATGTTCATAGTTGTCAAATTTGGCCAAATGTAGTTTATTTTTCAAGCCCAGGGATCCAAGCGCTGCAACACCAATGGAAGAACTGTGGGCACTGACGGGGAGACTGTTGAAAAATAACCACATTTGGTCAAATTTGACCACTATAGGAACTTTTCAGCCCCAGTGCCGGCGGAGCATTCCGAAATGAAATACCAGGAGGTCTCTGAGCTGATGGCTGCTCACGGGGAAGATGGCGAGCATTTTGTGACGGTGTTGATTTGTGTATAGCCATTTATTTCGTTGATTATCACAGAAATAATAAAAACTCACGGCCAAATTTACAAATGGCGGTTTTGAATCTTGTGAAGACATCGCTCTCATCCACTGACATTACGCCCTGTCCAATCAGTGGTCTGCAATCTGTTGATGTCACATTTTCAGCTCGACTCAGCACGATTGGAACCTCACTGAAGTAGTTCCCAAAAAAGTACCTGGTACCAGGTACTAATGGAAAACCCTGCAAACTGAGTAGAGTTAAGGTGAGTAGGGCTGAGTAGGTACTTGTGGAAAAGGGCCATAAATGTGCTTTCTTATTCTTTTCTGTAAGCAGTAGCTTTTTTCTGGCCACTCTTCCATAAAGCCCAGGTCTGTGGTGTGTACAGCTCCTGTGGACGGATATACCAGTCTCTGCTGTGGAGCCTTCCAGCTCCTTCAGACTCACTTTTGGTCTCTTTGCCTCTCTGGATGGTTCTCTCTAGGAAGGCTTGTTGTGGTGCCACATTCTTTCCATTTTGTGATGATGGATTTAATGGTGCTCCGTGGGATTTATATATCGCAATCCTGATTTATACTCCTCCTCAACTTTGCCCCTGACCTGTTTGGAGGACTCGTTGGTTTTCATGTGCTTCTTGCTTGATTAGTGGCATTGCAGACTCTGGGGCCTTTCAGAACTGGTGTATATACTGCATACTTAGATCATGTTACACTTGCATGTAAATTGCACACAGGAGAACCTTATGTGACTTTGAAGGTGAGTGGTAGCACTGGATCTCATTTGAGGGCTTCATATCATAGCAAAGGGGAGTGAATACATATGCACGCACCACTTCTCAGTTTTTTTTATTTTATAGATTTTTTTTTTACCTAAAACACTTTAAACTGTTCTGTTTATGTACAGTAATACCACTAAATACTAACTTTAGACATATTTTTGTCTAAAGTTAGTCCCTTTTAAAAACAAATGATTTTGCAGTGGTAAATCCCACCTGTGTAATCAAATAAAATTGGCTCAGAATTGTTTGTTTACATGACTTTGTAAATTAGTGTCTGAAATGGAAAAAAAAAAATCTATAGAGGAACAATTTAGCATGAACAGAATAAAGTGTGACTTCCTGTGTGAGCATTCTTTCTGAAACAACAACAAATATCTCACAATATTTCAGTCAGCATCCAGCATCGCCTATGAAGAGCACTGATGTGTTTGCCGAAGTCATCCACTCTGAAGCACCTCACACAACAAAGACAAGGAAGAGTCTGGTGTCAGCAGGGGCCTCCTCTGAGTGTTTATTTGTTCATTCCATTTATATCCATCTGGTCGTCCCCCAGTTCCCACAGTCTATTAAGTGACTTCATAAGAAGGAATCTGGATTCACTCCAGCTTATGTCTTTCCTCTGATACTGTGGTGGCTTCCTTATCTGCTTTGTAAGGTGCCAGAAAAGCTGCTATGTGTGTGTCTGTGTTTGTAAGATAAAGCTACACTAGGCAGAAATCTGAGAGTATTTACGTGAGCGGATCATATTACCCAAAGTTTACAGTAGTCTTAGAGGATGGAGTTAAAGGCTCCAGATGAGCTGTGCTCTTCATGCTGAACAGTTGTGAACAGTGAGTGCAAATACCGATTTGGGACAAGGACAGAAATAGACATGCTAAGTTTAAATCTCTAACAAACTAGATCACATCAGCTGGACTTTTCATTAACCTATAAATGCAGCAACAAAGGAAGGTCACTGGCCATAAAGCAAAGGCTTAAAGTTTGTCACGTGACGGAATAAATAACATAATAAAATGCTTATTAAACTGAAACCAGTATGATCATGTCTCAGGTGGGCCCACGCTTCCTCCAACAGACTGAAAGAGCAGCACAGAGCTGCCACGGTGTGTTCAGCCAGTGCCAAGGCATCTCAGCTGTTGAGGAACACACACAAGCAGCTCTGGTAGCTGTAAACTGAATAAACACCTATAACATTTAATTTTAAGTGTAAATTAAGTGAAAACGGAACAGGACATCTGCTGCCGTTTGAACATGCCTCTCTCTCATCGGTTATTCTGTAAATGTCAGCGGGGCAGCTGGGTCTGTCCTCTGATGACAAAAATAGAAATCATGTCTGCTGAGACTTCAGCAAACAAACTCCAAGCTGAAAATGTGTGCAAGAAGAGAATCACTTTAAAAATACAGTTGACAAAAATTGCAAAACAAACTAGAAAAGCACTTATAGAGCGCATACCTCCGCCAAGGCTCTTTCCGTTTCTCATGGATCACCTCCAAAATGTAATGGGTTTGTGTGTAGGCCTATAGCCACTTGTGGTGAAAATTGCATCAGTCTGTCCATCAGTTTTGGAGTATTGTTGCTAACACACTGTGAGAAGATAAGAGCCTTGGCTGAGGTATGCATTCTCAGATCATCACCAAAATGTAATGGGTTCCTCTGTAGGCCAAGAACCACCTCTGGTGAAAATTTCATCCAAATCCATCCAGTAGTTTTTGTGTAATCCTGCTGCACAAATACAAAGAAAGCCCCTGGTGGAGGTATGCACTTTCAGATCATCACCAAAATCTAATCATCTGTAGGATACCCCATTTCTGACAATCTTTGAAAATTTCATGAAAATCCGTCCTTAACTTTTTGAGTTAACTTGCTAACAAACAGACAGACAAACCAACGCCGATGAAAACATAACCTCCTTGGCGGAGGTAATGAAATGCCTTTTTACTTTTTAACAGCTAGACTGTTTTGGTGCAGTCTCTCTTTACTGTGATGAAATATAAATTATTCTTGCCTTGTGGTGCTCAGAACAATGTATTTAAAAAACAGCCATGTCCATTTTCATTATTACATGCTTACTTTTTTTTTCAAAGTGGCTATAGGCAACAATGTCTAGCTCATTCTGGTGAAGGTAAAATTAGCCAGTGCCATGGTGCTGTGTTTCTTGTCCGTCCATCTGCCTATCCCTCCACATTTCATAGAAATTGCTGCTGCCCAGATGCTCACTTAACTCACAGAGTGATCCTCAGGTGGACCTGCTTTCAAGTTTTAGTCGAGGTCAAAGGTCACAAGCAGAGCTGGGTACAGTAGTCAGAAACTGTACTCAGATAAAAGTAGTGTTACCAAATTATATTAATTACTCAAGTAAAAGTGGGCATAATCCACACAAAAATTACTTAAGACAGCATCTACTTAAAAAGCTACTTGAGACTTTATGTCTTTTGTCTGGTAAATCTATTTTTTCCTCGTGAATTTCAAAGGAAAAGTCACAAAAATATACAACTTTTTCCTCAGGATTTTGTATTTTTACTTTCTAGACTTGGCTATAATTAAATTGAGGTTTTTTCCTAATGAATTTCAGGCATATTTTGTAAATGCATTACTTTTCTCATAGATCTGAGGATTTTTTTTAAACTTCTAAATGTGTATATTGATTTTTTTTAAATTGCTCTTTTTTATTATAAATTTGAAACGTTTTATGGTAAAATTGTGACTTTTTCCACATTTGAAACTTTTACTCATAAAAACTCTCTTCCAAAGGAAGAGGTTAGCAAAGAAAAAGTGGGATAGTCAGGGAGATGAAGAAAGTAGACAGGAGTATTTGGAATCTAGGCACATGGCAAAGATAGAGGTGGTAAAGGAAAAGGCATATAGTGAGTTATATGAGAGGCTGGACACTAAGGAAGGAGAAAAGGAGTTGTATTGTTTGCCTAGACAGAGAGATCGAGCTGGAAAAGATGTACAGCAGGTTAGGCTGATTAAGGACAGAAATGGTAATGTACTAACAAATGATGAGAGTGTGTTGAGAAGGTGGAAGGAGTACTTTGAAGAGCTGATGAATAAAGAAAAATGAGAGAGAGAGGAGGATGGATGAAGGAAAAATAGTGAACAAGGAAGTCCTGAGGATTAGCAAGGCAGAAGTGAGGGCAGCTTTGAAGAGGATGAAGAATGGAAAGGCAGTTGGTTCAGATGACATACCAGTGGAGGTATGGAGATGTTTAGAAGAGATGGCAGTGGACTTTTTAACCAGATTGTTTAGCACAATCTTGGAGAGTGAGAAGAAGCCTGAGGAGTGGAGAAGAAGTGTTTTGGTATCCATTTTCAAGAACAAAGGTGATGCTCAGAGCTGTAGCAACTACAGAGGCATAAGAACACAGATGAGAGAGAGGTCATTGAAATTGTTAAATCGTTTAAAAGTAAGACATCTACAGACTGTGATGGTATTGACATGCTCTTAGTCAAAACTATTATTGAATGCTTAGTGAAACCACTGACGTATATCTGTAACCTGTCTCTCCAAACAGGTATAGTTGCCAATGCAATGAAAATAGCTAAAGTAATTCCGCTATACAAGACGGGTGACAGAGGGGAACTTTCAAACTATAGACCAATTTCACTATTGCCGCAATTTTCCAAGATACTTGAAAAAATATTCTGTGAGAGAATTGACAACTTCATAATGAAGAATAATTTATTGTGTGAGCAGCAATATGGGTTCAGACACAAGAGGACAACTGCATTTGCTCTAATGGAATTTATAGAAGAAATATCAACTGCCGTTGAAAATAAAGAGTATTCAGTTGGGGTATTCCTGGATCTTAAAAAAGCATTTGATACAGTGGATCACGATTTATTATTAAAGAAACTACAAAATTGTGGTATTAGGGGGGTAGCACTGTCCTGGTTAAGTAGTTACTTAAAGAATAGATATCAGTATGTACAGTGGGGTAAAAAAGTATTTAGTCAGCCACCAATTGTGCAAGTTCTCCCACTTAAAAGATGAGAAAGATCTCCAATTTTCATCATAGGTATACCTCAACTATGAGAGACAAAATAAGAAAAAAAAAATCCAGAAAATCACATTGAAGGATTTTTAATGAATTAATTGGTAAATTCCTCAGTAAAATAAGTATTTGGTCAATAACAAAAGTTCATCTCAATACTTTGTTATATACCCTTTGTTGGCAATGACAGAGGTCAAACGTTTTCTGTAAGTTTTCACAAGGTTTTCACACACTGTTGCTGGTATTTTGGCCCATTCCTCCATGCAGATCTCCTCTAGAGCAGTGATGTTTTGGGGCTGTCGCTGGGCAACACAGACTTTCAACTCCCTTCAAAGATTTTCTATGGGGTTGAGATCTGGAGACTGGCTAGGCCACTCCAGGACCTTGAAATGCTTCTTACGAAGCCACTTCTTTGTTGCCCGGGCGCTGTGTTTGGGATCATTGTCATGCTGAAAGACCCAGCCACGTTTCATCTTCAATGCCCTTGCTGGTGGAAAGAGGTTTTCACTTAAAATCTCACGATACATGGCCCCATTCATTCTTTCCTTTACACGGATCAGTCATCCTGGTCCCTTTGCAGAAAAACAGCCCCAAAGTATGATGTTTTCACCCCCGTGCTTCACAGTAGGTATGGTGTTCTTTCTCCTCCAAACACGACAAGTTGAGTTTTTACCAAAAAGTTCTATTTTGGTTTCATCTGCCCATATGACATTCTCCCAGTCCTCTTCTGGATCATCCAAATGCTCTCTAGCAAACTTCAGATGGGCCTGGACATGTACTGGCTTAAGCAGGGGGACACGTCTGGCACTGCAGGATTTGAGTCCCTGGCAGCGTAGTGTGTTTCTGATGTAGCCTTTGTTACTTTGGTCCCAGCTCTCTGCAGGTCATTCACTAGGTCCCCCCATGTGGTTCTGGGATTTTTGCTCACCGTTCTCGTGATAATTTTGACCCCACAGCGTGAGATCTTGCGTGGAGCCCCAGATCGAGGGAGATTATCAGTGGTCTTGTATGTCTTCCATTTTCTAATAATTGCTCCCACAGTTGATTTCTTCACACCAAGCTGCTTACTTATCTTCCCAGCCTGGTGCAGGTCTACAATTTTGTTTCTGGTGTCCTTTTACAGCTCTTTGGTCTTGGCCATAGTGGAGTTCGGAGTCTGACTGTTTGAGGTTGTGGACAGGTGTCTTTTATACTGATAACGAGTTCAAACAGGTGCCATTAATACAGGTAACGAGTGGAGGACAGAGGAGCCTCTTAAAGAAGAAGTTACAGGTCTGTGAGAGCCAGAAATCTTGTTTGTTTGTAGGTGACCAAATACTTATTTTACTGAGGAATTTACCAATTAATTCATTAAAAATCCTTCAATGTGATTTTCTGGATTTTTTTTTTCTTCTCATTTTGTCTCTCATAGTTGAGGTATACCTATGATGAAAATTGGAGACCTCTCTCATCTTTTAAGTGGGAGAACTTGCACAATTGGTGGCTGACTAAATACTTTTTTGCCCCACTGTATGTGTTGGTAACAAAAACTCACAGTTACTGAAGGCTACTTGTGGAGTCCCACAGGGTTCAGTTTTGGGGCCATTTTTATTCAATATGTATATAAATGATAGATGTAAAGTCTCGGAAAAAATAGATTTAATATTGTTTGCCGATGACACTAATCTATTATGCAGTGGAAGCAATTTGGAACAACTTTTGGATACACTCGGAAAGGAATTAGGTGTAGAAGAGCTTGAAAGAACGAGGCGGTATGATATATAAACCAAAGTTTATTTATCAGCTCTCCTAACAAGTCTCATCTAAGTGCAGAAGCAACAGAAGGAAAAGAGACCGAATACCTCCGGCTCTCTGACTTTATACTTGCACATAACAAAAGACATGCATATCAAAGGCTGATATCCCTCATTATCATAATCCCCCCATTGTCTTGGTACTTCCTCTCTTCGCCCTGGGGGGGTGAGGGTAGCTCCTCCAGTCTCCACCGCAGTGTCTGGGAACGTCTTTGTTCTTCACTGGCGGGTGAGAGTCTTTGTCCTTTCAGAGGTGTGAAGTTGCCTTACATATGTAATCACCAAACATTCTCACATGCTTCAACATATGTAGGTTATGGAATATATGATTAATATAGCCCACATTAGGAAAGCTTAAACTGTGGTTTGATTCAAACAAATTAACGCTCAATTTAAGTAAGACAAAATTTATAGTTTTTAACAACCATCACAACAACTTAGTATCTAAACTCAGTGTAAATGGTGCAGAGATTGAAAGGGTATCTGAAACTAAATTTCTTGGAGTAATAATTGATAATAAACTGTGTTGGAAGTCACATATTAATTATATTAAAGGTAAAATATCTAAATCAATTGCAATACTACACAGAGCGAAATATTTGCTGAATCAACCCACATTATATACTTTGTATCATTCATTAATACTCCCATACATGACATATTGTACCGAAGTATGGGGAAATACATATAAAACAAACATATATCCAGTCTTTATTCTTCAGAAGAGAGCTATTAGAATAATAAACAAAGCTGCTTACAGGGAACCAACAAACCCACTTTTTCTTAAATTAAAAGCTCTGAAGTTGAAAGATCTGGTTGACTTTAAAACTGCAGTAATAATGTTTAAAGTGAAGAATCTATCACTGCCCGCAAATATCCAAAAGCTGTTTCAAATAAGGGAGAAACAATATCATTTCAGAGGAGCATGTATATTTCAAAAACCTTCAGTGAGAACTATCACCAAGCAACACTGTGTTTCAGTGCAAGGAGTCAGATTATGGAACACTTTTGGACCTGAATTAAAATCATGTACAACGCTTGGACAATTTAAACAAAAACTAAAGGAAGAAATACTCCAAACATACTGTATATACAAGATGACATATAAAATCACATAAGGATTGTCATATCCAGTCTGTGTTGTGTTGTTGCTTAGTTTTTTTTTTGTCACATTTTGTCTTAGCTTTGTTCCGAATTGTAATCGCTCTTGTTTTGTTTTTCTTTTGAATTCTTGGATGGAATATGGGTGGGCAATATAAGCTGCGGATTCAGCCATCACCCATTTCGGATAACTTACGTTGAACTGTATAATCAGAGGAGTTCTTGTTTAATTTGACCTTGTTGGATTTTTTCACCTTTGTTATATTATTCTGTTTCTCTTTAATCTTTACTTTTAATCTGTCCAAAATAAAGATTCATTCATTCATTCATAAAGTTGATCAGCCGCACTATAAAGATATGGGAAAGAGTTGTTGAAGCCAGGTTAAGAGGAGAGGTGATAACACAGGGTTACAAAAATAATTTTTTTGAAAGTTGTCTGTGTTTTTTCAACTGATTTAAGACAATTTTGCACCGCTGAATCCGAAAATGACATCCATTTCTCTCGATCAGGAGCTAAGTAAAAACCTGTACTTACTTAGTACTGTGCATGTACTACTTACCTTTCTATAAAGGTAAGTACATGTAAATTGAATGTTACATCATCATTGTTCAAAATTCAGAGAATTTCAAGACATAAAAAAGAATTTTGCATCATATGAAGTGAAAATACCCGTACATGTAAACAAAAACGTATAAAACAACATGTGGCCATAATTCAAAAAGTTGAACTGATTGAGCAAAACCAATGTGATTTTTGGATTCAGCGCATCAAAATTGTCCTAAATCAGCTAAAAAAAACAGATAATAAATTTGGTATTGACCAGTGTAATCAGTAAGCAACAGTACGGTTTCATGCAAAGAAAGAGTACTACAGATGCAATGTTTGCTCCAAGAGTGCTGATGGACAAGTGTAGAGAAGGTCAGAAGGACTTTGTCTTCTGTGTCTTTGTGGATCTAGGCAAAGCATATGATAGGGTGTCAAGAGATGAAGTGTGGTACTGTATGAGAACGTCAGGAGTGGCAGAGAAGTATTTGAGGGTGGTGCAGGACATGTATGAGGACAGTGAGACCATGGTGAAGTGTGGTATAGGAGTGACAGATGGAGTCAAGGTAGGGGTGGGATTACATCAGGGATCGGCTCTAAGCCCCTTCTTGTTTGCCATGGTGATGGACAGGCTGACAGACGAGATCAGGCAGGAGTCTCCATGGACCATAATGTTTGCAGATGACATTGTGATCTGTAGTGAGAGTAGGGAGGAGGTGGAAGAGAACCTGGAGAGGTGGAGGTATGCTCTGGAGAGAAGAGGAATGAAAGTCAGTAGAAGCAAGACAGAATACATGAGTGTGAATGAGAGGGAGGCAGGTGCAATGGTGAAGATGGAAGGAGTAGCAGTAGTGAAAGTAGATGAGTTTAAATACCTGGGGTCAACCATCCAAAGCAATGGAAAATGCACAAAAGAAGTGAAGAGGAGAGTGCAGGCAGGGTGGAGTGGGTAGAGATGAGTGTCAGGGGTGATTTGTGACAGAAAGGGAGCAGCAAGAGTGAAAGGGAAGATTTACAAGATGGTAGTAAGACCTGCTATGATGTACGGTTTGGAGATGGTGGTGCTGACAAAAAGACAGGAGGTGGCGCTGGAGGTGGCAGAGTTGAAGATGCTAAGATTTTCATTGGGAGTGACTAGGAAGGACAAGATTAGAAATGAGTATATCAGAAGAATGGCTCAGGTTGATCGGTTTGGAGACAAAGTAAGAGAGGCAAGGCTGAGATGGTTTGGACATGTGCAGAGGAGGGATAGTAGAGATATTAGACAAAGGATGTTGAAGATGGAGCTGCCAGGCAGGAGGAAAAGAGGAAGACCACAGAGAAGATTCATGGATGTAGTGAAGGAGGATGTATAATATTGTGTGGTTGGGTAATCTTTATAAGAAGTGGACATCGACACCAGCGTGGATCTCAGAACAAGCCTCATTTCATTCTGTTGTCCTCCAACATCATTCAACACGTATATCTTCTACTAGTGCCACCGTGTGGCAAGGCATTACATTACATCCCCCCCTTTTAGATATTTACCATATCCCTTTATATATCTTATTTACTTAAATTCTAATAATAAAGAATATGGTCAGCCACAAGATAACACAAAGCTACACTGTCACTACTGTGCGCTTACATTTTCAGAACATAACTTTTTCTTTTCATTTTCTTTTCTAACTAGAAGGACAGGGTAGACTACCTGACCCTTCAGGCTCTGCCATAGGGAATTATTCTGCCCTGTTCACTGCAGGCCTCTATACTAGGTTTTACCAGTTCAGTCTTTCTGGTGGACGAGATACTCGCCCCGATCTGGTCACAGTCACATCCGAGCTGGGCTGATCTGGCTCTGGATCAGGCTGATCTGGTTCTGGAAGAGCAGTGAGCTGAGCTCTGTTTCTTCTCAGTGTGCCCGACTCTGTCTCCACGTTGTACGACCTTGGAGTTGATGACGTCGACTGGACTGTCCCGGTGGTCTTTGCTGAGCGGATCCACACTCTCTGACCTGGTTCGAGAACCGGCAGCTCTCTTGCTCTGTGTCTCGCTCCATATGCTTTCTTCTGATTCTCTTTCAATCTTGCGTCTTTCTTTTTAAAAGCATGAAGGTCTGGCCACTTTGGTCTGAGAGTCTGTGGAGGGACCGGAACTGTCGATCGCAATCTTCTCCCCATCAGAAGTTCTGCTGGTGAGGCTCCATGAGCCAATGGGGTTGTCCTGTAAGTCAGGAGAGCTCTTTGGTGATCTTGGTTCTTGCTGAGTATCTGCTTTACTGTTCTCACCGCCCTCTCTGCTTCCCCATTGCTTTGCGGATACCTGGGGCTACTGGTGACATGTTCAAAGTCGTATTCCTGAGCAAATACTTTAAACTCTGAAGAGGCGAACTGTGGCCCGTTGTCCGTCACTAGTACCTCAGGGATACCAAATCTTGCAAAGATGACTTTCAGCCTCTCGACTGTGGTTGCTGTAGTAAGCGTTGGAAGGTTGGCTATTTCAATGTATCTGGAGAAATAGTCAACTACGACCAGGTAGTGGCTCTTCCCCCACTCGAAGAGGTCCGCCGCTAGCCTTTGCCACGGCCTTGCAGGTAAGGGGGTCGTGAGCAGTGGCTCTGTGCGATAGCTGGAGTACTGGCTGCATACTTCACACCTCTCCACAAGCTCTTTGATGTCCCTTGTCAAGCCTGGCCACCACACAGACTGTTGGGCTCTTGAAATGCACTTTGTCATGCCCAGGTGCCCATGGTGGATTCTCTCCAGCATGTCTCTTCGCATTGGCGCTGGAATGACAAGCCTTTCTCCCTTTAGGAGGATACCGTCAGCCACATGGATGTCAACTCTGTGCGGCCAGTACTTTAGCAGCCTCTCTGGAACTGCTTGTCTGTGCGAAGGCCATCCTTTGTCTGTGTATGCCCTCAGCTGTTTCATTGTTGTGTCGTTGTTCTGCATGTTTTTAATTTCATCCAATTTTGTTTTTGTTGCAGGTATGTGTTCCATCACAAAGTCGATGTACACCTGACACTCTCTTTCCAGGCTGGCACTCTCCGTGCTGCTCTCTGGTCCCAGTGGCACTCGTGACAATGCGTCAGCAGCCACCAACTGTTTCCCTGGTACATGAATTATCTTGTAGTTGAATCTCATCATTCTCAGTCTGAATCTGAGTATTCTTGGAGGTAAATCATCCAGTGGCCGGGTACCTAACAGTGATATGAGAGGTTTGTGATCTGTACGCACCGTGAAGTCCATTCCCAGGAGATAGGTGCTCAGGCGCTCGCACGCCCATGTCACGGCGAGAGCTTCTTTCTCGATTTGAGCGTACCGAGACTCTGTGGGTGACAGACTTCTAGATATGTACACCACTGGCCTGAATTCTCCACCTGGCTGTCGCTGCATCAGTACTCCTCCCAGGCCATATGATGAAGCGTCAGCCGACACGAGAGTTTCTCTTTTTGTACTGTACTGAGCCAGTACCGCTGGAGAGCTAAGCTCTTTCTTCACAGCTTCAAAAGCTGTCTTTTGCTGCGCGTCCCATGTCCACTCGCTGTCGCTGCGCAGCAAGTCTCTCAGGGGCTTTGTGAGATTGGGGAGGCGCGAGGAGAACTTGCAGACATAGTTCACCATCCCCATGAAGCGTCTCACCGCTTCAACGTTCTCGGGTTCGGGCATGTTCAAGATTGCTTTAATTTTGCTTGGGTCAGCCTCGATCCCATCGGCACTGACCATATGCCCTAGGAATTTCACGTCCTTCACACTGAACTCACATTTTTCGTTTAAGGTCAGACCTGCCTCTTCAAGCTTCTTGAGAAGTTCGCACAGCCTGTTGTCATGCTCAGTCTGATCTTTGCCAAACACCAATATGTCGTCGGCATGGCAGAGTGCGCCTGGGGTGCCGTCGACAAGCTGGGAAAGTCTTAGCTGGAAATGTTCCGGCGCAGAAGAAATCCCGAATGGGAGTCTCCTGTAACAATACCTCCCAAATGGTGTAATGAAGGTTGTCAATGGCTCTGATTCCTCATGCAGGGGAACTTGCCAAAACCCTGCTGTGGCATTCAATTTTGAGAAGATGACGGCTCCGTCTAGCTTTGCTAGAGTCTCATCCACAGCTGGGAGTATGTGTCTTTCTCGACGCACGCTCTCATTCAGCCTTGTCAGGTCTGAGCAGATCCGGATTTTTCCATTGGGTTTGGGTGCAACCACCATTCCTGAACACCACTCGGTTGGTTCTTGGATCTTTCGAATCACGCCCATCTCTTCCATCCTCTGGAGCTCTGATTTGACTGTCCATTAATGGTAGGGCTACATGTCTAGGGGCTGACAAGGCGTATGGCACAGCTCCCTGAGCTAACTCAATTTTATAGCTACCCTGCAGCTTCCCTAAGCCTGAGAATACTTTCGGGAACATTTTCTTGAATTTTTCATCAGATGCTAGCACTGCAGCTATCTGCTGCAACAGAGGTAGGCTCTGTATAGCTGGGAGCCCTAATAGTGGCATCACTAAATCCTTCACAACAAATACATCCTGCTCTGTTTTCTTTATGCCCTTTTTCAGGCAGGCTGTGAATTTGCCTAGCACCGTCAGTGGCAGGTTGTTGGGGCCACATAACATTCTCTGTGACTTCTTTAGGTCACCATCTCTTGTTTTGCAGTACATGGAGTCTGGTATGGCGGTGACAGCCGCTCCTGTATCCAACTTGAAGTTAATCATTTTTCCATTCATTTCTATGTCATTTCTCCAGACATCCTGTTTATCAGTCTCTATTGCTCCCAAGAAAGCGCTCTCTTCAGTCTCATACACCTCTTCAATAGCCTCGACACGTTGCTCTGTCCTACACACTGCAGCATAGTGTCCTTTTCTTTTACATTTGCGGCACTCTGCCTCTCTCGCTGGGCATTGTTTCCATGCGTGTTGAGGACTGTGGCCACACCTTTTGCACGTGCCTGTACTCTGCGTCGCGTTGGTTTGAGTTCGTTTCGCCATATTGGGTTTCGCAGGTTTTTTTCTCACAATAGCATCAACATTGCTTTCCCTAATTTCAGTCTTCTCGCGCCGTATCAATGGCTGTTGCTTTTTTACTTCTTCTCTTTGCCTGACTTGTGTTATTGTACTTTCCAGCGTGAGCTTTGGGTCTAACTGTAATTTCTCTGACAATTTAGCGTCTCTGATCCCAACTACTATCCAATCTCTTATCATCTCTTCACGTAGGACGCCATATTGGCAATGCTCAGCCAGCTTGTACACGTCTGTGATAAAGTTCTCTGCCGTTTCGCCAGGCTGTTGATATTGGCTGTTAAATCTGGCTCTCTCATAGATAACGTTATGCTTGCCAATAAAATGCTCACCTAAGGCTTTGCACACTTCATCGTATTTCTTCCGTTTGGCTTCCTCCAAAGTTATTGTTGTCATAACGTCGTCACTTTTCTCCCCCATTATGTAGAGCAGTGAGTTGATTTGGTATTCCTCATTCTTCTCTGCTAATCCAGATGCTATTCTGAATCGCTCGAAGCGTCGTAGCCACTGAGTCCAGCTACTGGGCTCATCGAAGTTAAAACTTCCTGGCGGTGGTATCGTGAATATTTGATCCATTTTGTCGTTCCTCCCTTCCTTTTCTTAGCGAGTAAACGAGCTAGCAACTTACTTGCTTCTCCGCCGGCGCAGTCACTGACGAGGGAAAAACTTTTTTTTTTTTCCTCTCTCTCCCAACTCTTTCACACAGGCGACCCTCTCTCCTGTCGGATTCTTGTCACCAACTTCTGACACCATGTATAATATTGTGTGGTTGGGTAATCTTTATAAGAAGTGGACATCGACACCAGCGTGGATCTCAGAACAAGCCTCATTTTATTCTGTTGTCCTCCAACATCATTCAACACGTATATCTTCTACTAGTGCCACCGTGTGGCAAGGCATTACATTACAGAGGACATGGAGAGGGTTGGTGTTACACAGGAAGATGCAAGGGATGGGGTGAGATGTAGTGATGTTATGCTCGACACCGCCCACTCGACACTGACTCGAGCAATATAACGCATAAGTGTCATGAGCAGAACGTTGAGCACTGTGTCAAAATGGCCACGGTCACGTGACCGTAGCGAACGAGGCCTCGTCACATCACATGATTGGAGACCTGGAGGGAAATTTGAGAGGGCTCAACAGTGCATACGTCAATGTTGAAGGATTCAAAAGGGGTCTGACCGACCACTCAAACTGAGGGTTTTTTGAGAGGAGGAGATTTGTTATCATCATTGCATTTGCTATTTGAGTAGAAGACAGGAACAGTATTACACAAGTTAGAAATTGCTTTAGGTTTAGTAACATTAAACACATTACATTTACTAAATATTACACATAGATACATTAGTGATGGTGAAACTGAGGCCTTAATGAACAACTTTGAGGCAATTGCTTCATGATGGATAGTGTTATGAAACATTTAATAAAGAGTGCCATCTGCTGACTGAGTGTCAGAACTGCATCTGAGTAGACAACCTGAAAAAAATCTCAATACTTTTTTTTGAGCATTTGCCCATCCGAGGTCTATTCAAAATTGGATGGCAGGAACAAACAATACAAAGCAAACAAAAAAAAAACTAATTACAATAGAACCCTCTCAAATTTCCTGTGAACCCTCAAGTCATATGATGTGACGGACATAATGAGGCCTCACTTGCTACAGTCACGCGACTGTGGGCATGCTGAAACAGCACTAGATGCACCGCTCATGACATTTCCACTTTATATTGCCCAAATCAGTGTCGAGTGGGCAGTGTTGAGCGTAACATCACTACCCCTATGAATTGGGACACCCCTTCATGGTTGCACATGGCCAAAGTGGCTGTAGAGTGTAGCTGTCTTACTGGCCACTGCTGAAATTCACCAGCCATTGGCCAGTGTTAATGTCAAGCCCTGCATTCTCATTCTCTCTCTCTCTCTCTCTCTCTCTCTCTCTCTCTCTCTCTCTCTCTCTCGTGCTCCTACATTTTTGAATTGTGCAATAAAGGCATTTTTTAAAACTCTCTCTCTCTCTCTCTCTCTCTCTCTGAGTGGGCGTGGTCGTGAGTGCGAGCTGGAAGTGTGTGACAGCATGAGTGAGTTGTCTCAAACTTTTCTCTTTCTTTTTGTGTTTAAGGTGTTTTTTTGTTAAATAATCTTAAGTTTCGTTGTTTTCTGTAGCTGGGGTGGGGTAGGTGTTCTGGGAGGGGTGGGGGTGGGGGGGTTTCTGCTGCCAGCTTTGCTGGTCAGCATGGTTTTGGAGCGAGGCTCCGGGTTTGAGAAGCTGACACGCCGGCATGCTGTCAAATTGGCTCCGGCTGTCAGCTGTTCGGTGGAAGAATGTAGTTTTGCTGTGGGGGAGATGGTCGGCTATGAAAGTGTCAGGTCGGCTTCCAGAATGAATAATGCCGTGGTAATTTTCCTGGACAGTGTTGAAAAAGTTAATCGGGTGGTGGAGAGCGGAGTGGTAATTAAAGACACAGTAGTTCCTGTTGTATCTCTGATAAATCCCACAAAAAGAGTCACAATATCAAATGTCCCACCGTTTTTAAAGAATGAGCTGTTGGAGAAAGAGCTGTTGAGATATGGGCAGCTTTTGTGCCCCATTAAACACATCCCTCTCGGTTGTAAGTCCCCACATTTGAAGCATGTCATGTCTTTTAGACGACAGGTGTCCAGGCCTTGTATAGAGACATTGAGAATATTCTTAAGATTAATGGTGGTTTGAGTGCTCCTATCAAAGTTGAGAGGGGTGTCCGACAGGGCTGTCCCCTCTCAGGTATGTTGTACTCTCTTGCCATCGAGCCCCTCCTTTATAAACTAAGGCAAGGCCTCACTGGTTTTAAAGCCTCCAACTCTCTGTTTTTAAAGTGTCTGCATTTGCTGATGATGTTGTTGTTTTTATAAGAAATCAAAGTAATGTAGACTACCTTTTAAGAACTGTAAATTTTTTTGGTGAGTGCTCCTCAGTGAGAGTGAATTGGGGTAAAAGTGAAGCTTTAATGATGGGGTGGACTACAAAAAATTGTCCTACCTGGTGGCCTCTCTTGGACACAAGGTGGTTTTAAATAGTTTGGTGTGTTTTTAGGAGATCAGGCTGACATAATGCACGGCTCAGGAGACACACACGCAGGCTCAGGGTAAATTTAACAGCTTTATTCAACAACAGGGATGTGTAGTTGTGTGTCTGTGATATGTAGACGTACTGGTGGTGGACGTCTGTGTCAGGCACGGGGGCAGGAAACCGTTCAGCCGGACAACCCTGGGGAGAGAGCACAGGGAAACGGTAATGGGCACCAAACCAGTACAGGGAATAAATTGGGTTTGTTTGCTTACTTGGCAGGGCAGGTGGCTGGCGTGCACAAGGGCGAGCCCGGGAGACAGCAACCTGGTGCACCTGTGACAGCAGCGGGGAGACGGCGAAGCAGAGGCGAGGTGCGCCGCCGGGAAATCCACCTGTGCACAGGGGAGAGACTGGAAAGACAATGGTAAGGTATGCTTACGCTGTAGATCTTGCTGGAAGACGAGGGGGTTCCTCTGCAGCAAGTTCAGCCTAGGGAATCAGACGGCTTCAGGCCGAAGCCCAGGGCAGAGTGGCTTATATCCCACGCTGCTGATGAGGTGCAGGTGTGTGCGCAGCTGGCGCCGCTGATGAGCGGCGAGTTGTGACACAGGCATTTACTGGGAAAAATTGGGAGCATGTTTTGGAAAAAGTTGAAGGAAGATAAAAAAAAATGGAAATGGGTCTTGTCAAACTTGTCCTTCAGAGGTCGTGTTTTAATCATTAACAACTTGATCGCTTCAATGCTGTGGCATCAACTGTCTTGTGTGGACCCTCCAACCAACCTGCTGGCCACAATACAATCTAATTGTGGACTTTTTCTGGGACCTTCTTCACTGGGTTCCACAGAGCATCCTGTTTTTGCCTAGGGAAGAAGGTGGCCAAGGACTCATCCATTTGGCCAGCAGGGGGGCCCGTCTTTCGCCCGCAGTTCATTCAACAACTGCTGAGTAGCCCTCTTGATCTTGTGTGGAGGCCTATTGCCAGAGCTGTCCTGGCTCGTTGTGGGGGGCTGGGACTAGAGGAGTCATTGTTTTTAATGGACTTAAAGAACCAAAATCTCCCAGAACTTCTTCAGTTTTATCAAAGTGTTTTTAAAATCTGGGGACTTTTTAAAAAGAACTCTTCCCAGGCTTCCTTGTCGCTTTTTTGGCTTTTTTTTTTTTTTTTTATTTAAGTTTTTGTAAAGGGTATACAGGTCGTTACAGCAATGCAGTGTTTACATTTTCATCACATGTTCCCTTATTTTCTGATATCTGACAACATTGGAAGATTAATTCTTACAACACCCCTTTTTTTTTTTTTTTTTAAAGTGAAAGAAAAAGTGAAATTAAAGAGAAAAAAAAACAAAAAACAAATAACAAAAAAAACAAACAAACCAGTAAAAAACAAACAAAAAGAAAAAGTAAGTAAATAAAGATAAAAGAGCATCTGAGTAGGGTTGGAACAAAGAGCGGAACCATTATTGAAATGGTATTTGTCAAAGATTAGATCTAATGGAAGACACATATGCGGTCCAGGGTTGCCAAAAGTTCATGAACCCATCCATGTCCTGTCTCAGTGCGAATGTCAACTTTTCCATCGAGTAAATGTCTTGGATCACGTTAGTCCAATCTTCAGGTGTAGGACAGTCCTTCAACATCCATTTTTTAGTTAGAGCTTTTTTGCTTGCCAATATTAAAACATTGAATAAGTATTTTTCTCCTCGTCTTTCCAGTGAGTCCGGTAGTAAACCCAAATACAAAGTTACAAAAGAAAAGGGAACTGTAATTTTGAATATTTTCCCCAATATTGTCTGTACCTTGGTCCAATATTGGTGGATAACTGGGCATGACCAAAACACATGAAAATGATTTGCAGTCTTTTCACCACACAAGCGCCAACAGTTCAATCCCTTATGGGTAAATTTGTTTTGTGCAGGTGTTCTGAAAAATCTTGCCAAGTTTTTCCATCCAAATTCTCTCCACTGCAGGGATGAGGTACTTTTCCATTGCTGTTTATTTAGCTTTTCCCATATTTCCAGTTGTAAAGTGAAATTCCCCTCTTTTTCCCATCTCTCTTTTATATAAGATGTGTTGTCTCCTTTTAAGTCTTGAAGACCTTGGTATATTTTAGAAATGTATCTGATCCCTGGGATCCCTTTATATGCCATTAAGAAGACCTTCAGAACACCTGACTGGGCCCTTTCCAAAACCTCCTTTTTAAGTATATTGTTTATGTGGTGTCTAAGCTGGAAGAACCTGTAAAGGTCTTGATTTATTAGGCCTTGTTTTTTCAAATCTTCAAAACTTCTTAAGATTTGCCCTTTAAAAAAATCGTAATATTTTATCAGCCCTTTCTCCTTCCACTTTTTAAATCTGGTGTCTGTTTTATTAGGAGTAAAGTCCTGATTATAGGCGATCCATTGCAGAAGTCGATAGGGCTCTTTAGTTTGATTCTCTCTGACTATCTTAAACCAAATTTTTAGCGGGGTCTCTATCCACGGGTTAGTGTTATTCAAAAGCTTAGGTAAGGCATTGTTCCCTATTATCGCCTGTAGGGGGATGTCACTTGTTATTTGGCATTCGATCTCCTTCCATTGTGCAGTGTAGACTGGGTTACATATCTCTACTAAAGTTTTAATTTGTGCGGCTTTAAAGTAGTCCCTGATATTTGGCAGCGCGAGCCCACCTTTGTCTTTGTTTAGCTGTAGGGTTCTATATCTGATTCTAGGTCTCTTGCCCTGCCATATGAATCTTGAGATCCTTCTGTCCAGCTCCTGCCATGTTTTTTTGGGAGGTTCTACCGGTATTGTTTGGAAAAGGTATAGAAGACGTGGAAGTATATTCATTTTGACTGCTTCAATTCTTTGTGTAGTACCCAAGAATGGTATCATATTCCATCTTGCTAGGTCAGATTTTATTTTTGTCACCAGTGGATCATAGTTTAGTGATATAATTTTGTTGAGTTGTTTCGGGATATTGACCCCCAGATATTTCATAGATTCCGACTCCCAGTTAGTTTTGAGTTTGCTTAGTGAATAATGATTTGGGTCATAGTTGAATGTTAAAACTTGGGTTTTATGCATATTTAATTTGTACCCCGATAAATCTCCATACTCTGAAAAAACTGAGGTTAGTTCTGGTAAAGAAGTGTCCGGCTGCCCTAGGTATATTAAAATGTCATCAGCAAAGAGTGCTATTTTATGTTCCTTCTGACCAAGTGTAATACCTTGAATTTTTTGGTTTTGTCTTATCCATTGGCTCAGAGGTTCTATGAAGATTGCAAAGAGCAGTGGAGACAGGGGGCAGCCCTGACGACATCCTCTTTCCAGTTCAAAAGATGATGATAAATTACCGTTAATCCTTATTTTAGCTGTTGGTTTTTTATATAATGCCTGTATAGTTCTAATGAAGTTGTTATGAAAATTGAAACTGGATAAGATTCTATATAGAAAAGACCAGTCAACCGAATCGAATGCTTTTTCAGCATCTAATCCCAATATGACTGCATTTAAGTTATATTTTTTTATATGATGAATTATGTGTAAAGTGCGTCGAATGTTGTCTTGTGTCTGTCTTTGTCTTATAAAACCTGTTTGGTCTAAATGAATTAGGTCTGTCAGTATATTTTCTAACCTTTTGGCAAGGATAATGGTAAAAAGCTTATAGTCCTGATTTAGTACACTGATTGGTCTGTAGTTGGAGCACTCTAGTTTATCCTTTTCAGGTTTAGGTATAACTGCAATGACCCCTTCTCTCCAGGAGGGGGGGATTTCCCCTGTGTGGAGGACATAATTAAATGTTTTCAGGAGGAGAGGAGATAGTTGCTGTTTAAAGGTTTTGTACCACTCTGCTGTATAGCCATCAGCTCCTGGGGATTTGTTAGCTTTAAGTTTCATAATTGCTTTTTCCAATTCTTTAGGATGTATTTCTGACAGTAGTGTTTTATTTTGTGACGCCGTAAGTTGGGGAAGGTTTAATGTGTTTAGGAATGCCTCGGATGCGTTTTTATGTTTTTTGTGGGAGTATAAGTTCTTATAGTAATTCTCGAAGTTTTTAAGAATATCCTGAATTCTGAATTTTATTTCCTTTGATACTGGGTCTCTGATTTTGTAGATTGCTCTTTCTGTTTGATGTTTCCTCAATTTATAGGCTAGCAATTTTGCCGATTTACTGCCTGCTTCATAGTATTTTTGTTTCAGAAATGTAAGTTTCTTCTGGATTTCTATTGTGTAGATCTCATTTATTTGGTTTTTAATTTCCTTAATCTTGAGCGAGTCAGTAGAATGAGTGTTGCCTTTGTGTTCTTTTTCTAGGTTCCTAAGTTCTGACTCTAATGTGGATAGTTTTTCTTGTCTTAGTTTCTTTTGGGTTGCCAGTTTTGCAATAATCTTTCCTCTTATTACAGCTTTACATGCATCCCACAGTATTAAAGGGGATACTTCTCCATTATCGTTATCTTCCAAATATCTGAGAATATCTGATTCCAATTCATCTTTCAATGGTCCTTTCAGGACATTTGAATTTAACCTCCAAGAAAATGTATTATTTGTGTATTTTTGGATATTTAAGTCCATGTAGATCGGACTGTGGTCGGAGAGATCCATCAGTCCTATTTTACATGTTTTTACTCTTCCAATGTCTCTATTAAACATAAAAAAATAGTCAATCCTTGAGTAAGATGAATGTGGAGTTGAGTAAAATGTATAGTCTTTTACACTGGGGTTGAGTTCCCTCCACACGTCACAGATTCCCAATTCTTTTAGTAGCATCCGAGTCTTCCTGTTTTGGGTGTTATTTTGATGTGGGGAATTACCAGAAGCATCCCAGTATGGATTCAGTCTAAGATTGAAGTCCCCACCACATATCACTAAACCTTGAGCTTTAGTTATCATTAGGTCGAATACATTTTTATAAAATTTCCAGTTAGCCCCTGGGGGAGCATACACATTCAGCAGGGTGATATCTTCTCCCTCTAGCCGCCCAGTTACCAAACTGTATCTCCCTTCTTTATCTTTGTGTTCTGATTTTTTTTCAAATGTAATTTTGGTTGATATCAATGTCGCTACTCCCCTCCTCTTCCCTGATTTATATGAAGATGAAGAGATCATTTTAAACCCTTGTCTACTGAGTTTATTGTGTTCCACGTCTGTTAGGTGGGTTTCTTGTAAAAATATTATTCCTGCTTTGTCTTTTTTCATTTTGCCTAGAATCTTGGATCTTTTAACTGGATTCAGGATTCCTTTTACATTATATGAAATTATTTTGGTTACACCCTGTTTCTCCATTGTGTTGTTTTGTTTAGTATAACTGTGAGGTGGCCCTCTTTTGTGCTACTCAGAAACTGAAAGAACATTAAAAACAAGAAAAACATTAAGAACATAGTGTAAAAAACTTTAAAACAAAAAGCTGTCATAAGAACTTCCTGAGCTGAGGTCTTTTTAAAGACCCTGTAAGAGCCTTGATGGAGTGAAGGCTCTGAGGGAAATTCCTCAAACTCTGTTACGTGTTGAGGGCCCTCTCTTACCACTGAAAGTAGTCCCATGCTTTTAACGTGAGTTTCAGAACCCAATCCAAACTTGTAATGATTTTTTTTTTTTTTCCTTTTATGCCTAAACCCTGTGAAATTGTGTGCACCCTCCCACCCCCATCACATCAAACATTCACGCAAAAACAGTATTTGTTAGTATGAGGAGAACATGTGGATTATTGTCACATTTCTATTTTAACAAGTTTTTTTTTTTTTTTTTATTACAAAGACTTATTTGTTTCAAATAATATGATTGTTCCATGAAATGTTTTACCACATGCTGAATATGCATCTCCTTTAATGTTTGTTACCTTGTATGAGGGGGGTTGGATGTGCGGATTGATTCTAGAGAAAAGAAGAAAAAAAAAAAAAAAAAGGTCGCTATTCCAACCTGAAAACGGATAGTTTATCCGCGACGCTCTGGTGCTGGGTTTCCCGCTGCTGGTCCGTGGATTTTGAGGGTCTTTGTGTTGTCCATGTTTGCGCTTTGATCTTCTCACTCGGGTCTGCTGCGGGTTTAAATACCGTTACCGGGAGCCCTCTTTTCGCCATGTCAGCTGTTGCTTCTTCCGCCGAATTATAGAGGCACGTTTCATTGCCGTAGAAGACCCTTAACTTCGCAGGAAATGGTGTCTGAAAGCGCAATTTCTTCTCTCTTAACACCTTTTTCGCATCATTGTATTCCCTGCGCTTTTTAAGGACCTCCGGGGCGTAATCGTGTTCCACGTAGACTTTTCTCTCCTGGTGCATAAATCCTTTTTTCTGCCAGGCCAGTCTTACAACCTCTTGTTTTATTTTGAAATTGGAAAATCTTACCAACACCGAACGTGGGGGCGCTTCCGCCGCCGGCCTAGCGGCTAATGAACGATGTGCCTTTTCTATCTTCAAGTCGGTGGTTTGTGGAATATCCAATTTCTCTCTTAGTAAGGATTCCACGCATTCTGCCATTGAGTTAAAACCATTTTCGGTTCCTTCTATCAGACCATGAATTCTTATGTTGTCTCTTCTTTGTTTTCCTTCTTGGTCGGTTAGCTTAGCCTCTATAGCTGCTTGTCTTTTGCGTAGGTCTAGCACAGAATCTTCGAGCACTTTTATTCGATCCTCTGTTTCCAAGATTCGGTTCTCGGCCTGGTCCACTCTGCTGTTTGTCCTTTTCAATTCTTCTCTGAATTCCCGAAATTCGGCCGTAACATCTCGGCGAAATCGTCGTAGCTCCTCAAATAGTGATTTCAGGCTAACCCTTTTGTTAGCTATCACCAGTTCCTCGTCTTCTGAACGGAGATCTTCCAGTTCGGATTCTCCGGCCGATACGTGTCCTGGCCTGGAGAATTTCAGTTTCTTCTGTTTTCCTTTAGACATGATGATTTTGTCTTTTGATTTTCACTCCTCCAAAAATCCATTAAGTTTGATTTTCAAGGTGTTATCCTGGATTGGGTCTGAGAGCTTCAGTGTTAAGCTGCAGTCGCCATGGCGTCCAGACCGGAAGTCCGCTTTTTTGGCTTTTAAAGGAACCACTTGTGTTTGGGACCCGTTTTGATGTAGGCAATGTTTTAGGACCTTCTGTTTTAAAGAAATTCCTTTCTGCAAAGGTTACAACACTGGGACACTTGGTAGATTTACAGTATGTGGTCCTAACATGGACAAAACTGTTCCCCTGTGCTCGGCTCTTGGCGTTTCTTCAGTCAGGGTTATAATAAACTTGCTGAAAGATTGAAGAGACCGCCTCTCCACAGAAGAACACTCCATTGTCATTGCCATTGTTTTACACTGCAAAGATTCTGTGTAAACTGCCGATGAGCCTTTTCCTTTTATTGTTTTATTTCCTGATTTTAAAGATGGCACTGCTGTGTTTTAAAACTCTGAACCCATTAACATTTGTGACTCTTCTGGTAAAAAGATGTATGGACTCTTGGTGAAAGTTCTAAATGTGAATAAATTAAAAGGTCTAGCTGATACACCACGGAGGAAACACCTGGGTTTGGGTTCAGAGGTGAGGCCTGCCTGGAGAGCACTCTATAAACCACCATTAACTAAGAAGGTTGAAGACCTGCAATGGTGAGTTTTACATGGTGCTGTGGCTTTAAATGCTTTTATCTCTATTTTAAACCCAAATGTTGAGAGTTGTCCATTTTGTCCTCAGAAAGAGACTGTGTTCCATTGTTTTCTGGACTGTAACAGACTGCAATTGTTTTTCTGGGGAAGCTGTTTTATCTGTTTGGAGAAGTCTTTTCCCTGCAGATTTTTATCTTGGGTTTTCCATGCAGACAGAGAAGCAAGAAAAAAAAAGTCAACTGTTAAATTTCATTCTGGGTCAGGCTAAAATGGCTATTTATGTAAGCAGAAAAAGAAAAGTGGAACAAATGCTTGATTGTAATGTAAAAGACATGCTGGTAAACATGATCAGGACTCGATTAATGATTGATTATAATTACTATCATTTGATGCAAAATGTGGGAACTTTTGAGGCTATGTGGTGCTTTAAGCATATCCTGTGTTGTGTTAAGGAGGGGAAACTTACCTATGGTGTGGCACTGATTGAGAAGCAAATTTTTGTTTGAGTTGTTTTGGCTTAGATGCTTGTGTCTTTGATTTCTTGTCAGTGAATTAATTTACTTTTCATTGCTCCTTTTAGTTGGAGTGATTTTCTGTTGAACTTGTGACAATAAAGGTGTGTTGAAAAATCAAAATCTCTCTCTCGCTCTGAAAATTGTCCTTCCACAGAATTTTTCCAGCATCCATCCATCTTCTTCTGCTTAATCCTTTTTGGGTTGCGGGGGGGGGGGGGGGGGGGGGGGGGCGGGGCTGGAGCCTATCCCAGCATCTTTGGGCGAGAGGCAAGGTACACCCTGGACAGCAATGACTACAAATTCTGAAAGCCGTCTATCATTTGACAGATTACATGGAGGGTGATCTAATTAAAGTCAATTAAAATGATAGATAACAGATTGACAGAATTTTACAAGCCTGTCTGAGAAAATGACATTAAAAAGTGTAGTGCAACCTGTGATGTAGAGTATTGGCCTTTTTCAGGTTTTCAACTCAGATGCAGTTCTGACAGACAGTCACCAGATGGCAGTCTTTATTAAATGTTTCATAACACTGTGTCGATCATGAAGCAATTGTCTCAAAGTTGCTCACTGTTTAATGAGGCCTCAGTTTTAACATCACTAGTGAGATCGAGACAGGTGATCCGCTGTGGCGACTCCTAAAGGGAGCAGCCGAAAGAAGAAGACTCATAAAACTGCAAATAGAGAACAATGACTTCAGTTCTGAGTTCCATCCATCCATCCATCTTCTATTACTTTTTCGGAGGTCTGGGTCACAGAGGCAGCAGTTCAAGCAGAGAAGCCCAGACTTCCCTCTCCCCAGCCACCTGCTCCAGCTCTTCAGAGAGGATACTAACTAACTAACTACTAACTAACCTGCACTTATATAGCGCTTTTCTAGTCACAAAGACCACTCAAAGCGCCTTCATTAATACTAACCCTCTATTCTAAGGGCCCATAGGAAACAGATATCTAGGGACAATTTAGAACAGCCAATTAACCTAACATGCATGTTTTTGGCATGTGGGAGGAAACCGGAGAAATCCCGGAGTAAACCCACGCAACACGGGGAGAACATGCAAACTCCACACAGATCACTGTTGGTCGGGGGCTGGGATCGAACCCACGATCCCACGATCCCCACAATCCCCCGGCCAAGGGTAAACTGTGCTGCCGCAGTGCTAACCACTGCGCCACCGTGCAGCATACCAAAGCATTCCCAGACCAGCTGGAAGACATAAGTCTCTCCAGCGAGTTCTGGGTCTGCCCCGGGGTCTCCTCTCAGAGGGATGTGCCCGAAACACCTCAAGTGGGAGGCGTCCAGGAGGCATCCTGATCAGATGCCCATACCAACTCAACTGGCTCCTTTCAATGTGAAGGAGCAGCAGTTCTACTCCGAGCCTTTCCCAGATGACTGAGCTCCTCACCCTATCTCTGAGGGTGAGTCCAGCAATCCTACGAAGAAAGCTCATTTCAGCCGCTTGGATCCGTTATTTCGTTCTTTCGGTCATTACCTAAAGCTCATGACCATAGGTGAGGGTAGGAACGTAGATTGACTGGTAAATCGACAGCTTTGCCTTAGAGCTTAGCTCCCTCTTCACCACAACAGACTGGTACAATGTCTGCATCACTGCAGATGTTGCTCTGATCTGTCTGTCAATCTCTTGCTCCATTCTCCCATCACTCGTGAATAAGACCCCAAGATACTTAAACTCCTCCACTTGGGGCAGGAGGTTGTCCCCAACCCGGAGAGGACAATCCACCTTTTTCCAACTGAGGACCATGGACTCAGCCTTGGAGGTAGATTCTCATCCCAGCCGCTTCACACTCAGCGGCAAACCATCCCAGTAAGACCTGTAGGTCATTGCTGGATGAAGCCATCAGGACAACATCATCTGCAAACAACACAGATGAGATCCTGTGGTCACCAAGCATGACACCCTCCATTCTCTGGCTGTGCCTGGAAATCCTGTCCATAAAAATTATGAACAGGATCGGTGACAAAGGGCAGCCCTGACTGAATCCAACTCTCACTGGGAATGAGTCCGACCGAGTGTCGGCAATACGAACCAAACTCTCACAACAGTTGTACAGGTAACCGAATAGCTCGTAACAACAAGCCCAACATGCCATACTTCCGAAGCACCCCCCACCAAAAAAAAAACAAAACAGGAGGTACGTGTTCGAATGCCTTCTCCAAGTTCACAAAACACATGTATACTGGTTGGGCAAATTCCCACGAACCCTTGAAGATTCTCGAGAGGGTTAAGAGCTGGTCCGATATGCCATGGCCAGGATGAAAACCACATTGCTCCTCCTGAATCCAAGGTTCAACCAACAGCCGGACTCTCCCCTCCAGTACCTTGGCATTGACCTTCCAAGGGAGGCTGAGTGTGAGCCCTCTAAAGTTGGAGCACACCCTCCGGTCCCCTTTTTTGAAGAGAGGAATCACCACCTTGGTTTGCCATGCCAAAGGCACTGCCCCTGACCTCCACACAATGTTGCAGAGGTGTGTCAACTATAACAGCCCTACAACATCCAGGGCCTTAAGGTACTCAGGGCAAATCTCGTCCACCCCCGAGGCCCGGCCACCAAAAAGATTTTTAACCACCTTGGCAACCTCAGCCCCCGTGATAGGTGAGTTGTCCCCCTCGTTCACAAGCCCTACTTCCTCTGTGGAAGGCGCATCAGTGGGATTGAGGATATCCTTGAAGTATTCCTTTCACTGCCTGACGATATCCCCAGTTGAAGTCATCAGTGCCCCATCCACACCATAGACAGTGTGGACAGGGAGCTGCTTCCCCCTCCTGAGCTGCCGGACAGTTTGCCAGAATCTCTTTGAGGCCGACTGAAAGTCTTGTTCCATAGCCTCACCGATCTCCTCCCATACCTGAATTTTTGCTTCAGCAATCACCCGAGTTGCACTCCGCTTGGCCTGCCGGTACACCTCAGCTGCTTCGGGAGTCCCACAAGCCAACCAAGCTTGATACGACTCCTTCAGTTTAATGGCCCCCCTCACCACTGGTGTCCACCACTTGGTTCAGGGGTTGCCACCACGAGCTGCCCCGACAACCTTGCAGCCGCAGTTCTGGGCCACCGCTTCAACAATGGAGATAGAGAACATGGCCCATTTAGACTCCTTGTCTCCAGACTCCCTCGGAATGTGGTTGAAGTTCTTCTGGAGGTGGGAGTTGAAGACCTCCCGGACAGGGGCCTCAGCCAGACATTCCCAGCACACCCTCACTATATGTTTGGGTCTACCAGGTCTGAATGGCATCCTCCTCTGCCATCGGATCCAACCCACCACCAGGTGGTGATCAATTGACTGCTCTGCACCTCTCTTTACCAGAGTGTCCAAGACATATGGTCGCAGGTCTGATGACACAATAACAAAATCAATCATCAACCTGTGACCTAGGGTGTCCTGGTGCCAGGTGCACATATGGACACCCTTATGCTTGAACATGGTGTTCGTTATGGACAAACTGTGGTTAGCACAGAAGTCCAATGACTGAACACCACTCAGGTTCAGATCGGGCAGGCCATTCTTCCCAATCACACCCCTCCAGGTTTCACTGTCATTGCCCACGTGCACATTGAAGTCCCCCAGTAGGACAATGGAGTCTCCAAGAGGAGCACCCTCCAGCACTCCAGAGACTCCAAAAGGGGTGGGTACTCTGAACCATCATTTGGTGCATAGGCACAAATGATGGTCAGGACCTGTTTCCCAACCTGAAGGTGAAAGGAAACAACCCTTTTGTCCACCGGGAAAAACTCCTATATAGAGGCAGCAAGGTGGGGGGGGGGGGGGTACAAGAATACCCACCCCTGCTCGTTGCCTCTCGCCCGGGGCAACTCCAGAGTAGACCAAGCTCCTGCCCCTCTCCAAGAGACTGGTTCTGGAATCAGAGCTGTGTGTTGAAGTGAGGCTGACTATATCTAGCCAGTATCTCTCAACCTCATACATCAGCTCAGGCTCCTTCCCCACCAGAGGTGACATTCCACGACCCAAAAGACAGTTTAGGAAGCTTGGGATCAGACCGCCAAGGTCTCTCCGCCTTTGACCACCACCTGATCCACATAGTACCGGACCCCCATGGTCCCTCCTGCAGGTGGTGAGCCCACTGGAGGGCAGACCCATGTAACTCCTTTGGGCTGAGCCTGGCCACCAGACGCTAGCCATCAAGCCCCTCTCCCAGACTTTGCTCCAAGGTGGGGCCCCGGTAAACCCATACCAGGTGGGATACATGGAATTCTTGTTCTAACATTCATCATGAGAGTCTGTTGGATCGTTCTTAGTCTGGCCCTTCAGCAAGGACCAGTTCATGGATCGTCCCCTCATGGATCGTCTCCTTATCGTAGTGGGGCGTTTGCGTGCCCTAGTGATCCCAGGAGCTATGCTGTCCGGGTCACCCAAGACAAACTGGTCCTGGGTGAAGAGCCAGACTAAGAACGATCCAACAGACTCTCATGATGAATGCTAGAACAAGGATTCAGTTCTGAATTTAAAAAAAAAATAAAATAAAAGTAATGAAATAAAATTCACTGAAATGACTAAAGATGCAGTCATTTCTATTATTCATTCATTCATCTTCTTCCGCTTAATCCTTTTCGGGTCACGGGGGGGCTGGAGCCTATCCCAGCATCTTTGGGCGAGAGGCAGGGCACACCCTGAACAGATCGCCAGTCCATCGCAGGGCCAACACAGAGAGACAGACAACCATTCACTCTCACAGTCATATCTACGGACAACTTAGAATCCCCAGTTTTGATGCCAATTAACCTAACTTGCATGTTTTTGGCATGTGGGAGGAAACCGGAGAAATCCCGGAGTAAACCCACGCGGACACAGGGAGAACATGCAAATTCCACACAGATCACTGTTGGTTGGGGGCTGGAATCGAACCCAGGATCCCCCGGCCAAGGGTGAGTTGCTGTGCTGCCGCAGTGCTAACCACTCCGCCTCCACGCTGCCCACTTTTTTTTGAATTGGTGAAATCTAATTCAGAATACCACCAAACACATTTGAGCTACAGTACAGTTTTTTTCCACAAATGTACTCAAGTAAAAAGTACCCTGCAATAAAACTACTAACAAAAGTACAGTTTAAAAAAAAAGACATCACTTAACAGCATGTACTTGAGTTACTACTCACCACACAAGCCGAGTATGTTGTGACGTTGCAAGGGTTCACACAGTAAGGAGAGATGACTGTGATGAAACAGGCTTTATTTATACACACCCTCACAACACAGAATGGAGGGGAGGTCATTTATACAGACCCCCATCTCACATATGGTGACCCAACACATGATCTATCACATACAGGGAAGCAACGCCAACTGGCCTTATAACACAGTTATAATGGCACAGCAATAACAGAACACACGAATAATAATCCTCCATGGCGCAAGCATGCCGGGAGAATCCCCACCCCCTTATTACAGCCCCGACGTTACACTGTACCCCCCCCCCCCCCGACTGGTTTCTGTCCCCAGAATAATAAAGTCCAACTCAAAAGTCCAACACAAATCTGTCCAGGTGCCGGGGCGGCCACCACTGTCGGCGACCAGCACGCACAGGCCTATTATTGTCCATTCGTGCCTCGGCCAGAGTATCTGGTCAGGATGAAGCCTCCGGCTCGACCACCTGCAGGGCAGATGGCTGGTACAGGGCGAGATGGCTACGGTGAAGCACCACAACCCGGTTCCTTTTCTGCAGCCACACCCTGTACACTACATCTGACAGTCTCTGTAGGACCACGCACAGTCCCGACCAATGGCTCGCCAGTTTTGGCGACAGTCCCCTTTTGCGCTCCTGGCAGAAAACCCAGACTCGATCCCCTGGTGCAAAGTCCCTCCCCTGGCAGCAGGAGTTGTATGCCCGCTTCTGCCAACTCTCTGCTGCTGCCAGGGCCTCCCAAGCCAGTTCGTGCACCGTGTGAAGTTCTTTCAAGCAAAACAAATAATCCAGCCCTGGTTTGCCCTCCACCTTTGGCTTGGGGGGAGGGGGGGCAAACATCAAATCCACTGGTGTGAGCAGCTCGTGTCCAAACATCAGCACTGCAGGAGTGCACCAGGTGGATTCCTGTGCTGCCGTCTGGTACGCCCACAGAACAATGGGCAGATGTAGGTCCCAGTCTCGCTGGTGCTGGTCCACTAGGATGGCGAGCTGGGTGGTTAGGGTCCGACTGAAACGTTCGACCAGGCCATCGCTCTGTGGATGTAGTGGGGTGGTCCGGGTCATCCGGATGCCCAGCCACCAGCAGACCTCCCCGAAGACCTCTGCCTTGAAGTTCCGTCCCTGATTGCTGTGCAGCTCCTCCGGTGCACCGAACTGACAAAACATCTCATCCACCAGCTTGGATGCTGTGGTGGCAGCGCTCTGATCAGGGACCGCATACGCCTCTGGCCATTTGGTGAAGTAATCCATTGCGACCAGCATGTAGCGGTTCCCCTGATCCGTGGTCAGGAAAGGGTCCAGAATGTACACTCCTACCCGCTTCCACCCGGTACTGCTGCAAGGGGGTGTGGGATTGTTGAGTTGGCCCTTTCTGAGCCATGCAGGTGTTGCAGTGGTGGACATGGAGCTCTACGTCCTGGCGACATCCGGGCCAGTGGAACCGGGCTCGAAGATGCTGCAAAGTCTTCATCACCCCAAAGTGCCCCGCCCCCACCGACCCGTGGACCAACTGGAGCACGTTGGGGCGGAGCCGTCAGGGAACCAGCAACTGCCAGACGTGATGCTGCCCAGCTGGAGCCTGCCACTGCCGATACACAACACCCTCGTGACAGCGGAGATTGGCCCACTGGGAATGTAGAGCCTTGGTCTCTGGGTCCAGCGCGGACACAGCCTCCCAGGTGGGCCGCTGGCCTGCGTCCAGCCACTGCTAAACCTGGGAGATGACCGGATCTCTATCCTGCTCACTATGCAGCTGCTGCGCGCCGAGGGCCTCCGTGATGTCATCGCTGGGGAGAGCTAACTGATTATCTGAGGAGGAGCTGTGCACCGCTGTGTTATTCCTGCTCACAGCAGTCCGGAGAGCAGCAGCCCGTGGGACGGCTTGGTCTTGGTCCTCTGCCCGCTGGCAGTGCTGACAGTCCTTCGCAGCACAGGGACGCTGAGACAGCGCGTCAGCATTGGCAAGGAGGCGGCCTGCCCGATCTGAAAATCATAATCCTGCAGTGCCTCCAGCCATGTCGCCAACTGTCCATCTGGCTCTTTAAAATTCAGTAGCCAGGCCAGGGAAGCATGATCCGTCCTAAGCTGAAACCTCCCCCCGTACACATATGGGTGAAAATGACGAAGCCCCTGGATGACAGCCAACAGCTCTCGGCTAGTAACAATAATTCCTTTTGGCTCTGCTGAGAGTGCAGCTGAGAAAAGCAACTGCCTGCTCTCCATGTTCTCCCTCCTGGGATAACACTGCCCCGATGCCCTGGTTGCTGGCGTCCGTGTCCACGATGAAAGGGTGGTTTGGGTCGGGATACTGCAGGGTGGAGGCGCCGATGAGCGCCAAGCGAAGCCGGGAAAAAGCAGCAGCACAGTTCTCACTCCACTCAAACATGCGGCCCTTCTGTGTCGGCTGATGCAGTGGGCTGGAGATGGTGGCAAAATCCTTCACAAATCTCCTATAAGACAGGTTCCGGTTCCGCCGGACCGGTGGCGCCACACGAGTAGGCTGCCCGTTGCAACAGCCTTTTTTTTTTTTTTTTATCTTCCTTCTTCTTTCTACACCTTTCACTCTGTATATATATCACGGACGCACGGATCGCCCCGGGGGTCTCCCGGGTCGGCGGACGGAGCCACGGTTTGCAGCGGGAGACGCTACAGCGGGGAGGAGCTAGTGCTAGCTAGCACTTGGCCGCCGCCCGGTGCTAATGGGAAACTCGACATACCGGGAGCTGTAGCGAAAACGACGCGGGTGCCGGGCTGGAGTTTAGGCGGCGTGCAAGAAATATAAGACAGAATAATAAAGAGCGATGGCAAGAACCAAGCAGACCGCCCGTAAAATCTACTGGAGGAAGAAGCCCCTCAGGAGACAGTTAGCCACCAGGGCTGCTCGGAGAGGCGCTCCGGCCACCGGCAGAGTGAAGAGGCCTCGCCGTCACAGGCCCGTGGCTCTGAGAGAGATCCGTCGCTGCCAGAAATCCACGGAGCTGCTCATCCGTAAGCTGCCCGTCCAGCGCCTGGTGAGGGAGATCGCTCAGGACTTCAAGACCGTCCTGCGTTTCCTGAGCTTCGCCGTCATGGCTCTGCAGGAGACCAGCAAGGCCCACCTGGTGGTCTCTTCTTTGCTAAGGGGGTCACCATCATGCCCAAAGACTTCCAGCTGGCCCGCCGCATCCGCGGAGAGAGAGCTTAGACTTTCTGCTGCACATTCACCAACCAACCATAATGCTCTGCACTGTGTGTCTATATATATACATTTATAGTAATATGGACATATGTTTACTAGATGTTGTTTTTTCTTGCCTTCTGATTGTTGCTCTGAGTGTTGCTATCCCTGTGCTGTTGCAATCCTGGAATTTCCCCATTGTGGGACTAATAAAGGCTTATCTTATCTTATCTTATAATAGGAGGCCAGTCCAAGAAAACTCCGTAGCTGTCCTACATCCCGCGGCACCGGCCAGTTTTTCACCGCTGCTACTTTCTCTGGATTGGTGGCAACTCCCGCTGCGCTGACGACATGGCCCAGGAAGGCAGTTTCTCGCCAAAATAAGTGGCATTTCCATGGGTGCAGCCACAGCCTGGCCTGTCGGATGGCGTCTAATACTTCCCGGAGGTTGGACAGGGTGCCATCAGTCAGCTGCGTGAACCAGCAGGTCAACCAGGTAAACAATGCAGCGGCTCCAGGGCACATGAGCCAACACTCACTCCGTCAGATGTTCAAAGGTGGCCGAGGCATTGCAAAGTCCAAATGGCATCACCTTGAACTTCCACAGTCCCTGCCCGATGGAGAATTCTGTTTTCTGGCGGGCCTCCGGTGACAGCGCTACCTGCCAATAGCCGCTGCAGAAGTCCAGCGAGCTGAACCAGCTGGAGCCAGTGATGTAATCCAGCACATCATCAATGCAGGGCAGAGGGTAGGAATCCTTGCAGGTGACGTCATTCAGGTGCCAGTAATCCACGCAGAACCGCCACGAACAGTCCTTCTTAACCAGAACCACCGGCACTGCCCAGGGGCTGCTGGAGGGTTCAGTAACATCCGCCTCCAGCATTTCCCGTATTTTTTGTTCTACCACTACCCGCCTTGAAAAAGGCAGATGGTGGGGGCGGAGCTGGATTGGCCTGGTCTCACCGGTGTTGATCTGGTGCTGTTCCAAGCTGGTTTGGGTGCACTCCTCATCCTTGGCAGCGAAGACATCAATGTAGCAGTCCAACAGCTCCCGCAGCTGGCATCTCTGTTCTGATTCTAGTCCACTGCAGCTCTGCTGGAACAATTCCTCGACCACCTGCTTTGTTTCTGTTGACACACTGACCCGCTCCGCTGTCGCCCCGTCCCTTGCTATCTCTATCGGCGATTACGCTCCCTCTACTCATGCTGGTGGCGCTGCTGTGTTCAGTTCTGGCAGCAACCCGCCCGGTTCGGACCGTTCTGGTGGCCTCTCAATCATGCAGGCCCCCGGGTTCCTCCTCTGGGTCCCGCTGCAGAGTTTGATGGTCCGAGCCCCCAGCAGGAGCGACGATCTGGCGGTGTCAATTGTTGTGCCCCATACTGCGAGCAGGTCGAGTCTAATAATGCAGGGATCTTGAATGTCAGCCAGCCAGAACTGGTGGTTTGTATTCTGGCAAGCCACCCCCACCACAAGAACTCTCCGTCCTCCCAGTCTGGCGCACTCACCGGTGGCTGTGGTGATGCAGCGCCTGGTGGGTTCCCACCCCTGCGGTCCTGCCTTGTCTGTACTGGGCAGCACTCCGGGTCGGACCAGGGAGATGGTAGAACCTGTGTTGATCAGGGCCTGGATCGGCGTGTTGTCCAAGCTGCATGGTAGGTATATCCCTAGTGGGTGTCCAATTCGGCCCAAACGTGGTGACAGTTCATTGGGGAAAATGTCTGTGGGAGGTGGCAGGTCCCCGTCCATACCACCTCGCTCTAGTTTAAAGTTGCAAGAGGGCGGTTTGTCGCGGGGTGGGTGCCGGGCAGTACCGTGCAATGTGTCCTGGCTCCCCGCAGCAGAAGCATCCTTCCTCGCACCACCGTTGCCGTCTTCTCACTGGCTGCGCCGCTGTGGTCCAGCGCAGTTCCTCCTCCTCGCTCTCAGCTGTGGCCTGGAAGGCTGTCTGCCTCGGCGCTGATGCATCAGCTGCATAATCCATCAGTGGTCCCATCTGCTCCACTTCTGCCACACCCGTCTCCCAGCTGCTCTCGGTGTGAATCCGGATGTGGTTCAGGAGCTGGGCCAGGTGGAGCCTCCAGATGAAGTGCTGGAGGGCGAGCTTCTCCACCGCCCCTGGCTCGAAATCCAGGGTAGCTACACCACGTCAGCAGCCTTATGTCCGGCATGTAGGCTCCCAGGCTCTCTCGGCTGCCTCACCAGCGGTTGGCCAGCTGTTCCTGGTTGTGCTCAGCGTTGGCTGCTCTCCCAAACCACCTCCGGAACGCTCCTTGTAGCGCTGGACAGCTGTGACGTTCCTTGGGCCGGAGGTCAGACAGCATGCGGAGAGCCAAACCCTCTAGGGCCAGCATGACCTGCACAGCAGTCTCTTCGGGTGTCCAGTTGTTCAGCGCAGCAGCCAGCTCAACCTGGACCAGATAGTCGTCCAGCAGGGTTTCGCTGTCAAAGCGAGGGAGTTTGGCCCGTTGGCAGATTGGTGGGACAGTCGCCTCTTGGTCGATCGCCGCCCCTGGTCGCAGTGGAATTGCTGGCCCGTCCTGCCCTGAAAAGGGCGGGAAGTGGGGCCGGTTTGCTCTGCTTAGCCCGCTCTGCCTTGAGAAAGGCAGAAGGTGGGGTATGGTGGCCCCGTCGGGTCCACTGCTCCATTCATCCCGGCGAGCAGCTCCGGGGGTCGGTGTATCAGCTCTGTTGTCCATCTCCAGCTGAGCAATGAGCTGCTCAAGCTGCTGAATCTCTGTCCCAATTCTGGCTTCCATCTTCTCCGTGATCCCACTTCTGACACAAGCGTGACGTTGCAAGGGTTCACACAATAAGGAGAGATGACTGTGATGAAACGGGCTTTATACACACCCTCACAGCACAGAATGGACTGGAGGTCATTTACACAAACCCCCATCTCACTTACAGTATGGTGACAACACATGATCTACCACATACAGTGAAGCAACGCCAACTGGTGTTATAACAGTTATAATGGCACAGCATTAACAATTACAACACACAATAACAGTCTTTGAATCCTCCACGGTGCAAGCATGCCTGGAGAATCCCCGCCCCCTTATTACAGCCCCGACGTTACAATGTGTAACATCAGTTTTGAACAGACCTAGGCTATACAGATGTATGAACAGCCAATCAAAGGCTCCTAGTGAATTTGGGGGGGGTGTTTATCAGATAAGCATGAATGATTCTGAAGACATGCAGCTGAAAAAATTACCACTCAGTTCACTGAGTTACTGTCTGTGCCTTTCATCAAACCGAACCTAAACCTCGTATTCATTCTAGGTAAATGACTTCATTTTGCACATTTTTATTGAAGAATATTTGGTACAAAATAGCCCTGATCTACAACTGGCTGGAGCAACACTCGATCTTATTTAAACCAGACTGCCAATTATGGAGTAACACATTCCGGCCTTACGAAGTCACCCTAAGAAGTACTCCAATCTCCTGACTGTTGACCTTAAGCATCCTAAATGCAGACCCAACTAGGATGTGCTTAAGGTCAAGGTCAATGGCCTACATAATGTTTTTCATGAAAACAAACGCCCAGATCTCCTGACCTTTGACAATAACCTTGATCTCACCCTAGATGCTGACCTACATGAAGATCCTTGTGAGTTTGGTTAGAATCGAGGTTATAGCCTTGGAGTACTTTTTCTTTAAAAAAAAAAAAAAAATCCTAAGTGCCCAGATCTCCTGACCTTTGACCTTGAGCACAACCTGGATGCAGACCCACCTGCGGTTCATTGAGTTTGGCAAACATCGAGGCAATTTCTCTGAAATCATAAGTAATCTCCTGACCTTTGACGCTGGGCACAACCTGGATGCAGACTGCACTGAAGATCATTGAGTGAGTCTGGTGACCATCGGTGCAAATGTTTAGTAGGGATTCCCATTTAACATGGACAGCCAGACTGACAGACAACGGACACCACGTCATTGCGTTACCTCTTTTCAGCTTTGCTGGAATTGGCCAATAACCAAAAGGCAACAAAGCTGCTTAATTTTACCAGACGTGTTTTGTTCCACTGGGCACCAAATGATGGAGCTCATTTAGTTACAATATATTTAAGAGAAGAACCATGCCTACAGTGAAGTGGGTGAAAAAACAAAAATCACAAATTTGGCCTTTATGCATTTTCCATTGGTAGAGTAAGCACAAGTCTTGCTAATTTTGTTTTAAATTTTCAATAAAAACAACACTCTATAACACCATTATTAAGTCTCTAAGAGACTTGCTTCAATGTTATTGGAGATTGGGGTGAATTTAGAGGGCTGTTTAATCACTTTAAGCCTGACCAAAAAAAAAAAAAAAAAAATCCTAATAGTCTTACAATATGATGTAACAAGAGACAATTCTTACACTGTGTGGAGAACAGATTAAGAGCACCGTTACATTCACACATGACACTCGGAGAAAAAGGTCAATTCTTTATTCCTTTTTCCTGGAAGAGATAGGCCAACATGTGCAGCCTAATTATCAACATTTCATATGCATGGAAAGGTGATCATTTCCCAGTTGGTGTTCACAGTGTCCCCATAAAAGATTCATCTGCTCTCCATGTACTAATATTTTTAAGCAGGACTAAACGGACCACAATCTATAATTTTATTTATGTGTAAAGTCCAGGAGTTTATTGGTCTGATTATTTCCCTCAAAATCGTCACAAAATTTCATTCACACTGACAGACGACTGAGCAAGACTGAAATTGCACAGACATGGTCTAAATAAAAATAATAAAAATAAAAACTACAAAGATGACCATGTTTGCTCCTTTCCCGAAAAGCAGATCAAGTAGCAAATTCCTGTTGGTCTGGCACCAGCAGTCAGTCTTTAAAGATCCAGTGATTTAAAAAAAAAAAGATTTTGGATCTGCTTATGCTTGAATGGTGCTCTTGGCACTGAAGGCCATGTAGTAGACCAGGATACCAATCAGGGCTGCCACCACTTCTGTAGACACCCATGGGCCACTCCATGCACCCTGCAGTATGGGGAAAATATATTTGAAAAAAGTTTAGAGAAAGGACAAATAAACAGATGTTTACTATCCACATCATCAAGATGACATAAGATAAGCCTTTATTAGTCTCACAATGGGGAAATTACAGGATTGCAGCAGCACAGGGATAGCAGTACTCACAGCAAGTATAAGCTGGTTTCATACACTAACTTACAAAAAGTTAGGGATATTTGGCTTCCGGGTGAAATTTATGGAAAATGTAAAAAGTTCACGCTACAGTGTTATATCATGAAAGCAGGGCATTTAAAGTAGAAGCATGCATGGTGATTTCCTCATCTCAAACAACTTATTGAAACAAAAGCAAACAACAGTGGTGGGTGTGGGGAGACTTGAATAACGAAACCGAATTGTCTTTCATTCCAGTTTATTCAAGTAATCATTCCACTGTCTGCTCTCATTCTTGAGCAGCGAACAAAGAGAGTGAACACACCAAAGTTCTCTCATTTAAACATTCTGACATCAAACCATTTCCCTCGCGGGGGAAATCACACATCTCTCTCAAAATCTCTTTATCCACATTCATTAGCCTTTTATTTACATAACTCCCCCTTCTCTCTTCTCGAGCCTCAGTGGTCAGGAAGTCTTCTGTCCCCTGGCCTCCGCAGGGGGTCCAGGCTCTGTGGCTCCGCACCGCAGGGGGCTGGCTCGCCATCGTGGTTAAATCACATATGCAGTGTCCAACATATACATGTCTCACAACACAGCCATATAACCCCCCCCAAACGATGAAGAACAGACTAATTCCTAAAATTAAACAGCACCTTACTCACTACTGAATAATCAACACCAACATTCAGTCTGTGCGCCGCTTGGGCTTCAGCCGTCTGCCGAATCTGCTGTGCGTTGGCCCCGCCTTGCCTGCGGTGCGTTTCTGCTTCGGGTCTGTTGACTGAGGGAGAGAGTGATTAATTGCCCCCTGCGGGGGCCTGCCTCGTCGAGGCGCCACCGCGACCGGTACAGACACGTCCTTCATGACAAAAGCAGGTTTTAGTCTGTCAATACTGACTGTCTCTTTTCTGTCTCCAAAATCTAGCACAAATTGCTTATCACCTGCCTCCAGCACTCGAAATGGCCCTTCGTAAGGTGGTTTGAACGTTGCTTTTAGGGCTTCGCGCCTGACAAAAACGAAATCGGCATTTTTCAAAGCCTTGGGGACGAAAACTCGTGGAAAAGCGTGATGAACCGGACCCGGGAGCGTGTCTGCCCCCGTGCCGCCTAACGGTCCCAGAGCCGAGAGAGGTGGGGGCTCTGGGTGCTCTGGTAAAAACTCGCCCGGCAGCCTCAGAGTTTGTGCGAATACCAGCTCCGCTGGGGAGGCGTCTAAGTCCTCTTTAGGCGCAGAACGCAACCCTAATAAAACCCATGGAAGTTTATTCACCCAATCTGCATCCGTGAGCGACGCTCTGAGTGCTGCCTTCAAAGACCTATGAAAACGCTCGCATAAGCCATTGGCCTGAGGGTGGTAAGCCGTAGTGCGGTGAATTTTGGCTCCTAAGCCGTTGGCCATTGCTGACCACAGCTCAGAGATGAATTGCGGTCCTCTATCGGACGTAATGTCCGACGGAACCCCGAAGCGCGCCACCCAAGCCGTTAAAAAAACGCGAGCCACCTCCGCGGCCGTGGTCGTCGCAAGTGGGACCACTTCCGGCCAACGTGTGGTGCGGTCCACCATTGTCAAAAGATACGTGAACCCCTGTGATGCCGGTAGGGGGCCCACAAGGTCGACGTGCACATGGTCGAACCTTCTGGCCGGAATGCGGAACGGTTCTAACGGGGCTCTTGTGTGCCTGTGAATTTTGGCCCGTTGACAGGAAATGCAGGTTTTTGCCCATTCCTTCACGTGCTTGCGCAGGCACGGCCAAACAAACTTTTCCGCCACTAGTTTCACCGACGCGCGCACCCCCGGGTGCGCCAGTGAGTGGACCGAGTCAAAAACACGGCGACGCCACGTGGCCGGAACCACCGGACGCGGGCGCCCCGTCGACATGTCGCAGATCAGGGGGGGCATACCGGTTTGTAAACACTTGCTCTCCAGCCTCAACCCTGTTGGTCCAGATTGGAGCGCGTGCACGTCTGCGTCCGCCCCCTGGTCCGCTGCCATGGCTGCGTAATCTATACCCACGTGCACCGGGGCTGCGCGCGCCACCGTGCCGCTCTCCTGCGGCGCGGTCACGGTGGCCCGTTCTGCCTCTGCGCGTGTTGGGGTCGTGAACGCGCGTGAGAGACAATCCGCTACTACATTGAATTTGCCCGCGACGTGCCTAATGTCAGTGGTAAATTCCGAGATTGCGGCCAGCTGCCTCTGCTGCCTGCCGGACCACGGATCTGAAATTTTGGCCATGGCGTATGTGAGCGGCTTGTGGTCCACATAAGCGGTGAAGCACCGTCCTTCCAGCCAGAACTGGAAATGACGAATAGCCAAATGCAGCGCCAACAGTTCTCTGTCAAACGCGCTGTATTTTCGTTCAGCCGCGCTTAAAGATTTGCTAAAGAAAGCCAAAGGCTGCCAAACTCCGGCTACCTGTTGCTCAATAACGGCCCCTATGGCTAAATCTGAAGCGTCTGTCGTCAGCGCGATACGTGCTGCAGGGTCTGGGTGGGCCAGGAGCGCAGCGTCAGCCAAGGCTTTTTTAACCTCTGTGAACGCGCGCTCCCGCTCCGGGGACCATTCGACCGCCTGGGTCGGTTTTTGTTTTTTGAGCGCGGCATATAACGGTTCCATGATTTGAGCTGCGTGGGGCAGGAATCGGTTATAAAAATTCACCATCCCCAAGAATTCCTGTAGTGATTTGACCGTTTGTGGACGGGGAAAATCCGCTACCGCGCGTACTTTCTCTGGTAACGGAACCGCTCCCTCCGGGGAGACGCGGTGACCCAAAAAATCGATCCGCTCGACGCCGAACTGGCACTTGGCTGGGTTAACTATTAAGCCGTGCTCTCCCAGCCTCCTAAAAACTGCTGTGAGGTGCGTTTCGTGTTCGTCCTCTGAAGTACTCGCGACCAAAATGTCGTCGAGGTACACAAACACGAAAGGGAGATCGCGTAACACGGCATCCATCATCCGCTGAAATGTTTGCGCCGCCCCTTTGAGACCAAACGGCATGCGTAAAAATTCGAAAAGTCCGAACGGGGTTATTACCGCTGTTTTAGGAATGTCCTCCGGTTGGACCGGGACTTGGTGATAGCCGCGAACTAGATCAATCTTTGAAAAAATGCGCGCCCCCGCCAGGTGCACCGAAAAATCCTGAATGTGCGGGATGGGATAACGATCGTGCGCCGTAGCGTTGTTTAGCCTGCGGTAATCCCCGCACGGTCTCCAGGAGCCATCGGCTTTCGGTACCATGTGCAGCGGCGAAGCCCACGGGCTCTTCAACCTACGAACGATGCCCAGCCTCTCCAGGCTGGCGAACTCCTCGCGCGCAATGGCGAGCTTAACTGCATCCAAGCGCCGAGCTTTTGCAAACACGGGAGGACCAGAAGTGGGGATAAAGTGTTTCACCCCGTGCTTCGCGACTGTCGCTGAAAAAGTGGGCACAGTGAGCGCTGGAAATTGGGTGAGGAGTGTGTGAAACTTACCACCTGCTGTAGCGACGTGGGTCTGTACTGGTGGCGGGGACACTCGAGCTGAACAGGGGAGAGAGTAAAAAGAGAGTGCATTTACCAGCCGTCTATTAGCAAGATCAACTAACAGATTGTGTGAACACA
The DNA here is from genome assembly GCA_020510985.1 of Pholidichthys leucotaenia. Lineage (NCBI taxonomy): Eukaryota > Metazoa > Chordata > Actinopteri > Cichliformes > Pholidichthyidae > Pholidichthys > Pholidichthys leucotaenia. The sequence continues at coordinate 342,362,788 of CM035843.1, forward strand.
AAAAATCCGCGCCCAACATGTTGAAACTCACCGCCGCTATCACAAAAGTCCATTCATATGTGCGGCCATGTAAGCATAAAGGCAAGGTCCTTCTCCCGTAGGTGTTGATGTTCGAGCCATTTGCCGCTGTAGCTCCGCTACCGTGGGGTCCAGCCACCCGGTCCGCGTATGTTGGGGTGATGAAGCTCACTTGTGCTCCGGTGTCGATGAGGAACTCTCGTCCGGAGCGCGCATCCGTGATGTAGAGCAGCTTGTTGCGTTCTCCGAGGGTCGAAGCTGCTAGCGACCCCCGGTCTTGCCGTTTCCCGAACTCCTGAAGATGCAGGGCGGCACACACCTGCGTGCCTTCTCTGCGAACCTCCGATGGTAAAAGCAGAGATCTTCTCCTCCGCTGTGTCGTGCCCGCGCCTCTGCCGCCGGGCTATTGGCTCCCCCTCGTCGCGGCCGTGTTGCCGCCGTCGTCGGCCAGTCTGGTTCTGCCGCCTCTGGCTCCCCGCTGTCTCGGGTCGCTGCTGTGGTTGCTTGCCCGCCGCAGGCGTCCAGGATCCCATCTGCCTCCTGGGCCAGCTCCCGGAACTCCTCCAGGGTGTGACACTTTTTGCCGGCCAGCGTGCTTCTCGCATGCGCCGGGAGGTTGGAGAGGAAGATGAACTGAAAAATGAAATCATCGTTGTCCAACCCTCTCAGCTGTATCATCTCCTCCATCAGGGCGCTCGGCCTGTGTCCACCTTGGTCTAGCAAAGACAGGATCCTCCTCGCCCTCACTTCAGCCGAGGGGGTGAAAAACTTGATGAGGGTGGATTTCAGCTTGCCGTACCTGTCGGTCGCGGGTGGCTGCTCCACCAAGCTTTGCACGCACTGAGCTGTGCTGTTGTCCAGTTTAGCGATGACATGGTGGAACTTAGTGTCATCCACAGTTACTCCTGCGAGCGCGAACTGCGACTCTGCTTGCAGAAACCACGACCGTGGGTTATCCTGCCAGAAATCAGGCAGCTTAACGGCCACTGCGCTCGCCAGCTCTGAGCGCTGTGAGTCCGGGACCCTGAGAATTTCTTCGTTCATTCTCAACGTCGTCAGTCACCAATGTGGGGAGACTTGAATAACGAAACCGAATTGTCTTTCATTCCAGTTTATTCAAGTAATCATTCCACTGTCTGCTCTCATTCTTGAGCAGCGAACAAAGAGAGTGAACACACCAAAGTTCTCTCATTTAAACATTCTGACATCAAACCATTTCCCTCGCGGGGGAAATCACACATCTCTCTCAAAATCTCTTTATCCACATTCATTAGCCTTTCATTTACATAACTCCCCCTTCTCTCTTCTCGAGCCTCAGTGGTCAGGAAGTCTTCTGTCCCCTGGCCTCCGCAGGGGGTCCAGGCTCTGTGGCTCCGCACCGCAGGGGGCTGGCTCTCCTTCATCGTGGTTAAATCACATATGCAGTGTCCAACATATACATGTCTCACAACACAGCCATAGTGGGTATACCACAACAAAAAACGTCAATGTCTCAATAACTTGTCATGTGCCCTTGACCATCACTTACAGATTGACAACGTCTCATGCTGTTCACAAGTCGACTTATTGTCTGCTGAGGCATGGCATTCCACTCTACTTGAAGGGCAGCCTTCAGGTCACTGAGGTTGTGGGGTGAAGGGTTATCAGTCTACACGGCGACTCAGCTGATCCCATGGGATCAGCCAAGTCGCCGTGTAGACTGGTAAAGTGCACAGAAAGTGCAGGCCACTCCATTTGAGGTACCCCAGCCTCCAGCAGCTGTTCCCTTATGATGCGACCTCAATGAGCTGGAGCATTGTCATCCATGAAGATGAAATTAGGCCTGTGCTGTTCTTGCAGGGGCACAATGACTGGATTAATGATGCTATTCAGGTAGTATCGGCTTGTCACTGTATCATTCACAAGGTGTAGGGCAGTTATGTATTAACTAGACCAGGGATGTCCAATCATGTGCTATGGAGAGCCAAGACCCTGCAGGTTTTCTCTTCTACCCAGTCCCTTCAGCAGGTGTTTTCACTTATCAGCAATCAGTGGGAAGAAGTTCAGTGAAATCTGCTGTTGAAGACACTGGTTGGAGGTAAAGCCTGCAGGGTCTTGGCCCTCCATGCCACATGACTGGACACCCTTGCTCAGATTGTAACACCACCACCACCAAAGGCTCGTCTGGTGACAACAGTGACTGATGCATAGTGCTCTTCTTGACCTCTCCAACATTGTTGGCAGCCATCATTTCTGCTCAACGTGAATCGACTTAGAGAACAGCACTGAGGCCCACTGCTCCTTTGTCCAATGTAAATGCTCCTTGACCTATGCAAGCAATGACGCCTGTGCCTGGTGGTGTGGTCAGATACCCTTGCAGGTCGTCTAGCACGCAGACTGATGTAAACCGTTTCAAATGGTCTGATGTGACACTTGGGTGCCTCTCATCTCCCTTAAATGTGCCTGGAGTTGAGTGGCATTTATCATCTGGTTCCGCAGGGCACTGTTCACAATGAAGTGGTCATCAGCATGGGATGTGACCAAAGGACGTCCACTTCTATGTCTTTTTGTTACTCTTCCAGTCTCTCTGTATCTCTGTTGCAATCTGCTGATGACACTTTGTGACACTCTAAACTCAGTGGCCACTTCCCTCTGACAGCATCTTGTTTGAAGTCTCGCAATGGTGAGGTACTGTTGAGCGATTGTTAGGTGTTGTCTTGGTCTCATGATGTCAAAATGTGAACAGCATGATGAAGAGGACTGTTTAAATACCAATTGTAATAGAACCAGAAAATTTATTCATGGATCAAGCACCCGTTGTGAATTTTGCCATTGAGTACATTGTTAGAGAACAGCAAGTTATGCAAAAAGTACTAAAACACTGAACAGTTGGACATGTGCATTCAAAAGGTTAGAGGAGGTCAAATTAAGTTCACCTGTAAAGGTTACATTGCATTTTAGGTTCATCCTGAAATTTCACTCGAAAGCTGAACATCCCCAACTTTTTGTGAGTAGACTAATTCCTCTGAAACCAATTATGTTCTATGCAAAGAACACAAAAAACAGACTATATATAAAAGATTAGCTTGAACCAGTGTGAAGTCACCCACTGGTTACTGAGATACTTGTGATGCAAATTCACCACTGATCTTTTCATATTGGACAACTTGTCCAATGCACAAAACAGTCCTGCTCTAAAGTGAATCCTGCAATTTTATATATACACCTGTTCACACAAATTTGGCCTATAATGTTAATTACAAAAAAAAATAATACAACCACTACTTAGGACTGAAGCCTATTCCAGCTTCTTTGGGCAAGAGGCGGGGTATACATTTACTGTTATCGGTCCTTTGCAGGGTGACAGACAGCCAATCACTCACACTTATATCCACAACATTTTTTTTCTTTACCCCAGGCAGAAAAGGGATGTAGCATACTGTATTTTGTGAATGTGTACATGCGAGGGTGGTGCAGGTAGGGTGGGCTCATCCTATTGAGGAAAGTGGGTTTAAGAAAGAAAATGTAGGCCCTTGCACCCTAGCTGAAACAATTCAGTGTCACAATTTTCTAAAGTAACATGATGTCGATATTATATGGGGTCCATATCTGAGATTCTGTGAGACACTCACCCTGTGGTCAATGTTGACAGAGAAGAGAGGCTGAATGGAATTTACATCTTCATTGTTTCTCTGAGCCTAGAACAAAGAAGACCCAAAATATAAGTCACATTACAAAAATGCTCTGCTGGAAAGGACAGTAACTTAATAACAACTGGAGCTTACAGGCAGGGAAGTGTGAGCTCATCAATTCTACATCACACACCAACCTTGCGTAGGGCACTGTACGACTCCTCATCAAAGAATTTGACTTGATAAGTTCCTGAGCTGGCCTGTTTGTGGGGAAGACTCCAGGACACCTGACAGAGGAAATCAAAGTAAGTTTACCAGTGGCCGTTTTTCTTAACATAAAATTTTAAAATCTCTTAATATAAATACTTTAAACCTTAATCTGGATTCATAATATACACAAAGAAGAAATGTATGCAGACTACAGACAGCAGATGCATACACATCACTGCGGGTTGTTGTCAGACACTGAAACTGTCTGCCACACAGCCCCGTTTCAGGAAAGCCCAGTGAATATATTCTGCAGTTCATATCACTGAACCATATCCAGGGGTTTATACAGCCACACAACAGATGACAGTGGTGCACCAGTAAATTGATTTGAACACCCAGAATCAAACCAAACAAGGAGAAAGAACACAAAGGTGATTATTTCAGTGTAAATAATGGACAAAGTCTGAGGCATGATAAAGAATAACTTTTATGTCTGTTGGCAGTGAGGAGTAAAATGGACACAAAAAAAGGTGAAAATATATTTGATCTGTGCATGAGAAGATGAGAACACAGCCACTCCCTGGCACACACGTAGTTCAGTGCGGGCCTCTTGGGCACTGTAACCGACTCTCTGCAAACTGGATGATGACAAAATTTATGTCATGCACCTTGTGTGGCTGTGCATACATGCTCCCATGAATCCAGCTACACTAAGATCTTAGAAATATGTTGTTAAAGCAACATTATGTAAGACTTTCACCTTGAAATGATGTTTCTGAAATTATTTTGAAAGTACATCATCCTTTGGGTGAATGCCACTTCCCTCATAGCCTGAGTGGGCCCACATTGCCTGCAGCAGCTCTGTTCTTGGTCGAAACGCTGAAAGTAGGGCTGAAACGATTAGTCGACATTGTCGAGAACGACAATCATAAAAATTTGTCGACGCAGATTTTTATTGTCAACAAATCGTTTAATTTTAAAGTTTATATGCATGCTGTGGAAATGTTCAGTTTAACTGTTCCAGCGAAGAAGAAGAGGAATGCATCATGGCGATACAGAGAGAAAAATCACAGAAGGCCAAAAGTTTCCATAGTATCGGAGGATTTTACCGAAAAATTAATAAATGAAACAAGTGAAATGTAGACTGTAAAGCAGTGTTGTCCTATCACAGCTGCCCTACAGCGATGCATCCATTCCCCCCTCCTCTCCGTTCCTCCGTCTTTGGCCACCTGTCAGTGGACTGCACTGGTAAGATTAGCAAGTAAAGTTAGCCTTATTTTCAATGAGCAACTCTCAGCTTTAGAAAACCGACCACACCATTAGTGCGTGCCATTTAAATAGTTTACCTGCTGTCTGACAGTAATCTCTTATGATGGCTGCTGACAGCTGAGCTGCTTCCGTTATGCTGGCTAATATGTTAACTGCAGTAAATGGGTGAATTACATGAGCAACTTACTCTTTATCGTATTCTCTATTATTGTCACCGTAATATCAGCCTTCATTCGGAATATTAGTGCATCTCAGTAAAGAATATCATAGAATGTTTTGTAATTTAATTCAAAAAAATTTAAAACTGCTTAAATATTTCACTGTATGTGTAGTGAAGGCTCACATTTTTTTTTAAATTTATTTTGGACTGGAAGAAGTTCTTTTAATTTTCATCTGAAGCCTAATTAAACTTTTAAACTTCTAGACCCAGCAAGGTTTCAAACAGGATGGACTAGTTTGTTACTTTCTTTTTTTACTTTAATGAAGTTGAATATTACTCTAGTTTGTTTTTAACACGCAGTTACAACAGCCTTTATGGAGCAGCAAAGCTGCTATTTGAGTTTTTACACTTTAACATCTATTATTAATTGTTCCTACAAACGCTTCTGATTAAACTGTAAAGTTAAAGTTTCCAACTCATGTTTGATGGGTCATTATCTTATCTGGCTATGGGAACTTTTTATAATAGGCTACATTATATTAAGGCAAAGATTGACAAAGTGATTTTCACAGGTGTGCAGGCTTAAACAGGTGAGGTAAAACATAACCTAGAGCCCCAAACAGAAGCCGTGCCAGCAGGAAGCTGAGCTGGCAGACATGACAAATAATCGTGATGAGTTGACCAATCGAAAAAAATTGTTCTTAGATTAGTCGACTACCAAAATAATCGCTAGTTGCAGCCTTAATTAAAAGGACTACAACTTTGGCCACTATGACCTCAGTCCCAAGAGCCAATCTCAGGGCAACTGTAGCCACCAACAACTAAGCCTCCCTGTGGCTGTTGGGATTAAGGCCATAGTCATTCCATACTGACTAGGGATGTTTAATTGTCGATAAGAATTTAGCTGACTAAATTAAATTAGGTATCAGTCGATAGCTTAGCCTTTTCAATGGGAGCTTATTCTATGAAATGTAGTGGCTTCACCATCTGGGGCAGCACACATGGTCACGTGACCACTGCCACATTTCAACTGAATAAGCAGAAGAAGACACTAAGCCCCCAGAGTGCATGCGCTGTGCAGAGCGAAAAAAAAATCCCTTGCCTTTCCAGTTACGTCAGAGAGCCACAACAAGTTCCAATGGCACGCTCCAATGTCCACCCGTCTACTTCAAATCAACAGGGTGGAGAAACGGACTGCAGCAGGCTACACGAGTGCAAAAACCTATCCTCGCTAGACAGGAAAGCAGACCGGACTCAAGTCACTACTGAGGTAACAACAGAGGAGCCCAGATCGTACTGGGTTTGCCTGAATTGCTGGGGTACTGTGATAATGTTTAACATACAACAGATGACGCAGCTCACAATTAATTTTCCTGTTAAAACAGTCTACTAGTGCAACTCAGTAAATTAGAACGTGAAAGTTTTTTTTAACTAAAAAAAAAAAAAACATTGGTAATAGTTTTTAAAAAATAAAAAATCCTGACATTTGTAATTTACTGAGATGTACCAGCAAATAGTACACACTACACAGAGCAAAATTCGTTAAACTACAAAAAACGCTATTGTCTGTAGTAAAAAAAAGTGCAAATGGTACAATAATTTGAGGAATATAATGTTCCTGTTTTATTCAACATATGAAAAAACTGCAATCATCAATTAATGAATTAATCATTAACTTGCATCCCCGATATTGACAACCAGAGGAGGGGAGAACTACCTGCAAGATACTCAGCCCAATGGCTTGGTTTACTATAGTGTGGGTCTATTATAAATGTTTTTTCAGCCCATTTTTTCTTTGCAAAATTCTCAACTGATAAGTTTACTTTCATTCCCTTTATTCTTAAAATATCTCAAAATCATATGTGTGTTTTACCCAAGTATAAAACAAAGAAAACATACTGAAGAGGAAGCATTGTGACAAATTACCGTATCGGTACGTTATCCTACATGACTCTCTAGAAGCTAGACAACACTCAGCTCCCTGGGGCTGTAAGTGGAACCCTATTCTGTGGTCTCAGTTCAAAATTCATCTGACTTTGCCTGCTAATGTAAATTACCTTAAAGGCCAATTCAGAGTTAGCATAACATTGATGGTCAAAGAGCTAATGAGGACCCACACCTGGTACTTGCCAACATCTTGGCCTCTGGTCACAGGGAACTGTCTTCCATTCACATCTGCATAAAGAGTCACACTCTGTAGAGGATAAAAAAAGATTATTACTTATTTGTATAAACATATCTACATGCCACTCATGTCAGGTGTAAGAGGTGGATGGTGAGTATCAGATGGGAGGTAGCAGTGGATACGTCTAGCTAGGGCCCTCACTGTGGGCGTTGAGCATTTAAAGTTTGGAAATATTAAAAAAATAAATCTCTTGATATTACAGCACATTATAAAGTGACAGCTGTAATATAACTATACATTTCATCAGAATTTCTCAAACTTTTTCTGTTATTCCCCACTTTGAGGAGGCCAGCAATTACCAAGCCCCACCTAACATCCAAGTAATGTCAATGTTTTCCAGATTACTTGGAGGGAAAAAAAAATCAGAATCATTTGATTGAGAAAAGGAAATAATCATCAAATGCAGAAATTAATCTGCAGTTAAGAGAGTCCTTGCAGACCTTAATGAGTTGTTGCACCTGGCTGACTGACATAATTGGTCCCAACAAGAGAGCTGCCCATGCTGGAACTTTTGTGTGAGTCATTCCAGTAAAACAAAGATGGCTGCCTGAAGAAAACACGCAAACTACCACAGTCACTGATGATATGGGGTAACAGTTCATGTAAAGGACCATCTAAGCACCAAGCTAGAAGGTGGAAAGTACCATTTTTATCTAGTCTTTTGGACCCATGAAACAAAGGAAAAAATATATACACACACAGCACAAATAATCAAAACAGCACTGTCAATCTCAAAATTTAGTGCCATAATTGCAACTGCACTTTTTTCCTCACATCACGCAGCCCTACTGGAAACTAGGGAAAAAAAAAAGTTCCTTGACAAGGCTCCATCCTGCAAAGCTGATCTGTCGGGTGCTATACAAGAAACTTCTTGAAAGGATCCTGACTGATGAAGAACATTGTGTTTCACTGGTGAAATCCATACCTTAAAGAATTCAAGACAGGAGGTTTAACTAAGCTTTAGTTATTATGTCTTTACTTGATTCGCCACCTTGTCGTGGTGGAGGGGGTCGAGTGCCCTAGTGATCCTAGGAGCCATGTTGTCGGGGGTGGCTTGCCCTTGGTGGGGTCTCCCAGGGCAAACTAGTCCTGGGTGAAGAGCCAGACTAAGAAACGTCCATAAAGGGTGGTACATCAAGGAACCAGTGTACCCAATAGGGGTGGAAGAAAATCATTTTTCTGATGCAGACGTGAATGATTCTAAATCGATGCACAAATGTCAAGATTCCAATTATTAAATGTTATTACCTCTGCCAAAGGGGGAGGTTATGTGATCATCGGCGTTGGTTTGTTTGTTTGTTTGTTAGCAAGATAACGCAAAAAGTTATGGACGGATTTTCATGAAATTTTCACAGATTGTCAGAAATGGGGTATCCTACAGATGATTAGATTTTGGTGGTGATCCGGATCACCGTCCACAAGAAAACCGCCATTACGCAAAATGCCATTTTCGTGAATAACTACTAAACCACTAATCCTATCATTGTGAATCCAATTGCTAGTCATATGTTTTCATGGTCAAGGAATCTGAAAATGTACACACAAACACTGTATGGGGGGGAACTGTGGCGCTAAACCGCCATTACGGAAAATGCCATTTTCGTGAATAACTACTGAACCACTAATCCTATCATTGTGAATCCAATTGCTAGTCATATGTTTTCATGGTCAAGGAATCTGAAAACGTACACACAAACACTGTATGGGGGGGAACTGTGGCGCTTGGCGGAGGTCTGCGCTCTCCGAGTGCTTTTCTAGTTAATGTAATTAATTTGGCCGGAACAAAAAAGTCGGTACTTGTACCTGCCTGGACTCTTTATGGCATAAGATAAAATAAGATAAGCCTTTATTAGTCCCACAATGGGGAAATTCCAGGATTGCAACAGCACAGGGATAGCAACACTCAGAGCAATAATTAAGAAGATACGGAAGATATAAATAAGAGCAGTGGATATGCATACATACACATCAATATATAAATATATATATACAAAGTGCGGAGCATTGTAGCGAGATGGAATAAACAGCATAACCGTCTACTTAGTTATCCTACATAGTATGAATATGTACCCATACATATTGTCACCCTCCGTAGCGACCGATACTGTCCTAGTTGTATATACTGGAGGAGACCATTGTGTAAGTCTATTGCGTCTTTTGCATTCAGTACTATTAGGTCATCACGTTTTTTTGCTATCTCTACGAGCAGCCCTGCTTAGGTTGTACAGTCTGACTGCCGTAGGTAGGAAGGACCTGCGAAACCTCTCGGTTGCGCACCTAGGATGATGTAGTCTGCTGCTAAATGAACTCCTCAGTGCATTCAGTATGTCCTGCATAGGGTGGGACTCGGACTCCAGCAGAGATGACAGTTTAGCCACCATCCTTCTCTCTCCTATCTTCTCCACTGGGTCAGGGCGCTGCCCCAGGACAGAGCTAGCTTTCTTGATCAGTTTGTTCAGTCTCTTCCTATCGGCTGCTGTAATGCCACTGCCCCAGCAGACCACTCCAAAAGTGATGGCTGATGCCACCACCGTGTTGTAGAATGTCTTCAGCAGCGCCCCTTGTACACCAGAAGACCTGAGCCTCCTCAGTAGGAACAGCCTACGCTGTCCCTTCTTGTAGAGTGCGTCGGTATTGTGTGACCAGCATGACACAAAAGAAACCAAATGGTGGAGCAGAGTATACGCTCGGCAACAGTGTTGCCAGACGTACAGTAATTACTGTATTTGTACAATAATTTTGTCCTCTGTACGATGTACAATCAATTTCAAAAATCTCATAATGTACGATAATTTGACCGCTTCATTACGTGGCTAAGTTAATACATTAGCAAACACAGCCAGGATACAGATCCTGTGCAAAGTGCGCATACATACTACGCTTGTTTTTATGCATTGTCTCATGTGCGTGGGCTGCGTGGAAGGAAACAGAAGATTCGGTGGCGGTACCAGAGAGGTGGCCTCGGATGGACACTAGTGATGGGATCCACAGTTCACTGAAACATACTGAGTTAAGCTAAAAATGATCCCTTGAGAAATAGTGGTACACCAAATCACTGTGCTGTACAGGACCTCCAACTGTCTACCATGACAGTCGGCTGAACCGAGCAGGCGGGGCTCATTTGCTGCTCAGGCGGGGGATTCAGCTGGTGATCCCTGGCTTTCACTACAGTAATGATGAGTGATTCAGCACAGTCCATTCCCAAATAAAAACTAGTACACACGATCGAATCATTCGTGTACGTTACAGCAGTAATGCAGGCATGGCAGACTCAATAAGCAAGCAACATCACCAGCAGGGTAAGAAATGAATGGTGGGGGGGGGCAGACCCCAGTTTTACTGGGTGGTTCAAACCTGTTGTTGGCATTAGCACTAAAGCTTTCTGTTGCTGCATATGTCTGTGCAAAAATGTCACCGGACTGTGGTTCTCAATAAAACTGAAACAAGTTTCTGCCTCAATTATCACACATTTTAGTAGTAGTTTAGGCGGATGGATTGATTGATATTTATTCCTAATGTATGAACAGATTACTTCTCAAAATATTTATGAGGTAAGACCTTGATACATGATAATTCAACAGAAGCCATATAGAAGATAGTCAAGTATGACTGATATTCTGGGCTGTTCAGTGCAGACCAGGAGCTTATCCTGTTCTCCACACAGGCAGAGGTGCTTTTTTTCCCCCCCAACTGATCTGTTAGATTATTTAAAGGTAAAACTGTATTATAGGCTGTAATATGCATGATCTGTGATAATGTGTTACTGAAGCGGTGGTCCTGAGCCACGTCAGAATGAAAATTGGGTGTGTACGATAATTTTCCTCAAAATACGATAATTTTAAGCCACTGGTACGATACTTCAGCATTTCCCATCTGACAACACTGGTTGGCAAACTTATAGCAGTACTTTGGCTTTTATGACGTGGAGGGGGGGGGGACTTGGACAAGACCCACACCACATGTAAGCTCTGTCAGACTAAACTAAAATATTTGGGAAACACGACCAACATGCGAAACCCTATCACATTTTTCCACCCAGTTGCCACCGCTGACCAGAGGACCATTGAGTAAGCAATGTCAAAACTTCCACAACTCGGAAAGGGCAAAGCAAATTCAAAATATATTGCCAGTGATTTACACCCGTACTCCGTTGTCAGGAATCAGGGCTTTCGCGCTATGATGCGCACTGTAGAGTTGAAGTACAATGTTGTGATATTTTGTGTAAAGCGGTTGGAAAGACTTTTCCCAATCACCAAGTCTCTCTCACACACACATATACACTATTCACAAAAAGTTAGGGATATTTGGCTTTTGGATGAAATTTATGGAAAATGTAAAAAGTCCACACTACAGTGATATTATATCATGAAAGTAGGGCATTTAAGTAGAAGCATGCAATGGTGATTTCCTCATCTCAAGCAATTTATTGAAACAAAAGCCAACAACAGTGGTGGGTATACCACTGTTGTTGTATAACAACACTTTTGTCAGTGTTGAGACACTGACAAAAATGTCAGTGTCTCAATAACTCGTCATGTGCCCTTGACCATCAATTAGCCTACAGCTTAAAAATTACTGTATAGGAGCACTTCCTGGATTCACAGAATTTGTTGGAGGTGCTCTGTGGATGAGAAAGACTTAAATATAAAAAAAACCTTTGCAAGGCACTCCCTTTTAAAAAATTAAAATGCCTTTATAGTCATGGCATGGTAATAATTGGCTTTAAAACCACAACACGGGAGTCAAACAGACCTCAATGAGTCATAAGTTCTTTTATAGTGGTGTCTCACCATTAGGAGATCTCCACCTGTAACAGATCCTCTAATAAGTGAGACTCCTCCCATAGAGATCACAGAAAAGGATCCATAGATACATATATAGGTATATAAATACAGGTATAAAAATATGCATAAATACAAATGGATAAGGAGGAGGGCCTGCACTTATATAGCGCTTTTGGGAAAGAACATCCCCCCAAAACAAACAAACAACAAAATCACATCAAACATCCTCCAGAAAACTAACTGTACAAAAAACAAACAAAAAAAACCCTGCAAAGTCTAAATCTTTATTTAGACCTGGATATTTTGTGGCCTGTAGTTTATAAATCCAAAGGCCCGTCTTTGGTTGAGTTTCCTTTGTCTATCCTCTTTTCTAATAGAAACAGAAATGTGATCAATACCAACAACTTGTAATGAAGATGATCACTATTATGATGATCCATATAGTGTCTAGCCATCGGATAATTAGCATTCCCTGTGCGAATCATATACTTGTGTTTTACCAATCTGTCTTATAATCTCTTAGTCCTACGTAAAAAAAACCTTCACATTTTGGACAATCTATAGATGACAAGAGATGTTTAACAGTTGATAAAATAATAATGTACTCCTTCTGAGAGGTAAAATCCTTGAATGTTTTGGTTTGTATTACATTTGTGCTGTGGTTACAATGATTACACTTGCAGGACCCCTTTGGTTTTAAACCCAACCATGTCTGTTGAGTTTGTGGTTGAAGATGACTGTGGACCAATTTATCCTGTAGTGTGGGGCATTTTCTAAAACTAATTAAAGGTAGTTCAAGAAAAATCTGACAGTGTTTTATCATTTTGAATAATGCCCCAGTTTCTACTGATCATCTAATGTTTTCTGGTTCTGTACTATATGTTGATACAAATACCACCATCTCTTTTTTCTGTTAAGTAGCATTTCTCTTTTGTAATAAGCTTCGTCTGTCCAGTTGTTTGGCTTTGGTATATGCTGTCTGAATAGTAGAACTTATATATCCCTGTTCCTGAAAATGTGATATCATTTCTGCAGATTTAACCTCAAACTCCTCTTCCAGATCACAAATTCTACATACTCGTTGAAACTGTCCCAAAGGCACATTCTCTTTAAGCCACTTAAGATGGAAGCTGCTGGCATGGAGAATGGTATTCCTGTCTGTTGATTTCCTGTATATAGATGTATGTAAAACCCAAACATTAGTGTCCAAAACTCAGAACACAATATTATCAAATTACTGATCCAAAAACAGAAAAAAAGACTTCATGGGAGTCCGTGGACCGTTCTACAAGCTAACTGATAAAGATGGGAATGACTGGAGTGAGTACAAATTAGCCACCAACATCTCAGCAGACACACACACATATGTAAGATGACAACTAAGCTGGCCCAGAGAAGGTTTCGGCTCCGTTTCTGCTTTTAAAAGACTTTTCTCCACTGCTGCTGCTTGTCACTGCTGGCTGCCCCCAGGTGAAAATCCACAGAATAGTTATGTGGGATTATAATGGTCTGAATAAGGCTCTAGAGCAGGGGTGTCACTCATTCCATGGAGGGCCAAGACCCTGCATGTTTTGCTTCTACCCAGTGTCTTCAGCAGGTGTTTTCACTGATCAGCAATCAGTGGGAAGAAATTCAGTGAAATCACCTGTTGAAGGCACTGGGTGGAGGTAAAACCTGCGGGGTCTTGGCCCTCCATGGAATGAGTTTGACACCTGTGCTTTAGAGAATTATGAATCAGTTTGTAATTACTGGACTGAAAATGTACCTGTACTAGGGGTGCAAGTTATCGATTAATTCATTATTTGTTAAGTGATTCACCTTATCGATCGATTAACAATTAATTGATAAGCAGCAATTTTCCTGAGAATCTGAATTTCCCTCAGTACAATACGATCTTTCTATCTTTAACATATAAACACATAATTATTACTGTTTTTGATATACTGAATAAAACATGAACATCATATTCCTCGATGATTTATTGTACCATTTGCATATTTTTTTTAATTTTTTTATTTTTATAGTTCAACAAATTTTGTACTGTATAGTGTGTACTTATGTGCTGGTGTATCTCAGTAAATTTACAAATGTCAATATTTTTTTTTTTAAACCATTACCAATATATATCTTTTTTAGTTACATTACAAAAAAAAAAAAAAATACTTTATGGGGTACCCCCCCACAGCAGCCACGGACAAACACAGCGCTCGACTAGAGCAATTAACAGGACAGTGAGATGTGTGTGTTGAGATCAATAGGCAGCCTTCCTGTGCTTAGTTCAGGCACCAGCATCCTGTGGATATGTATGACGCAAATGCAAACATTCATGCTTCCTGCTCGCATTGTGGTACAAATGTCACATGTCTGAATGCATTTCCTTTGATGATAAAATGCCTTTGATGTATTGTCCGTTGCTGGGTATTTAAGTGGCTGAATTCATATGTTCACCCTCTGTTCTTCTTCTGACTGCTTCTGACTACAGCTCATGAGAGCCTGAGAGCGATCCCCAGCATGCTTATACAGCAGCTGGGGTGAGCTCCGTGATGGCGATGATTTGATCAATAAACTTCATTAAAACTCCAGACGCCGTGTCTTATTATAACATCGCCACACTGGTGACCCCGACGTGATGCACACGCTTTGTGCGACGCAACCTTCTGGTCTGGACAACCACGCTGGCGACCCGACGCTGAAAAGAACACGCTGCCAGCAAACGCAGCACCCGGCAGTGATTCTCCGACGACAAGCGAACGCGGCAGCCCGACTGATCTGCCCTTCCTTTCTGCTTTAGGGAGACTCTGACGCTCTTCGGAGACCACCCACGACCGGGAAAGCTGAGGAAATTTCATGGTGAGGTCTGCACGCCTAGATCGGCACATCCACGCTGGACCGGCCGCTCTCACGGCTCCTGACACACGATTCTGTGTCTCCACACGAGAGCGCACACACCTTGCCCTCTCTCCACGACGGCGGCCCATGGCCGACGGAGAACGCGTGGACCTGAACGCACCATGACCCGGCACGAGCGACGACCAACAGCCCGAACAGGGGACACAATCGGCGCCGACTGCGCAGATCTCCATCAAGCCCCCTGACCCTGATTCGCCTCGCGACAGCGGACCGGCCATGCACAGAAGCCTCGCATCAGAACAGCGCAGCTGGAAGGCACGTGGCCGCAGCACGTGCCGCGCACCAGAGACAAGCTGGCTCTACAGACTTATACATCATCCTCCGCCGCTGCACACGGCTCTTCAGGACTGCTCACACACCTGAAGCACACACGCAGCCCGCACACAGGATTTGGTGCAAGTCTCAGCCACGGCGCACGACGGGAATCCAGCCGTCAGCTGTCCCCGAGGGCTTTAGGGCCGCGAACGCACCTAAAGCCTAAACGCCAAGTCCCTCACATAGCTTCAGCTCCTGTTTTTCTTCATTGCCGGACTGAATCGCGAGAGGAATCAGAGACTAACTTTTCTTCCCACAGCCATGGACATCCCCCGCCACTTGCAACCCCCACCCTCCTCCCTTCCCCGGCACAGACTTTCCCCGCAGCTCGCCACCAAAGCGGGACTACCGAGGTCTCAGCTCCCCGCTAAGCCCTCTGGGGGGGGAGTGTATGGGGTACCCCCCCACAGCAGCCACGGACAAACACAGTGCTCGACTAGAGCAATTAACAGGACAGTGAGATGTGTGTGTTGAGATCAATAGGCAGCCTTCCTGTGCTTAGTTCAGGCACCAGCATCCTGTGGATATGTATGACGCAAATGCAAACATTCATGCTTCCTGCTCGCATTGTGGTACAAATGTCACATGTCTGAATGCATTTCCTTTGATGATAAAATGCCTTTGATGTATTGTCCGTTGCTGGGTATTTAAGTGGCTGAATTCATATGTTCACCCTCTGTTCTTCTTCTGACTGCTTCTGACTACAGCTCATGAGAGCCTGAGAGCGATCCCCAGCATGCTTATACAGCAGCTGGGGTGAGCTCCGTGATGGCGATGATTTGATCAATAAACTTCATTAAAACTCCAGACGCCGTGTCTTATTATAACATCGCCACAACTTTCACGTTCTAATTTACTGAGATGCACTAGCAGACTGTTTTTAACAGGAAAATCAATTTTGAGCAGCTTCATCTGTTGCATGTTAAACATTATCACAGTACCCCTGGCAAGCCAGGCAAACCCAGCACGATCTGGGCTCCCTCTGACGTCTGATAGGTTATGCGCACTAGTTGACCCTGCAAGCAATGTGGGTTCTTGGTCACCTCATCTCAGCAGACATTTGAATAGGAAACACGGATGAACATGCAATGAAGTAGATGTCACCACCACCAGTCAGAGCAAAGAAAGTGGAAATGAATCAGAGGGCTGTCTATCATTATTCTGACAGATTATATTAATTTTGAAGTTGCAGCAGATAACTGTCTGCGACAATGACACAAATATCACAGCAGCTCAGAGTGAGTGAGCCGCTGTCTGACCATCTCTAGCTGCTGTGAAGCCAACGCTATCCTGTCCCGTTAGTGCAAACCCAGCTCCTCTGCTGCCGTGTGTTGAAATGTTACCTCAGTAACTTGGGTCCGGTCTGCTTTCTCATCTAGCAGGGGGTGGGGGTGAAGGCAGCGGGATGGGTTTTTGCACTTGTGTAGTTATTTTCCTTGCCTCGGTCTGTTTCTCTGCCCTGCTGCTTTGACGCATATGACTCTCCGACATAACCCGGAAGTGTGAGTTTTTTTCCTTCTGCACAGCACATGTACTCTGGGGGGCTTGGCGTCTTCTGCTTTTTCTTAAGTTTCAGTTGAAAGGTCGCAGTGGGTGACCGCATGACCCCGCTCAGACGAAGCAACTACATTTCATAGAATAAGCTCCTATTGGAAAGGACCGCCGAGTTATCAATTAATTGTCAAATAATTTAATTGACTAAAGTCTTATCGACATTTAATCATTAACATCCCTAACTTGTACATGTACAGACTGGATCCCAGGGTCCACTTAACCCGTTCCTGACACAGCCATCCCCATTCTCTACAATGAGACAAAAGCCAGAGTCATGCAATCACTGAAGACAACTGATAGTATTGCCATCATGTGTAACACACGTACATCCATTGCCTCACCAAATCATTTGTAACGGTAACTGGACATTTTGTATAAAAGGTAAATGTAATTTTGACACAGCAAAATGTTCTGGGCTTTTTTGGACTGAAGGACTCAATTACTTATTGCACATAACAGGAGAACTTCCATTAGAAGTTTTAACATTTCTGTTAGAAACTGAGCATTTTTGACTGGAGGATCAGTTACTTGTTGCACATAACAGAATGTTATAAGTCCATCCATCTTCTTCCGCTTAATCCTTTTTGGGTCGTGGGGGGGGCTGGAGCCTATCCCAGCATCTTTGGGCGAGAGGCAGGGTACACCCTGGACAGATCGCCAGTCCATCGCAGGGCCAACACAGAGAGACAGACAACCATTCACTCACAGTCATACGTAAGGACAATTTAGAATCCCCAGTTTGATGCCAATTAACCTAACTTGCATGTATTTGGCATGTGGGAGGAAACCGGAGAAATGCCAGAGTAAACCCATGCAGACACGGGGAGAACATGCAAACTCCACACAGATCACTGTTGGTTGGGGGCTGGGATCGAACCCAGGATCCCCCGGCCAAGGGTGAGTTGCTGTGCTGCCGCAGTGCTAGCCACTCTGCCACCGCGCTGCCATTTCTTAAAATTCAGGATACTCTGAAGTCTGTGTTATAGCAGCAAATGTGCTGCTACAGTTGCACTTTTCATGTTGGTTTTTTGAAACATTAAAAGATACTGGAAGTAAATTCATGAGCCACTGCAAATGACTAAAAGTAAGAAGCTGTTACACTTGGAGGAAAAAAATCCTGAATAGAAAAAACAAAACAAGGATGCATCGATAATCATAATCGGCTCGATCTGGAGCACCTTGAATCGTAATTGGTTCGAATCGTTGGGTGCCGAAAGATTCTCACCCCTAATACCCAAAGGAGATACACGGATCCATCCTCCAGTGAGCTCACCACCTGCAGGAGGGATCGTGGTGCTGTGTGGACCAGGCAGAGGTCTGGACTACTCTGCTTGGACAGACGTGACCCAGATCCCCAGATAAGCAGTAGAAAATGGATGGATGGCTTTACTTGATTATTCCATAATATTTTTCCTCTACATGATAGAGGGTAGACGGTTATGCTGTTTCATTCCATCTAGCGGCAATGCTCTGCACTGTGTGTGTTTATATATTTGCATATTTGTTCCGTCTAGCTGCAATGCTCCGTACTGTGGGTGTTTATATGTTTATATATCTACATGTTATTCCATCTAGCTACATTGCTCCGCACTGTGTGTGTTTATATACTTGCATATTTATTCCACCTAGCTGCAATGCTCCGTACTGTGGGTGTTTATATATTTACATATTTATTCCATCTAGCTACAATGCTCTGCACTGTGTGTTCATATATTCATATATTATTCCATCCAGCTACAATGCTCTGCACTGTGTGTGTGTATATATATATATTTTATAGTAATACGTACATATGTTTATTAGCTGCTCTTGCTTGCTTGTTTTTTTTTTCTTGCCTTCTGATTGTTGCTCTGAGTGTTGCTATCCCTGTGCTGTTGCAATCCTGGAATTTCCCCGTTGTGGGACTAATAAAGGCTTATCTTATCTTATCTTATCTTATCTTATCTTATCTTATGATCTGAGAAAATGCCATTAGATGCATCGATTTCATTCAACTTTTTATTAAACTGTATGTGTTACACTGCTAGATAAAGATGGTTTTCCCTCATCTGTGACTTTCGTCCTCTTACCATTCCTGCCAATTTCCAGCCAATGTGAAATGTTCTGTGGGTGGAAAACCAGAATTTTAAGAGTCTAAGAAATTATTCACCATTACACATGTTGTCCGTCACACAGATGGCCAGATTAGAAAAAAAAATTAAGTTTTTTTTGTAACTAAAATGTAATGATTCACTGCATTAAAAGGCTTTTTTTTGGTCCTGTAAAAGAGCTCCCACAACCTGACCTTGATCCGTTAACTTTTTGGTTTTTAATTTGCTCAATTAAGTAGGAGTTAGCACTCTCAGCTGAATAATTTGCTCAGAAGCTACAGAGAGGATGTAAGTAATCATTAGACTCCATATACTCCAATAATTGTGCAGCAAGTTTTTTCTGAAACTGTGGAGAAAACTGGTATTATACCAACACATACCTGAATTGCGGCTCTAGATTTAAACCCTTACCATTTTAGCCAGTGTCCTGCCAATGGAAAACGTCCCATGGAGGGGACACCAGAATGGTAACAGGTGAATGAACATCTTCTAAGACTGTGGTCATAATTTTTGTCGCTGCTACTATAAGCATGGATTTATTTTCTAGCCCTTAGTGCCTTCAGATAATAACCGGGACGGACAGTTACCTGAGCGCCGTTGGCACAGGAGAGGCTGAGCTCAACGATGAAGACCGACTCTGAGGAGATGACGGCGTCTGAGGTGGTGTAGGCCGACGGGCTGATGACTGGGTCTGTGCAACTCTCTCCTGCCACAGCACAAAACAGGTTAGGCTGGATAAAATATCGGACACCAATAATCAGTCAACACAAATGCCACTGATGTCTTCACTTCAGCTAGCTAAAAGAAGTGACTGGACGAACCTGTAACCAGCACGAGCTACACTAGTTAGCATTAGAGGCTAACCTCTCTCAGCTTTGTCTTACCCGAGCAGGCGACCATCAGCAGGGTGAGGACTGCGGCTGTCCAGATCATGGTAGGGTCCGAGAGGCTGTTTAAAGAGCTCTGTTTTACTCTCGGGGTCTAATTGGTGGTCGGTACCGCTCCTTTCACATACAAGAGAAAAGTCCACCTCAGCAAACCACCGTTACTCCTCTGCGGCGACGCGACAATGACGTGGGCTGTAGTGCCGCACAGCATGCTGGGAAACTACTCTGTGGCCACGTCATCTGATTTTTGGATATTGAGAAGGCGTATGACATGATGTGGAAGGAGGGGCTGATAATCAAACTGCATAAACTAGGCATTAGAGGGAGAATGAAAAGATGGATTAAAAATTTTTTGAGTGACAGGAAAATTTTGGTAAGGATAGGGAAGCAGTATAGCTCAAGCCAAATGATAGAAAATGGAACCCCACAAGGCAGTATTATTAGTCCCATTTTGTTTTCAGTCATGATCAATGACCTTTTTTCTAGAGTTCAGGGTTCTGTTGGTGTCTCTGTTTGCAGATGATGGTGCTATGTGGACAAGAGGGAAAAATCTATCATTTATTGTTAAAAAGTTGCAGCAGGCGATTGATGAAGTTGAGGCTTGGGCAGTGGAATGGGGATTTAGGTTTTCGGTGGGAAAAACAAAGGCTGTGGTCTTCACAAGGAAGAGATTAAACAATCAAGTTGATCTTAAGATATATTGTGGAGTGTGTCAATAACGAGGCGGATTTGACACAGACAGTTGAATGAATGAATGAATGAATTTTAATGAATGAATGAATGAATTTTATTTTTCGGATAATACAGTACAGGTTAAAAGAAACTGTATAATATAACAACAAGGTCAAATTAGACAAAGACTCCTTCTACTAAACAATTCCACGTGAGTTATCCGAAATGGGTGATGGCTGAAGCCGCAGCTTATATTGCCCACCCATATTCCATCCAAGAATTCAAAAGAAAAAAGAGTAAACAAGACAAGAGTGATTACAATTTAGAACAAAGCTAAGACAAAGTGTGACTGAGAGAAAAAAAAGGAAAACTAAGCTAAGCTAAGTTGAGCGGTTACTATTCAAGACAAATCTAAGACAGAATGTCACAGAGAGAAAAAAAAAAACAAAACAACTAAGCTACAACACAACACAGGCTGGATATGTCAATCCTTATGTGAGTTTACATGTTGTCTTGTAAATATGTTTGGAGTATTTCTTCCTTTAGTTTTTGTTTAAATTGTCCAAGCGTTCTACATGATTTTAATTCAGGTCCATAATCGTTCCATAATCTGACTCCTTGCACTGAAATACAGTGTTGCTTGGTGGTTGTTCTCACTGTAGGCTTTTGAAATATACATGTTCCTCTGAAGTGATATCGTTTCTCCCTTGTTTGGAACAACTTTTGGATATTTGCGGGCAGTGATAAATTCTTCACTTTGAACATTATTATTGCGGTTTTAAAGTCAACCAGATCTTTCAACTTAAGAGTTTTTTGTTTAAGAAAAAGTGGGTTTGTTGGTTCCCTGTAAGCTGCTTTGTTTATTATTCTAATAGCTCTCTTTTGAAGCATAAAGAGGGGATATATGTTTGTTTTGTATGCATTTCCCCATACTTCATTACAATATGTCATGTATGGGAGTATTAATGAATGATACAAGGTGTATAGTGTGGGTTGATTCAGCAAATATTTCACTCTGTGTAATATTGCAATTGATTTGGAAACTTTATCTTTAATATAATTAATATGTGACTTCCAACACAGTTTGTTATCAATTATTACTCCAAGGAATTTAGTTTCAGATACCCTTTCAATCTCTACACCATTTACACTGAGTTTGGGTACTGGATTGTTGTGATGGTTGTTAAAGACTATAAATTTTGTCTTACTTAAATTGAGCGTTAATTTGTTTGAATCAAACCACAGTTTAAGCTTTTCTAATTCCTTCCCGAGTGTATCCATAAGTTGTTCCAAATTGTTTCCACTGCATAGCAGATTAGTGTCATCGGCAAACAATATTAAGTCCATTTTTTCTGAAACTTTACATATATCGTTTATATACATATTGAATAATAATGGTCTCAAAACTGAACCTTGTGGGACTCCACAGGTGACCTTCAGCAACTCTGAGTTTTTGTTGCCAACACATACTTAAAGAATAGATATCAGTATGTAACTACTTAACCAGGACAGTGCTACCCCTCTAATACCAGAATTTTGTAGTTTCTTTAATAATAAATTATGATCTACTGTATCAAATGCTTTTTTGAGATCTAGGAATACTCCAACTGAATACTCTTTATTTTCAATGGCCGTTGATATTTTTTCTGTAAATTCCATTAGGGCATATGCAGTTGTCCTCTTGTGTCTGAACCCATATTGCTGCTCACATAATAAATCATTCTTCAGTATGAAGTTGTCAATTCTCTCATAGAATATTTTTTCAAGTATCTTGGAAAATTGCGGTAATAGTGAAATTGGTCTATAGTTTGAGAGTTCCCCTCTGTCGCCCGTCTTGTATATCGGAATTACTTTAGCTATTTTCATTGCATTGGGAAATATACCTGATTGGAGAGACAGGTTGCAGATATACGTCAGTGGTTTTACTATGCATTCGATAACAGTTTTGACTAGTAGCATGTCAATACCATCACAGTCAGTAGATGTTTTACTTTTGAACGATTTAACAATTTCAATGACCTCTCTTTCGTCTGTGTTCTTTATGAAGATGGAGTCTTTTACAGCAGTGTTATTGCATATTGTATCACCTGTTGGCACCGTAGTGGGTATTTCTCGGGCCAGTTTAGGTCCAATGTTAACAAAAAAATTATTAAATTCATCTGCAGGTGAAGCAATATTCACACTCTGAGTCGTTTTATTATTTTTTGGAATGTTAGTTGGGTAGCTTGTATTTCTGCTTTTATTTCCAAGGATACTGTTGAGTATTGTCCATGTATTTTTAATATTGTCTCTGTTTTTCTCCAGTTCTTTACTGTAATAGTCTCTTTTACTACATCTTATTATATATGTTAACTTATTTTTGTATGTTTTATACCGCTGCTCTGCTTATAAGTTATAAGTTATAACTTATAAGTTTATTACACATCTCATACATAAGCATAGTCAGAAAGAGGGCATCTCAGACAAGACTCTACACAAAAGACGATACACAAAAGATCACACTGCATTCGTCTGATACACAAAAGATCACACTGCATTCGTCCTTCACACCTCCCTATTATCTCCAAGGGAAACTCTGGGAAACTCTGCTCTTTGTTCTAGTCTAAGATGCTACACCATTATGCACTCTCTAAACGACCCCCCCGAGCGTCTTGGATAGAACAATAGAATGACAGTCCATATGCTGTGGTAAAATCATTAAACATCAATCCACATGCTGCTTGGGCTTCAGTCTTCTCCCGTATCTGCTGTAACCAGGATTCACCGCCTCCGCGGCGCTGTCATGCTGGGAGGCTGATGAATGCTGGGGGGTTGATGATTGAGAGGTAAAAGTCTGTGCATGTGGGTGCTCTGGGGAATCTTTTCTCTGGGAAGCTCCCCGCGGGGGTCTTCCACGCCGAGGGGCCCTCGCCAACAGCACTTGCTCGTCCGCCACAACAAAAGCGGGTTTGAGTCTGTCTATGCCAATCCTTTCCCTCCTACCCCCCAAATCTAGCAAAAAATGCTTGTCCCCTGTTTCCAGCACTCTGAACTATCCATCATAAGGTGGGCGCAGTGGGGGGCGATGTGCATCGTGTTTGACAAAAACGAACTCCGCGTTTTTCAAAGTTTTAGGCACAAAAACGCGCGGAAAACTGTGGTGAACAGGGCCCGGCAGCGTGCTTGTATCTATGCTACGCTGCAACAGCTGAGACGGGGAGCTGCCCGGCGCAGGATTATCTGGGAGAAACTCCCCGGGCAGCCGAAGTGGCTGCGCAAAAACGAGTTCAGCCGGGGAAGCTTCCAAATCCTCTTTAGGCGCAGAACGTAACCCCAATAAAACCCACAGTAGCTTGTCTACCCAATTTGCATCCGCCAGTGACGCCCTGAGAGCCGCTTTCAATGACCTATGAAAACGTTCGCATAACCCATTAGCCTGTAGATTGTACGCGGTAGTGCGGTGAATTGTGACACCCAGGCTGCGGGCCATTGTTGACCAAAGTTCAGAAACAAATTGAGGGCCTCTGTCGGACGTAATGCCGGACGGGACTCCAAAATGCGCCACTCATGCTGTTAAGAACGCGCGCGCCACCTCCTCGGCCGTGGTTGCCGCCAGTGGAACCACTTCCGGCCAGTGCTTGGTGCGGTCTGTGGTGTAATCTAAGTATTACATATGTGGAGCCACTAGGGGGCGACACAGACCGGATGTTGTCAGGAGTACAGCATGATGGAGATATAATATGGCGGAGTTCGTGTGTTAATGTTGTTCCAGCCAGTTAATAAAGGAGGCTCCGTGTTCACCCAAAGCAGCAGTCTTTATTTCTAAAAGAACCCAACACAACATGGTGTCAGAAGTTGGTGCGCTTTGAGGTGAGAAAAGTCAGCTTTGCAACCGGCTAGCGGCTATGCCAGACGAAGCTCAAAGGGCTGCAGCTGCGCCAATTGATCCGGTAATGGCGGCGGCTACTCCAGCGGCAACCTTCACCATTAAACCACCGGAGCCCTTCGACTTTGCGAGACCCCAAGAGTGGGAAAAGTGGATAAGACGTTTTGAGCGTTTTAGACTGGCAAGTAACCTGAATAACTCAGCTGAGGCGAACCAAGTAAATACGCTGGTTTATTGCATGGGAGATGAGGCTGACGACGTGCTAAGAGGGCTCGAGCTAACGAGTGTGCAGCGCCAGCAGTACGATGCCGTTAAAACAGGCTTTGATAGACATTTCGTTCCCAGAAAGAACGTGATTTATGAATGAGCAAAATTCAACAAGCGAGTGCAACAGCCGGCAGAACCAGTAGACTCGTTCATAACAGCACTCTATGCACTGGCAGAAAACTGTGAGTACGGTGCACTTCATGATGACCTCTTGAGAGACAGGCTTGTAGTGGGTCTGAAAGATTCGTCGCTGTCAGAAAGAATGCAGCTTGACAAAGATCTTACCCTAGCTAAAGCTATAACAATGGCAAGACAATCTGAAGAAATAAAACGACAACAAACTGACCTAAGAGGTGAAACTAGCGTTAACAGAACAGCCATGGATGCAGTACACATCAGAAAAGCCAAGCCAAACAAGTTCATAATCAAGGAACAAAAACAGATTAAGTCCTCAAGGCCTCAGCAGACAAAACAAGACAGTAAAGCTTGTTCCAAGTGTGGCAAAGCACCAGCACATGCAGCAGTACAGTGCCCAGCTAAAAACGCGGAATGCCATAACTGTAAAAAACGTGGACACTATATTAGAGTCTGTAGGTCCAACCCAACTGTGAATGAGGTCACTGACAATGCAGACGGACTTTTTCTGGGTGAAGTGGATCTAGGGGAGGATCCGTGGCTGGCAGACATAAACGTGAGAGGAAATAAAGTGACTTTTAAGTTAGATTCCGGAGCGGACGTCACAGCGGTTTCTGACCAAACATTCGAAATCTTCAAGAAGAAAAATGAACAGTTGGAAAAGGCACAAAAACCACTCTACGGACCGGGTGGAACTGCACTAACTGTGTTAGGGTCTATGACAGAGACTATTACATACGGTGACAAGAGCGCTACTGAGAAAATCTATATTGTCAAAAATCTGCACATGGCACTACTGAGTAGAACAGCTTCCATGAGACTGAAACTAATTGCCAGAATTGACACTATAGACCAAGAGACAGTGAGAAAAGCGTACCCCAAGTTATGCGATGGACTTGGGCTTGTTCAAAAGCCATACACAATTAAACTGAAACCTGATGCTAAGCCCTTTTCGCTCAAGGTGCCAAGGTGTGTGCCACTGCCGCTCATGGGTAAAGTGAAAGAAGAGCTCGAGAGGATGGAAAAGTTGGGAGTCATCAGTCGCGTGGAGCAGCCAACAGATTGGTGCTGTGGCATGGTTGTAGCTCCCAAAAAGGACAAAGAAAAGGTGCGTATCTGTGTGGACATGACACCTTTAAACGAGTCAGTGTGTCGCGAAAGATACATCCTCCCGTCTGTGGACCAAACGCTAGGCATGCTCACAGGTGCTCAGTATTTTTCAAAGCTTGATGCAAATATGGGATTTTGGCAAATACCACTGTCTAAAGAGTCGGCCTTTCTCACCACATTCATTACGCCATTTGGCAGATACCACTTTAACCGTTTGCCATTTGGTATTTCCAGTGCTCCTGAACATTTCCAAAACATGATGGTGACTGAGGTTACAGCGGGTCTTGACGGAGTCGTCTGTCACATGGACGATATCCTGGTCTGGGGATACACCAAGGAGCAGCACGACGCAAGACTGCACGCTGTCTTGAAGCGCGCGGAGAAAGCCGGCGTTACGTTGAATATGTCAAAATGTGAGTTTGGCAAAAGAGAGGTCAAATTTCTTGGGTTTATTGTTTCAGCAGAAGGAATGAGGCCAGATCCAGACAAAACCCAAGCTGTTCAGGACATGAAAGAGCCAAGCAACGTGAGTGAGCTCAGGAGCTTTCTCGGAATGGTGAACCAGCTGGGGAAGTTCATTCCGAACCTTTCTGAAAAGGACAAACCATTGAGAGACTTGCTTTCAACAAAGAACATGTGGTACTGGGGGCATGAACAACAAAATGCGTTTTGTAATCTCAAACAAGAACTGTCCTCTGCTCCTGTATTGCAGCTCTATGACCCAAACAAACCACAGAAAATATCTGCAGATGCCTCTTCATACGGATTGGGGGCAGTCATGCTACAGAAGGAGAGAGACGTGTGGTCACCAGTTGCTTACGCTTCTCGATCATTGACACCTACAGAGCAGCGCTACGCACAGCTGGAAAAAGAAGCGCTGGCTCTCACGTGGGCCTGTGAAAGATTCAGTGACTTTATCCTGGGTCTGCACTTTGAACTAGAAACTGATCATAAGCCACTAGTGAGCCTACTGGGAGGACAAGCTTTGGATGCGCTTCCACCGCGTATACAGAGATTTCGTATGCGCCTAATGAGGTACTCATACACTATAAAGCACATCCCGGGCAAAAGTCTAACCACTGCCGACACGCTCTCACGCTTACCGCTCACAAACAGTGTTACTCACACAGACACAGATCTTATGGAGGACACTAACATTTATGTTGACTCTGTGCTAGAGGGACTCCCTACAAGCAGCAAATATGTTGCAGATCTCCAAGAGCAACTGCAGTCCGACAGTGTCTGTTCACAAGTCATGAAATACTGCACAGAAGGCTGGCCGGATCGTAACCAGCTACAGGGAGCGGTGAAGCACTACTGGTCTGAGAGAGCCGTTTTGAGTGTGCATAACGGACTACTACTGAGAGGCATGAGGTTAGTTATCCCTGCTAACATGAGAAATGCAGTTTTGGATAAGATACATGAGGGCCACCAGGGGGTGGTTAAATGCAGAGAGCGCGCCCGTCAGGCTGTATGGTGGCCAGGTTTAAGCAACCAGATCAGTGAAGTTGTACTCAAATGTAGACAGTGCATACAGGAAAGAGTTAATGTGAGAGAGCCTTTAATGCCCACAGATTTACCAGAAAGGCCATGGCAGAAGTTGGGAGCTGATTTGTTCACGCTACAAGACAAAAACTACCTGTTATTAGTGGACTACTTCTCTAGGTATATAGAGATTGCCCAGCTCAGCCCAACTCGCTCTGCCAATGTCATTGTGCATTTAAAATCAATGTTTGCACGTCACGGAATACCGGAGATACTGATCACGGATAACGGCCCGCAGTTCGCAAGTCAGGAAATGGAAGACTTTGCAAAGGAGTACTGTTTTGAGCACGTGACCAGTAGTCCCAGGTACCCCCAAAGTAACGGTGAGGCAGAAAGAGCTGTCCAAACAGTCAAAAATTTTATCAAGAAAGCCAGTGATCCATACCGAGCACCGTTAGCCTACAGAACCACAGCGTTGGCAAATGGCTACAGCCCAGCACAGCTTCTCATGGGGCGTAGACTTCGTACCACCCTGCCAATGCTTCCAGAGGCCTTGCAGCCATGCGTGCCGAATCTGCACCAAATTCGTCACATGGAAAAGGAGAGACGGATGAGACAAACAGAATGTTTCAACAAAAGACACAGAACGAGAGATTTGGATAAACTGTTACCCGGAAACTCTGTTTGGATTACAGATGCAAAAGCACAGGGCACAGTGACATCTGTCCACAAAACTCCACGGTCCTATGTCATCAGTGGACCACAAGGGACAATCAGGAGGAATCGCACTCATCTTGTGCCTATGTCGATACCAGAGACTGAGATGGAACCACAACGGACCCAGTCAAATGGAAAAGACACTCCTACAGAAACTGCTTCTGAGCCCAATGCACAGGAAACACCAGGTGTTGTTAGAACCAGGTCTGGTAGAGAAGTGATAAAACCAAAGAGACTGGATCTGTAGAGTTGCATGTTAATATTTGTGAAAACAGAGTTGAGTTCTGAAAATGCCTTCTTTAAATAGAAAATAAGAGGCCTTTGCATAATATGTTCTTACATGGCAACAGTGTTGAGAAAAAAAAAAAAAAAAGAAATGTTATAGATTTGTAAAAGGGGGTGATGTGTTAAATTTATGCTGTCATAGTTAGCTGACAAAAGGGAACGGAAATAAGAATGTATTTTGTGTTTTCAGCTAAAAGGGGTCAACTTGGCTTCAGTAAGGGGGATGTGGTGTAATCTAAGTATTACATATGTAGAGCCACTAGGGGGCGACACAGACCGGATGTTGTCAGGAGTACAGCATGATGGAGATATAATATGGCGGAGTTCGTGTGTTAATGTTGTTCCAGCCAGTTAATAAAGGAGGCTCCATGTTCACCCAAAGCAGCAGTCTTTATTTCTAAAAGAACCCAACACAACACGGTCCACCATTGTCAGAAGGTGCGTGCACCCCTGTGATGGCGGGAGGGGGCCCACGAGGTCCACATGAACATGGTCGAACCTCTTAGCCGGGATGCGAAACGGCTCCAAGGGAGCTTTCCTGTGTCTGTGTACTTTGGCTTGTTGGCACGCCATGCAGGCTGCTGCCCACTCTTTCACTTGTTTGCGAAGGCTCGGCCACACAAATTTCTCTCCTACCATTTTGACCGACGCGCGCACTCCTGGGTGCGCCAAAGAATGAATCGAGTAAAAAACGCGGCGGCGCCACGCGGCCGGTACCACGGGACGCGGTCGCCCCATGGAGACATCACAGATTGGGGGGGGCATACCGTCTTGCAGCACCCTGCTCTCCAGCCTTAACCCTGTTGGTCCAGACTGGAGCGCGCGCACATCCGCGTCACTAACTTGCTCCGCGGCCATGGCTGTGTAATCTATCCCCACGCGGATCGGGGCCGCCACGGCGCGTGAGAGGCAGTCTGCCACTACATTCAGTTTACCCAACACATGCTGAATATTGGTAGTAAACTCTGAGATCGCGGCCAGCTGTCTCTGCTGCCAGCCCGACCACGGTTCTGAAACCTTGGCCATCGCGAATGTTAGTGGCTTGTGGTCAACAAACGCGGTGAAACAGCGCCCTTCCAGCCAGAACTGGAAGTGGCGAATGGCCAAGTGGAGAGCCAGCAACTCCCTGTTGAATGCGCTGTATTTATGTTCACTATCGCGCAAAGTCCTGCTGAAAAAGGCGAGCGGCTGCCAAGCCCCGGCTACACGCTGCTCCACTACCGCCCCTATGGCCACATCTGACACGTCAGTAGTGAGCGCTATGCGGGCTGTTGGGTCTGGATGTGCCAACAACGCAGCATTTGCCAGGGCTGCTTTGACTTCCGAGAACGCCCGCTCTCGCTCCGGGGACCATTCGATCTTATTCGCGGGTTTCTGTTTTTTTGAGCACGGCGTACAGTGGTTGCATGAGTTGTGCTGCGCGGGGAAGGAAACGGTTATAAAAATTCACCATTCCCAAAAACTCCTGTAACGCCTTGACCGTTTGTGGCCGGGGAAAATCTGCTACCGCGCGCAATTTGTCAGGCAGCGGAACCACTCCTTCGGGAGAGACGCGGTGCCCCCAAAAAAATCAATCTGCGTCACCCCGAACTGACACTTCGCTGGGTTGATTATTAAACCGTGCTCTCCCAACCTCCGGAAAACCGCTGTTAGGTGGGTTTCGTGTTTGTCTTCGGACGCGCTGGCTACCAAGATATTGTCCAAGTAGACAAATATGAAAGGGAGATCGTGCAGCACTGCATCCATCATGCGTTGGAACGTCTGTGCAGCCCCTTTAAGCCCGAATGGCATGCGCAAAAACTCGAATAAACCAAACGGAGTTATCACCGCTGTTTTGGGTATGTCCTCGCGCACTGGGACTTGGTGGTAACCGCGGACCAAGTCTATTTTAGAAAAAATGCGCGCTCCTGCCAAGTGAACGGAAAAATCCTGGATGTGAAGAATTGGGTAGCGGTTGTGCGCTGTGGCGTTGTTCAACCTGCGGAAATCCCCGCAAGGTCGCCACGAACCGTCAGCTTTAGGGACCATGTGTAGCGGGGAAACCCATGGGCTGTTTGAATGCCTGATGATGCCCAACCTCTCCAGGTTGGCGAACTCCTCGCGCGCTATGGCCAGTTTAGCTGCGTCCAAGCGCCGAGGTTTTGCAAAAATGGGCGGCCCGGTGGTGGTGATAAAATGCTCCACCCCGTGTTTAGCGACGGCTGCCGAAAATGTGGGGACCGTGAGTGCTGGGAACTGAGTGAGCAGTGTGTGGAACTTACCGCCTGCAGCTGTGACGTTGGCTTGTGCTGTTGGCCGGGACGCTCAAGCTGTACAGGGGATAGAATCAAAGGACAGTGCATTAACCAGGCGCCTGTTAGCGACATCAACCAACAAACCATGTGAGCACAAAAAATCAGCCCCCAATATATTGAAATTCAATGATGCTATGACAAAAGTCCACTCAAATGTACGGCCGTGTAGAGACAGAAGTAGAGTCCTCTCACCAAAGGTCTTAATCTCCGAGCCATTTGCTGCTGCCATCTCAGGGCCGCTAGATCCTGCCAGCCGGTCAGCGTAGGACGGCATGATGAAACTCAACTGGGCGCCGGTGTCCACGAGGAAATGCCTCCCCGAGCATGCGTCTGTCAAGTAGAGCAGCTTGTTCTCCTCCCCGAGGGCCGCAGCTGCTACCGACCCCCGGTCTTGGCGTTTCCCGAGCGCTTGAACTGGCACGGTGGTATACATTTGCGTGCCTTCTCTGCAAAGCAGCGGTGGTAGAAACAAAGGATGTCTCCTCCACGTTCTTTGGCCCCCGCCGCCGCTGTCGTCGGTGGTTCTGCTACTGCCGTCAATGGCTCCTCGCCTCCTCCGGCCCTCGCGCCGAGCTCCGTCACTGCCGCCGTGGTCGTGAGCTCTCTGCTGGCCATGATGATCCGGTGTGCTTCTCGGGCCAGCGCACGATAGTCCCGCTCGGCCAGCAACGGCGAATTGGCCAGGGTCGCTCTCGTCGCTGACGGAAAGTTCCGGAGGAAGAGGTGGGTAAAAATGAAGTGGTCGTCGTCCGAGCCCTTCAATCTCAGCATCTTCTCCATCAGGTCAATAGCCGACCCATCTCCTAACCCGGTCCGCGTCAGGAGTCTCTCTGCTCTCTCCTCAACCGAGAGTGTGTAGTGCTGGATGAGTGCAGCCTTCAGTGCGCCGTACTTGTCGCTGGTTGGTGGCTGATCCAGCAGGCTCTCCACATGCTGAGCTGTGTGGGCGTCGAGCTTTGCGACCACATGGTAGAATTTCGTGTCATCCGCCGATATCCCCCGGAGGACGAACTGCGCCTCAACTAGGTGGAACCAGGAGCGCGGCTTGTGCTGCCAAAAATCCGGTAGCTGGATTGTAACAGCATATGCTTGGCTGGGGGCTCCCAACGAGGCTGGCTCCGGGGATCTTTCGTCGTGTTGCATGATTCGTCTTGGGTCACCAGTGTGGATTGTGTCAATAACGAGGCGGATTTGACGCAGACAGTTTATTACACATCTCACACATAAGCATAGTCAGAAAGAGGGCATCTCAGACAAGACTCTTCTTTTAAATACTCAGGCCTTCCTTCAGCAGCTTCTACACATAAAAGGTCACATTGCATTCACTTCCTTAATCCTTTAACATCCTCCTAGCAGTCTCTGATACACAAAAGATCACACTGCATTCGTCCTTCACACCTCCCTGTTATCTCCAAGGGAAACTCTGGGAAACTCTGCTCTTTGTTCTAGTCTAAGATGCTACACCATTATGCACTCTCTAAAATATGACCAAAACATAGAAACTGTGGAGTGTTTCAAGTATTTGGGTGTGTGGTTTCATAAGGGTTGCTCTTGGAAGATTCAGGTTGAGAAAACTGTGGCAAAATCTAAGAAGGTTTTAAATATTATGAGATGTTTGAGGGGAAGAGAATGGGGAGCAAGTAGAGGTGCTTTAAAAGCATCATATGCGGTGTTAATTAGGTCAGTGTTTGATTACGGGTGTGTTATATATGGATCAGCGTCAGAAATATTATTGAAAAAATTGGATGTAATTCAATACCAAGCTCTGAGGTGATGTTGTGGGGCCATAAAAACTACTCCAGTAGCAGCTCTCCAGGTGGAGATGGGTGAGATGCCTCTGGAGTTAAGAAGATCTCAAATAGCAGCTACATACTGGGCCAACATCAGAGGATTTAGTGGCAGTCACCCAGTACACAATGCACTGAAACCTTGCCAAGAGAAGGAAAAGAAACAAATGAGAAGCTTTGGATGGACAATAGAGAATAAAGTGAGGGAGCTACGGGTTGCTGATAAAGCAGTATGTCCAACAGTCCCGCTTCTGCAGAACCACCATGGTGTCTGGAAGAAGTAAAGGTGGATTTTAGACTTTTGACAAATGGCATAAGAGGGAGGATAAACAAGAGGGAGGTCAATAACTATTTAGACGGTAGCTATCCTGACTTTATAAAGATTTACACTGATGCATCTAAATCAACGAAGAACATTGTGGGAATAGCATTCATCATTCCAGAATTAGATGTCATGAAGAAGGAAAGGGTTAGTGATGACTTGGCTGTGTATACTGGGGAGCTTCTGGCAATCTGTTTGGCATTGGGCTGGGTGGAAGAAGTAAAGCCCAGAAAGGTTTTGATAGGGTCTGATTCTAGCAGCGCAATGGAAAGTATCGAGCATATGCATTCAGAGTCAAGACAGGATTTGGTGATGGAAATAGTACACTCAGTTGGGAGAATCTCAAAGGCAGGTGTGGACATTAGGTTCATTTGGATCCCGGCGCACATTGGAGTGGAGGGGAACGAGCTAGCAGATACAGTAAATGTGCAAAAAGAGCAACTAGGATGAGTCAGGTTAGTTGGAATGTGAAATACAGCAAAGCAGAGGTCAAGAGCATTATCAAAACACAAATTAAAAAGAAGTGGCAGGAAGAGTGGGACAAAGGAAGTAAGGGACGGGGCCTGTATGGCATACAAAAGAAAGTAGGGGAGCTAGAGAAGTTCACAGGAGTAGGAAGGAGGAGGACATCATATCCAGGTTAAGATTAGGTCACACAGGGCTGAATAGTACATTAGCTATAATGAAAAAAAACACCCAAATGGGAAATGTGATTATTGTGGAAACGATGAAACAGTTGAACATACATTTATGCACTGCCCAAAGTATGAATTTGCACGGTTAGCATTGGTGGACAGTCTATACAGGAACGAAACCCAACTCAAGTATGAAAGAGATTTTGCAGAGAAGTTCAGGGGATGTGGTCTATAGGGCAGTTTTTAGGTTTATTAGGGCAACAGGACTAATTTCAAGGATATAGGAGGGTAATGCCATTTTGAATCACACTCCATTCCAGAAGGTGGCGGTAATGCACCTACAAGTTGTTTGCCAACCGCCATAAAATATCAGAAGAAGAAGAAGAACCATTGAATGTATAAATGAGTGTTTAATGAGTGTGTAAATGTGTTTTATACAGTCTATGATCAAACACCAAAAACAGCAAAATTACAACAAAGAAAAACTGCAATAATAGAGTTTTCAGACAAAATTGATTGCCCTGTGTCCTCTCAAATGCTGTTGGAAAACTAGCTTTAAAAATGTTAATTGTTTAGCACCTTGGGGGAGCCAGATTATTTAGCATCTCAGACAAGAGACAGTGGATAAACATGGGAGAACAATACACAGGAGGTTCCTGGCTAGATAGCAGGAAGGAGTCAAGGACGCAGGGGGTTGGCTAGATAGCAGGAAGGAGTCAAGGACGCAGGGGGTTGAATGCAGTGTGATGCAAATGTCATGTGTGTGGAGAAATGCCATGAAACTTAAGAGGAGAGTGCCTGCTGAAATATTCAGTCTGTTCTTTGCTTGTGAGATGTGACCGTGTAATAAATCGTCTGAAATGAATCTGCCTCTTCATTTACACACTCCACACTGGTGACCCAAGACGTATTATGGAACACGAGGCAAGATCCCCGGAGCCGGCCTGGTCAGGAAGCTACAGCGAGGCAGCAGCCATCCCACAGACAGCCTGGACTGGAACCTCCAGCCACGCGTGTGCGGTTTCAGTCAAGCTACCGGATTTCTGGCAGCACAACCCGCACTCTTGGTTCCACCTCACCGAGGCCCAGTTCGCTCTCCGGGGAGTAACGGCAGACGACACCAGATTCTACCATGTGGTCGCAGCGCTGGACGCCCGCACAGCTCAGCAGGTAGCGAGCCTGCTCGATCAGCCACCAGCCAGCAGCAAATATGAGGCGCTCAAGGCTGCGCTCATCCAGCGCTACACGCTCTCAGACTGTGAGAGAGCGGAGGGGCTCCTGACGCGGACCAAGTTAGGAGATGGTTCGGCTGTAGACCTGATGGAGAAGATGCTGGCGTTAATGGGCACGGACAACGGGCACTTTCTGTTTGCCCACCTCTTCCTCCGGAACCTTCCGACAGTGGCGAGAGCGGTTCTGGCCAATTCGCCATTGCTGGCCGCGCGCGACTACCGTGCGCTAGCCCAGGAGGCAGACCGGATCATCCTCACCACCAGGGCGATCACAGTCAACGCGGCAGCGGCGGAGCCCAGCGAGACGACCAGAGGAGGCGAGGAGCCACCGACGGTAGCAGCAGCGGGGGCCAAGGAGTGCGAGAGAGACACGCTCCGTTTCTACCACCGCCGCTTCGGAGAGAAGGCACGCAGATGTGCGCCCCCGTGCCAATTCAAGCGCTCAGAAAACACCAAGGCCGGGGGTCGGTAGCAGCTGTGACCCTCGGTGAAGAGAACAAGCTGCTCTACTTGACGGACGCACGCTCGGGGAGGCGTTTCCTCGTGGACACCGGAGCCCAGAAGAGCTTCATCCTGCCGACCTACGCTGATCGGCTGGCAGGACCTAGCGGCCCCGAGATGTTGGCAGCAAACGGCTTGGATATTAAGACCTTTGGTGAGAGGACACTGATCTTATCTCTACACGGCCGTACATATGAGTGGACTTTTGTCGTAGCAGCACTGAATTACCATATACTGGGGGCTGATTTTCCGTGTGCACATGGTTTACTGGTTGATGTTGCTAACAGGTGCCTAGTTAATGCACTGTCCTTTGACTCTCTCCCCTGTATAGCTCGAGTGACCTGGCCAACAGCACAAGCCAAAGTCACAGCTACAGGCAGTAAGTTCCACACACTGCTCACTCAGTTCCCAGCACTCACAGTCCCGACGTTTTCCGCGGCCATCGCTAAACACAGGGTGGAGCACTTTATCACCACCACCGGGCCGCCCGTTTTTGCAAAACCTTGGCGCTTGGATACAGCTAAACTGGCCATAGCGCACGAGGAGTTCGCCAACCTGGAAAGGTTGGGCATCATCAGGCGCTCGAACAGCCCATGGGCATCCCTGCTACACATGGTCCCTAAGGCTGAGGGATCGTAGTGACTGTGCGGGGATTTCCGCAGGTTGAACAACGCCACAGCGCACGACCGCTACCCAATTCCCCACATACAAGATTTTTCCGTTCACTTTGCCGGAGCACGCATTTTTTCCAAAATAGACCTGGTCTGCAGTTACCACCAAGTCCCAGTGCACGCTGAGGACATACCCAAAACAGCGGTAATAACTCCGTTCGGTCTATTCGAGTTCTTGCGCATGCCATTCGGGTTAAAAGGAGCGGCACAGACGTTCCAGCGCATGATGGATGTAGTGCTGCGCGATCTCCCGTTCGTGTTCGTCTACCTGGACGATATCCTGGTAGCCAGTGCGTCCGACGACGAACACGAAACCCACCTCACGACGGTTTTCCAGAGGTTGGAGGAGCACGGGTTAATAATCAACCCGGTGAAATGCCAGTTCGGCGTGATGGAGATTGATTTTTTTGGGGCACCGCGTCTCTCCGGAAGGAGCGATCCCGCTGCTCAACAAGGTGCGTGCCGTGGCGGATTTTCCCCGACCTCAGACAGTCAGGGCGCTGCAGGAATTTTTGGGGATGGTGAACTCTTATAACCGTTTCCTTCCCCGCGCGGCGCAGCTCATGCAACCATTGTACGCCGCGCTCAAGAAATAGAAACCCGCGGATAGGGTCGAATGGACCCCGGATCGAGAGCGGGCGTTCTCGGAAGTTAAAGCAGCCCTGGCAAACACCGCACTGCTGGCGCATCCGGACCCGGCGGCCCGCATAGCGCTCACCACCGACGCTTCAGACGTGGCCATAGGGGCTGTCGTGGAGCAGCACGTCGCCGGGGCTTGGCAGCCGCTCACCTTTTTCAGCAGAACTTTGCGCGACAGCGAACGTAAATACAGCGCGTTCGACAGAGAGTTGCTGGCTCTCCACCTGGCCATACGCCACTTCCAGTTCTGGCTGGAAGGGCGCAGCTTCACCGCGTTCGTGGACCACAAGCCGCTAACATTCGCAATGGCCAAGGTTTCAGAACCGTGGTCGGGCCGGCAGCAGAGACAGCTGGCCGCAATCTCAGAGTTTACTACCGATATTCAACATGTGTCGGGTAAACTGAAAGTGGTGGCGGACTGCCTTTCGCGCGCCGTGGTGGCCCCGGTCTGCGTGGGGATAGATTACGCAGCCATGGCCGCGGAGCAGATTAGTGATGCAGACGTGTGCGCGCTCCAGTCTGGACCAACAGGGTTAAGGCTGGAGAGCAGGGTGCTGCAAGGTGGCGGCCCCCCCCCCTAATCTGCGATGTCTCCACGGGTCGCCCGCGTCCGGTGGTTCCGGTCGCGTGGTTCCGCCGCGTGTTTGAGTCGGTTCACACTCTGGCGCACCCGGGAGTGCGCATGTTGGTCAAAATGGTGGGAGAGAAGTTTGTGTGGCCGAGCCTACGCAAACAAGTGAAAGAGTGGGCTGCAGCCTGCGTGGCGTGCCAACGAGCCAAAGTACACAGACACACGAAGGCTCCCTTGGAGCCGTTTCGTATTCCGGCTAAGAGGTTCGACCATGTTCACGTGGACCTCGTGGGCCCCCTCCCGCCATCACAGGGGTGCACGCACCTCCTGACAGTGGTGGACTGCACCACGTGCTGGCCAGAAGAGGTCCCACTGGCGGCAACCACGTCCGCAGACGTAGCGCGCGCTTTTTTAACAACATGGGTGGCGCGTTTTGGAGTCCCATCGGACATTACGTCCAACAGGGGCCCTCAATTTGTTTCCGAACTCTGGTCCGCGATGGCCCGCAGCCTGGGTGTTACAATTCACCGCACAACCGCGTACAACCCACAGGCCAATGGGTTATGCAACGTTTTCATAGATCACTGAAGGCAGCACTCAAGGCTTCATTGACGGATGCAAATTGGGTAGACAGGCTGCCGTGGGTTTTATTGGGGTTGCGCTCCGTGCCGAAAGAGGATCTGGAAGCTTCCCCGGCAGAGCTCGTTTTTGCGCAGGCACTACGGCTGCCCGGGGAATTTCTGCCAGATAATCCCGCGCCGGGCAGCTGCCCGTCTCAGCTTTTGCAGCGTAGCGCAAACACAGGCACGCTGCCGGGCCCTGCCCACCACAGTTTTCTGCGCATTTTCGTGCCTAAAACTTTGAAGAGCGCGGAGTTTGTGTTTGTCAGACACGACGCCCACCGCCCTCCATTGCGCCCACCCTATGATGGACCATTCAGAGAGTTGGAAACAGGGGATAAGTATTTTTTTGCTAGACTTGAGGGGTAGGAAGGAAAAAATTGGCATAGACAGACTCAAACCCGCTTTCGTTGTGGCGGACGAGCAAGTGCTGTTGGCTAGGGCCCCTCGGCGTGGAAGACCCCCACGGAGAGCTCCCGAGGGAAACTATTCACCAGAGCAGCCACACGGACAGACCGAAGTGCCCCCCCCCCAGTCACAGCCCACCCGCAGTCAGACACACTCCTAGCAGCCCCCCACCGGCACAGCAGTGCCACGGAGGCGGTAAACCCCAGTTACAGCAGATACGGGAGGAGACGGAAGCCCAAGCAGCATGTGGACTGTTATTGTATTGTTCTATCTAAGATGCTGGGGGGGGGGGGGGGTTAGCACCTTGGAGGAGCCAGATTATTTAGCATCTCAGACAAGAGACAGTGGATAAACATGGGAGAACAATACGCAGGAGGTTCCTGGCTAGATAGCAGGAAGGAGTCAAGGACGTAGGGGGTTGAATGCAGTGTGATGCAAATGTCGTGTTGTGTGTGGAGAAATGCCATGAAACTTAAGAGGAGAGGTGCCTGCTGAAATGTTCAGTCTATTCTTTGCTTGTGAGATGTGAGTGTGTAATAAATAGTCTGAAATGAATCTGCCTCTTCATTTACACACTCCACAATTGGGATTCTAAATATTTAATATATCCAACAAGCTACTGTATTAATAGCTATGTTAAAAGAGTCCCCATTTCCCACTCCTCCATGGACCACTCATTTTAGGCTCATTGTGATTTACTGTACTACTAAATAAGGGCATATTTGCACAACTGTGGCACTTTACATTATTGTTGTGTTGGGTTTTGGGGACATATTATTGTGTGACACAGGTGGTGGCTCCACCTTTCTGGTTCCACCGCCACCCGGGGTATAAGAGGGCTGTGAGGGAGAGGGGCGGTCTCTTGGCCTCTTCTCCATCTGATGGATGTGCCTGTATTGTGAGAAAGAGTCACAGCCCATGGTTTGGTAGCCATGGTGTTATGTCTGCAATAATGGAGACCAGACTCTACTTATGTCAAGCAACAAACTCACCTTTATTGAACACACACAACTATATATACACTCGGGCTACGGCCACACAGGGCGGGTACAGCAAGCCCCATGGGCCACACACACACACACACACCACATTCTCTCCCCCCTCACAAAAGTCCAAAACACACATACAATTGAGACCCTCCCCAATTTCGTACCCGAATCACGCGCTAAGAAAACTAAACTTAAGTCACTAAAAGGGCCTATCACAGTCACTCAAAACAACTAAAAACTAGGGGGAACAGGTGGACTGCTGTCCCACCCCACACGGCAAAGCAGATTGTTCTGCCACTTGTACTAAATAAAATAAAGCCCATTTATAAATTAAAAATAACTGCTGTGCTTCCTAACCTAATCAAAACACATAAAATTAATCCCCAACAACACACATCCATATGTGCATCACACTCACATCCAACACTATTTTTAAAACACATGCACATATGAACATTCATTATTATTATAATACCATTTAAACATATTTACACTGAAAAATTTACGTTACACCACTGTCCACAGGCAGCCAAGGGTAAAACCGGCTCGGGGGCCCAGGGCAGCCCCTCGGCATGCACGCCCCTGGAAGCCGCCGACCCCACAGGCGAAAACATCTCTTCTCCCCACTTACGACCGCTTCTCTTGTCTGGATCCACCATCCGACACCTCCTCACGGACCCGAACCCCGTCTGTAACTCTCAGGGGAGTCCCGCTCGACCTGCAGTGCTGCTGCCTGGCATGCAGTCCCTCAGTGCCTGTTGTTCCACCCTGACCATCTTCAAAGCTGCTGCAGCTTCCGCCGTTGTAGCCCCAGACACTCTGACCCCCTGTGGCCGTGCTCCGGGGAAAACTGTAGCCCGCTCGTCAACCCAGGCACCTCACCGCTACACTTTGCACTCTAGTCCAAGGCACTCCGCTGCGGCTGCTGTTTCCTGGGGCTCTCAGTATGCTTGTGCCACTTCTCCCACTGCCCCAACTCCAGCTGCAGAGAAAACTTAGTTGAGTCCGGTTGCTGCTCTCCCTCCATGCTGTCTCGGCTCACCGCGCCATCTTCACCACCAGTGCTACGATCACGCACTGTGCTGAGCTCCTCGGCTGGCTTGCCACCTACGGTGACCGGGGCCTCCCCGACTTGTGGTTCCGGTCCCCCTCAACACTTAGCTTGTAGCTTGGTTTTGGCGCGCACCTAGCTTCATGCCTAACCTCACCGTTGCCACAGACTGAGCCCTTAGCTTCTCTGAGCTAAATAGCTTAGCCCCTTTTGGCACCAACAGCTTCACTACCCACAGCTTCTTGTCCCTTGTATGTTCGGCAAAATGCCAGCCAGCCA
Organism: Pholidichthys leucotaenia; assembly: GCA_020510985.1. Classification (NCBI taxonomy): domain Eukaryota; kingdom Metazoa; phylum Chordata; class Actinopteri; order Cichliformes; family Pholidichthyidae; genus Pholidichthys; species Pholidichthys leucotaenia. The sequence goes on from CM035843.1 coordinate 342,403,316, forward strand.
GCCGCCTGACAGCATCTGCATAAGCCTCAGTCTCTCCCAACATCCGGAGAATTTGCTGACCTTCTACGCCGAAATGGTGGACCAGGAGCGTTCGTCCTCAGTCACCGCTGAGTCTACCCAGGCCCAGCTCAGCAATGTACCCCCCAAGCATGGCCACCCAGTCCGGCCGCAGGATCGCTGGCTCTCCCGAACACTCCAGAAACGGCGGTAGAGGTGAAGGTAGCCCACACGCCTCCATGGTTTATTCTCATCGCCAAAATGTTTTGTCTGCAGTAACGGAGATCGGACTCTGCTTATGTCAATCAACAAACTCCTCTTTATTGAACACACACAACGATATATACTCTGGCCGTAGCCCGCCTGATGTCACCACACAGGGCGGGTACGGCAAGCCTCATGGGCCACACACACACACACGGACCACTCATTTTAGGCTCATTGTGATTTACTGTATTAGATGATAAGGGTATGTTTGTGCAATTATGCCCCATTGTGCAATCACTGTGCCATCCGAGACTCCATGGGGTTTTGACCATCCATGGGTGAGGGTTCTTGAACACTAGTCCCTAGGGTGGCACAGCACATGGTTTGGTAGCCGTGGACCGCTCATTTTAGGCCCATTGTGATTTATTGTGTTAGACGATAAGGGTATGTTTGTGCAATTATGCCACATTACACAATCACTGTGCCACCCTAGACTCCGTGGGGTTTTGACCATCCATGAGTGAGGGTTCTTGAACATGAGTCCCTAGAGTAACAGCGCATGGTTTAGTAGCCATGGACCACTCATTTTAGGCTCATTGGTAGACACTGTATTAGAAATTAAGGGTATGTTTGCACATATGTGACACATTACATAATCACTGTGCCACCCTAGAATCTATGGGGTTTTGACGATCCATGGGTGAGGGTTCTTTAACACTATTCCCTAGTGTGAGATATGTATTTGGCACCTTTATTTAAGATTTATTAAGATCGGCCATGGCTCTGGGGGTCTGCGGTCTCCAGGGGCGTGCCTGCTGAGGGGCTGCCCTGAACCCCCCATGCAAGTTCTAATTTTTTCACCCAAATGACTGTGCGGTAGCTCTTTATTTATAATTCTTGTGTTTTTTTGCATGCATGTTATGGTATGGGGTTATTTTATGTGTTTGTGTTTTAGTTTAGGAGCATGGCTGATATTTTTAGTGTGAAATAAAGACTTTTAGTTTAATTGGGTGGCAGAATAATCCACCCCGCCGTGTGGGCTGTACGGTAGTCCACCCGTCAGCCCTATTCTAGGTTGTTTTGAGTGAATGTGTTAGGCCAATTTAGTACATTAGTTCCCATTATTTTAGAGCGTGATTCAGGTTCCAAATCAGGGTGAGATTTCAATTGTGTGTGTGGTTTTGGACTTTTCTAAAGGGGGGAAAATGTGAGATATGTATCTGGCACCTTTACTGTGAAGTGCAGTGTGATGATGTACACTTCCCATCATGTCATCGCACTGCCCATACATAAGGCAGGGGCGCCATCTTATGGCCTCTTTTGCCGGATGCTAGGCTGGTGCCTACTGTGTGTGACTCTGCCCATAGTTCAGTAAAGCTGTGTTCACCAACCATTATTGTGCCTCATCCTTCACCCAGGTATTTTACCATACATAAGGGTATGCCACCTAGGGTGGCTCAGCGCATGGTTTGGTAGCCATGGACCACTCATTTTAGGCTGATTGTGATTTACTGTATTAGACGATAAGGGTATGTTTGTGCAATTATGCCACATTGCACAGTCACTGTGCCACCCTCAACTCCATGGGGTTTTGACCATTCATGGGTGAGGGTTCTTGAACACTAGTCCCTAGGGTGGCACAGCACATGGTTTGGTAGCCATGGACCACTTATTTTAGGCTCATTGTGATTGACTCTATTAGATAAGGGCATGTTTGCACATGTGTGGCACATTACATAATCACCATGCCACCCTAGACTCCATGGGGTTTTGACTATCCTTGGTTGAGGGTTCTGAAGGACTAGTGCCTAGGATGGCACAGCACATGGTTTGACAGCCACGGATACTGCTCCCACACCATCACCCCATATTCGAATGTGAATATCAAACTTCACAGTGCTTCCAAAGCTACTCTGTTGGAATTCTATGGATTGTGGAGTAGCAGCTGCCGTTATTTGTGGGTTTTTCTTTGTATCCCAATCAATTTTCCTGGCAGTCATGGCTGCAATTTTTCTTGGTCTACCTTACCATTGCTTGATATCAATAGAACCTCTCACTTTCCACTTCTTTATCAGATTTTAAATACTACTGACATTCTCAAATCCTTGGATATCTTTTTATATGCTTCTCCTGTTTTATAAAGTTTAACTACCTTTACTCACAGGTCCTTTCAAATCAAACTTTATTGTCATATTGCTGTACATACAACTGTAGTGCAGGCAAGATGAAATTGCGTTTCTCTCGGCATCCATATAAGAAGCAGCATGATTAAGACACACTCCCACATAGCTCCACCCCCCACCCCCACATCCATTCACACATCCCTAAGACATACTTGGGGAAAAAGAATAACTAACTATAATATACAAAATGTCCATAGGTGCAGTAGTGTGTATGTGAGATTCTGGGTCAGCTGTTCAGCATCCTGACAGCTTGTGGGAGGAAGCTGTTGATCAGTCTGGTGGTTCTGCCTCTGATGCTCCGGAATCGATTACCAGATGGAAGAAGTTCAAAGTGTTTATGCAGAGGGTGAGAACGGTCCTTGACAATGTTCAGTGCCCTGCTCCTACAACGGTTCTGAAAAAGTTCTTGGACAGAGGGGAGGGAGACTCCAATTACCCTCTCCGCCCCCTTGACTATCCTCTGCAGGGCTTTTTTTGTCTGACATACTGCAGCTGGAGTACCATGTAGCAATGCAGTACGTCAGAACACTCTCCACCACACCTCTGTAGAAGGTCCTGAGGATGCAGATGGGGAGAGAGGCCTGTTTGAGTTTCCTCAAGAAGTGTAGTCTCTGCTGAGCCCGCTTCCTGATCTCCAAGGAATTCTTGCTCCAGGTCAGGTCCTGCGAGATCTGCACTCCGAGGAACTTGATGTTCTCTACTCTCTCCACTAAATGGCCGCCGATGCTGAGGGGGACGTGATCAGGCTGTGACCGCCGGAAGTCGATAATCATCTCCTTTGTTTTGTCCACGTTGAGCACCAGATTGTTCTCCCTGGTGTTGTTTGACAGTTCTCCCAGATTGTTTGACAGTTTTGCTGCTTTCCCCATGGCTCAGAATCTAGCAGTCAGTGCAGCACTGGATGAAACCTGCAAATATCTGTCCAGAGCCCAGACTCACTAACTTTTTATACTGTACACAGACACTAATTGCAAGCAAACAGGTCACAGGTGTGAACAGTTACCCTTAAAAGCTATGTAAGCCTACATATGTCAGTTTACCTGGATCAGAAAGACACCTACAGTGGGGCAAAAAAGTATTTAGTCAGCCACCAATTGTGCAAGTTCTCCCACTTAAAAGATAAGAGGGGTCTCCAATTTTCATCATAGGTATACCTCAACTATGAGAGACAAAATGAGGAAAAAAAAACATCCAGGAAATCACATTGAAGGATTTTTAATGAATTAATTGGTAAATTCCGTGGTAAAATAAGTATTTGGTCACCTACAAACAAGCAAGATTTCTGGCTCTCACAGACCTGTAACTTCTTCTTTAAGAGGTTCCTCTGTCCTCCACTCGTTACCTGTATTAATGGCACCTGTTTGAATTCGTTATCAGTATAAAAGACACCTGTCCACAATCTCAAACAGTCAGACTCCAAACTCCACTATGGCCAAGACCAAAGAGCTGTCAAAGGACACCAGAAACAAAATTGTAGACCTGCACCAGGCTGGGAAGACTGAATCTGCAATAGGTAAGCAGCTTGGTGTGAAGAAATCAACTGTGGGAGCAATTATTAGAAAATGGAAGACATACAAGACCACTGATAATCTCCCTCCATCTGGGGCTCCACGCAAGATCACACCCCGTGGGGTCAAAATGATCACGAGAACGGTGAGCAAAAATCCCAGAACCACACGGGGGGAACTAGTGAATGACCTGCAGAGAGCTGGGACCAAAGTAACAAAGGCTACCATCGCTGACACACTACACTGCCAGGGACTCAAATCCTGCAGTGCCAGACGTGTCCCCCTGGAGTTTGCTAGAGAGCATTTGGATGATCCAGAAGAGGATTGGGAGAATGTCATATGGTCAGATGAAAGCAAAATAGAACTTTTTGGTAAAAACTCAACTTGTCGTGTTTGGAGGAGAAAGAATGCTGAGTTGCATCCAAAGAACACCATACCTACTGTAAAGCATGGGGGTGGAAACATCATGCTTTGGGGCTGTTTTTCTGCAAAGGGACCAGGATGACTGATCTGTGTAAAGGAAAGAATGAATGGGGCCATGTATCGTGAGATTTTGAGTGAAAACCTCCTTCCATCAGCAAGGGCATTGAAGATGAAACGTGGCTGGGTCTTTCAGCATGACAATGATCCCAAACACACCGCCCGGGCAATGAAGGAGTGGCTTCGTAAGAAGCATTTCAAGGTCCTGGAGTGGCCTAGCCAGTCTCCAGATCTCAACCTCATAGAAAATCTTTGGAGGGAGTTGAAAGTCCGTGTTGCCCAGCGACAGCCCCAAAACATCACTGCTCTAGAGGAGATCTGCATGGAGGAATGGGCCAAAATACCGGCAACAGTGTGTGAAACCCTTGTGAAGACTTACAGAAAACGTTTGACTTCTGTCATTGCCAACAAAGGGTATATAAAAGTATTGAGATGAACTTTTGTTATTGACCAAATACTTATTTTACCGAGGAATTTACCAATTAATTCATTAAAAATCTTTCAATGTGATTTTCTGGATTTTTTTTTTTTCCTCATTTTGTCTCTCATCGTTGAGGTATACCTATGATGAAAATTGGAGACCTTTCTCATCTTTTAAGTGGGAGAACTTGCACAATTGGTGGCTGACTAAATACTTTTTTGCCCCACTGTATGCCAGACTCCTGTACATTGATTTCATTTCAGCATTCAACACCATTATTCCCCAGAGACTGATGGAGAAATTACTCCTCCTCGGTCTGAACACCTCCACATGTCTCTGGATCCTGGACTCCCTGACCGAGAGACCTCAGTCTGTCCGTGTTGGAAACAACATCTCCAACTCTATCACGCTGAGCACCGGATCCCCTCAAGACTGCGTACTCAGTCCACTGTTGTTTACTCTTCTAACACATGACTGTGTATCCAGACACGAGAGGAACCAGATTATTAAGTTTGCGGATGACACCACAGTGGTGGGACTTATTCAGAGGGATGAGGAATCAATGTACAGGGAAGAAGTTAGAGACCTGGAGGGCTGGTGCAGGGAGAACAATCTGGTGCTCAACGTGGACAAAACGAAGGAGATGATTATCGACTTCCAGCGGTCACGGTCTGAACACGTCCCTCTCAGCATCAGCGGCCGTTTGGTGGAGAGAGTGGAGAACATAAAGTTCCTCGGAGTGCAGATCTTGCAGGACCTGACCTGGAGCAAGAATTCCTTGGGGATCAGGAAGCGGGCCCAGCAGAGACTGCACTTCTTGAGGAAACTCAAACAGGCCTCTCTCCCCATCTGCATCCTTAGGATCTTCTACAGAGGTGTGGTGGAGAGTGTTCTGACGTACTGCATTGCAACATGGTACTCCAGCTGCAGTATGTCAGACAAAAAAGCCCTGCAGAGGATAGTTAAGGGAGCTGAGAGAGTAATTGGAGTTTCCCTCCCCTCTGTCCAAGAACTTTTTCAGAACCGTTGTAGGAGCAGGGCACTGAACATTGTCAAGGATCACTTTCACCCTCTGCACAAACACTTTGAACTGCTGCCATCTGGCAAACGATTCCAGAGCATCAGAGACAGAACCACCAGATTGATTAACAGCTTCCTTCTACAAGCTGTTAGGATGCTGAACAGTTGAGCCGGAATCTTTCAAACATACTACTACACCTTACGGACATTATGCATATGTATATAGTTCTAGTTAGTTTCAAGTATGTCTCAGGGATGTGTGAATGGCTGTGTTGGGGTGAGGGTGTGTGTGTGTGTGTGTCTTAAATTATGTTCTTTTTACTTATATGGATGCCTAGAGAAACAATTTCATCTTGCCTGCACTACAGTTGTATGTACAGCAACATGACAAAGGTTGATTTGATTTGATTGTGTGTATATTATCAGGCCAAAACTTCAAGGGTATGTGAACTTTTGATTAGGGCCAGTTGGATGGTTCCACTTGTCATTTTGATGTAAAAAGAGCAAACACAGTTGTGATAATTTCACCCGACCACCAACCCTGAAAGATGTCCCATCACATTATTCCCTCCCAATTTTAAATGCACTTTAGTTGTACATACACATGCACCCATTTTCTTCATATTACATTCACTTGCATCCAGTTTCACCACATTACACTTGTGCCCATTCACCATAAGTCACACACCATAATACATACTTGGTATTGGTGGGGGACACGGGAGGGTCCTCCACCCATTTCCCTCCTTCTACTCCAGGTTGGGGCCTGGTTGGCAGCTTGGGGCGTGGTGTTGGAGTAGTCCTCGGGGACACTGCTGGTCCTGTGGGTGATGCCTTCGGGATTTTCTGTGTATGTGTGTGATTATATGAATGGATGGTGAGGGGTTGGGAGACATTGCATTGTGTGTGTGTACGTTTGTGGTTAGGCTGAGGTCACCGAACAGACAGTATTCAACTTATCATACAGCAAGGGTCGCCTATAATAGTATATACAGTATATCTAATAGGTGCAGAATTCCTTTTGGCAAAGTAAATGCGTTTGGCACAAGTCAGTCAGATATTTGTTCTGCTTGCCAAGCTGCTGGACAGGACAGGTAATTTAAAAAAAAAACAACTGAAAAACGATTTTTTTTTTTTTCAATTTAACCTTTATTTTACCAGGGATAAACCAATTGAGGTAAGGACCTCTTTTACAGTGGTGCCCTGACCATGATCAGTGATATTTTCTTTAGGCCTCCAACACATCCTTTCAGGGTGCAAGGTGGCCTTGGCACAAGGGTGGAGACACTGTTTCTGAAGCTGGCTGAGTTCCTGGAGAAGTGCAGGGTCACTGCAAACAACACTACAGCAAATCAGCAAAAGCTTGTGCACTTTGTAAGAGCAGGAGAGGTCCATCAGAAGCCAGGAGCAGTAAGAACATCTTTGTTCATCCCTGGTAAGGCATCAGAAATGAGTCATCCTGGGCAGACAGCTGTTTTTTAATGTTTGCAAGGTCACCATCATTAAACTCACTGTCCCTTGGGAGGAAGGGATACCAGCAGCCAATGTGAGCAAGCAGCTCAAATATAGAGCTAGCAGCAGAGTGCATGGAAGTAGGATGGGTTGCATTCATCCACCCAGTGGAAGGTGGATGCAGAGTACTGGATAGGAGGTGAAGCATCAGTGATTGATAGCTCCAGCTGATGCAACGGTCCCAGAGGAGGTGTGGCAGGTTAAGAAACGGAGCAAGAAAGCCAACACCTGTACTGTACATTTAGCTCTAAAAAATTGACAATTTTTCACAAATTCTGCCAGCGTATGTAAACTTATGAGTACAACTGTATGCACAAGACATGTAAGAACTGATGCAGAATCAGCCATAATACAGCCACTGGCCCAGGCTATTGAAAAGATTATCATTGCAGAAGACAAAATAAGCATTATTTACTCATCAGTTTGGCTAGGCTTGCTTTTAAAAATGAAATAACTGAGTTCAGACATCTGGAAGTGAGCTTGGAGTACAGCCACTTTTCTTTCACACCAAAAGATGGAAATATGCCATCTGGCATGTGAAGGCTTCAACATGTCCCTGGAGGAGCAGGGATTGCTGGAAAGAGGATTATCTGGACTGCAAAAGCATGCATGCATTATTCTGAGCATAATTACCCAGACTAAAAATATAGACACAAGTATAAAAAAAAATGCAGAGAGAATTGACAACTTATTTGAAACAGTCTTCATATATATAGTATATAGAGGCAATTTATGAAGTTAGAAGCTTCTTGCAACTATAGTATTTACAATATTCTTTACTTTTGTCTCCATCTCATTTCCATAGATGCACAGTACAAATGCATATATTGACTACATTTTACTGGAAAAATGTATTAAACAGGAACCAAATATAAAAACCTTAGATGCAGTTACAAATAAATCTGAACATATTCTACTGTACAAGAAAAAAAAAAAAATCACATCTGTGCATTTCAAATATTTTAAATTGTCGTGCTTTGTACGTTCTACACAGTATTGTCTGAAGGATCTACTGTACATAGTTTATGAAGGGGTGTTACCACCCTGTCACAGGGACCTCAGAGAAGAGACTGAGGGTCAGTGATCTCAAGTTTCTGAAAATGGATGTGTTGAAAGCCACTGTCAAACCCTTCACATTACACCTCAATATTCATTAGTATCACCTCTTCTTTTTAATGTCATCTCCAGATGCCAGTCCTCCTACTCCTGTGTGTCAGCTGCTCTGAAGAACCCTGCTGTTCTAGCCCTCCTTCCATCCTGCCTCCCCGTCTTTTGGGAAGCAGAAGTGGTTGATGCAGCAGACGATGGATCTTGCACTGTTTGCCGGAATAGCAGCTCCTTGAAGACCGAGTTCATCTGCTGACAGACCTCCTGTGGTGGCAGTTAGAGAGGAATAAAAGGTGGTAATCAAGATATGAAATGAACTAATTTTGTGTCTTTTAGCTAGAAGTCTGATAGTTTATAATCTGACACTTTTGTTTTCTAAAGCACAGTTCAATCACTTAACTTACTGTATACCTTAAATCTATTAACAAATCATAATGCTATGGAATATCAAAGTAACTAATTACAAGTGCATTAATCCATCTATAAATGCACAAAATCTGTCTGTTCCTCAGATATCTCTCGAACCATTCGTCAGACTGGCCTCAGATTTTATAAGCGTTTTGCTGAGGTTACGAGGGTGTGCATCTCTCAGTCAAAATATGTAATTTTTATTAATAAAAGTTTAGCCACCGCTCAATCTCGTCATGCTCTAGCTTGACTCCGTACTGAATGGATAATACACAGCAGGGTTTCCTCTGGTAACATTTCTGGGTGGCGGCCTGCCACGCTTGAATTTATTCCACCACTCTGAGGAAATATAAATTTAAGAAAAAAATATGAAGGAATGACGGTCCACAAATGCGCACACAAACGACGCGTGTGACAGTCATCCGCGCAGAGTTCAGAAGCGCCCGGTCCACGTGACTGCTCCAGTTGCTAGGCAGATTGTCTCACTCGCGTCACTGTCCAAGAGAAACATGAGCTTATTAAAGTACTTTAAACGCGAAAAAAAAAAAGCAGAAGAGGTATGTAAGCACTGGAGGCATTTAATCCGCTGGTAAAGGGAGCAATAATGAAGAGTCACTTAGCTAAGAGATGTGGTTCAGAGCTTGAGTAGGTTCATTTCGTCTTTTTATTAGTTTTTTGTTTTTCTTATTTCAGACAAGAATTAAAAGGAGATGTTTTTACCTTTACCTTAGTTAATATTAACTAATTTATGTTCATTATTATGTACCTGGCAAGTTAAGATCACTGAAATTCATGAAGTCAATGACTTTAATCCGTCAGCAGCCTTCAGACAAACTAAATGTGCCAACATTTGGATTTCAAAATAAGGGAGGTTTTTCCTGCTGTTTGGGTGGTGGTGAGATTTCTAAAAAAAAAAAAAAAAAAAAAAACACACCTATAAATATACTGTATAGAAATATTCTAACAGAAATAACTGCATCTTTGGTAATTTAATTTATTTTATTAAATACAATTTTATTAATTTTTTTTCTTTGAAATCAGAGTTAAATTATTGTTTTGTTCTGGCTCTGCAAAATTATGGTCAAAAATTGTCATAATGAAAAAGTAAAAACAATTACCGTCATCTCTTTCAAATTTATTAAAAAAAACAGATGTTATTTTAAAAAATAGACAAAAATTAGCCATAAAATAATCCACAAATTCATAATAGTTTCAAATGTACAAGAAAAGTCAATTTCACAAGAGGAAGTTACAAATTTGAGGAAAATGGTTTCAAATTTTGATAATTTACAGAGAAAAGTAGAAAACTAAGAAAATTGTTATAAATTTTGGAGAAAAACCTCAAACCTTCAAGACTGAAGTTGTTACTCAAGTTTTTAAGTGGGTGCTCTTTGTACCCTTAACTCAACTAGAAATTTTTGTTTGTCTACTTTTAATTATTAATTTCAAAGCACTGCTTTTACATGAGTAGAATTTCTGGTTACTATACCCACCTCTGATCATATAATTTAAGTATGCATGAGTACATTACTATTATGAATGTTTTTTCCCTTCCCTACTCTCTCAATGGGAAAAACAAAACGACAATAAAAATACAAAAAAATGCACATTTTTTGTCCCGTTCGTATACCACCATAGACAGAGAGAGAAGCTGAATTAGACAGAGCTCTGAGAGGGCAAGAAGAGGCTGAAGAGAGGCACCAAGGAGAGGAAAGTGTTCAGGCGAAGGTCCAGGAGAGATGAGAGCAGAGGAAGGAGAGAAGGATAATACCAGTAAAAAGTCCAAACACAGGACATCTGGGTGGGACCCCAACTGGCTCAATATTCCAACATTCAAACCTCGGATGTATAATATTTCAAATGTTAAGTTCCATATGCAAAGTTATTGTACAAATTTTTAAAAAAGAACTAACTAGTATAAAATTAACATATTCTGGCTACAATAGGGTCATGTATTTTCTGCCCCCCTGGAAAAATATGTTGCCACTGCGCCAAGGTCTTAAAGCCAGAGGAAACACTGCGCAGCATCACGGCATCAGTAACCACAGTGCTCCATGAGCAAAACAAGGAAGTGAAAAGTGATAAATTTGACTAGAAAAAGATAATACTGAAAATTTAATACTAAAAAAATTATACAATAAAGTTGCCATGATTGCATACAGTGGTGTGAAAAAGTGTTTGCCCCCTTCCTGATTCCTCATTTTTTTTGTATGTTTGTCATACTTAAATGTTTCAGATCAAACAAATTTAAATATTAGACAAAGACAACAAGTAAACACAAAATGCAGTTTTTAATTGAAGGCGTTTATTATTAAGGGTAAAAAAAAAAAAAATTCAAACCTACATGGCCCTGTGTGAAAAAGTGATTGCCCCCCTGTTAAAACATAAATTAACTGTGGTTTATCAGATCTTTGAAAGCTGAGTTCAATTTTCTAGCCATTTCTAAAGCTTTGGGACTCCAGCGAACCACAGTGAGAGCCATTATCCACAAATAGCAAAAACATGGAACAGTGGTGAACCTTCCCAGGAATGGCCGGCTGACCAAAATTACCTTAAGAGCGTAGCAATGACTCATACAAGAGGTCTTCACAAAAGACCCCACAACAACATCCAAAGAACTGCAGGCCTCACTTGCCTCAGTTAAGGTCAGTGTTCATAACTCCACCATAAGTAAGAGACTGGGCAAAAATGGCCTGCATGGCAGAGTTCCAAGACGAAAACCACTGCTGAGCAAAAAAACCAAAGGCTTGTCTCAGTTTTGCCAGAAAACATCTTGATGATCCCCAAGACTTTTGGGAAAATACTCTGTGGACTGACGAGACATAAGTTGAACTTTTTGGAAGGTGTGTGTCCCATTACATCCAACGTAAAAGTAAGAGCATTTCAGAAAAGGAACATCATACCAACAGTAAAATATGGTGGTGGTAGTGTGATAGTCTGGGGCTGTTTTGCTGCTTCAGGACCTGGAAGACTTGCTGTGGTAAATGGAACCATGAATTCTGCTGTTTACCAAAAAATCCTGAAGGAGAATGTCGGGCCATCTGTTCGTAACCTCAAGCTGAAGCGCACTTGGGTTCTGCAGCAGGACAATGATTGAAAACAAACCAGCAAGTCCACCTCTGAATGGCTTAAGAAAAACAAAATGAAAACTTTGGAGTGACCCAGTCAAAGTCCTGACCTGAAGCTGATTGAAATGCTATGGCATGACCTTAAAAAGGCAGTTCATGCGCGAAAACCCTCCAATGTGGCTGAATTACAACAATTCTGCAAAGATGAGTGGGCCAAAATTCCTCCACAGTGCTGTAAAGGACTCACTGCCAGTGAGCTGTCCGGGCAAGAGAAAGCCCGAATGGTGGACGCCCCGTATTATAGGGTGGTGTGATGACGCAACCGGAAGGGAGTGTCATCACACCACACTTCACCATAAATACTGATCCCACAGATGAGTGGGCCAAAACACCTCCACAGCACTGTAAAAGACTCATTGCCAGTTCTCGCAAATGCTTGATTGCAGTTGTTGCTGCTAAGGGTGGCCCAACCAGTTATTAGGTTTAGGGGGCAACCACTTTTTCCACACAGAGCCATGTAGGTTTGGATTTTTTTTCCCCCTTAATAATAAACACCTTCATTTAAAAACTGCATTTTGTGTTTACTTGTGTTATCTTTGTCTAATGTTTAAATTTGTTTGATGATCTGAGGTTCAGGTTACTTTATTTGTACCCGTAGGTAGATTTGTTTTGCAGTCTGGTGACATCCATATTTACAAGCCACTAATTACATTCAACATAGACACAAACACAGGCACACATGAAGCTGACTATAAACATGATAAAAATACTCAAGGCTCCATCAAACAGGGTATAAAAAGACAAAGAGATGAGGGAGAAACCAGAGGTAAGAGAGAAGGGTCATATTAAAGTTAAAAGTTAACTAAAACATTTAAGTGTGACAAACCTACAAAAAAATGAGAAATCAGGAAGGGGGCAAACACTTTTTCACACCACTGTAGGTCTAAAGGATGATTTGGTATATGTGGAGAACAGGAGGCGTGTGAGCAGACTGGGCGGAGCGTCAACGGGAACCAGGGGTCTGACAAAGAACACCGGTGTATCCAACACATGACATGCCGGGAGAAGCAGCAGCCCGACTGGGCGGACCATGGTCCTTCGTGGGGAGGCACGCCCCACCTGCCCCGTCAGTGGTCAGCGGGAGTCCTGGCAGCTGTTTCACCCGTGTGCTACCCGTCCTTTGCAGGACCGTGAGTATCTAGAAATTAAAAACTTAATACTGCCCTGACTGTGGAGCGGAATGGCTGGAATGACCTAACAACTAAATGCGGGACATAAAAATGCCCAAATAACAAAATCAATCATTTTTAATTAAAAATTTACTGACAAATGGGGAGCACTGATGCAACGGTTGTAGTCAAAACGGGTTCTTCTGCTGTGTATAATAATGTTGCTAAAATATAAACTGATGCACTACAATGGGTCTCAAATATTTGTAAACGTGTCCTGTTATAGTCCTGCATGAGTTTATTGATACACAGAAGAAATTCAATATTACACTGAACTCCATCACTGAACAATGATATAAACTAAAATAATTATAATTATGACTGAACAACTCCCATTCCCCAAAGTGCAAGATACACTATTATGAATACAAGTCATAAAAGATCAGACAAATAAGTGATCTGACAAAAATAAACAAGAGATCTGAAACAGTCTAATATTGGATGGCCCACTCATTTTCAATAATTAGGTATTCTGTAATTAGTATTCACACAATCAAATCTTAGTGCCATTTAGTCCCTTTTATATTTGTTAAGATAAGATAAGCCTTTATTAGTCCCACAATGGGGAAATTCCAGGATTGCAACAGCACAGGGATAGCAACACTCAGAGCAACAATCAAAAAGACAAGAAAAACAAGAGCAGCGAATATACATATGTACACATAAATATATGTATCTAGCTACAATGCTGTATATATACAGCATTGTAGCTAGATGGAATAAACAGCATAACTGTCTACTTAGTTATCCTACATAGTGTGAGTATGTACCCATACATATTGTCATCCTCCGTAGCGACTGATATTGTCCTAGTTGTATACTGGAGGGGACCATTGTGCAAGTCTATTGCGTCTTTTGCATTCAATACTATTAGGTCGTCACGTTTTTTTGCTATCTCTGCGAGCAGCCCTGCTTAGGTTGTACAGTCTGACTGCCGTAGGTAGGAAGGACCTGCGAAACCTCTCAGTTGCGCACCTAGGATGATGTAGTCTGCTGCTAAATGAGCTCCTCAGTGCGTTCAGTATGTCCTGCATAGGGTGGGACTTGGACTCCAGCAGAGATGACAGTTTAGCCACCATCCTTCTCTCTCCTATCTCCTCCACTGGGTCAAGGCGCTGCCCCAGGACAGAGCTAGCTTTCTTGATCAGTCTAGTTAAAGTCTAACATGTGTGATTGCCTACATATAGGCTACACTTCTGTATTCCACTTTCAAACACAGCCTACATTTGAGCCTGTAAAGCCTAATTGGGATACCTGTTTCAGACAGGAATACTTGCGTTCTACGGGCCATGCATTAGTTGTTTTTAAGTGAATGTAATCTGAGACCCTGTATTTCTTTAAAATAATACCAAACACCTTCTTTATAACAAAGTGGAATAAAAAGCCAAATCAAAAATCTAAAGACCAACCTTGTCAACGTGAACCGTTATATCTTCAGAAGACAAGTGCTGCTGAAATCTGTATGCAGAGAAAAGATCAATTCAACTTTATTTATATAGCACCATTTCACAACAACAGTCATCTCATAGCTCTTTCAACTGTTGGGGAAACCCCCACAATTGCAGAAAGACAATATCAGTCAACACTGATATTTTCTCTCTCAAATACATCTGCTCCATCAGTATTGGGCTACTTACTCCCCACGCCCATAACAGGGAGAGTGCATCCTCTTGGGTCTGTACTGTGGCGCAACAGGAATCATCAACTTTCCACTTGAGGTCAGGCTTCCCCCTGCTGGTCCAGCTGATGATTTCTTGTTAAACTCTATGGAGCCACTGCTGTTGGCTCTAGGACGTTCTTTCCTGCTCTGTGTAGGTGCTGTAATCGAGATTGAGCTTTTGTCCACAAATGATACCGTTTCCAAATCTATAAAAACATATATTACCGTTTTAGTTATGTGACAAAACAATCCATTATGATAATCTAATGAAATGAGGAAACCAATAAGTCCATGGACTTACCATCCCTGCTCTGGGAGTACTCCGCATCTACATCCCCTTCTTCAATAACGACCTCACTGTGGAGGAAACACCCTCATGTAATCAAAGGTGGGTAGTAACTAATTACCTTTACTTAAGCACATGTACTTTAGGTAACTTCCACACAATTGTACTTTAGTGAGCAGTTTTATTGCTGGACACTTTTTACTCTTGACTACATTTAACAAGAAGAAGGTGAACGTTTACTCAGGTACATTTGATCATGCTCAGAGTTGTGTTTGATTTTGCCAATTTGATTTTATTAGAAATATGCTTGTAATATTTTGTTCATACCAGAAATGACTGTATCTTCAGTCATTTAGTGAATTCATGATTTCATTTCTTTGAAATCAGTGCAAAAATATTAAGTTTATTACAGTGTGTGCCGTTTGTTACATGATTTGGATATCAGAGGGTATATCGAATAGTGTGAACGGTGTATTTTATTTTCCTCAGACTATCACATAAGATAATTTTTTTAAAAAGTTGCACATTTATATGAAAAGTTTTACATTTAAGTAGAAAAAGCTATCCATTTACTAGTAAAAAAAGGCACAAATTCATTAGAAAAGAGTCAAGCTGGCAAGAGTCAAGTCATTACACAAAGTAACTTTTAGTAGACATTTTTTTACTATTAATTTAGTAGCTTTTTGGTGACTACTCTTGCTTGTATTTGAGTAATTAATGAACTTTTGAGCAAGCTCACAAACCCCACACACCTGCATATCAGGGGCCTCTAATGAGAACGCTGATCAACATAGAATGGACTGGAAAAAAATAAGTCCCCCTCCCCCAGAATGGAACCTCTCATTTAATTCAAAGCTTCTGTATAAATCTGAAGTCAATTCGATCAGAAATGTAGATGCTATAGTGACGACAACATAAAAAGACCCCTCCCCAAAATATAAGGAACCCCTCAACTCCCAGGTACTGATGAGTTAAAGCTTCTGTATAAATCTGAAGCCAATCTCATCAGAAATGTAGACGCTAGAGTGATGACAACATGTTGTCAAATGAACGGACAAATGAACAGACGGATGGGTCAATAGCATTATGATCTACGCAACTTTGTTGCATGGGGGAGTACAATAATTATTATCACAAGGCGATGCTACTTTTCGTCAGCCCTCTCTGCCCACACTTTCGAAGCATAGGGCCTTGATGAACAAATGCCAGAATGCTACTTTTACTTGAGTACAATTTCTGGCTTCTCTACCCACCTCTGCACACAATCTACAATACTCATTTTCCCCACCAAATGTGTGCAAACATCAGTCTATGAAATAAAAACTTCACTGTACCAGTCATCCTCTAATGTCATGCACTTCTCGTACACCGGTCCCTGAACTTCGGCCTGACTGGGGAAGATGCTTTCATGCTGCAGGATGAAGCCCTTCACCAGGGCGTTGATCTGTGGCTGCAGCGTAACGACGTCGTCATCCTGTGCCCCCCTCACTAGACTGGGGCCAAAACACACGGCCAGGTTGTAAGGCTGCATCATGTTCTCGTCACTGTACTGAGATACACTGGAAGTGGAGAGGGTTGGAGGGGCGGGGGGGGGGGGGGTTGTGTTTGGAAAGAAGAAGATAAAAAATGTAAAAAGAGAAACTTTAATTCCCTAGCATATTTTCCTCCAAACATTCATAGGCAGATGCATTCTTGCTCTCGACATAAATGGAGAAAACACTCATATTAAACAAGGCCAAAGATCCAAATGATGTCTGTTTCTGTACAAAATACCATGGCTCAAGCTGCCCTAAAAACACTTTTGTCTTGTCTTGGCTGTACAGTCATGTGAAAAAATTAGGACACCCCATTAAATATTCAGTTCTTTATTAAGAAATGTTGACATATCTATGTCTAACCTTGTTTTTGTTTTTATTTACATGTTTTAACTTTTATTTTAGCCATTGTAAGTGGGAATGAATGCGGGGGTGTCCTAAAAAGATGGGGGGTGTCTTAATTTATTCCTCACTATTTGTTTAGAATTATATTTTACAGAAAATTTGGAAAAAGCCTTTAACTCATTTTTAATTGTTTAGTTGTATTACATGAATCTCCCAGTATTTTTAACACTGATATTAAATATGTCCAAATATGTAAAAAAAACCCACCCCAAAACAAACCCACACAGGCTTATAGAAGGTGTCCTAATTTTTTCACATGACTATGTAGGATCAGAGATGAAGCTGCCATCCTTGCTACAGTCATCTCAGATCCACCAAACTGCTGTTCAAACTGTGAACAGTCAATTAGAATTAGAGTTGGATTTACCCTTAATGTTGCCATGAACTATGAAGCTATAAGACCTTGTGAATCATGCTAGTCTGACAATAAAAAAACTCAGTGAAACAAGTGTAATGTCAGATTTTAAATGAATATGTTGTCTTTGTACTTGCTGCCATGTATACTTCAAGTGCTGCATGTGTGAATTTCTCATATGATTTTGGTTTAGTCATGAATGTAAGTTTGGCAAATTAACTCTTCTTGTATTAAAAAAATGTATTTTTATCTCCTCTACATGTTAATAGCATACAGTAAAGACATTTTGGGCTGAAATAAAAAGTGCCATCAAACCAGTAACAGTTTTTGGATGTGGTAATATCTGACTTCCTCATGATAGAGAAATATCTTCACTTCCCTTTATGTTTTATGGTTTGTATTTTGTGTATTTACTCCAAGTACCAAACATTCAAAAACTACAATACTCACTGATGAAGGAATGCAAAGAGATATCTCATGACAATAATAACAGGCTCAGGGTAGGAAAAGATGACCGCTTTCAGCTGGACTGCTCTGTCTGCCTCATTCTTTGTTTCTGAAGGATAAAGGAAAGATGATGGGCTCCACCTCTGGCCATGTTCATCACACAACGCGTTCATATAATAGTGCACACACTCACGAGCATGATCCAAGAGCTGACTGGTGCTGTCGACGGGAAAGAGCGGATTCTTCAAACTTCTAAAATAGAGCTTCAGTACTCCAGCCACAGAGTCCAGGTCATACCTCTGCTCAGCCAGGGGGTCCTCTCCTGCAGGGGCAGCCCGCAGCACACTGCCCAACATTATTAAGGTTCCATAGGAAGGACAGCCATCAAGTTTGCACACAAAAGACTTACCTCGTTCAAAAGCATCCCGCAGGTTATTGACATCCATCTGAGACCCTGGAACTCTAAATATCCCCTCATGGTGGAGACCTGAAGAGGACACAATTATAATTCCTCTGTGCTCTTAAATAGCTTTGTAGTTTAATAGTCTTAAATTGTTTAAAACATTTACAAACATATACAAACGTATCACAAACGTATACAAAGTTGTCCACCCCTAAAGCGTTCTAAATAATAATAACTTGTAAAGAACAAAACGGACAGTTGGGATATGGATTTTTAATATTGACACAGTGAGGTTTTAAAGTTAAATGTGCATCAGTTTGTTTAATGATCCTTCAGCTATTAATACTCACCGTTAAGGTTGATATAGCGAACGCAGCTTTCCACAATGATTGGAATCTGCTGTCCTGATGCCTGAATAAAACAAATTGATTTATCAGTTTCACCAACAGAAAGTCTGACAGGACATACAGTCATGTGGAAAAAATTAGGACACCCTATGAAAGCCTGTGTGTGTGTTTTTTTTGTTTTTTTTGTTTTTTTTTTTTACATATTTGGACATATGGATATTTAATATCAATTTTAACAATACTGGGAGACTCTAGTAATATAACTACAGACTTTTAAAAATTTTCTGTAAAATGTATTTCTGAAAACATGTCTTTTCTGGTGAGGAATAAATTAGGACATCCCCACATTTATTCCCACTTAAAATGGCTAAAATCACACACAGGTGTATCACATCAGGTGCACATGATTAGAACATCGTTTCTCAGCATTTTGAAGGAGGCTGGTCCTGTTTAAACCTCAGACGTTTAGTTTGGTGTGCTCCTGACTGTTGAAGTGAGAGTGAAAACCATGGTGAGATCGAAAGAGCTGTCTGAGGCCTTCAGAAAGAAGATTATAGCAGCTTATGAGTCTGGTAAGGGATTTAAAAAGAGCTCAGAAGAATTTGAAATCAGCTATTCCACTGTCCGGAAAATAGTCTACAAGTGGAGGACATTCAAAACAACTGCTAACATGCCCAGGTCTGGCCGTCCAAGCAAGTTCACCCCGAGAGCAGACTGCAAGATGCAAAAAGAAGCCTCCAAAAACCCTCAAATGTCATCACGGGACCTACAGCAGGGTCTTGCTACTGTTGATGTGAAAGTGCATGCCTCTACAATCAGAAAGAGATTGCACAAGTTTAACTTGCATTGGAGGCGTGCAAGGAGGAAACCTTTGTTCTCTAAGAGAAACATGAAGGCCAGACTGAAATTTGCCACAGAGAACGTAGACAAAGACCAAGACTTCTGGAATAATGTTCTTTGGACAGATGAGTCTAAAACTGAATTATTTGGACAGCAGAACAGAGGACGTGTTTGGTGTAGACCAAATACAGCATTCCAAGAAAAGAACCTCATACTGTGAAGCATGGAGATAGAAGTGTCATGGTTTGGGGATGCTTTGCTGCAGCAGGACCTGGCCAGCTCACCATCATAGAATCCACCATGAATTCTACCGTGTATCAGAGGGTGCTTGAGGACCACGCGAGACCATCTGTAAAAACATTAAAGCTGAAGTGGAACTGGACCCTGCAACATGACAATGACCCAAAACATACCAGTAAATCCACCAAGGACTGGCAAAAAACTAAGAAATGGAGAGTCCTGGAATGACCGAGTCAAAGCCCAGATCTTAATCCCATTAAGATGCTGTAGGGTGACTTGAAACGGGCTGTACATGCAAGAAACCCCTTAAACATCTCACAGCTGAAAGAATTCTGCATTGAGGAGTGGGGCAAACCTTCCTCAGACTGATGTCAGAGACTGGTAGATGGCTACAAGAAGCGTCTCACTGAAGTTATTTCAGCCAAAGGGAGTGAAACTAGCTATTGGGCAGTAGGGTGTCCTAACTTTTTCCTCAATTAGAATACACATTTTTGTTGATATCTTTTGTTTAATAAGTAAAACAAGGTTAGTTTTTGTTATTTAGCTGCAATTAAATCACCTTCTTTTCCAGAGATAAATAAAAACAAGATAAGACATTAATATGTGAACATTTCTTAATAAAGAACTGAATATTTAATGGGATGTCCTAATTTTTTCACACGACTGTAAGAAACTTTGTCATTACACTACAACATTGTGATAACACTCCCTGGGATGAAAATGCAAGACAAACAGTGAAAAAGGTTGAAGCATTCAAGGATATAAAGACTTAAACTGCAGTCCAGGGCACAGGTGAATAAGTACCATATAAATAGACGCCAGCTGCAGGTAGTGTAATGATGTTAATTATTAAAATGAAGCTACCTGTATGTAGGACAACATGTCACCATTAAAAAGTTTGTAGTTGTGCAATAAATTGGCATTTGAGGGATTCTTCCTGATGCGGATAGATTTTCCAGTGTGTCTGCAACATGAAGCCAAAGTTATCAGTCATTAGTATAAAATGTTTTGTGGATAAGAGAAATAAATAGAGATTGTGACAATAAAAACACTAATACACATACCGAGGCTGATGCCTGTTTGATGTTTCAGCTGCAAAGACAAAAACAGACTTCTTTAACTTAGCTAGGAACCACTTGCTCAGAAAGGAGAAATACTGTATGTGTAACACTATAAATAAGGAACATTTAGAATGATGTAAAATGATTCCCCACAGTGTACCAGCAGATTAGCCAGCACTAAGTCAGCAGTTTGCTTTGCAGAAGTGATACCTTTTTCCACAGCCACTTTAAGCAAGTCATGTTTGGCTTGCAGTTTTGAAACCAGAGAGCTTCCAACAAGATAGTCTTTTACTTTCTGTAAGAGATAATGTGACAGTGCCCATGTTGATGTGCAACATTGCTGGTCAAGCTGAAAAAAAACAAAAAAAAAAACCATAACAATACCATGACTTTAATCAGACTCACAGCAAAATAGAGGTTTTCTACTTCTAGCAGGCCGGCCCTCCGTCTGGTTATACTGGGTTTAACCATCAGATTCTCAGTGCTGCCCTGCTGAGACGACACACAGCTGCCAACGGGTTCCAGTTCATCATCACTGATGCCCTCCAGCAGGGAAGACTGGGCTGTTGCCATGCTCTTGTTGGACTGTGTGACAGCGGCAGATACGACACCTGAGTAAGCATTTACCGCTAAAGCAACCAGGACAGCATAATGATGACTCTGTTGTACAGTCTGGCTTGAAAATATTCTGGCTTGTTGGTTTTCTTCAGGATTCATAAAATAACCAGTATCAAAGACAAAACCTAAAAGCATAATGACATTTTCAAGTGTAATCATGATTACTTTGGATGGGTCAGCAGTGGAAAATATAAATGTTCAGAAAAAAGGGAAGGAGTTCATGGCCTAAAGCTGGATCAGAGACAGTATCTTCATTACTTTTTTTAAACTTCTTCCTTTCTTCACTTCAGTTTGTGGCACTTTCTGTTTGTTTCAGTCAATTCAGATTAAGGAACCAATAATATTATCCGACTGAATAGAGCTATTGAGGAAGTCAACATATGTAAAACTAGAGGATATACGGTACCTTACCTCCTCTGTTTCCTGAGTAATAGTTTTCAGTCGGGCTTGTATTTGTTTGAATCTGGTCTCCAGCTCACATCTCATCTCGCATTCTGTGCTGATCTCAGTAACCTGTGAGAGAGACAAGGATGTCAGCAGCTGTGCCACTGAATCACTTGGGCATTTCAACCTAAATACACACCTGGTCCCCATCGTGGGGCTGATAGATGAAGCGAAGGGGCATGGAGAAGGTGTTGTAGTGATCCTGCAAGAGGGAGTCTCTGTCATGGCTCTGGTCCAAAGCAGACACTGCCTCCTGGAGCTGTTGAAGGCCTGTGTCCAGGTTCTCCTGGGCCTGCCAGCGCCTGGACAGATAAGCCTGCATGACTCGTCCCAGTGAGAGGTGGTACCCTACATCCGCACACTGAAGGAGAAAGTATTCAGCCAACATCACTGATGTCATTTGGGAGTTTTTAAGATTATCTAGAAGCCAACTTTATTGTCATTCAATCCATACAGCCAATCATGTACAGTAGACCAAAATTACATTTCTCCTAGCTACAATGTTAATCACATCTAGACTCAGAGGGGCCGCTGCCATGCAAGGCGCTGCCACAAACAACTTTTCCTTCCCTCAGTCTATTATGCTGAGCATCAAGCTAGAAGGCGGGAAGTATCATTTTTATATGGTCTTAGGCATGACCCGGCTGGGGCTTGAACTCAACCTCCCGGTTGTGGGGCGGACACTCTATCAACTAGGCCACCACTCCAGTTTTTAAGATTATGAGGTTTCTATTGCATGTTATTCATCCGTTTATTTTCATGATTAATGATCTCTCTGTAATCAAACATTTTCACTCATTTCCTTTTAGACCCACTTTCTTTGATGTACTGCCCTTTGCTAACAGAAACAGGTGGCTGCTATGTTCTTTGATGACCACTTATGTAGTTTAATGTGGCATTTGTGTGCATTGTTCTTTTTTGTTTTGTTTTTTTTGCCCAGCTACATTGTCTCCAACTCATATTTCACAATCAAAATAAAGATAGAATTAAAAAATACTGGTGGCTGCCAGTGATACTCCTCAGCCTCTGTTTGTTAGTGCCAAGTCCTGTCATTTGGAAATCATGGTCCCAGAGTCTAGGGCAGGCCTATTCAATTAGCAGCCCGCGGGCCACATGCGGCCCAGAAGCAACCTCAGAGTGGCCTGCGGGCCAAGGCCACACCAAGGAAATATAAATCTGAGAAAAAAACATGAAGGAATTACAGTCCGCAAGCGAGCACACAAACAACGTGTGACCGTCATCTGCGCGGAGCTCAGAAGTGCCCCACCTGTGTGACAGTTCCAGTCAGCAGACAGAGCACCTGACTCATTTTCCAAGAGAAGCAAGTGAGTGAGTGTTCTTGTTTAGTGCCATGTCAGCATCTATGGCTATTTCATCGCAAAATTAGAACTAATAAGAAAATTGAGTTAAAAATTATATAGAAATAGGATGATAAATGAAAGAATAAATAAATACAGCGAGATATATATGTAGATACAATAAAATAGAAAAATTAAATAAGATGCTTCAGATGCACATGTGCTAAAAACCCTAAAATTTTCTTTGGTGGTGCCTTATTAAAAATATCCTTCAGTGACTTTTGAGTATAAAAACGTTGTCATGAGTGCAGGACAGTCAAGTAAAATGTGCTTGATTGATTAAAAAAAAACCTCTGCAAAACTGACAAGATGGTGGGGCTTCACCTTTTAATAAAAAGCTGTGCGTAAGCCTTGAGTGGCCAATACGGCATCTAGTGTACACTACCTCATCATGTCGGTTATGAAAGTGATGCAAGTGTCTATGGCTTATGGCAGGTTTAATATCATGCAGTTTATTTACAGTACATGTGTCCCATTCCGTCTGCCACTTCTTTAAAATATAGGAGGTTATTAGAGGCCTGAGGTCTGAGGCTGGGATCTGGCATTGAGTGACTTCTTGGGTAAGGGCTCTCTTGGCAGCATTGTCTGCCTGCTCGTTACCTGACAGGCCAACATGGCTGGGGATCCAACAGAAGATGATATTAACATTATGTTTCTGTAAAAAAACTAGTTTCTCTAAAATCCGGACAATAAATGGGGTGATCAGTCTTTAAAAACCCAAGTGCCTGAAGACAGGATCTGGAGTCAGTAAAAATTAAGGAGCTCTGTTGTTTGGTTCTCTCAATGTGTTCCAATGCTAGAAGCAAAGCACGAGCCTCTGCTGTAAAAACTGAACATTGTTTGAGAATCCACAAACCATGCTGATTGTGCCCGGTGACAATTGCAGCAGAAACTGAGCCATCTACTTTAGATCCATCTGAGTATATGGAAATATGATGAGGAAAACGGAATTTTCTGTCCAAGATCTGCTGCTGGTACACATTTGAGTGAGTGTCTTTTTGTTTTGGCTCAGATCCAGAATGATATTGGGTTTCCTCAAACTCCATGGTGGAATGGGACAAAACTGCGTCTGTGTTACGTTGCTCATATCAGGGTTTAATTTTACCAAGTAAGGTTCTATATGGAGACCAAAAGGAGTGACGCTCTTAGGTCTGCCCTTATACATCTGCAAAAATCAAGGGTGAAAAACTGCAGAGTAGGCTGGATTTCTACGGTCAGCTTTAAGTTTAACCCTATACTGGAGAGCCAATTTCAGGTGCCTGTTGTGAAGTGAAGGCTCGTTTGCTTCAACATACAAACTTTTAACAGGAGAGGTTCTGAAAGTCCCCAAGGCAAGCCTTAGCCCCTGGTGATGGACAGTTTCCAGCGTCCTGATGTACGTTTTCCTTGCTGATCCATAAACTATGCTCCCATACTCTAACCGAGATCTTACAAGTGCTCTATAGAGATGCAGCAGCACAGTAGAGTCCGCACCCCATTTCGTTTTAGCCAAAACTTTAATAATATCAAGGGCTTTAAAACATCTGATTCATAGAAATTTTATATGTGGAATAAAAGACAGCTTATTATTAAAAATAAGTCCAAGGAATTTGGTTTCTTTTACCACCTTGACAGCTTCTCCCTCTATGAAAAGCTCAGGGTCGAGGTGAAGAGACCGCAGCAGGCCAAAATGCATGCACAGTTTTTGTTTTTGAAAATTTAAAACCATTACTGACTGACCACCTATTATTGTTTATGCACAGCTGTAGTTGCTTTTCGATTGTGCTCATGTCTTTCCCCCTGTAGCAAATACAGAGGTCATCTACATAAAGACTACAAAAGGTATTTGGTCTAAGAGCACCAACTACACTATTAATCTTAATGCTAAAAAGAGTAACTGAGAGGATGCTTCCCTGGGGGGCTCCTTGTTCTTGCACATGGGGCTCTGAAAGGGTATCTCCTACTTGGACTCTGAAGTGTCTATTGGACAAAAAGTTTGAAATGAAAAAGGCCAAATGTCCTCTAAAACCCATGTCATGTAGGTCTCTTAAAATACCATATTTCCTTGTTGTCATATGCTTTTTCTAAATCAAAAAATACAGCAACTACATGTTCTTTTCTAATAAAACCATCACGTACAGTGAGGCAAAAAAGTCTTTAGTCAGCCACCAATTGTGCAAGTTCTCCCACTTAAAAGATGAGAGAGGGCTCCAATTTTCATCATAGGTATACCTCAACTATGAGAGACAAAATGAGAAAAAAAAAATCCAGAAAATCACATTGAAGGATTTTTAATGAATTAATTGGTAAATTCCTCAGTAAAATAAGTATTTGGTCACCTACAAACAAGCAAGATTTCTGGCTCTGACAGACCTGTAACTACTTCTTTAAGAGGCTCCTCTGTCCTCCACTTGTTACCTGTATTAATGGCACCTGTTTGAACTCGTTATCAGTATAAAAGACACCTGTCCACAACCTCAAACAGTCAGACTCCAAACTCCACTATGGCCAAGACCAAAGAGCTGTCAAAGGACACCAGAAACAAAATTGTAGACCTGCACCAGGCTGGGAAGACTCAATCTGCAATAAGTAAGCAGCTTGGTGTGAAGAAATCAACTGTGGGAGCAATTATTAGAAAATGGAAGACATACAAGACCACTGATAATCTCCCTCGATCTGGGGCTCCACGCAAGATCTCACCCCGTGGGGTCAAAATTATCACGAGAACGGTGAGCAAAAATCCCAGAACCACATGGGGGGACCTAGTGAATGACCTGCAGAGAGCTGGGACCAAAGTAACAAAGGCTACATCAGAAACACACTACGCCGCCAGGGATTCAAATCCTGCAGTGCCAGACGTGTCCCCCTGCTTACATGTCCAGGCCCGTCTGAAGTTTGCTAGAGAGCATTTGGATGATCCAGAAGAGGATTGGGAGAATGTCATATGGTCAGATGAAACCAAAATAGAACTTTTTGGTAAAAACTCAACTTGTTGTGTTTGGAGGAGAAAGAACACCATACCTACTGTGAAGCATGGGAGTGGAAACATCATACTTTGGGGCTGTTTTCCTGCAAAGGGACCAGGACGACTGATCCGTGTAAAGGAAAGAATGAATGGGGCCATGTATCGTGAGATTTTGAGTGAAAACCTCCTTCCACCAGCAAGGGCATTGAAGATGAAACGTGGCTGGGTCTTTCAGCATGACAATGATCCCAAACACATTGCCCGGGCAACGAAGGAGTGGCTTCGTAAGAAGCATTTCAAGGTTCTGGAGTGGCCTAGCCAGTCTCCAGATCTCAACCCCATAGAAAATCTTTGGAGGGAGTCGAAAGTCTGTGTTGCCCAGCGACAGCCCCAAAACATCACTGCTCTAGAGGAGATCTGCATGGAGGAATGGGCCAAAATACCAGCAACAGTGTGTGAAAACCTTGTGAAAACTTACAGAAAACATTTGACCTCTGTCATTGCCAACAAAGGGTACATAATAAAGTATTGAGATGAACTTTTGTTATTGACCAAATACTTATTTTACCAAGGAATTTACCAATTAATTCATTAAAAATCCTTCAGTGTGATTTTCTGGATTTTTTTTTTTTTTTCTTATTTTGTCTCTCATAGTTGAGGTATACCTATGATGAAAATTGGCGACCTCTCTCATCTTTTAAGTGGGAGAACTTGCACAATTGGTGGCTGACTAAATACTTTTTTACCCCACTGTATATAGGCCTCTAATCTGATAAGGTGGTTTAAAGTGCTTTTACCACGTCTGAAGCCACACTGGTAATCAGTTAAAGGGCCTTCAGACTCAAGCACCCACACAAGGCAATTGTTTACCATTCTTTCCATGGTTTTACAGAGGCAACTTGTCAGCGCTATTGGGCGGTAGTTGTTGGTATCAGTATGATCTTTCCCGGATTTTGGAATGGGTATAACTACTGCTTTTTTCCAGCTTTCAGGAATACTGCCTGACTTCCAGATGTTGTTGAAAACCATCAAGAGAATGGATAGTGCACTGGGGGGTAAGTGTTTTAAAAACTTATAATGAATTTTATCTGGCCCCACAGCAGTGTCATGAGAGTTCCTTACTGAGAACAAAAGTTCTTCCATAGTGAAATCTTGGTTGTATGGTTCTGAGTTATCTGAAGAAAAGTTTATTTCTTTTTGTTCTTCTTGTGCTTGTATGATTTGGAACTCAGGACGATAGTTTCCAATAGAGGAATTCTTCTCAAACAATTTTGCTAGTTGATTAGCTATTTCATATTTTGTCATCAGCAGATTACCCTGATGATTAATATGCTGTATTTGAAGTCCATTCTCTTTACCCTTCTTCTTTCTAATTAAATTCCAGATCTTTTTGGTAGATGTGTTGGATGTGAGGCTTGATACAAATTCCCTCCAGCTCTGTCTCTCTGCTTCATTGATGACCCTGTGTGCTTTAGCTCGACAGATTTTAAATCTGGTCAGGTTTTCTGTTGTTGGATGTTTATTGAACACCCTCTCTGCTTTTTTCCTTGCCTCAATGGCCTTTTTGCAGTCATCATTGAACCATGAGTTGGATCTATGATGTGGCTTTGCTGATGTTTTTGGGACAGTCTTATCTGCAATTGTAATTGAGGTTTGAGCAAAGCTCTGAACATAGTGACAGTGTGGTTGAGGTTTTTGGCTGAATTTCTCTTTGCACAGAGAAACAAAGGAAGGCCAGTTTGCTTTTTTTGAGTTGCCATCACGGAGTTCTTGATTCCACATCCACTTCTGTAGATGTCAATATTAGTGGAAAGTGGTCACTTCCACAAAGATCATCCAAGACCTGCCACGAGAATTTCAGCACTAGCTCAGGATCACATATAGATAGGTCAATTGCAGTATAGGTTCCATGTCCTGGGTGGAGGTATGTGTGAGACCGATCGTTCCAAAAACAGAGATCATTTTTAGCAATAAAATCCCCCAGTATCTTGCCTTTTGCATTTGAGCAAATTCCTCCCCACAGAAGATTATGTCCATTAAAATCACCCTTAAGGATGTATGGGGATGGCAACTGATTATGAAGGTCATCAAGATTTTCCGGTGTCACAGTCATATCTGGTGGTATATAGACAGAGCATAAGGTTATTGCTTTATGCAAAGTTAGACAAACTGCCACTGCTTGTAAGTTGGAGACTAAAGCCAAGTGGCTGTGAATTAGGTCATTCCTTACTAAAATTGTTGAACCACCAGATGGACAATGCACAATTGGACCATATGTATTATACATAGTATAATGTTTCAGAGACATGGGGTTGGTTGAAAGTAGGAGAGTTTCTTGAAGGCAAAAGCAAGGGGATTAAAACTAGCAGCTAAACGCTGCACTTCAGAGAAATTGGCCTTAAAGCCACAACAGTTCCACTGGATAATGTGGCTACCCACCATCAGGTAGGTAAAACAAAAGCACTCTTCTTATGCTTGCTTTTGGGGGATGGGCTGCGACTACGACAAGTTGTGACTTCAGATATTTCTGCATCTTCTGGATTCCAGTTCTTTTGCAATTTATTTTCTTGGCTTGATTTTGCCTGAGTAGAGGAGCTGGATTTTTTCTTTTGATAATTGGTTTTGTTGTGCGGACTTGCTTAGACTTTGACTTAAGGGTTGACTTATTGTAGTCAGGCTTTGAGCGCTCGTTTTACTTTTAACTGGGACTCCGGAATTTTTAATACTACTTAATAATGAGGGCTTATCTTTAGTTAACCAGGTCAGATCTGTCTGGCACTCAGCAGGCTGCATCTTAGGTTTCACAACAGAGGAGAAAGTCTGCTGGAATTTGTACTTTGGGAAACCTACCAGTTTACGTGCCTCAGGGTAGCTAATTTTCTTAGTACATTTGACAGTTTGAATTTCTTTTTCCTTGATCCAACAAGGACATTCCGTCGATGATGCTGCATGATTGCCTAAACAGTTACTACATTTGGGAGGTGTTGTGCAGGCCAACTCATGCCTTTCCTCTCCACATTTGCAGCAGACTGGTTTATTCCTACATCCTGCGGAGCCATGGCTCAGCCAATTATCACCATTTGAAAGAGCCACCCTGCTAATTCCTGGGTCATCCACATCATCTTCCAACATTCGTTTTTTAGGGGTTTGTTTAGTAGCCAGATTTTATAGAGTGTGATTCATCATCCCTGCTCCCCAACCTCCTCGGAGCCCTACAAGGGGATGCACAGAGCCACAGACTTCCTGCAGGTTATGCACCAGGGATACAGGGATGGTATACTTGAGCAATAAAGCACAAGAGTGTAAATTACTCGATTGACCCTCCGCCATAGGATTCTGGGACTAGGAGATGTTATACTGCCAAAAGACATCCCAGAGTAGACATTGACAAGCCGCTTGATTGGACCGGGCCTTCCAACCTCCCGTCTAAGGGAAGTAGGAGCCAAAGCACTGTGTTGGACTTGTGAAAGCCGCAGCAAGACACGTTCCTCAAGAACCAGGGTCTCTTCCTCCACTGACACGGGTCGCAACTCACGGCAAACAAGTTGCCCCATTTGTCACCTCATATGGTCAACAAGGGGGTGCTCAGAACCACTTTAACCCTTGGTCCCCTTAGGGGATTATAACGCACAAAGTTGGAGAGTTTTACCGTAACCCTGGTAAGGGAGGCTAACAGGTACTAGTCCTTGCCCAAGGGACACCTGGGAGTATCAGTGAAGGTTAAGAGGCACTTCATCATCCTCCTAGTCCAACAGACCCCCTCACCCGGATGCAGTTTAACGTCATACCCAGGACAGTTCCAAGAGAAGCATGAGCTTATTAAAGTACTTTTAACATGGAAAAAAAATCAGAAGAGGTATGTAAGCAGTGGAGGCATTTATGGTGGTTTTAACCCGCTGGAAACGGGAGCAATAATGAGTCGCTGAGCAAACAGGTGTGGAGAGGCTTCATAAGCAGGGAAAGAGGCAAGAGTGACTGAATTACTGAGGATTTACTTCACCAAGCATTCCAATAATTTATGTTCATTATTATGTACCTGGCAAGTTAAGATGACCAAAATTCACGAAGTCAAAGACTTTAATCGGTCAGCAGCCTTCAGACAAACTAAACATGCCAACATTTGGATTTCAAAATAAGGGAGGTTTTTCCTGCTGTCTGGGTGGTGAGGAGAGTTTTAAAAAACTATAAATATATAGAAATATTTTAAGAGAAATTACTGCATCTTTGGTCATTATGTTTCTCTTATCTACAATGTTAGTCCTATATATAAAATCAGAGGGGTCGCTGCCATGCAAGGCGCCGCCACAGATTTCCCTCCTCCATTCCATTATTGCTGAGCACCAAGCTGGACGGCAGGAAGTTCCACTTTTATATGATCTTTGGCATGACCTGGCCAGGATTTGAACCCCGGCCTCCCGGGTGTGGGGCAGATGATCTACCAACTGAGCTACAAAAGTTGAACTTTTTGGAAGGTGTGTGTCCCATTACATGCGGCGTAAAATTAACAGCATTTCAGAAAAGGAACATCATACCAACAGTAAACAATGGTGGTGGTAGTGTGATGGTCTGGGGCTGTTTGGCCGCTTCAGGACCTGGAAGACTTGCTGTGGTAAACTGAAACATGAATTCTGCTGTCTACCAAAAAGTCCTGAAGGAGAGTGTCCAGCCATCTGTTCGTGACCTCAAGCTGAAGTGCACTTGGGTTCTGCAGCAGGACAATGATCCAAAACACACCAGCAAGTCCACCTCTGAATGGCTTAAGAAAAACAAAATGAAGACTTTGGAGTAGCCTAGTCAAAGTCCTGACCTGAATCTGATTGAGATGCTGTGGAATAACCTTAAAAAGACGGTTCATGCTCGAAAACCCTTGTAGGTAGGTAGGTAGGTAGATGTACTTTATTGATCCCAAACTGTGAAATTACAGTGTAACAGCATCATGACAGTAGATGACCAAAACAACAAACACACACAGCATAACAGAAAGGGATTACCCATGGAAAGTAAAACTGCTAAAAACTTATATACATCATAGATGAATAGATGGTGACCCATATAGGTACATGAATCATACCCGCTCTACAATGCAGGACTATCAGGTGCAGGGTGAAATGTGAGGCGCCAATTAGACTGTAAGGTGCAGTATGGTAGCATAGTTATAACCACAATACAACATTAGAGTGCATAATTGTACAGCGAAATGGCCTGTAGCAGGAAAGCTTTCCTGTACCCATCCGTTCGGCAGTGAAGTTGTAGCAGGCTGCTGGCGAAAGTGCTCCGCTGTTTGTCCAGTGTGTGGTGGTGGTGGTGGGGGTGATCAGGATTGTCCATGATGGATTGCAGTTTACTTAGTGTCCTCAAATGTGGCTGAATTACAACAATTCTGCAAAGATGAGTGGGCCAAAATTCCCCCACATCGCTGTAAAAGACTCATTGTCAGTTATCGCAAATGCTTGATTACAGTTATTACTGCTAAGGGTGGTCCAACCAGTTTCGGGGGCAATCACTTTTTCCGCACAGGGCCATGTAGGTTTGGATTTTTTTTTTCCTTAATAATAAACACCTTCATTTAAAAATTGCATTTTGTGTTTACTTGTGTTATCTTTGTCTGATGAGCTGAAACATTTAAGGGTGACAAACATACAAAAAAATGAGAAATCAGGAAGCGGGCAAACACTTTTTCATACCACTGACTATTGAACAAAGGATGTTGAAGATGGAGCTGCCAGGCAGGAGGAAAAGCGGAAGACCACAGAGAAGATTCATGGATCTAGTGAAGGAGGACATGGAGAGGGTTGGTGTTACAGAAAAAGATGCAAGGGACAGGGTGAGATGGAGGCAAATGATCCTCTGTGACAACCCCTAAAGGGAGCAGCCAAAAGAAGAAGAAAAGAGTATGAACCATTAAAACCTCAAATTACAATTTGAAGTATGTAAATTTAGAGCTTAAATTCATTACGCATAAATTATATTCAGATTGGCCTCTACACTGGTGATCCATGGTTTCTTGTTGGGGAAACCGCGTACGGTCTAAGCTTGCATGGTTGTGTTTTCACAGAATCTGATGTATTCTGTGATACAGTTGGTCATATTGTCTATGTCTACCCCATGTGGTTCACAGTACATCCCAGTACGTCCTCTTGAAGCAGCCCTGTAGTGCATCAGCAGCCTCCTCTGTCCACTTCCTCACAGTCCATGTGTATGCAGGCTGCTTTTGCATGAGGGGAACGTACTTGGGGTTAACAGAACCAGCTTAATACTTTTAAGCAAGCATCGTTATACTGGTTTCTCTGAATCGATACAGTATCGTGGACACACAGTATCGCAATACTACACAGTGTAGTATTGCGTGGATGCAGTGCAGTCTACAGTGCATCCATTGTTTGCCCCACCCCTAACACGAACATTTCAAAAAATAGAATGTTGTTAAAATTCATTTATTTTTCATATTTTAATTCCAAAAGTGGTCTTTCATACATTTTATATCCCTTACAAGCCACCTTTTTAGTTTCATCATGACTATTAAAGTCAGAAATTATCTCAAATTATTATTATATGCCCCAAGATCAATCCAGTAAGAGAATTTATAAAACAGAAATGTCCAAATTCTGACAAGTGTGTTCATTTATACACTCAATACTTGGCTGGGGTTCATTTACCACAAATTAGATCTTGAAACCACAGAGTAGTTCTTGATCCAAGATGGCGCCCACAGTGGTCGCCATGGTGCTTCGCTGCGCTTTTTTTTTTGTTTGTTTTTGTTCGTCAATTGTGTGTCTGCCTGCTCTTACACCCGTGAAGAGCTACTAAATATCAGGACTTTCACTCCCACGGACCTACTCCCAGTTTTTTTGGCTCCTGCCGCCGATCCGGTTCACTTTTTAGCCCAAAAAGTGAGACGGCGAAAGAGAGGAAGACGAGCGGGCACCCTCGTGCGGCTTCGCAGGAGAGGCACGCGCACGGCTTTGCCTGGAATCTTTCTGTCCAACGTCAACTCTCTTTATAACAAGGTAGATGAACTGAGACTGCTGATGCGATTTAAGGACCTCTCCACCTCGTGTGCCCTCTGCTTCACTGAGACCTGGTTCAAGGAAAAGACACCGGACAGCATGCTCCTCCTCGAGGGATTTCAGCTGTTTCGTGCAGAATGCGACACGGGGCTCTCCGGCAAGACCACAGGCGGAGGAGTCTGCTTCTACATCAACAGCAGCTGGTGCTCCGATGTAACTGATCTCCCAACACTGTTCTCCCGCTCTGGAATATTTATTCATCAACTGCAAGCCATTTTATTCCCCGCGTGAGTTTGCTTCATTCATCCTGGCCGCTGTTTACGTCCCGCCTGACACGGACGTGCGCAAGGCTCAGTGCGCGCTCGCGGATCACATTCAGCAAGCGGAGCGGACTTTCCCGGACTGTCTGGTTATTGTGGTTGGCGACTTCAACCAGAGCAACCTGAGCCACGAACTCCCCCGGTACAAACAGGTTATTAAATGCCCCACCAGAGGAGAGAACACGCTGGATCACTGTTACACTACAGTTAAGGACATGTATCGCGCTGTTCCCCGCGCTGCGCTCGGACTATCTGATCACGTGATGGTCCACCTGATTCCCACATACAGACAGAGACTGAAGCTCACAAAACCTGTTGTGAGCACTACGAGGAAATGGACCAGTGAAGCTGGGGAGGAGCTGCGCACGTGCTTGGAAATAACTGACTGGGACATGTTTAAAGGAGCCACGCATGATCTGGATGAGTACACGGACACTGTGACCTCATATATCCACTTTTGTGAGGAGAGCATTCTTCTATCGTGCACCAGGGTGAGTTACTCCAATGACAAGCCCTGGTTCACAGCTAAGCTCAGACACATCAGGAAGGAGAAGGAAGCAGCGTTGAAAAGTGGAGACAGGGACTGCTACAGGGAGGTCAAATACCGGTTTAGCAGAAAGCTGAGGAGAGCTAAATCTGTGTATTCTGAGAGACTCCAGCAACAGTTCACTGCTAACGACTCTGCTTCTGTGTGGAGAGGACTGAGGCAAATCACCAACTATCGGCCTCAGGCTTCTAAGGGACAGGATGACAAAGCCCTTTGTCAAAGACTGTCCCAACACTATGCCCGTTTTGACACCTCGTCAGCTGTGTCCAACTCCCCCCCCCTCCCCCCAGCGCCACTGCCTCCATGGTCCCCACTTCATCAAAGGCGGCCCCCCCTCTTCCCCCCCTGCCCTTGCCATCAGTGAGCAGGACGTGCACAGACAGTTCTCCAGACTGAACCCGCGCAAGGCCCCCGGTCCGGACGGCGTGTCTCCCTCCACCCTGAGACACTGTGCGGAGGAGCTGACTCCTGTCTTCACAGACATTTTTAACACCTCCCTGAAGTCATGCCATGTGCGGGCCTGCTTCAAAACCTCTACCATCGTCCCTGTCCCCAAGAAGCCACGGATCACTGGACTTAACGACTACAGACCTGTAGCACTCACCTCTGTAGTCATGAAGTCCTTTGAGCGCCTGGTCCTGCCCCACCTCAAGACCATCACCACTCCCCTCCTGGACCCGCTGCAGTTTGCCTACAGAGCCAACAGGTCTGTGGACGACGCAGTCAACCTGGCCCTCCACTCCATCCTGCAGCACCTGGACTCCCCGGGAACCTACGTCAAGATCCTGTTTGTGGACTTCAGCTCTGCATTCAATACCATCCGCCCCGCTCTGCTCCAGGACAAGCTGTCCCTGCTCAACGTGCCTGACTCCCTCTGCAGGTGGATCACCGACTTCCTGACGGACCGGAGGCAGCATGTGCAGCTGGGAAAGACTGTCTCAGACTCTGTTAGCATCAGCACCGGATCACCCCAGGGCTGTGTACTTTCCCCCCTGCTCTTCTCCATGTACACCAACTCCTGCACCTCCAGCCACCAGTCTGTCAAGCTGATCAAGTTTGCGG
This sequence comes from Pholidichthys leucotaenia, assembly GCA_020510985.1. Taxonomy (NCBI): domain Eukaryota; kingdom Metazoa; phylum Chordata; class Actinopteri; order Cichliformes; family Pholidichthyidae; genus Pholidichthys; species Pholidichthys leucotaenia. The sequence continues at coordinate 342,438,335 of CM035843.1, forward strand.
ACGACACCACCCTCATCGGGCTCATCTCCAACGGCGACAAGTCCATCTACAGGAGAGAGGTGGCCCAGCTGGCGTCCTGGTGCAGCCACAACAACCTGCAGCTGAACGCTCTGAAGACAGTGGAGATGATCGTGGACTTCAGAAAAGTCACAGCCCCTCTGCCCCCCCTTACCCTCACAGATTCTCCCATCACCACTGCGGATTCCTTCCGCTTCCTGGGCACCACCATCACCCGGGACCTCAAGTGGGAGCCGACCATCAGCTCCCTCATCAAAAAGGCCCAGCAGAGGATGTTCTTCCTGCGGCAGCTGAGGAAGCTCAAGCTACCCACCAAGATGTTGGTGCAGTTCTACACGGCCATCATCGAGTCCATCCTCACCACCTCCATCACCGTGTGGTACGCAGGAGCCACCGCCAGGGACAGACTAAGACTGCAGCGCGTTGTGCGTGCTGCTGAGAAGGTGATCGGCTGCAAGCTCCCATCCCTCCAGGACCTGTACATCTCCAGGACCCGGAGGCGTGCAGGTCGGATCATAGCCAACCCTTCACACCCTGGACACGCACTGTTTGCCCCCCTCCCCTCAGGCAGAAGACTTCGGTCCATTCAGACTAAAACCTCCCGCTACATGAACAGCTTCTTCCCCTCTGCCATCAGACTGCTGAACACTAAGTGACTTATTAGACTCTCGTGCACTGCGTACAGCAGCTCAACCGGACTCATGACAATTATCACTGTTTTCTTTTTGCACTACCGACTGCACTATGTGGAACTCCACAATATCTGCTGCTTGTTAATATATTTAAAAATTGCATAGATTAGTATTACTTATTCATATTCTAGCTTTTATTGCATGCATAGTTTTTTATTTTTATCTTTAGTGCTACTCCATGTTTAATGTTGCAGCATTGCACCGAGACAAATTCCTAGTTTGTGTACTACATGAACAATGGCAATAAATCTCATTCTGATTCCTCCATCAGTGTGGTGTGGCATACAGCTAACCAGCCTGTGGTACTGCTGAGGTGTTAATGAAGCCCAAGTTGCTTTGATAGAGGCTTTAAGCTCATCTGTATTGTTACATCATGCGTTTCTCATCTTTCTCTTGAGCATATTCAGTGTGTGTGTGTGTGGTGGTGGTGGTGGTGGTGGTGGTGGTGGTGGTGGGGGGGGGTTCAAGTCAGGGCAGCTGGCTAGCCACTCAGCACAGAAATATTATGGTCATCAAACCATTTCATTGTAGTTTTGGTGCTGTGGGCTGATGCCAAGTCATGTGGAAAAAGGAAATTAGCATCTCCATAAAGATTTTCAACAGATGGAATCATGAAGTGCTCTTAATTTTTCTGGTACAGACCAGTGTTGACTTTGGATTTGATAAAACAACTGACCAACACCAACAGATGACAGTGCACACCAAATCATCACAGACTGTGGTTACTTCACTGAACATTAAACACCTTGGATTCTTTACTTCACCACTCTTCCTCCAAATGCTGGGACCTTTATTTCCAAATGAAATGAAAATGTGCTTTCACCAGAAGAAAGGTCTTTGGACCAATAAGAACAGTCCATTTTTCTCTTCAGCCCAGTTAAAAAGTGTCTGAAGTTGTCTCTGGTTCAGGTTGTTATTGTTAGGAACACTAGTGCATTGCCCATAGAACGCAAGTATTCCTGTCTGAAACAGGTATCCCAATCAGGCTTTACAGGCCCAAATGTAGGCCGTGTTTAAAAGTGGAATACAAAGAGGTGTAGCCTATACGTAGGCAATCACATGTTAGACTTTGACAAATATAAAGGAGTAAATGGCACTAAGATTTATTTGATTGTGTGAATATTAATTACAGAATACCTAATTATTTAAAATGAATGGGACATCCAATACTGGCGATTGTTTCAGATCCCTTGTTTATTAGTTTGTCAGATCACTTATTTGTGTGATCTTTTATCACTTATTCAAGATAATAGTGTATGTTGCACTTTGGGGAATGGGAGTTGAGTCATCATTATAATTCTTGTAGTTTATATCACTGTTCAGTGATGGAGTTTGGTGTAATATTGAATTTCTTCTGTGCATCGTCAACAAACTCATGCAGTATTATAGCAGGACATGTTTACAAATATTTGAGACCCACTGGCTGCTGCTTTACCCGTGCACCTCCAAAGGATTGCAAAACACCGGTTAAGCGGCTGTTCCCCCCTGGCGCACCTGGTGTTCTTCATGCCGAATTATCCATTAGACCTACGCAATCATAGCAATTTTATGGTACAATTCTTTAAGCATTAAACCTTAAGTCTATCTTTTGTCACCATTTGCACTCATAGCAGTCTGTCGGGGGCAACAATGACCGTTTCATTTAGGTCTAATCAGATTCCTCCGCGCAGCCCTGTCCTTCGCCCTCCACTGCTAGGAACTCCTGACCTTGTTAACCCGGGCGACGTCCGAACCGGTATGAGTTGCTCTCTGATTGACCATTTCATGAAACTGCTTGCAAAGCATTTGAGTACCGCTAGCTTTTGCTGGACTAGCGGCACATTCTTGGCAGATAGAGGTATTATCAGTGCCAAGGACAGGCCAAGACAAACTGACTCCAGTATCTGTTGCAGTGACTGACCAGATGATAGGTTTGTTTATCTCTGCTCTTTGTGTAGTGCATGTCATGATGCACCGACTGGCAAAAGTCCACCACAGACCTTGCGACAGATGTGCTTATCTGCCAAGATGTTCAGTCTCACCCCATGTAACTGGGAGTGGTCCACCACAGACCTGTGACAGATATTGTTTTTTAGTTCTGCCAGGATGCCCAGTTTCACCCTCCACACCCTCAGAAGAGCGGGATTGCCGGTTGAGTCCCCGACGGCCTGACCCATGAGACAGGTAGTACCGGTTTTCATGGTTATCCGGTAGCAAGCAAACCAGTGCCTTACCCGACATGAATATATATATATATATTACATACACACACACACACACACACACACACACACACACACACACACACAAGTACATACCTGTGCACACCCGTCCATGCCTGCAGAAACCAAGTACAAGCAAGCACCTCTGCACGCCCACCGCCGAAGGTCCCCCCGCCCAAGACAGCCACACCGCCCACAGCCACGCCCGCGGCACACCGCCCAAACCCGAGGCGCCCCATCCCCCCCCCGACCCCCCCCCCCCTAAAGTGCAGCAATTCCCACTCCACCGCTCTCCATCTGGTGGGCCCTGCTGTTGTTGTTCCTCCTCGACCAGACCACTGGCTGAGGGAGAGATGCGCTCCAACTCCAGTTCATGGACAGGACCACGAAAACAGATCCGAGCAAAAAGTGGCCCTGGACCCTGCCCAGGAAGACCCGTGCACACCCACTGAAACCCAGAAACTGGAGCACCCGGAGAAAACCAGCGCCCCGCCCGGCACTCCACACACCTGCAGTGCAGACTGCCACTCCCCACGGGCACCGCCCTGAATGGGCATGGCCCAAAGCAGTGCATCCGACTCCCAATGGGGCGACAGACCGACACACCGACAGAGACCCGCCGAATCCACAAAGTGCCCCCTGCCCCACCAAACGAGATCCCCAGATCCACCGCCCCGAATGGGCGCGGTCCAAAGTAGTATGTCCCACTCGGTCCCAGCCCCCCTGTGCCCCGCCCGGCGCACAGTGCCGGCAGCCAGCCAACCACCCTGCACCCCCCCTGGCCTGAGCCTGTCTGTGCCCCGCCCGGCGAGCAGCGCCACCCGCCCCACCGGCACCCCGGGCCCCAAGCGACTCAGAACGCTCACGGTGCACCGCCACACGACCCCCGCCTGTCCGTGCATCCCCCGTCTGTCGCACCCCATGCTGGTGAAGGGTCTCCTCCTGTCTCAGGCAGGTGTGTTGTTCACAGTCATGCCTGCGACATACTGCTCGAACCTCAGGTGCCTCATCCCCACAGCACCCTCCCCGACGTGCAACACAGCCACGCCCGGGAGGCACCACTCGAACGTCCGCTGCGCCACCCCCACAGGATCTCCCCTGATGTGCTCGAACCTCAGGTGCCTCATCTTCATGGCATCTTCTCTGACATGCAACACAGTCATGCCTGGAAGGCACCGCTCGAACCCCTGCCATGTCATCCCCACGGGATCCCCCCTGATGTGCAGCAGTTCTCCTCACTCTATTGCTCTCCATTTATGCAGCATCTGGCCGGCCCACACAACACCACAAAGACATCCAGGCAGGGACCACAGGACACAGCATCACAGGCAGCCAGTTGCAAAACACATCAAGGCAGGCATCACGAATGATGGTCCACACGACATCACAAAGACATCAAGGCCGGCACCACAGGACACTCCACCACAAGCAGCCAGTCCCACCGCCCACACGACAGCATCGCCCACACAACTGCATCACAAGTCCCCTGCAGCCTGAGACCACAGGACATCACACAGACACCACAGGACATCCCATGAACGTGACACACAGACAGACAGACACACAGATTGTCCTATGATCATGGCACACAGAGACACGCAAACAGAGATTTCTTGAAGTTATAGAGTGATGTATACACATGTATGTATGTATAAGTATCAGGTCTGTGGTGGACCACTCCCAGACTGACAGCTGGTCGACACCGCTGAGGACACAGTCCAAGGACAGAATTTTTTTCACAGATAAGCAGTTGTTCAGAACTCCTTATACGAAGAATCAAGTCAGTGGCGGTAATGCACCTGTAAGCTGGTTGCCAACCGTCAATCAAATCCAAAAGAAGAAGAAGACTACTCCCAGTTACACGGGGTGAGACTGCTACGGGTAGCATTACTGTACATGAACTGCTGTTATTTTTTCAGCCTTATTCCTTTTCTTTTTTATATTGCACACACCACTGAAGAGAGAGAGAAATGCCATTTCAATTCTCCTGTATGTCCTGTACGTATATCAGCTGTTCTGCTAGATATGCTGTCAGAACACCGATGGATCCAATCAGCTGATTGCTCGAACCACAGAGCTTAACTGTTTTCCATGATAAATCAGCCTCAGGGCAAAAGCGCCTCCATGCGTTCTCTTTTTTTCACTTTATTGAAAATAATTTTTTTTTTAAATTGCCATCAGTTAGCGTGCCTTTGGGCCAGGTCTGGCCGCTGCTTCTCCCGGCATGTTCTATGTTGATTTGTCAGACCTGGTTCCCGCTGACGCGCCGCCCAGTCTGCTCGCACACCTCATTCTCCACATATGGCGAATTATCCTTTAGACCTACGCAATCACGGCAACTTTATAGTATAATTTTTTTAAGCATGAAATCTTCAGTATTATCTTTTTCTATCTTTCTAACTTTTATTTCCTTGTTTTGTCCCGGGAACACTGGTGACTGACAGGTCGTGATGCTGTGTGTTATCCAGTCAGCATGGTCGTGATGCCGTGTATTGCCCAATCAACACAGAGTCAACCTGAAACCCCTCCCACACTTCTTAAAGCCAGCTCATGAAGAGACACAGAGCGGTGGCTGAAACTTTTATTGATAAAAATTACATATTTTGACTGAGCAACTCCATATTTGGGGATGCACACCCTCGTAACCTCAGGAAACCATGTTTAAAATCTGGGGCCAGTCTGATGAACTGTTCAAGAGATATGCGCGGAACAGACAGACAGATACACAAACACACGGAGATTTCTTGCATTTATAGATAGATAACAGTTGTAGCCCCTTTCCTGAGATGTCTGTGCATGGTGGTTGTTATGCATTGATATCAGACTTGGTCCACTCCTTGGAAGCGCCTCCAAGTTCTTGAACCAACTTTTGACAGTCATCGCTGTTCCTTGTGCACTTTTTTCTACAACCCTTCTTTTTATCAGTCAGTTTCACATTAACATGCTTTGATACAGCACTCCGAACAGTCAACCTTTTCAGCAATGACCTTCTATGGCTTACCCTCCTTCTAGAGTGTGTAGATAATTGTCTTCTGGACAACTGTCAAGTCAATTGTTTTTCCAGTGGTTGTGGTTGTGTGTACTGAACTGGTCAAGACGATGCATGGTACTTATACTGATTTAATAGTAACTTATGAAAAACTCAAAATTAAATATTTTAATAAGGTGAGATACCAGGTTTCTGATTTTCAAAAGTTGTAAATCATAATCAAAATAAACAAAAAAGGCTTGAAATATTCCCGTTTATTTGTAAGGAATATGAAATAGATCAAAGTTTTCTTTTGGAAAAAAAATTAATGAGACGTGCGTTCATATTTGTCTGAGGTACTCACATCTATGAGAGTGGAGATGTCTTGGAGGTAGTATTTATTCATGGAGGCGTTGGCTGCTGCCACGTTAAGCAGGTACTCATTCCGGGCCTTGCTGCACTTCAGGTGTATCTCCTGGACCTTACCTTGTCTCTACAGCACATAAACATCATCAGAACAAAATGAAAGCGTTGCATAATGCATGTGAACATACTGAAACACAACTGGCATTTATGTACCTTTTCTATCAACCTCTCCAGTTTCTTGGCAGCACTCTGCTTTTGCTTTTCCTCCTGTTTTTCTGCCTCCCTCAGCTTCCCTTCTGCATATACATAGTTGGAATGGTACTGGTAGTATGTTCGCCATGCCTGCACACAGATGCATACAGCATAGCAACACTTTATTTTGCATGGGTAGGAAATCGAAAGTGTTATGGGTGTTTGATTTCTCACTCACAGTCTGCAGCTCTGTGGTAACCTTGAGCAGTCCATCTTGTAGCTGGGTGCAGATATCTTTACTCTGAAAACAGTGTAGTGGCAGCATGACAGAGGAATATAGTGAGCCACAATGTATTTTCAGTGTCTTGGGGTCAAGTGTCACAGAAGTGAAGGTAAAGATGAAAGTGTGCATATGGTTATTATTAGGTCAGCCTCATTAAAAAGCTGCAAACTTAGAATAATGACTGCATGCTTGTGATAGGAGGCTCAGTAGCTATAATGATACCTTCTTTGCAAGACGCTGTGTGTACTCCAGGCAGTGTATGAGGGGCTGGGTAAAAAAATTGCTGTAGCTTTCACTCAGCACACTGTGATCTCTGCTTTCTTGGCGGGTCTGAGACAGCAGAGTCTGCCACACCTGGGCCACTGAGTTACTGCTGTGCTCCTTCCTGGCCAAGATCAAGGAATAAAAACCTTGTAAGGCAGCATCCTCAAAATCACTGTATGCTAGTGCATACCCGTCCATGCCCGTAGAAACCAAGTATAACCGAGTATTTCTGCATGCCCGTAGAAAGCAAGTGTAAGCAAGCACGTTACCACTCTTCTTCTTCTAGATTTGATTTGCAGTTGGCAACCAGCTTACAGGTGCATTACTGCCACTGACTTGATTATCATCACTCTATATCTTTGTATGAGTTCCCATAAGGAGTTCTGAACAACTCATGTGTGAAAAAATTATCCGTCCTTGGACTGTGTCCTGGACAATTCAAGAAACCTCTGTCTGTGTCACGTCACCACTCGTTCAGTAATGCCTGCCTTTGATCTTTGATGATGTCATAGGGAGTCCTATGATCTGTGATGATGCCATAGTGAGTCCTGTGATCGTGAGTGATGCCTGCCTTTGATCTTTGAAGATGTCATAGCAAGTCCTATGATCTTTGATGATGTCATCATATAGACACCATAGGCTGATGCACAAAGAATTGTTCAGAACTCCTTATAGAAAGATATAGAGTGATGATAATGAAGTCAGTGGCTGTAATGCACCTGTGAGCTGGTTGCCAACCGCCATTCAAAACTAAAAGAAGACGACACCATAGGCTGATGGCACAGCGAGTCCTATGATGCTTGCATTTGATTTTTGATGATGTCATAGCGAGTCCTATGATCATGAGTGATGCCTGCCTTTGATCTTTGATCTTTGATGTCGTATAGTCATGTAGAGATCATAGGAACATCATAGGCGATCCTATGATCTTTTAGCGAGTCCTATGGTCGTGACAGTGTCTATATGACATATAGACATCGCGCAGAGATCATAGGAACATCATAGGCAAAACTATGATCTTTTAGCAAGTCCTATGGTCATGACAGACACACACAGATTTCTTGAATTACATATACAGTAGAGTGATGATGATATAATTCAAGAAATCTCTGTGTGTCTGTCTGTCTTCTTTTAGATTTGATTGGCGGTTGGCAACCAGCTTACAGGTGCATTACCACCATGTATTTCCCTCTATCACTAATCACTCTATATATCATTTGTCTGTGTCTGTCACGACCATATGACTCGCTAAAGATCATAGGATTCACCTATGATGTCTATATGACATAATATAGACACCTCAAAGATCAAAGGCAGGCATCACAGATCAAAGGCAGGCATCACTGAACGAGTGGTATGACATCAAAAATCATAGGACTCGCTATATACGTATATGTGTCTTTGACTATGTAGGGAGGAAAATCTTGGTCATGGCCAAGATCGGCCGCACCTCGGACACAGTCCAAGGATGGATAATTTTTTCGCACATAAGGAGTTGTTCAGAACTCCTTATACAAAGATATAGAGTGATGATAATCAAGTCAGTAGTGGTAATGCACCTGCAAGCTGGTTGCCAACTGCCAATCAAATCTAAAAGAAGAAGAAGAAATCATAGGCACATCATAGGCTCAGTGATGCTTGAAAAGATGCAGTGAAGTGTGGGCTGGTTGCCAGCCACCAATCAAGTCTATAAAAAGAAGAAAGAAAGGACGAGAGGCTCCCAGTCCAGGGCACTGTCCAAGGACGGATAATTTTTTTCACACATAAGGAGCTGTTCAGAACTCCTTATAAGAACTCCTTATACAAAGATACAGAGTGATGATAATCAAGTCAGTGGCGGTAATGCACCTGTGAGCTGGCTGCCAATCGCCAATCAAATCTAAAAGAAGAAGAAAAACCTGGGGTGGGAAGAGATATAGAGTGATGATTTAGACTATAGTATGTTGTGGTAATGCACCTGTGAGCTGGTTGCCAACCGCCAATCAAATCTAGAAGAAGAAACACCTGAGGTTCAAGCAGTACGTCGGAGGCATCATATTATAATTCAATAAATCTCTGTGTGTGTCTGTCACGATCATAGGACTGTGTGTGAGTGTGTGTGACTGTCACGATCATAGGACTCCCCATGACATCATCAAAGATCAAGGCAGGCATCATTGGAGGAGTGGTGGTGTGCTTGCTTACACTTGCTTTCTACAGGCATGCAGAAATGCTTGCTTATATTTGGTTTCTACGGGTATGCATGTGTATGCACTAGTATTTTACATTAGGATGTTATGTGTGAAAAGGCTTTTTTTCCCCCCCTCACCTCTTGGTCCTTGATGTAAACCTCTCTGCAAGTTTTTCCAGCAAGCGAGCATACTCGCTTTCAATCTCACCTCGTCGACGCAGGTAGTCTGTCAGGTCTTGCAGTTGTTGGCTCTTCTGCTCAAGTTGCAAGTCTAACACCTTTAGTTGGTCTACAAGCTGGCAACGCACCTCTAAATGAGCACAGAAAAACACACCACACAAAACAATGAAAGAACTCTTTCTGAAAGTCTTCTTGTGTGCTAGAAATGCAATTCACATTTCTCTTCAGCAGGCCATATGATGATCAAAGTCCAACAAGAGTGTAATAAAGAGGGAGAGGTTTGTTTACAAGTTATTTTACCTTTGATTTGGGTGTCATAGTCCACCAAACTGACCCTTTCCTTTCGGAGTTTTACATGGGATGCCATTGTTGTTCCTTCTGGGTAGAATTCTGCATAAAAGGAACGCATTACTACACAGTATCACCAACAGCTCTCTTCTGTTCCCTTTGTCTCTCTTGCACAGACATGCTGTGATGCGTGCACATGCATCCTACTCTGCTGGTTTTGCAGTGTGAAGTCTGTCCGCAAAAGTGAAGGCCTGTGAAGTGCTGCTGCACCCCAAGCATACCTACTGTACAAACACCCCCTTGTCAGACCATAACCAGTTCCTCCTGCCACCCAAGCCCCCACACCACACACACACACAAAAGAAGTGTGCTCATTTTACTGCAACACATCTCTTCAACCTGGTCACCCTCTGCTGTGCTTGTGCTTCTGAATAGAAGACAGCTCGAAAACCAGTTGCCATGTGTCGCCTGCTGTACCAGCCACACTGCAGGATTGCATGGGGTTCAAAAATAGCTCTAGCAACAACCCGGCTGCTCTAAAAATAGAGTGAATCCCAAACACATACAACTGTATGTTTGTGCTTTAGGCTACAGGTTGCACTACCAATTACAATGTGTTTTCCCCCAGTAAGAAAAAAGCATCAAACTTCCACCTCACACTTGAAGTGGACACTTCCTGTAGTAACGTTTTGTCACTTCCTGTGTTGCTGGCTGTTGGTCTGGTTGGCTCTGTGGTTAGCTCTCCTCACTCTCCTGAGGATTATTGCCTTTAATTGTATTTTAATCGCTTTTTCCCCATCTACCGTCACCTCTCCCTTCTGTTTAACAAGCCTCTTGCCCCTGTGTGTACACTCAGTGTCACCTAATCACCCTCTTTAGCCTTTTGTTCACCTTTCATCGGTGTTTGTGTTAGTTTTGGGTTAGCCACTAGCTATGGCTACTAGTTCTCCTTCCCCTTCTCCTCTGGTGTGCTCTCTGTCAGATGTTTAGCTACACCTCTGCCTCTTTTAGTGTTAATGGTAAATGTATTTTTGAGGCGCTTGAGGCAAGGTTGTGGGATTTGGAATCCCGGCTCTGCCGCATTGGAACACCGTCAGCGCCAGTTAATGACGGACTCCCCTTAGCTGCAGCAGAGCACCCTAGCATAGGGCCTGCTAGCCGTCCCCTGGCTTCCACCTCTTCTGAGCAGCCAAGAGAGAATGGGTAGGTGACGGTGAGAAGGAAGCATAGTCACAAGCTGCTGGTTCACCACCAACCTGTTGATTTTCTAATCACTCTTCCCCGCTCAGCGACACACCCGCTGAGGAAAAAACTCTGATCATTGGTGACTCTATAGTCAGAAACGTGAACCTAGAGACTCCAGCGGCCAAAGTCAAATGCATTCCCGGGGTCAGAGCAGGCGACAGAGTCAAATTTGAAAATGCTGGCTAAAAGTAACTGTAAATACTCCACAACCGTTATCCACGTTGACATTCACAACATCCGACTCCAGCAGTCGGAAGTCACAAAACTTGGTGTGGAATCGGTGTGTAACTTTGCCAAAACGATGCCTGCCTCTGTAGTATTCTCTGAGCCCCTCTCCAATCCGACCAGTGATGACATGTTTAGCCGCATCTCATCCTTCAGCCGCTGGCTGTCTTCTTCTTCTTCTTCTTTTAGATTTGATTGGCGGTTGGCAACCAGCTTACAGGTGATTACCGCCACTGACTTGATTATCATCACCCTATATCTTTGTATAAGGAGTTCTGAACAACTCCCCATGTGCGAAAAAATTATCCGTCCCTGGACTGTGTCCGAGGCGGCGACGACATGGGCTACATAGACGATTGGAACTCATTTTGGGGAAAACTAGGTCTTATTAGACGAGATGGTGTTGGTGTCCATCCCACTTTGGATGGTGCGTCTCTTATCTAACAATCTGGCATAATTTTTATCCAAATTTCCAAAACCTTGACAACTCAGAGTTGGGACCAGGAAGCAGAGCCGCAGTGTCATACGCCTCTCTGCAGCTCCTCTTCAACTGCCACCCCTCAACTTAGCCCCCGTCTTCCCCATCAGAGAATCATTGTCTGCTCCCTCCAAAGTAAATAAAAATATAATGTATAAGCATCCCAAAGTGATTAAACAAAAAGCTGGTAAAACTCAAATTAAACATGAAGCCTCTAAATTTAATGACTTGACCTCTGTTCCTCCTCATAATTTAAAAATTAAATGCACTTTTTTAAATATTAGATCTCTAACTCCCAAGTCTCTGCTAGTCCATGATCTGTTAATTGATCATCAGATTGATTTAATGTCCCTTACAGAGACTTGGTTAGGGCAAGAGGATTATGTTGGTTTAAAAGAATCAACTCCCTCTGGCTATTTAAACTCTCAAAATCCCAGAAGTTCTGGTTGTGGAGGAGGAGTAGCGACAATTTACCAATCCAAATTACTAGTTAATGTAAAACAAAAAACGTTATAATTCCTTTGAGGGCCTGGTCCTCAGTATTGGGCATTTTAGCAATTTTAGGTTAAATCCAATTTTATTTGCCATAGTTCATCGTCCTCCATCAGTCTACTCAGAGTTTTTATCGGAATTTGCCAAATTCTTAGCCGATTTAGTACTGAAATCAGATACAATAATTATAGTAGGGGACTTTAATATACATGTAGATAGTGATTGCCTTAATATGGCATTTAATTCAATATTAGACTCGATGGGGTTTTTTCAGAAAGTAGGAAATTCAACCCATTATCTCCACCACACATTGGACCTTGTTCTGACATATGGCATAGAAATAGAAAATCTGGTAGTGTCTCCTCATAACCCTGTACTGTCAGACCATTGTCTGTTAACCTTTGATTTTACCATTTCTGACTATTTGGCTCCTAAAGAAAAATATTACTACAGTAGATGCCTCTCAGATGATGCTGTTACCAAATTTAAGCAAATTGTTTCCTCTATGCCATGTATCAACACAACGGAGATAAGCTATGGAGAGGTTGCTCCTTCTGTAATTGATAGCATGGTAGATAGTGTTACAGCTTCTCTGCATCAGACTCAAGACATGGTGGCCCCTTTAAAAAAGGAAAAAGTCTAGAAATTTCTAACTCCTTGGTTCAACACAGAAACTCGTAGCTTAAAACAGAAGACTTGTCAATTAGAAAGAAAATGGTGCTCCACCAAATTAGATGAACTCTATTTAGCTTGGAGAAATCATCTTCTAATTTATAAAAAATCTCTTAGGAAAGCTAGAACAAGTTGTTATTCTGCATTAATAGAAGAGAACAAGAATAATCCCAGGTTTCTTTTCAGCACTGTAGCCAGGCTGACAAAGAGCCGGGACTCTGTCAATCCTAGCATTCCCTTAGAGCTTACTAGTCAGGACTTTGTGAACTTTTTCAATAAAAAAATTTCATCTATGAGAGATAAAAATCAGTCAGATTTTTCCCACCGTTAACTTAAATACATTAACTACTACAACTTCTTCAACTGATATGTTTGGATGAGTTTACTCCAATTGACCTTTCAGAGTTAGATAAAATAATTTCTTCATCCAAGCTTTCAACTTGTCTTTTAGACCCTATTCCTACCAGGTTATTTAAAGAAGTCTTCCCATTTATTGGTAGCTCTATTCTTCAAATAATCAATTCTTCATTAACATTAGGCCATGTACAGCAGGCTTTTAAAACTGCTGTCATTAAGCCCTTACTCAAAAAGCCAACGCTGGATCCAGGAGTTTTAGCTAACTATCGACCAATCTCTAATCTGCCTTTCATTTCAAAAATAGATAGATGTACTTTATTGAGCCCAAACTGGGAAAAAAATCTTAGAAAGAGTTGTTACTGTGGGCTATATTAATCATATATTCCATAACCTACATATGTTGAAGCATGTGGAAATGTTTGGTAATTACATATGTAAAGCAACTTCACACCTCTGAAAGGACAAAGGCTCTCAACCGCCAAGTGAAGAACAAAGACGTTCCCAGACACTGCGGTGGAGACCGGAGGAGCTACCCTCACCCCCTGGGTGAGGAGAGGAAATACCAAGACAATGGGGGGATTAAGATAATGAGGGATGTCAGCCTTTGTTATGCATGTCTTTTGTTATGTGCAAGTATAAAGTCAGTGAGCCGGAGATATTCGGTCTCTTTTCCTTCTGCTACCTCTGCACTAGATGAGACTTGTTAGGAGAGCTGATGATTAAACTTTGGTTTTTATATATCAAATCGCCTCATCATTTCAAGCTCTTCTACACTGGTGACCCCTGACGCGAGTATGGACCTGAGGCGTTCCCCCGCAATCGACTCATCCGTGGCGACCCAGGCAGACGCCAGCGACCACGCAGACAGGGGAATAGATGGACGACTTTCCCCCCCGGCAGAAGGGATTGAGAGGGCTCAACCGAGCACCAGCACCGCTGTGAGAGCCGAAGCAAGGCACTCTCACCCTGCGGACACAGCAGTGATGGTATACACGAATGCCATCGCTGTCAAGCTGCCAGACCTCTGGCAAGAAGACCCCGCCTCATGGTTTCAGCAAGCTGAAGCCCAGTTTGCACTGGCGGGCATCACGGCTGACGATACTAAATTCTATCATATCGTCTCCAAACTCGACGCCACCACTTCGAGGTGTGTGCGGAGCATGATCCGGTGGCTGCCGGCCCAAGACAAATATCAAAAAAAAGAAAGCTTCCAACGCGGTCGAATGGACCCCGGAGCGCGAACACGCCTTTGCGGAAGTAAAGAGCGCTCTAGCTAACGCCACATTGTTAGTTCACCCAGATCCCTTGGCCCGCATCGCGCTAACCACAGACGCTTCGGACCTGGCTATAGGGGCAGTTGTAGAACAACATGTCAGCGGGATCTGGCAACCTTTAGCATTCTTTAGCAAATCGCTAAACCAAACTGAGCGTAAATACAGCACTTTTGACAGGGAGCTGCTAGCGCTTCATTTATCCATCCGCCACTTCCAGTTCTGGTTAGAAGGGCGGAGTTTCACGGCTTTTGTAGACCATAAACCGCTCACCTTTGCTATGCTAAAATTTCAGAACCATGGTCAGGCAGGCAACAAAGACAGCTGGCTGCGATTTCAGAGTTCACCACAGACATTCAACACGTGGCAGGCAAACTTAACGTGGTAGCAGACTGCCTCTCTCGCGCTGTGACATCACCAGAGCGCGAGGAGACAGATTATACTGCCTCAGCAGCAGAACTCTTCACTAACGCAGACACATACGCAGCACCTATCCATGCAGGGATAGATTATGCAGCCATGGCAGAGGAACAAAGCAGTGACGCGGACGTGCGCGCACTCCTGTCTGGACCAACAGGGTTAAGGTTGGAGAAAAAGGGTTTACGCGACGGCGTGCCCCCCCTAATATGCGATGTTTCAACCGGCCGACCTCGCCCGTTAGTACCAGCTACATGGCGCCGCCGAATTTTCGACGCAATTCACTCCCTCGCGCACCCAGGTGTGCGCGCCTCGGTTAAAATGGTCGCCGAAAAGTTTGTGTGGCCAGGCCTGTGCAAAAACGTAAAAGAATGGGCAAAAACTTGCATTTCTTGTCAGCGCGCCAAAATACACAGACACACAAAAGCCCCTCTGGAGCCTTTTCCAATCCCTGCTAGAAGGTTCGACCACGTTCATGTCGACCTCGTGGGGCCACTACCTTCCTCCCAAGGTTTCACACACCTGTTAACAATGATAGACCGCACCACACGCTGGCCAGAGGCAGTCCCTCTAGCGGCAACCACAGCGGAGGAAGTCGCTCGCGTCTTTTTGACAAACTGGGTAGCACGTTTCGGCGTCCCATCGGACATCACGTCTGATAGGGGGCCTCAATTTGTCTCAGAGCTTTGGTCAGCCATGTCCAGCAGCTTAGGGGCAACAATTCACCGCACCACCGCTTATCACCCTCAGGCTAATGGGTTATGCGAGCGTTTTCACAGGTCTTTAAAGGCTGCCCTCAGAGCCTCACTAACGGATACAAATTGGGTAAATAAACTTCCCTGGGTTTTATTGGGGTTGCGTGCTGTGCCTAAAGAGGATCTAGACGCCTCTCCGGCAGAATTAGTTTTAGCACAGCCTCTCAGGCTCCCAGGTGAATTTTTACCAGAGAACCCAGAGCCAGGGCATCTTCCAGTCCCAAGGTTTTTAGGCAGCAACGGACCGGACTCTCTCCCCGGTCCAGCTCATCACTCTTTTCCACGGGTTTTTGTCCCTCAAGCTTTAAAAAAATGCTGAGTTCGTTTTTGTTAGGCATGAAGCTTTAAAACCAACTTTCCGCCCAGCATACGATGGGCCATTCAGAGTGCTGGAACATGGTGATAAACACTTTGTGCTTGATTTTGGGGATAGAAAAGAAACAGTCAGCATTGACAGACTTAAACCTGCCTTCTTGTTGAAAGACGAGCCTGCACAGTTGGCGAGAGCACCTCGGCGGGGTAGACCCCCCCAAAAGAAAAGACTTAGCCCCCCTGCAGGGAACAATTAACCACTCTCCTTCCCACGCTGCAGATTCCTCACAAGAAGGTCCCAGCAGGACACCTAAACGAACCCACAGCAGTTTTGGGAGAAGATTAAAACCCAGACAGCACAGGGACTGATGCAAACTACTCCACAATTGTTCACTAATTGTGCTGCAACAGTTTAGGACTGACTTATGATTTTACTATGCTGTTATGATTACCACTGAACTCTCTTAGGGGCATGGCTGCTGTAAAGTTTCTTCTGTGGCAAGAGATGTAACACTTAGTATGTCATAGTAATTATCTTAGACTGTGAACCTTTCTATTGTCCTTTCTTAGTCGTTTGGGGGGGGGGGCTGTGGGCTATATTAATCATATATTCCATAACCTACATATGTTGAAGCATGTGGAAATGTTTGGTAATTACATATGTAAAGCAACTTCACACCTCTGAAAGGACAAAGGCTCTCAACCGCCAAGTGAAGAACAAAGACGTTCCCAGACACTGCGGTGGAGACCGGAGGAGCTACCCTCACCCCCTGGGCGAGGAGAGGAAATACCAAGACAATGGGGGGATTAAGATAATGAGGGATGTCAGCCTTTGTTATGCATGTCTTTTGTTATGTGCAAGTATAAAGTCAGTGAGCCGGAGATATTCGGTCTCTTTTCCTTCTGCTACCTCTGCACTAGATGAGACTTGTTAGGAGAGCAGATGATTAAACTTTGGTTTTTATATCAAATCGCCTCATCATTTCAAGCTCTTCTACAGTTACTATGCAATTATTTGTCCACTTGCAGGGAAATGGTTTATTTGAAGAGTTTCAATCTGGGTTTAGAATCCATCATAGTACTGAAACAGCTTTAGTGAAGGCCACTAAAGACCTCCTTATCGCATCTGATAATGGACTTGTTTCTGTACTTGTCCTTTTAGACCTTAGTGCAGCTTTTGATACCATCGATCATAATATTCTACTTGATAAGATTAGAACACTATGTTGGACTTAATGGAACTTTGTTGCAGTGGTTTAGATCTTATTTATCTGATAGGTTCCAGTTTGTTCATGAGTGTAATGAGTTTTCTTCCAACTCAAAGCTCAATCACGGAGTTCCACAGGGATCTGTGCTAGGCCCTATTCGTTTTAGTTTATATATGCTTCCGCTAGGCAACATTATTTGAAAGCACTATATACATTTTCATTGTTATGGAGATGACACACAATTATACCTGTCAATGAAGCCAGATGATAGTAATCAATTAGCTAAGTTAGAAGCCTGTCTTAAGGAAATCAAAGCTTGGATGACTTGTAATTTCCTGCTATTAAATTCAGATAAGACTGAAGTCATTCTAGCTGGTCCAAAAAACCTTAGAAATACCTTTCCAAATGAATGAATCTTTATTTCGGATAGATTAAAAGTAAAGATTAAAAGAAAGGAACAGAATAATATAACAAAGGGAAAAAAAAAACATCTTACAAGATCAAATTAAACAATAACTCCTCTGATTATACAATTCAACATAAGTTATCCGAAATGGGTGATGGCTGAAGCCGCAGCTTATATTGCCCACCCATATTCCATCCAAGAATTCAAAAGAAAAACAAAACAAGAGCGATTACAATTCAGAACAAAGCTAAGACAAAACGTGACAAAAAACTAAGCAACAACACAACACGGACTGGATATGACAATTCTTATGTGATTTTACACGTCATCTTGTATATATGTTTGGAGTATTTCTTCCTTTAGTTTTTGTTTAAATTGTCCAAGCGTTGTACCTGATCTTAATTCAGGTCCAAAAGCATTCCACAATCTGACTCCTTGCACTGAGACACAGTGTTGCTTGGTGGTAGTTCTCACTGAAGGATTTTGAAATATATATGTTCGTCTGAAATGATATTGTTTCTCCCTTATTTGGAACAACTTTTCGATATTTACGGGCAGTGATTGATTCTTCACTTTAAACATTATTACTGCAGTTTTAAAGTCAACCAGATCTTTCAACTTGAGAGCTTTTAAGAAAAAGTGGGTTTGTTGGTTCCCTGTAAGCAGCTTTGTTTATTATTCTAATAGCCCTCTTCTGAAGCATAAAGATTGGATATATGTTTGTTTTATATGTATTTCCCCATACTTCAGTACAGTATGTCAGTAAATCAAACTCTTACTTTGGATGCGGTTACTCTTTCTCTTAATAGTTCTGTGAGGAACCGTGGAGTTATTTTTGATAAAGATCTGTTTTTTAATTCACATATTAAACTTGTTTCTAAGACTGCCTTCTATCATTTGCGTAATACTGCCAAGATTAGGGACATCTTGTCTCAGAATGATGCTGAGAAACTGATCCACACTTTTGTTAGCTCTAGATTAGATTATTGTAACTCTTTATTATCAGGCTGTCCCAAAACATCTTTAAAAAGTCTTCAGTTGATCCAAAATGTTGCAGCAAGAGTTTTAACAGGTACTAGAAAAAGATATATCTCTCCTGTTTTGGCCTCCCTTCATTGGCTTCCCATAGAGTTTAGAATTAAGTTTAAAATCCTTCTCTTCACTTACAAAGCTCTAAATAATCAGGCCCCTTTTTATTTAAAAGATCTGATACTACCCTATTATCCTAACAGAGCACTACGCTCCCAAAATGCAGGATTACTTGTAATACCTAGAATCTCCAAAAGTACAATGGGAGGCAGAGCCTTCAGTTATCAAGCTCCTCTCCTGTGGAACCAGCTGCCAATCTGGATTCGGGAGTCAGACTCGATCTCTGTTTTTAAGAATAGGGTTAAAACCTTCCTTTTTGATATAGCCTTTAATTAGGGAGGGATCATGTGCCCCCGAACCCTCCCTTAGTTATGCTGCTAATAGGTTTAGACAGCCGGGGGACCTCCAACAATGCACTGGGCTTCACTCCTTTCTTCACTCTCAATGAAATATTTTTGCTGGTCATTAACATCTGTTTGTTCTCTCCCATTGATTGAGTCCCCGTCGTGCTGTTTGCTTTCTACATGTCTGTTCTTTTCTTCTTCTTCTCTATCCCCTCACCCCCCAGCCAGTCACAGCAGATGACTGCCCCTCCCTGAGCCTGGTTCTGCTGGAGGTTTCTTCCTGTTAAAAGGGAGTTTTTCCCTCTCCACCGTCGCCAAGTGCTTGCTCACAGTGGATTGCCTGATTGCTGGGGTCTTTCTGCAGTTTTGGGGGTTTCCCCTACAGTTGAAAGTGCTATGAGATGACTGTTGCTGTGAAATGGCACTATATAGATAAAGTTGAATTGAATTTAACTTCTACATTGGATATCCTTCTTGATAATTTCAGGGTTGCCAAGTCTCCCACGTCTAGTGGGTGACACCCACTTTTTATGCTTATCACCCGCCAACCTGCTGCCTATTCAAATCTCATGCTAAATATTGCACTGTGCCACTGTCTGTCACAAGTATACTCACTTGGGATTCTCCTCCTCTTAAGCAGCTGGACATCTTACACAAGTTCCACTACATAGTGAGCTTTCTTTCAAAAAGCCACACCAACACTAAAATGCATTCAATATATATTTTCCTCCTGAAATACATTTTAACTAAGTTTTTTTTCCATTCTATTCTAAAACATGCTGGCTGCAAGTATTTTTTAAATTACTATTTATTCTATTCTAAAAGGTGCCTTTTCTGAGAAGTGTAATGACAATGACATTAAACTTTTCAGAAAGTTTAATGACTGTTCTTTTACGGGGTTGTGGAAAGAGTTTGATTAATCAAATGACTTTATACAGTGGGGAAAAAACGTATTTAGTCAGCCACCAATTGTGCAAGTTATCCCACTTAAAAGATGAGAGAGGTCTCCAATTTTCATCATAGGTATACCTCAACTATGAGAGACAAAATAAGAAAAAAAAAATCCAGAAAATCACATTGAAGGATTTTTAATGAATTAATTGGTAAATTCCTCGGTAAAATAAGTATTTGGTCAATAACAAAAGTTCATCTCAATACTTGGTTATATACCCTTTGTTGGCAATGACAGAAGTCAAACGTTTTCTGTAAGTCTTCACAAGGTTTTCACACACTGTTGCTGGTATTTTGGCCCATTCCTCCATGCAGATCTCCTCTAGAGCAGTGATGTTTTGGGGCTGTCGCTGGGCAACACGGACTTTCAACTCCCTCCAAAGATTTTCTATGGGGTTGAGATCTGGAGACTGGCTAGGCCACTCCAGGACCTTGAAATGCTTCTTACGAAGCCACTCCTTCGTTGCCCGGGCGGTGTGTTTGGGATCACTGTCATGCTGAAAGACCCAGCCACGTTTCATCTTCAATGCCCTTGCTGATGGAAGGAGGTTTTCACTCAAAATCTCACGATACATGGCCCCATTCATTCTTTCCTTTACACAGATCAGTCGTCCTGGTCCCTTTGCAGAAAAACAGCCCCAAAGTATAATGTTTTCACCCCCATGCTTCACAGTAGGTATGGTGTTCTTTCTCCTCCAAACACGACAAGTTGAGTTTTTACCAAAAAGTTCTATTTTGGTTTCATCTGACCATATGGCATTCTCCCAGTCCTCTTCTGGATCATCCAAATGCTCTCTAGCAAACTTCAGACGGGCCTGGACATGTACTGGCTTAAGCAGGGGGACACGTCTGGCACTGCAGGATTTGAGTCCCTGGCGGCGTAGTGTGTTACTGATGTAGCCTTTGTTACTTTGGTCCCAGCTGTCTGCAGGTCATTCACTAGGTCCCCCCGTGTGGTTCTGGGATTTTAGTTCACCGTTCTCGTGATCATTTTGACCCCACGGGGTGAGATCTTGCGTGGAGCCCCAGATCGAGGGAGATTATCAGTGGTCTTGTATGTCTTCCATTTTCTAATAATTGCTCCCACAGTTGATTTCGTCACACCAAGCTGCTTACCTATTGCAGATTCAGTCTTCCCAGCCTGCTGCAGGTCTACAATTTTGTTTCTGGTGTCCTTTGACAGCTCTTTGGTCTTGGCCATAGTGGAGTTTGGAGTCTGACTGTTTGAGGATGTGGACAGGTGTCTTTTATACTGATAATGAGTTCAAACAGGTGCCGTTAATACAGGTAACGAGTGGAGGACAGAGGAGCCTCTTAAAGAAGAAGTTACAGGTCTGTGAGAGCCAGAAATCTTGCTTGTTTGTAGGTGACCAAATACTTATTTTATCAAGGAATTTACCAATTAATTCATTAAAAATCCTTCAAGGTGACTTTCTGGATTTTTTCCCCTCATTTTGTCTCTCATAGTTGAGGTATATCTATGATGAAAATTGGAGACCTCTCTCATCTTTAAAGTGGGAGAACTTGCACAATTGGTGGCTGACTAAATACTTTTTTGCCCCACTGTAATTAAAAAACCTTCAAATCTCCAGTGTCCATCGGGTTCACGCCCACCATACTGGAATCTCACTCCTACTTGTAGCTGAAGATTTTCTACAGAAGAGTTGATCAATCCGACAAAACCTTTTCAGATCAACTCCAAGCCAGCTGCTGCTGTGGCTTAGGTAAATAGTATAGTGGATTGGTGATTGGAAGGTTGCTGGTTTTGGTGCCTTGCCCACACCATTTTAGTTGATATGAGATGGAATTTAGAATTAAAATTAAGAGGTTAGCCTTAGGATTTGTGAGTAGGTAAGATTAAAAAGGTAATAAATAGATATTATTTAAAATTTTGAAAGAAATAAATGCCTCAAATTTCCGTACCTGTAGCCGGCTGCCTTTAAGATACACATTAATAGAACATACTGGCCAATCAGGATTTGAGCCACATCTGTAGTAAGAATTCTATAGGTATGGATCCATATCCACTGCCAATAATGTATTGGCCTACTCTAAACCGAAAGAGCATAATGGTTATTTCAGCACATCACATTCTACACCCTCTAAAAATTAATGTTTGCAAGGTTATCATTTATAATAGACATTTATTGCACATGGGAAAAGGCGAACACTGGTGTATTCTTGTTGGATCAACCCTTTGCACCACTAAGAAACATTCTCACTCGTTCCCTGTTAACTTCCCCTTTTTCAAAAGCAAAACATCACTTCTCAGCATTCTCTTCAGCTGAAATGTGTACCGGTTTCCTTTCAAACTGAAATACCAATAAACAAGCCAAAATGACTGTATTTTTTTTTTTTTAACTGCAAACTCCAAACACCTCACAGAAAGTAGAATACCTCATTTTTCCAGCCTCCAGCCCTTTTCCATTAGCTCTTTCATTCTTTCTCTATGGAATCAGCTGTGAATCACCATCTCCAGTCCTCACATTCCACTGCAATATTCTGTTAAACTTAACAGTCCCACAATTTCTGTCATGGGGATGATGCCTTTAATTCCGCTTTAAGAAGAACCAACACATTCACGTTGCCAGAACTACAGCACAAACATATTTCGCGCTGTTATGAAGTAATCAAGAAATGGAAACATACATTTAGTTTCTAAGACTACACTAGTGAGGTAGCTAAGAAAGTGAAAATTACTGCATTAATAAAAGGTCCTACCTGCTGCCTTTGCTGTCCTCTTCTCCAAGCTGAAGCGACTGAATGATGAGTTAATATCACAGTATGCGCTCAAGCGTTTCACCTCCCCCTCACGGTGGACATGATGTGGGTGGAGTGCAACTCATTTCTCTGTCGCTCCCTCTCTCTGACACACTGACTGCGTTCTGCCGTTTCACTTCTCACCCACTCTTGTCAGTTACACGTTCATCTTGAACCACCAGTGTGCGTGTGTGTGTGTGTGTGACTGTGAAACCTTTTCGCGGGAGTCCTTCCTCCCTTTGACTGGTTTCTTCTTGAACTCTGCCGCAGATTAAAGCCCCGTCGCACAGCAGCCGTTTCCACTGATTGGTCGCTCCTCGCCGGTTATATTTGCCCGTTACTGAGTGACATCAGCTGCTCAAGTTCAGTCAAAGGGAGGGGAAAAAGGGAGTGATTGCATAAAAAATCTGCTGTATATTTTAATGACTGTAGATTTGTGTTAATGTAAAAAAAATAAAATAAAATTGTAAGCTAGGCAGAAGCAACATTGTCCGACTAGCTTAGAAGTGAAATGGAATGAAGGTGTGAAACTATCGTGACAAATAAGGCCAGTGAGCGTGAATAAGTTGGTCTTATCTGCCACGTACTTCTCACTCACTGCAGTTTCCTTCCTCTAAGACATAGTAGGATAATGTTGCACAAAACAGCCTTAGAAAATCGACTTGACCAACGCATTTATTTCAGGTGTGAAAGATCTTTCAAGATAGCACAAGCGTATTAACGTCTTTAAACACGTCTGAACCAATATAAGCAATATAAGCTGCGGCTTCAGCCATCACCCATTTCGGATAACTCACGTGGAATTGTTTAGTAGAAGGAGTCTTTGTCTAATTTGACCTTGTTGTTATATTATACAGTTTCTTTTAACCTGTACTGTATTATCCGAAATAAATTCATTCATTCATTCATTTCACGTCTGAACCATCCAGTAGGAATCGTTGCT
Organism: Pholidichthys leucotaenia; assembly: GCA_020510985.1. Taxonomy (NCBI): domain Eukaryota; kingdom Metazoa; phylum Chordata; class Actinopteri; order Cichliformes; family Pholidichthyidae; genus Pholidichthys; species Pholidichthys leucotaenia. The sequence goes on from CM035843.1 coordinate 342,461,882, forward strand.
ACAGTTTATTTGCATCTGCTCCCAATTCAGAACAGATACAAAAATGTAATATTGGATGTTCTGCTACCTTCACCGCCCGTATAATTGTCCAAAATATTAGGTTGCCTGTACACTGTAAAAAAAAAAAAAAAAAAAAAAAAAATAGTTGAGAAAACTTAAAATTTCAAGGCTGTGGCACACATATGTGGGTTTCATATGCTTCATATGTATTCACTGTATGCTTACTGTATGCTTCACATCTCAGATGAACAAAAGGACTGAGCCTCCTAGGAGATAACAGGAGGATGTGAAATGTGGTCTTTTGTATGCAAAGAGATGGCCTTGGGGAATTTCCTGACCACCAAGGACTTTAGGTGGAGGTGATAAGACCTGGAAGAAGACGCATTGTGACTTGGGGATTAAATACAATGTGACTGTGTGCTTTGATGTCCTGGGGTATAAAAGGACGAATGTCTGGGGGGTTTCTTTCTCTTTTTCTGTTGTTGATGATGTTGGAGAATGGAATAAACCTGACTTGTGAGATAAACTCAGCCTCGTCATTTCCACATTCTCCACACTGGTGACCCTAAGACGTATCATGAGCGAAAGAAATTCCCCCGAGCCGGACTCGTCAGGAGCCAGCCAGGCGAACGCAGCCACAGTCAAGCTACCAGACTTCTGGCAAGACAACCCAGGCTCCTGGTTCCACTTGGTTGAAGCACAGTTCGCCCTCCGGGGGATAACGGTAGATGACACGAAATTCTACCATGTTATTGCCAAGCTCGACAACTGCACGGCTCGACATGTGCAGAGCCTTTTGGAGCGCCCACCGGCCGACGACAAATACGGCGGGTTGAAGGCTGCGCTCATCCGGTGTTTCACTCCCTCAGTCCAGGAGAGAGCGGAGAGGCTCATGGCTCTGAACGACTTGGGAGATAGCACGCCCGTCGACCTGATGGAGGACATGCTGAGGTGGAGGGGCTCAGACGGCGACGACTTCCTCTTCACCCACATTTTCCTGAGAACCCTACCGTCAGCCACGAGAGCGACCCTGGCCAGTTCACTGTTGTTGGCTCAGCGGGACTTCCACGCGCTGGCCCAGGAGGCACAACGGATTCTCAACGCCAGCAAACAGCGCGCGGCCACCATGGCAGCGACGGAGCTCGGCGCGATGGCCGGAGATGGCAGGGGGCCAGAGGCGGCGGTAGCAGACCCACCGACAATGGCGGCGGCGAGGGCCAAAGATCGCGGAGGAGACGACCTCTGTTTCTACCATCGCCGCTTTGCAGAGAGGGCACGCAAATGTATACCACCGTGCCAGTTCAAGCGCTCGGAAAATGCCAAGACCGAGGGTCGGTAGCAGCCGCGGCCCTCGGGGAAGAGAACAAGCTGCTCTACTTGACGGATGCGCGTTCGGGGAGGCAATTCCTCGTGGACACAGGCTCCCAAGTGAGTTTCATCACGCCTACCTATGCTGACCGGCTGGCGGGTCCCGGAAGTCACGGAGCGTCAGCAACGAACGGCTCGAGGATTAAGACCTTTGGTGAGAGGACTCTGCTTCTGTCCCTGCACGGCCGTACATTTGAGTGGACTTTTGTTATAGCTGCAGTGAGCTTCAATATGTTGGGGGCTGATTTTCTGTGCTCACATGGTTTGTTGGTTGATCTTGCTAATAGGCGCTTGGTTAATACACTTTCTTTTTACTCTATTCCCTGTGCAGCCCGAGTGACCCCGCCCACAGCACAAGCCAACGTCGCAACGGCAAGCGGTAAGTTCCACACACTACTCACTCAGTTCCCAGCACTCACGGTTCCCACATTTTCAGCAGCTGTCGCTAAACACGGAGTGGAACATTTTATTACTACCATCGGACCACCCGTTTTTGCAAAAGCTCGACGTTTGGATGCAGCTAAACTGTCCATAGTGCGCGAGGAGTTCGCCAACCTGGAAAAGTTGGGCATCATCAGGCGTTCGAAAAGCCCATGGGCTTCCCCGCTTCACATGGTCCCTAAAGCTGACGGCTCGTAGCGACCTTGCGGAGATTTCCACAGGTTGAACAACGCTACAGCGCACGACCGCTACCCAATCCCGCATATCCAAGATTTTTCCGTTCATTTGGCGGGGGCTCGCGTTTTTTCTAAGATAGACTTGGTACGCGGTTACCACCAGGTCCCAGTGCGCACTGAGGACATACCCAAAACAGCGGTAATAACTCCGTTCGGGCTATTCGAGTTTTTGCGCATGCCGTTTGGGCTTAAAGGCGCGGCGCAGACGTTCCAACGCATGATGGACGCAGTGTTGCGCGATCTCCCCTTCGTGTTCGTCTACCTGGACGACATATTGGTAGCCAGCGCATCCGAAGACGAACACGAAAACCACCTCACGGTAGTTTTCCGGAGGTTGGGATAGCACGGGTTAATAATCAACCCAGCGAAGTGTCAGTTCGGGGTGACGCAGATTGATTTTTTGGGGCATCGCGTCTCTCCAGAAGGAGCGGTTCCTCTGCCTGACAAAGTGTGCGCAGTAACAAATTTTCCCCAGCCACAAACGGTCAAAGCGTTACAGGAGTTTTTGGGAATGGTGAATTTTTATAACCGTTTCCTCCCCCGCGCAGCGCAGCTCATGCAACCATTGTATGCTGCACTAAAAAAACAAAAACCCACAAATAAAATCGAATGGTCTCCGGAGCGAGAGCGCACATTCTCGGAAGTCAAAACAGCCCTGGCAAATGCTGCGTTGTTAGCACATCCAGACCCAACGGCCCGCATAGCGCTCACTACTGACGCGTCAGATGTGGCCATAGGGGCGGTTGTGGAACAGTATGTAGCCGGAGCTTGGCAACCGCTCGCCTTTTTCAGCAGGACCTTGCGCGATAGCGAACGAAAATACAGCGCATTCGACAGGGAGTTGTTAGCTCTCCATTAGCTCTCCATTAGCTCTCCATAGCTCGCCATTCGCCACTTCCAGTTCTGGCTGGAGGGACGCCGTTTCACCGCGTTCGTTGACCACAAGCCGCTGACTTTCACGATGGCCAAGGTTTCAGAACCATGGTCGGGCCGGCAGCAGAGACAGCTGGCCGCGATTTCAGAGTTTACCACTGATATCCAGCATGTGGCGGGTAAACTTAATGTAGTGGCAGACTGCCTCTCGCGCGCCGTGGCGGCTCCAGCCCGCGTAGGGGTAGATTTTGCAGCCATGGCCGTGGATCGGGTTAGCGACGCAGAAGTGCGCGCAGCCCCAGTCCGCGTAAGGATAGATTATGCAGCCATGGCTGCGGATCAGGTTAGCGACGTGGACGTGCGCGCGCTCCAGTCTGGACCAACAGGGTTAAGGCTGGAGAACAGGGTGCTGCAAGACGGTATGCCCCCCCTAATCTGCGATGTCTCCACTGGGCAACCGCGTCCTGTGGTACCGGCCGCGTGGCGCCGCCGTGTTTTTGACTCGATCCATTCTCTGGCACACCCGCGAGTGCGTGCTTCGGTCAAAATGGTGGGAGAGAAATTTGTATGGCCGAGCCTGCGCAAACAAGTTAGAGAGTGGGCGGCAGCCTGCATGGCTTGTCAACGAGCCAAGGTGCACAGACACACGAGAGCTCCCTTGGAGCCGTTTCACATCCCGGCTAAGAGGTTTGATCATGTTCATATGGACCTCGTAGGCCCCCTCCCGCCCTCACAGGGGTGCACACATCTTCTGACAATGGTTGACCGCACCACGCGCTGGCCGGAGGTGGTCCCACTGTCGTCAACCACAGCCGAGGAGGTGGCGCGCGCGTTTTTAACGGCATGGGTAGCGCGTTTTGGAGTCCCGTCGGACATTACGTCCGACAGAGGCCCTCAATTTGTTTCCGAACTTTGGTCAGCGATGGCCCGCAGCCTGGGGGCAACGATCCACCGCACTACAGCGTACAATCCGCAGGCTAACGGGTTATGCGAACATTTTCACAGGTCATTGAAAGCGGCCCTCAGAGCGTCGCTTACGGATGCAAATTGGGTGGACAGGCTACCATGGGTTTTATTGGGGTTGCGTTCTGCACCTAAAGAGGATTTAGAAGCCTCCCTGGCTGAGCTAGTTTTCGCACAGCCACTTCGGCTGCCCAGGGAGTTTCTCCCAGATAATCCTGCGCCAGAGTGTTCCCCAGCTCAGCGGTTACAGAGTAGCACGGAATCGAGCACGCTGCCCGGCCCCGTTCACCACAGTTTTCCGTGCGTTCTTGTGCCTAAGGCTTTAAAAAATGCGGAGTTTGACTTCCGGTCTGGACGCCATGGTGAGAGCAACTTAACGCTGAACCTCCCAGACCCAATCCAAGGAAAACATCTTCAAAATCAGACTTAATGGATTTTTGGAAGAATAAAAATCAAAAGACAAAAACACCATGCCTAACCAAAAACAGAAGAAACTGACATTCCCCAGGTCAGGACGCGCAGCGGCCGCAGAATCTGAACCGGAGGACCTCCGTTCAGGAGACGAGGAGCTGGACCTAGCTAACAAAAAGATTAGCTTGAAATCGCTATTTGATGAATTACGACGATTTCGGGCCGAATTTCATGAATTCAGAGAGGAACTAAAAAGGACGAACAGCAGAATGGACCAGGCTGAAAACCGAATCTTGGAAGCTGAAGAAAGAGTAAAAGTGCTTGAAGATTCTATGCTGGATTTACGCAGAAAACAGTCAAGGCTGGAGGCTAAGCTAACCGACCAAGAAGGAAGACAGAGATGAGATAACATCAGAATTCACGGTCTGAAAGAAGGAGCTGAAGATAGTTTCAACACAGTGGCGGAATGCGTGGAATCCTTATTGAGAGAGAAGTTGGATATTCCACAAACCACCGATTTGAAGATAGAAAAGGCCCATCGTACATTAGCCGCAAAGCCAGCGGCAGAAGCGCCCCCGCGTTCGGTGGTGATAAGATTCTCCGATTTCAAAATAAAACAAGAAGTTGTAAGACGGGCTTGGCAGAAAAAAGGATTTATGCATCAAGAGAGAAAAGTCTTCGTGGAGCACGATTACGCCCCTGAGGTTCTTAAAAAGCGACGGGAATATAACGACGCCAAAAAGGTTCTACGGGAACAGAATCTACACTTTCAGACGCCATTGCCGGCGAAGTTAAGGGTCTTTTACGGTGAAGAGTCATGTCTCTATAATTCAGCGGAAGAAGCAACAATTGACATGGCAAGAAGAGGGCTCCCGGTAACGGTGTTTAAACCCGCAGCGAATCTGAGAGAGAAGATCAGAGCGCAAACGTGGTCCACTCAGAGACCTTCAAAATCCACGGGCCAGCAGCGGGAAACCCAGCCCCAGAGCTACAAAGATAAGCTTTCCAGTTCCAGGAAGGAATAGCGACCTTTTTGTTTTTTTTTTTCTTTTCAGTCATTCTGCACTTCCATCCCCCCTCCTACAAGGTAACAAACATTAAAGGAGATGCAGAATCAGCATGTGGTAAAACCTTTCATGGAGCAGTTATAGCATTAGAAACAAATGTCTTCTTAATTTAAAGGGAAAAAAAAAATCACGTTAAAATAGAAATGTAACAATGACCCACATGTTCTCTCCACACTAACAAATACTGTATTAGAGTGAATGTTTGCTGTGATGGGGGTGGGAGGGTGCACACAATCTCATAGGGTATAGGCATAAAAAAAAAAAAAAAAAATCATTACAAATTCGGATTGGGATCTGAAATTCACGTTAAAAACATGGGACAACTTACAGGGGTAAGAGAGGGCCCTCAACACGTAACAGAGTTTGAGGAATTTCCCTCAGAGCCTACACTCCATCAGGGCTCTTACAGGGTCTTTAAAGAGACCCCAGCTCAGGAAGTTTTTTTGACAGTTTTTTGTTTTAAAGTTTCGTACACTATGTTCTTAATGTTTTTTATGTTCTTAATGTTCTTTCAGTTTCTGAGTAGCAAAAAAGAGGGCCACTGTAGAGGAGCTTGAAATAACGAGGCGATGTGATTCATAAACCAAAGTTTATTATCAGCTCCTCTAACAAGTCTCATCTAGGTGCAGCAGCAGAAGAAGTAAGAGAGCGAACACCTTCGGCTCTACGAACTTATACTCGCACATAACAAAAGACATGCATATCAAAAGCTGACATCCCTCACTATCTTAATCCCTTCTTTTGTCTTCGTACTCCTCCACCTGGCCCTAGGGGGTCAGGGCAACCCATCCGGTCTCCACCGCAGCGCCTGGGATGCTCTTTGATCTTCACTGGCGGTTGAGACCCTTTGTCCTGTTCTGAGGTGTGAAGTCGCTTTACATATGTAATCACTAAACACTCTCACATGCTTAAACATATGTAGGTTATGAGATATATGATTAATATAGACCACAGCCCCCCCAAACGACTAAGAAAAGGACAATAGAAAAATTCACAGTTTAAGATAATTATTATGACATACTAACTGCTACACCTCTTGACACAGAAGAAACTTTCCAGCAGCCATGCTCCTAAGAGAGTTCAGTGGTAATCATAACAGCATAGTAATATCACAAGTCAGTCCTAAACTGTTACAGCACAATTGGTGAACAACTGTTGAGTAGTTTGCATCAGTCCCTGTGCCGTCTGGGTTTTAATCTTCTCCCGAATCTGCTGTGGGTCCGCTTGGGCGTCCTGGTGGGACCTTCCTGTAAAGAATCTGCACCTTGGGGAGGAGAGTGATTATTTGTTCCCTGCAGGGGGGCTGAGTCTTTTCTCTTGGGGGGTCTACCCCGCCGAGGTGCTCTCGCCAACCATGCAGGCTCGTCTCTCAACAAGAAGGCAGGTTTAAGTCTGTCAATGCTGACTGTTTCTTTTCTATCCCCAAAATCAAGCACAAAATGTTTATCACCAGGTTCCAGCACTCTGAATGGCCCATCATATGGTGGGCGGAAAGTTGGTTTTAAAGCTTCATGCCTAACAAAAACGAATTCAGTGTTTTTTAAAGCTTGGGGGACAAAAACCCGTGGAAAAGAGTGATGTGCCGGTCCGGGGAGAGAGTCCGGTCCGTTGCTGCCTAAAAACCTCGGGGCAGGGAGATGCCCTGGCTCTGGGTTCTCTGGTAAAAATTCACCTGGGAGCCTGAGAGGTTGTGCAAAAACTAATTCTGCTGGGGAGGCGTCTAGATCCTCTTTGGGCGCAGCACGCAACCCCAATAAAACCCAGGGAAGTTTATTTACCCAATTTGTATCCGTTAGTGAGGCTCTGAGGGCGGCCTTTAAAGATCTGTGAAAACGCTCTCGTGAAAACGTGAGCGACTTCCTCCGCTGTGGTTGACGCCAGAGGGACTGCCTCTGGCCAGCGCGTGGTGCGGTCTATCATTGTTAACAGGTGTGTGAAACCTTGGGAGGAAGGTAGTGGCCCCACGAGGTCGATATGAACGTGGTCGAACCTTCTAGCAGGGATTGGAAAAGGCTCCAGAGGGGCTTTTGTGTGTTTGTGTACTTTGGCGCGCTGACAAGAAATGCAAGTCTTTGCCCATTCTTTTACGTTTTTGCGCAGGCCAGGCCACACAAACTTTTCGGCGACCATTTTAACCGAAGCGCGTACACCTGGGTGCGCGAGGGAGTGAACTGAGTCGAAAATACGGCGGCGCCATGCAGCTGGGACTAACGGGCGAGGTCGGCTGGTTGAGATGTCACATATTAGGGGGGGCACACCGTCGCGTAAAACCCTTTCCTCCAGCCTTAACCCTGTTGGTCCAGACAGGAGTGCGCGCACGTCCGCGTCACTACTTTGCTCCTCTGCCATGGCTGCATAATCTATCCCTGCATGGATTGGTGCTGCGTATGTGTCCGCGTTGGCGAAGAGTTCCGCGGCTGAGGTAGTATAATCTGTCTCCTCGCTCTCTGGCGATGTCACAGCGCGAGAGAGGCAGTCTGCTACCACGTTATGTTTGCCTGCCACATGTCGAATGTCTGTGGTGAACTCTGAAATCGCAGCCAGCTGTCTTTGTTGCCTGCCTGACCACGGTTCAGAAATTTTAGCCATCGCAAAAGTGAGCGGTTTGTGGTCTACAAAAGCCGTGAAACGCCGCCCTTCCAACCAGAACTGGAAGTGGCGGATGGATAAATGAAGCGCTAGCAGCTCTCTGTCAAAAGTGCTGTATTTACGTTCAGTTTGGTTTAGCGATTTGCTGAAGAATGCCAAAGGTTGCCAGATTCCGCTGACGTGTTGCTCTACAACTGACCCTATGGCCAGGTCTGAAGCGTCTGTGGTTAGCACAATGCGGGCCGAGGGATCAGGGTGAACCAACAATGTGGCATTAGCTAGGGCACTTTTTACTTCCGCGAAGGCGCGTTCGCGCTCCGGGGTCCATTCGACCGCGTTGGAAGGTTTTTGTTTTCTGAGCGCGTCATATAGGGGCTGCATGAGCTGAGCTGCGTGGGGGAGGAAACGGTTGTAAAAATTAACCATTCCCAAAAATTCTTGCAGCGTTTTGACCGTTTGTGGCCGTGGGAAACTTTTTACTGCGTGAACTTTGTCTGGCAGTGGGACTGCCCCCTTCGGAGAAACTCTGTGTCCTAAAAAATCAATTTGTGACACGCCGAATTTGCATTTGGCTGGATTGATTATTAACCCGTGCTCTTCTAGTCTCTGAAAAACCATAGTGAGATGCTGCTCGTGTTCCTCCTCAGACGAGCTGGCTACAAGCATATCGTCGAGGTAGACGAACACGAAAGGGAGGTCGCGTAATACTGCGTCCATCATCCGCTGAAAGGTTTGAGCAGCACCTTTGAGGCCGAAAGGCATCCGCAAAAATTCAAAAAGACCGAAGGGGGTTATTACAGCTGTTTTAGGAATGTCCTCTGCTCTAACTGGGACTTGATGATAACCGCGGACTAGGTCTATTTTTGAAAAAATGCGCGCACCCGCCAGATGTAGTGAAAAGTCTTGAATGTGAGGAATTGGGTAGCGGTCATGCGCTGTCGCATTGTTTAATCTGCGGTAATCGCCGCACAGCCTCCAAGAACCGTCGGATTTCGGGACCATGTGAAGTGGTGACGCCCAGGGGCTTTTCGAGCATCTGATAATGCCCAATTTTTCAAGGGTGGTAAACTCGTCCCGAGCTATGGCGAGCTTGGTCGCGTCTAAGCGCCGAGCTTTGGCGAATACGGGTGGGCCCGTTGTGGGAATAAAGTGTTCGACCCCGTGTTTAGCCACTGTGGCTGAGAATTTGGGAATTGTGAGTGCTGGAAATTGGGTGAGGAGTTGATCAAACTTACCTCCTGCTGTGGTGACACTAGCCTGCACGGGTGGTGGAGAAAGTCGAGCTGAGCAGGGAATAGAAGCAAAGGACAGTGCATTAACCAAGCGTCTGTTCGCTAGATCAACTAATAACCCATGTGCACACAAAAAATCTACGCCCAACAAGTTAAAACTCACCGCCGCTACAACAAATGTCCATCTGTAGTTGCGGCTGTGGATGCAGAGGGGCAGGCTCTTTTCGCCAAAAGTGTCGATGATGGAGCCGTTGGCTGCCACCGCTCCATTGCCCCGGGGGCCCATGGCCCGGTCTGCTTGGGAGGGCATGACAAAACTTAGTTGAGCTCCCGTGTCGATAAGGAACTGCTTGCCGGTGTGTCCGTCTGTCACATATAAAAGCTTGCTTTTTTCTCCGAGAACCGCCGCTGTTAAGTGCCCTGGGGGAGGCAGTTTGCCCCGCAGGAACAGCGGCTGTGGGCTATTTGAAGGACACAGGTAATTGGAAACTCTTGTGCCTGTGTGATCTCTCTATCGAAGATGTTGAAGATTTATACCTCTTCGTAGCAATGGTCATTGGAATTTTACTGATTGGATCTGGGATTGTTCTGGTGTACCGCAAATTGATGAAGATGGACGGAGCCTATCAAAATGCTGACCCGGCGAGGCTTAACCATCAAATTGACCAATTGGGCAGGACTCTGACAGCGGCTAATGGAGAACTGTCTAGGAAAATGGATTATATCATGATCACGCTGAGAGCCGTCCATGATGATTTCAACGTCCAGCAATGAAGGATTTAAGTACTGAATCTGTAAGAGAATATAAAGTTTTTTTCTCTGAAGTCAGTACTATTCGACTCATTCGACCTGCCCTTACAATCAAGTCCTCCAGATTATCTGCAGTTTTTGTTTTCAAAACATGTGAGCAGCATTGACTCTCATGGACAGCCAGCTGTCTGGCAAACTTTACCATCTGCTGTGCAAGGACACAAGCCTTTGCCAGACGGTAGACATAACATCTCCTGCTGAAGAGACTTTGTTGTTCTTAACTGATATAAACACCCTCACTCAACACCACACTCACACTGACTCAATAAACTGATGAGAAGATTATTCATTCACTGCTCTCTTTGTGTCCTTGTATAGATTCTATTGTCTGCTACTTGTGCATTGAGAGCTTTTTTTCTTGTAATCATAATATTGATCATTTATGACCGGTATTCTGACAAACAATTCTTTTTTTCTCTCTCCTATTGTGTTTATCCTTTTCCTCCCTCATGCTTCCTGTTCCCAGTCTGCTGACAGGCGCGTCACTGACGCTGCCGCGTCACCGAAAATGTCAACTATGTCGTTTTCAGTGTCAAGTCAAATCCCTCGTATGTTTATCAGTTGTTTACTGTGAATGTACTTGGCAATAAATCTTTTCTGAGTTCTGAGTTCTGAGTTCTCGGCTTCGGCGTTTTCCCAAAATCGTGAATTTGCAGGGCGGAAGGCATTTGTAAGCCTTCTCGGCGAAGCGGTGGTGGTAATAACAAACGTCGCTCCGTCTGTTGCGTCCTGGCCGTGTCGCTGTCACCGTGGGCTGATTCTGCTCGGTGATTTGTGGCTCCTCGTGGCTCCGGACATCAGCGTTAAAGTCTGCGGATGCTGCTGTGGGTGTCTGCTCCTTGCAGGCGTTGACGAGCCGTTGAGCTTCGTGAGCCAGCGTGCGGAAGTCTTGCTGGGTGCTGCATCGCATGTTGGCAAGCGTCCCTCTCATGTGTGGCGGCAGCGTACTGAGGAATATGAAATGGAAGAGGAAGTTGTCATTGTCCTCTTCTTTAAGTTGCAGCAAGTCCTCCATGAGGGCCTTGGGTCTGCCTCCTCTGTGGCCGTAGACCGCCAGGATCCTCTCGGCTCTCTCCTCGGCTGAGGGGACGTAATTTGCCACGATGGTCACTTTCAGTTCTTTATATTTGTCCTGGGCCGGCGGCTGCTGGATTATGCTCCGCGCACATCTCGAAGTGGCGGCGTCGAGTTTAGCGACGATGTGATAGAACTTTGTATCGTCAGCCGTCATGCCCGCAAGTGCAAACTGGGCTTCAGCTTGCTGAAACCACGAGGCGGGGTCTTCCTGCCAGAAGTCCGGCAGCTTGACGGTGACGGCGTTTGTGTGGACCGTCACTGATGTGTCCACAGGGTGAGAGTGCCTTGCTTCGGCTCTCTCCGCGGTGCTGGTGCTCGGTTGAGCCCTCTCTATCACTTCTGCCGTGGGGGAACGTCGTCCATCTGTTCCCCTGTCTGCATGGGCGCCGGCGTCTGCCTGGGTCGCCACAGATGAGTCGATCGCGGGGGAACGCCTCTGGTCCATTCTCGCGTCAGGGTCACCAGTGTAGAGGAGCTTGAAATAACGAGGCGATGTGATTCATAAACCAAAGTTTATTATCAGCTCCTCTAACAAGTCTCATCTAGGTGCAGCAGCAGAAGAAATAAGAGAGCGAACACCTTCGGCTCTACGAACTTATACTCGCACATAACAAAAGACATGCATATCAAAAGCTGACATCCCTCACTATCTTAATCCCTTCTTTTGTCTTCGTACTCCTCCACCTGGCCCTGGGGGGTCAGGGCAACCCATCCGGTCTCCACCGCAGCGCCTGGGATGCTCTTTGATCTTCACTGGCGGTTGAGACCCTTTGTCCTGTTCTGAGGTGTGAAGTCGCTTTACATATGTAATCACTAAACACTCTTACATGCTTAAACATATGTAGGTTATGGGATATATGATTAATATAGACCACAGCCACCACACTGTTATACTAAATAAGAAAATACAATGGAGAAACAGGGTGTAACCAAAATAGCCTCATATAATGTAAAAGGGATCCTGAATCCGGTTAAAAGATCCAAGATTCTACGCAAAATGAAAAAAGACAAAGCAGAAATAATATTTTTACAAGAAACCCACCTAACAGATGTGGAACACACTAAACTCAATAGACAAGGGTTTAAAATGATCTCTTCATCTTCATATAAGTCAGGGAGGAGGAGAGGAGTAGCAACATTGATATCAACCAAAATTACATTTGAAAAAAAATCAGAACACAAAGATAAAGAAGGGAGGTACAGTTTGGTAATTGGGCAGCTAGAGGGAGAAGATATCACCCTGCTGAATGTATATGCACCACCAGGGGCTAAATGGAAATTTTATAAAAATGTATTCGACCTAATGATAACTAAAGCCCAAGGTTTAGTGATATGTGGTGGAGACTTCAATCTAAGACTGAATCCATACTGGGATGCAACAGGTAATTCTTCACATCAAAATAACACTCAAAATAGGAAAACTCGGATGCTACTAAAAGAAATGGGAATCTGTGACGTATGGAGGGAATTCAACCCCAATGTAAAAGATTATACTTTTTATTCAACGCCACATTCATCTTACTCAAGGATTGATTACTTTTTTATGTTTAATAGAGACATTGGAAGAGTAAAAACATGTAAAATAGGACTGATGGATCTCTCTGACCACAGTCCGATCTATATGGACTACATCCAAAAATACACAAATAATACATTTTCCTGGAGGTTGAATTCAAATGTCCTGAAAGGACCACTGAAAGATGAATTGGAATCAGATATTCTCAGATATTTGGAAGAAAACGATAATGGAGAAGTATCCCCTTTAATACTGTGGGATGCGTGCAAAGCTGTAATAAGGGGAAAAATTATTGCAAAACTGGCAACCCAAAAGAAACTGAGACAAGAAAAACTAATCACACTAGAGTCAGAACTCAAGAACCTAGAAAAAGAACACAAAGTCAACACTCATTCTAATGGCTCGCTCAAGATTAAAGAAATTAAAAATCAAATAAATGAGATCTACACAATAGAAATCCAGAAGAAACTTACATTTCTGAAACAAAAACACTATGAAGCAGGCAGTAAATCGGCAAAATTACTAGCCTATAAATTGAGGAAACAACAAACAGAAAGAGCAATCTACAAAATCAGAGACCCAGTATCAAAGGAAATAAAATTCAGAATTCAAGATATTCTTAAAAGCTTCGAGAATTACTACAAGAACTTATACTCCCACAAAAAACATAAAAACGCATCCGAGACATTCCTAAACACATTAAACCTTCCCCAACTTACAGAATCACAAAATAAAACACTACTGTCAGAAATACAACCTAAAGAATTGGAAAAAGCAATTATGAAACTTAAAGCTAACAAATCCCCAGGAGCAGATGGCTATACAGCAGAATGGTACAAAACCTTTAAACAGCAACTATCTCCTCTCCTCCTGAAAACATTTAACTATGTCCTCCACACAGGGGAAATCCCCCCCTCCTGGAGAGAAGGGGTCATTGCAGTTATACCTAAACCTGAAAAGGATAAACTAGAATGCTCCAACTACAGACCAATCAGTGTATTAAATCAGGACTATAGGCAAACGAACAACTACAGACCCTGACGACGCAAACGCAGAGGATGCAGGAGAAAATAAACGACTTGGAGAGCAGATCCCGACGAAGCAATATGCGCATCTTTGGAATTCCGGAGGGCATTGAAGGCAACTCGATGACAAAATTCATGGATCAGTTCTTAAAAAAAGAACTGGAAATACCCGGAGAAACGGATCTGCAGATTCAACGGGCGCACAGAACCCGAAAACAAACTCTCCACCCAGGTCAGTTGTGGTAAACTTTGTGAAATATGACATAAAGGAAAGAATCCTGACGCAAGCATGGAAAAAAAAGATACGAATCGGCGACAAACAGGTATTTTTTGACCATGACTACCCGACAGAAATCGTGCAGCAGCGGAAGAAATATGCCAACATTAAAAAAACGCTGAAAGAGAAAAAAATTAGATTCCAAACGCCGCTAACGAAAATGAGGATTCATTGGGAGGAAGGCACAAGAACCTACAACACGGCCGAAGAGGCAGCGCGGGATATGATGGAGCGGGGCCTTGAGGTGAGCGTGCCGAAGGAGACGGCTGGAGCAGCGGCGGCCCTGAACGCACCACGACAGACGGAGTGGAGACGAGTGAACAGCGGAAGAAGGGGGAGAGACGTAGAGCAGCGGGCCCAGGACAAGCTACAAGGCTTTCAACTGAAAGCCTAGATCATAACAAAGATTAAGAAAGGCACAGAAGAAATGAAGGCCAAGAAGACAAGGTAAAAGAGAAACAGACGGCTAGGAGAGGTTTAAGTGATATTTGTTGGACATTTCTAGACTTATGACTATTACTTTGATAGTAATTAGAAGTCTAGGGAGGGCCCTTCACTCTGTGAAGACAAACCCCCCACCCACCAACAGGGACCAGTGGGCAGAAGAAAGGCCCAAAGTACGGAGGTCGAGTTTTTTTTAATGTGCTTTTATATAAATATGTGTTATTTTTGTTGTTAAAGGGGCTAGGAGCACAAGTTAAAAAAATGGAAAAACATGAATATGGGTAAAAATCTTAAGATAATGACACTAAACGTGAATGGTCTGAACTCACCTGTTAAAAGGGAAAGAATAATAAGAAAATTCAAGAAGGAAAAAGCTGAAATTATATTTATGCAAGAGACACATTTGAGCAAGGCAGAACATGTGAAACTAAAGATGACATAACGCACGGCTCAGGAGACGCACACACACAGGCTTAGAGTAGTTCAAAGAGTTTATTAACAGCAGGAGTGAATGAGTGTGTGTCTGCGGGATGTAAATGTGTTGGTGATGGTGTCTGCTCCAGGCACAGAGGCAGGTGACCGTACAGCCGAGCAACCCTATGGAGAGAGCACAGGGAGAGGGTGACGGGCATACACCAACACAGGAGGGATTTATGGCGAGAGAAGGACTTACTTGGAGGGTCAGGACAGCTGGCACAACAAGGGGGCGAAGCCCGGAAGACAGCCACCTGGAGAGCTCTGTACAGCAGCGAGGATTGGGCGATGGAGTGGAGATGTCCGCCGCTGGGGAATCCACCTGTGCACAGGGGAGAAGACTGAAGAAAAGAGGTAAGCGATCTTCTTACCAAAATGGTGACGCTGAAGGGAAGTATGCTCACAACGGTGAGGGACGAAGTCTGACGGCTTCAGGCCGAGCCTCCGGGCGAGGCGGCTTTTATCCCTCGCCGCTGATGAGGATCAGGTGTGTGAGCAGGTGGCGCCGCTGATGAATGGCGCGGCGTGACAGTACTCCCCCCTCTAGCAGCGCCTCCTGGCGATGGCTTATCCGGGTGCGCTCGGTGGAAGTCCGCGATGAGCGATGGGTCCAACACAAACGACGGGGGCACCCATTGTCGATGCTCGGGCCCATAGCCCTCCCAGTCCACCAGGTATTGCAACCCACGACCTCGGCGCCGGGAGTCCAGGATGGAGGAGACGGACCAGGCCGGATGGCCACCAATCATCCGGGGCGCGGGTTGCGCTGCAGGAGGAGGGCAAAGGGGGTCAGTGACTGCCAGTTTCACCTTCGACACATGGAAAGTGGAATGGATGCGGAGGGAGGGGGGAATAGCCACGCGCACAGCCACCGGGTTGATGATCCGGGTGATGGGAAAGGGACCCATGAATCGCTGTGCCAGCTTCCTCCTCTCGCCTTTCAATGTGACGTCCTGGGTAGACACATACACGAGTTGCCCAACTCTGTACGCCGGGGCAGGTCTTCTGTGCCGGTCCGCCACGGTCCTGTTGCGCTCCGCCGTGCGTAAAAGCGCATGACGCGCGGCAGCCCAGGTGGAGCGGAACTGCCTAAGGTGCGCCCTAACAGAGGGGACAGTCACCTCGTTCTCCTGCGCTGGAAACAGCGGGGGGTCGTAACCCAGGGACGCCTTGAAGGGGGACATCCCCGTTGCAGAAGAGCGGGCGGTGTTGTGGGCATACTCCACCCAGGCGAGATGGTTGCTCCAGGACGTCGGCTTGGATCTAGTAACACAGCGGAGCGCAGCCTCCAGCTCCTGATTGGTCCCCTCACACTGCCCGTTAGACTGGGGGTGATGGCCGGAGGAGAGGCTCACCTTGGCTCCGATGGCGTTACAAAAGGATCTCCAAACCTCGGATGAAAATTGGGGGCCCCGGTCCGAGACCACGTCCACCGGAATCCCGTGCAGCCTGACCACGTGTTGGACGAGGAGGCCCGCCGTCTCCAGGGCAGTAGGGAGACCTCGCAGGGGAACGAAGTGCGCCGCCTTGGAGAAACGGTCCACAATGGTCAGGACGGTGTCAAAGGAGTTGGAAACGGGGAGTCCGGTGACGAAGTCCAGTGCGATGTGCGACCAGGGCCTGCCGGGGACGGGCAGAGGCTGGAGCAGACCCGCTGGGGGGGCATTTCCCGACTTGCTGGTGGCACAGATTGGGCAAGCCCGGGCGTAGCGGGCTGCATCCCTCCGCAGGCCTGGCCACCAAAAGGACCGCTGGAGGAGGCTGATCATCCGAGAGGTGCCGGGATGACAGGTGAGCCGGGAGGTGTGGAGCCAGTGGATGACCTCTCCTCGGACCGCAGATGGGACGAACAGTCTTCCCTCCGGTCCGCCGCCAGGATCAGGTTCCACCTCCTGCGCCTTCCGGATCTTGTCTTCAATGTCCCAAGAGATGGCACCGAGGACGCACGACCTGGGCAGGATAGTGTGGGGCGTCTCCTCAGCCTCCACGGGGGTGAACTGCCTAGAGAGGGCGTCAGGCAGGCCGTTTTTGGAGCCCGGCCTGAAGGTGATCGAGAAGCGGAACCTGGCGAAGAACAAAGACCAGCGCGCCTGGCGGGCATTCAGGCGCTTGGCAGATCGTAAATACTCTAAGTTCTTGTGGTCCGTCAGGACCACAAACGGCAGGTCCGCCCCCTCTAGCCAGTGGCGCCACTCCTGTAAGGCGAGTTTAATGGCCAGGAGCTCTCTGTCCCCCACATCGTAGTTCCTCTCCGCCGGGGACAGGCGCCGGGAGAAGAAGGCGCACGGCCGTTTGGCGCCATCGTCAGGTGACCGCTGGGATAACACTGCTCCCACTCCCGTGTCCGATGCGTCCACCTCCACAATGCACTGCAGCGCGGGGTCGACCTGGCGAAGGACCCGGGAGGAGGAGAACTCCGCCTTCAGCGCCCTAAAGGCAGCAGCGACCTCTTCAGTCCACCGGAACGGGACCTTCGGGGACGTGAGGCGGGTCAGCGGTCCGACGATCGAGCTGAAATTTGGGACAAAGCGGCGGTAAAAATTGGCGAAGCCAACAAACTGTTGCACCTGCTTCCGGGATGCGGGAGTAGGCCACTCCACCACCGCCTTCACCTTCTCTGGGTCTGGGAGCACCTGATCTTGAGCGATGATGAATCCCAGGAAGGATGTGGTCCTAGCGTAGAATTCGCATTTCTCAGCCTTCACGTACAGACGATTCTCCAGCAGTCTTTGGAGGACCCGCCTCACATGGACCTGGTGCTCGTCCCTGGACCTGGAGAAGATAAGGATGTCATCCAGGTAGACGAACACAAAAAGGCCGATGAAATCCCGGAGGACGTCATTAATGAGGCGCTGAAAGACGGCAGGAGCGTTGGTCAGCCCGAACGGCATGACGAGATACTCAAAGTGGCCGTTCGGGGTACGGAAGGCTGTCTTCCATTCATCTCCCTCCCGGATCCGGACGAGGTGGTAAGCGCTGCGTAAATCCAGCTTGGTAAACCAGGTCGCCCCCTGGAGGGAGTGAAAGGCAGTGTCCATGAGGGGCAGGGTGTAACGGTCCCTCTCAGTGATGTCATTCAGCGCTCGGTAGTCTATGCAGGGGCGGAGGGATCCGTCCTTTTTCCCGACAAAGAAAAACCCTGCCCCCACGGGTGACGACGATGGGCGAATAATCCCAGCGCTCAGAGATTCCTTCAGGTATGTATTCATGGTCTCCTTCTCCGGCGCTGACAGGCTGTAGAGCCGACCAGATGGCAGGGGAGCCCCCTGGCGGAGGTTGATGGCACAGTCATATGGTCGATGCGGGGGAAGAGACATAGCTTTCGATTTGCTAAATACCATACCCAGGTCGTGAAATTCTGGAGGCACCAGTGACAGGTCCGGAGGTGCTGTATCCGCCACAGGGGGAGCCGCGGATGGGGAGCAGGCAGCGGACTGAAGGCAGGTGCCCATACAGAAGGTACTCCATGCCGATACCCCAGCGGACCTCCAGTCCAGGACAGGGTTGTGGAGGCGTAGCCAGGGATACCCCAGGATGACGGGCGACACAGAGTTGGGCAGGACGTAAAATACCATCTCCTCCCGGTGGTTCCCTGAGATGATGACTGGGACAGGCATGGTTTGGTGAGAAACTCTCCCAAGGGAGGCACGGGAGAGATGGACCAGGGAGATGGGGTGTTTTAATGCCTGACAGCGGATGCCCAATCGGGTTGCCAGGCCTTGTGAAATGAAGCTGCCCTCTGCGCCCGAATCCACCAGTGCGTGGGTGAGGTGCCCAGTGGGATTGTGGCAAAAACGGATGGGCAGCTTTAATTGAGTGAGAGAGTCTAACCGGTTGGGATCCGCGAGGCTCCCTACAGCGATTCGCGGACCCCGCCGACTGGCTTTCCGCGGGCAACGCTCCACAGTGTGTTGGTCACCTCCGCAATACATGCAGAGGCCCAACTCACGGCGGCGTTGTTTCTCCGCAGGGGAAAGCTTGGTCCAGCCCGTCACCATCGGCTCCGACTCCTCGGGGCACAATGCTGGCGGCGCCGCCAGGGGGCGAGCTTGGAACAGGTGCGGCGAGACTCCACGAGGGCGAGAAGAAGAAGACTTCCGCCCCGAGGAGCGCTCGCGCAGCCTGTTATCCAAACTTATCGCTAAGGATGTCAGCTCTGCTAGCGTCCCAGGGATATCCCGTCCAGCCAGTTCATCCCTCAGATCACTATTGAGGCTGCGGAGGAACAGGCCACAGAGGGAGCGTTCCTCCCAGCCCAATTCCTCCGCCGCTACCCGGAAGTCGACCGAGTAGTCCGCTGCCGACCGGCCTCCCTGCTGGAGAGCGAGGAGCCGATCGACCTGGACCGTCTCGGTTTGAGAATGGTCAAAGACCTCCAGAAAGCGCCTCACGAACTGGTCATAGGTGAGGGTGGCATAACTGGGCCTCGCCATTACGGCGTAGGTCCAAGTTAACGCACGCCCCTCCAGAAGATTCCCTATGTAACCAATCCGACTGTGATCCGAGGGAAAATCTCCGGGCACACGGTGGAACACGGACTCACACTGCATAATGAACCCCCGCGCTCCGCCGAGCTTACCGCTAAAGCGGGCGGGGGTCGGAATCGGTGTGAGCCGAACCGGTGCCACCGGAGCCGGCTGGACGGCCGCTGGAACAGCAGGAGCCGCGCCACCCTGACGAGCCGGGGGGAACGGCTGTTGAGGATCCAAGCGGCCCAACCGGTTAGTTAAATTCAATAATTGATTAAAGATCACCTGTTGTTGATAAGCTATTTGATCCACTCTAGCCTCGAGAGTGGAAAACCGGTGTGCGAGCCCGCCGTCCGCCGAGCCGCTCTGCTGAAGCCGTACTGACATAACGCACGGCTCAGGAGACGCACACACACAGGCTTAGAGTAGTTCAAAGAGTTTATTAACAGCAGGAGTGAATGAGTGTGTGTCTGCGGGATGTAAATGTGTTGGTGATGGTGTCTGCTCCAGGCACAGAGGCAGGTGACCGTACAGCCGAGCAACCCTATGGAGAGAGCACAGGGAGAGGGTGACGGGCATACACCAACACAGGAGGGATTTATGGCGAGAGAAGGACTTACTTGGAGGGTCAGGACAGCTGGCACAACAAGGGGGCGAAGCCCGGAAGACAGCCACCTGGAGAGCTCTGTACAGCAGCGAGGATTGGGCGATGGAGTGGAGATGTCCGCCGCTGGGGAATCCACCTGTGCACAGGGGAGAAGACTGAAGAAAAGAGGTAAGCGATCTTCTTACCAAAATGGTGACGCTGAAGGGAAGTATGCTCACAACGGTGAGGGACGAAGTCTGACGGCTTCAGGCCGAGCCTCCGGGCGAGGCGGCTTTTATCCCTCGCCGCTGATGAGGATCAGGTGTGTGAGCAGGTGGCGCCGCTGATGAATGGCGCGGCGTGACAAAAGAGATTTGGCTATAAGAACTCCTACTACAGTTCATTTAAGGGAGGAGCAAAAAGGGGGGTTATGATACTAATCTCAAACAAAATACAATTTGAAAGTGAACAGGAAATCCAGGATAAAGAAGGCAGGTATGTAATAATAAAGGGAAGAATAGATGGTATGCAGATTACATTAGTGAACATCTATGCCCCACCAGAAAGTGACAAGGGTTTTTTTCAACATCTGTTTGATCTCATAGCAACACACAGTGAAGGAGTCCTAATTTGTGGAGGAGACTTAAATGCTGTCATGGATCATGAAGTTGACACAACAAGTGTTAAGAAGACAAAAAAACATGTAACAAAGTTCATAAGAACCTCACTGGCAGAAATGGGTATGGTAGACATATGGAGGGACCTACACCCACTCGAAAAAGACTATACACATTATTCAGCAGCCCATAAAGTACACTCTAGAATAGATTACTTCCTTATGAATGAAGGTGACAGACACAGGGTGAGAAATTGTTGGATTGGAGGGGCAGAAATATCAGATCATAATCCTATATACATGGAAATATATTTAAACAATAGAAAACGACAAACAACATGGAAACTTAACGTAGGACTGTTAAAGGATGAGAAAATGAAAGAAAGAATAAAAATAAACATAAACGAATATATCCAAGAGAATGACAATGAAGAAGTGGACCCAACAATACTATGGGACGCACTAAAAGCCGTGTTAAGGGGTAAATTAATTGTTGAAACAGGAAAAGCAAATAAGACTAAACTGGAAGCGTATGAACAAAGATGTGAGAGACTGAGGGAATTAGAACGTAAACATCAAAGCACAAATGATCCAAAAATATATCAAGAAATTAAAGAAGAAAAAACAAAGATAAAAGAAACACAAATGGATGAAATTGAAAGGAAAAATAGATATCTAAAGCAAAAATATTATGAAACGGGGCCAAAAGCCACAAAACTGCTGGCAAAACGGTTAAGAAAACAACAAACAATGAATAATGTATACAAGATTAAAGACCCCACCACAAATAAAACCACAGTTAACCCAGAAAACATCGAAGAAATTTTCCATAATTTCTACCAAGAACTATACTCGCAACCTGAAGAAACAAATACTAAAGATATCAAAAAATTTCTAGACACATTGGACTTGCCATCAATAGGAAATCAACAAAATGAAAAACTAACAGCAGAAATAACAACACAAGAGATCAGAGATGTGATTAAGTCACTTAAAAACGGTAAATCACCAGGTAGTGATGGATACCCCTCTGAGTTTTATAAACTGTTTATAGAAGAACTCACGCCACAACTCCTAAAGTCATTTAATTGGACGCTGAACAACAACAAAATACCTCCATCATGGAACGAAGCAATCATTTCAGTTATTTTAAAACCAGGGAAAGATAAAGAACAATGCGGAAACTATAGACCAATCTCTTTATTAAATGTAGATTATAAAATATACACAACAATTATATGTAAACGAATAAAGACATTCTTGACGGAACTGATAGAAGATGATCAAACTGGATTCATAGAGGGACGCCAAACACATGACAATATCAGGAGAACAATACATATAATTAACCAAATACATAAAGAAAAGAAAAGCGCAGTAATAATGAGTTTAGACGCAGAAAAAGCATTTGACAGGGTTAACTGGAAATTCCTATATAGTGTACTGGAGCGCTTTGGATTTAACGAAAAATCAGTACAATGCATAAGGACGCTATATCAAGAACCTGTGGCAAGAATCAAGATAAACGGTAGCTTAACAGACAAAGTAAATATACAAAGATCAACTAGGCAGGGATGCTGCTTATCGCCCACCTTGTTTGCTCTGTTCATAGAACCATTGGCTCAAGCCATACGACAAAATAAGAAATTAAAAGGTGTAACAATAAAGGGGGCGAAACACAAGATTGGGCTATTTGCAGACGATATTATAGTTTACCTTGAACAACCAGATAAATCAATAATGGAAATGATGAACTTGATAGAAAATTTTGGAAAATTATCAGGATACAAGATAAACATAACAAAAACACAAATACTGACATTCCACTATAACCCTCTAAACTAGATAACTGATAAGATCAAACTAAACTGGAACCAAAAAGAAATAAAATACCTTGGAGTGAACATACCTAAAGACCTAAGCAAAATATATAAAGCAAACTATGATAGGTTGGAACAAGAAATAAAAAAAGATATTGATAGATGGTCAATCTTAAATATGGATCTGAATTCAAAAATTGAGACAGTCAAAATCAGCATACAACCTAGATTACTTTACCTCTTCCAGGCTATACCAACAGAGATTCCAGATGCCCAATTCTCAAAGTGGGACAGGATGATATCGAGATTTGTTTGGGGAGGTAAAAAACCAAGAGTGAAATATAAAACCCTCCAATTACCAAAAGAGAAAGGAGGCATGGGCCTACCGAGTCTAAAGGAATATTACTACTCAGCACAAATAAGATATATCATATGTTGGTGCGACGAGGGATATGAGGCAAAATGGAAAGAAATGGAAAAGGAAATTGAGGGACTCCCAGTACAAAGCATAATAGGGGATAAAGATGCATATAAGCAAATCAAACAAATAGACCCAATCACTAAATTTACTTTAGAACTGTGGTATAAAATAGTACAAAAATATAATATAAGGGAAGACATAAAACTATTGAAATGGGTAGCATTTGACAGTCAGTTTGAACCGGCAAAACAAGATAGGGGATACAAAAATCTGGTGAACAAGGGAATCACAGCATGGGGCAATATCGGAAAAAAAGATCTCGGGAGCTTTGTAAATATCAGGAGAAAATTTAAATTAGAAAGATCGGAATTTTTCAGATATCTGCAGATGAGAGATTACTATATGAAGAAGATTAGGCATAACCTCCAAACAGATGTGAACGAGATTATACAACTTATTTTAAGCTCATATGCAGGAAATAAAATAAGAATTATTTCAAAACTATATCAGAAACTTATGACAAACAATCATACAAGTAACTATATAAAGGAGAAATGGGAGAAAGAGCTCAATTTAAACATAACAGAAGAAAGCTGGCAGGAAATATGGAAAACACAACACACATCAACAAATTCAAGGGCATGGAGGGAATTTGGATGGAAAAACCTGATTCGCTTTTTCATTACACCACAGATTCAAGGAAAATATACAAATACCCAATCTTTATGCTGGAGGGGATGTGGGGCTCAAAATGCAGACCACTCACATATGTTTTGGAAATGCTACAAAATATCATCATTTTGGAAATCTATGCATGTGACAATACAGAGGATATTAGGATATAATATACCAATGAACTGTAACCTGATGTACTTATGTGATCTTAAAAAAGACAATGTTATACAGGCTGAGGACAGATATCTAGTTAAAATCTTGTTGATTGCATGTAAAAAAACTATCACAAAAAAATGGCGATCAGAAGTTCTTCCTGACCAAGAACAATGGACTGACATTGTTGAGGACATACGTATGATGGAAAAACTAACATATCGACGAAGAATGCAAGAAGGAATATGGGAGAAAAAATGGCGGAAATGGACACACTACAAAGTGCAACAACGAGGCAGAAATTGAAAGAATAACCAAAGACACTGAAAAAACCAGAAGAATTAAGAGATGGAAACTAAAAACTTGATGCTCCAACATTTGTCCCCCCCCCTTTTATTTATTTATTTATTTATTTTTTCTTTTTCCCTACCCTAACCCCTTTGTTTTTTAAATGTAGAATGTGATCTGAATGCATTATATATGATGAAAAATGAATAAAAATCTAAGTTACAAAAAAAAAAAAATTTTAAAAATCAGGACTATAAGCTTTTTACCACTATCCTTGCCAAAAGGTTAGAAAACATACTGACAGACTTAATTCACTTAGACCAAACAGGTTTTATAAGACAAAGACAGACACAAGACAACATTCGACGCACCTTACACATAATTCATCATATAAAAAAATATAACTTAAATGCAGTCATATTGGGATTAGATGCTGAAAAAGCATTCGATTCGGTTGACTGGTCTTTCCTATATAGAATCTTATCCAGTTTCAATTTTCATAACAACTTCATTAGAACTATACAGGCATTATATAAAAAACCAACAGCTAAAATAAGGATTAACCATAATTTATCATCATTTTTTGAGCTGGAAAGAGGATGTCATCAAGGCTGCCCCCTGTCTCCACTGCTCTTTGCAATCTTCATAGAACCTCTGAGCCAATGGATAAGACAAAATCAAGAAATTCAAGGTATTACACTTGGTCAGAAGGAACATAAAATAGCACTCTTTGCTGATGACATTTTAATATACCTAGGGCAGCCAGACACTTCTTTACCAGAACTAATCTCAGTTTTTTCAGACTATGGAGATTTATCGGGGTACAAATTAAACATGCATAAAACCCAAGTTTTAACATTCAACTATGACCCAAATAATTATTCACTAAGTGAACTCAAAACTAACTGGGAGTTGGAATCTATGAAATATCTGGGGGTCAATATCCCGAAACAACTCGACAAAATTATAACACTAAACTATGATCCACTGGTGACAAAAATAAAATCTGACCTAGCAAGATGGAATATGATACCATTCTTAGGTACTGCACAAAGAATTGAAGCAGTCAAAATGAATATACTTCCACGTCTTCTATACCTTTTCCAAACAATACCGGTAGAACCTCCCCAAAAAACATGGCAGGAGCTGGACAGAAGGATCTCAAGATTCATATGGCAGGGCAAGAGACCTAGAATCAGATATAGAACCCTACAGCTAAACAAAGACAAAGGTGGGCTCGCGCTGCCAAATATCAGAATCAGAATCAGAATCAGAAAAAGATTTATTGCCAAGTACATTAACAGATCACTGATAACATACGAGAGAATTTGACTTGACACAGTAATGAACCTGCATTTCCGTGCCACGGCGCATCTGAAACGCGCCTGTCAGCAGGAGGGTACAGGTAGCATAAGAATAATACAATAGGAAGGAGCAAAAAAATCATTGATTCAGAATACTGGTTGCATAATCAATCAATATTATGATTACAAGGGGAAAAAAAGCCCTCAATGCACATCAGCGGACCAAGATTTCACAAGACACAAAGAGAGCAGTGTGTGGATCTTTATTTATCAGTTCGTGGATCAATATGAGTGCACTGTTGAAGCAAGTGTTGTATCAGAAGAACAACAAGGACACTTTGGCAGGAGATGTTTTGTCTGGCTACTCGCAATCGTCCTTGCGATTATCTGAGCAGCTGCTGTCCAAGGCCTTGTGCTCAATGTTTTGAAAAAACAGACTGCAGACAGCCAGGAGGAATTTTTATAGGGAAATTGAGCCAAATAGAACTGATCACAGAGAAGCAGCTTTATTTTCTTCTGTAGATTCAGTACTTAATCCTTCATTGCGGGGCGTTGAGTCCGTTGTGGATAGACCTAAGCGTGACCATGATGTAATCCACCTTCCGAGACAGTTCTCCATTTGTCGCTATCAGGGTCTTCTCCAATTTTTCAATTTGATAGATGCACCTCGCCTGGCCAGCATTTTGATAGGTTGTATCCATCTTCAGCAATTTGCGGTACACCAGGACAATCCCAGTTCCAATCAGAACGATCCCGATCACCATTATTACGAAGACATACAAATCTTCAATATCTTCGATAGAGAGATTAGTTAGGCACAAGATCCTCCAATTACTTGTGTCCCGTAAATAGCCCGCTGGAGCCGTCCCTGCAGGGCAGACAGCTTCCCCCGGAGCACTTTTCCTTGTTGAAAAAATAGTGTCAATTGTGTTCAAAGCCCAGCTTATTAATTCCATAATTTCTTTCGACGGTCAGCAGTTAGACGCAGACAGACAACAGCAAGCTGGGATCCAGTAGTTGGGGGGGAAGGAAAAAAAAAAAAAGTCAGAGCAAGAGAGAAGGAAAAGGCGTCTGCTCTCTTTGGAGGCGGAAGTGAAGATCAGGGACTATTTTATAGCTGCACAAATTAAAACTTTAGTAGAGATATGTAACCCAGTCTACACTGCACAATGGAAGGAGATGGAATGCCAAATAACAAGTGACATCCCCCTACAGGCGATAATAGGGAACAATGCCTTACCTAAACTCTTGAATAACACTAACCCGTGGATAGAGACCCCGCTAAAAATTTGGTTTAAGATAGTCAGAGAGAATCAAGCTAAAGAGCCCTATCGACTTCTGCAATGGATTGCCTATGATCAAGACTTTACCCCCAATAAAACAGACACTAGATTTAAAGAGTGGAAAGAGAAAGGGCTGATAAAATATTACGATTTTTTTAAGGGGCAAACTTTAAGAAGTTTTGAAGATTTGAAAAAACAAGGTCTAATAAATCAAGATCTTTACAGGTTCTTTCAGCTTAGACACCACATAAACAATATACTTAAAAAGGAGGATTTGGAAAGGGCCCAGTCAGGTGTTCTGAAGGTCTTCTTAATGGCATATAAAGGGATTCCAGGGATCAGATACATTTCTAAAATATACCAAGGTCTTCAAGACTTAAAAGGAGACAACACATCATATATAAAAGAGAGATGGGAAAAAGAGGGGAATTTCACTTTACAATTGGAAATATGGGAAAAGCTAAATAAACAGCAATGGAAAAGTACCTCATCCCTGCAGTGGAGAGAATTTGGATGGAAAAACTTGGTAAGATTTTTCAGAACACCTGCACAAAACAAATTTACCCATAAGGGGTTGAACTGTTGGCGCTTGTGTGGTGAAAAGTCTGCATATCATTTTCATGTGTTTTGGTCATGCCCAGTTATCCACCAATATTGGACCAATGTACAGACAATATTGGGGAAAATATTCAAAATAACAGTTCCCGTTTCTTTTGTAACTTTGTATTTGGGTTTACTACCGGACTCACTGGAAAGACGAGGAGATAAATACTTATTCAATGTTTTAATATTGGCAAGTAAAAAAGCCCTAACTGACTTCCGGTTATGGCTGCCACGTAGGACGGACGTGTCTCGCTCTGCTCTGCTCCTGGAAAAAAAAAAATCGGCAAATAACTCTCTCATTTGGGACAGAACGTATCCCAGCATTTGGGCGAGGATATGTCGGCGAAGCCTAAGGCTGGAAAACCAGGAAAAGGAAAAAGCGAGCCGCCGAAACAGTCCAAATTAACGGACTTTCAGGTCTGTGACGCAGCAAACAAGGCTCCATATATGGCGGAGGAAGCTGGCGGCGGTGCGATTTCTGCGGGGAATGGCGCAGATGCGCTGATGGCTGCCATGAGTTCAATGAGAGCGGACTTTTCCTCTAGATTTGATGGGATTATGACAGCGCTGGAAGGAATAAGAAAGGAATTGGGTGACTGTGTAGAACGAACGGCGCAGATGGAGCTCCGTCTCGCTAGTGCTGAAGATGACGTCACCCGTCTTCAATTAAAGGTGCGCACTTTGGAAAAAAAAAATAAATCTCTGGAAGATAATATTTTGGATTTGGAATCTCGGTCGAGACAGAATAACTTGAGGCTGGTGGGTCTTCCAGAGGAATCAGAAGGTCGGGACGTATGTTCCTTTCTGGAAAAGTGGATTCCGGAGGTGCTGGGCAGCGAGGAGTTGCAATCAGCAGTGGTTCTGGAAAAAGCACATCGTATTGGCCCACGGAGAGATAAGGGACCGCCGAGGACCTTAATTATGAAGTTTCTAAGCAACAGAGACAGGATGAAGATCTTCAACGCTGCACGTGCTAAAGGAGAGATTAAACACCAGGACCAGCAGGTGCGGTTCTACCCAGATTTGGCCACAGGAATCCAGCAATTGAGGAAGCAGTTTGATCCCGTACGTAAGGAGCTGCGCAACCTTGGGATTCGTCATGGTGTAATCTATCCTGCGAGACTGCTGACCACGTATGAGGGCAGAACCCACATCTTCAAGACCCCAGAGGAGGCGCAGGAGTTCATCAAGAAGATCAAAGAAGAAGAAGAGACTGGTGGGAGCTAAGCATGAACAAAATATAAGGTAGAATAACTAAGCATTTGCACAGGCATCTGACTGACTTGAAGTAAATAGTAAGTTTACAAAATATAGATTGTATTATATATTAAAAAAAAACAAAACAAAAACAAAACAAACAAAAAAAAAACTAGGATGTACAAAGTTGGTAAAAATTTTGGAGTTAAGTTGGAAAACTACAGAGGAGAGTTAATGTTACGTCATTAAAAGCAGTAGAGTTAGGGTGATTGGGAGGATGAAGAAGGAGTGGCTTAGGCTGTTCCCCGTGGATGTGGAACAGTCGATGGCTATATCGGGAGACAGAATTTTTCTTTTGATTTTGGGGGGTTTGCCACAAGTGTGGGAAGGGGGAATTTGTTTGTGTGTAGTTTGTAGGATGAATGTTCAACCACTCATGTTTTTGCTTCTCTGTATGAGCATGTTTACACTGCAAGGTAATCCCAAACTCTCTATTGATCATGGACCAAAGTGTTAATCTTAATTTAACTTCATGGAATTGCAGAGGTCTACAAAATTTAAAAAAACTTAAACAAGTTATGAATAAAATAAAGGACATGGGTTCAAGAATTGTGTTTTTACAAGAAACTCATCTGATAGAGGAGGATGTTAAAAGAATTAGGAGTAGATGGCAGGGAAGTGTATTCACCTCTTCATTTTCATCCCGAGCCAGGGGAGTTATGACTCTCATACATAAATCAGTTCCTTTTCAAGTGAAAAATGTAATTGGAGACAAATTTGGAAGATATGTAATCATTCAAGGTTCTTTGCTATTAGAAAATATAAATCTTGTGAACTTATATGGTCCCAATATAGATGACCAGAAGTTCTTCGCTAATTTATTTCTCATCTTATCATCACTTACAGGGCAACATATAATAGCAGGGGATTTTAATTGTACATTGAATCCAGGTGTGGATAGATCAACAGGACTGGATTGTACGCACATTGGATGTAGGATGACTATTAATCATTTTATGAAAGAATTGAGATTGTTAGATATATGGAGAGAAATGAAACCACAAGTTAAAGCCTATTCTTGTTATTCCAGTACCTACAAGACATTCTCACGTATTGATTATTTTTTGATTTCCACAGAATTAAGGTCCAAGATTCAAAACTGCTTTTATGATAACATCGTGATCTCTGATCATGCACCCTGTTGTCTAATATATGTAGATAAAAAATTGATAAAGGAATCAGGTAGATGGCAATTTCAGCATAAATGGCTTCAGGATGAGGAATTTGTCAAGTATATAGAAAAACAGATAGACGAGTTCTTTGACATCAATACTACACAAACATCAGCATGTGTAAAGTGGGAGGCTTTCAAAGCTTTTATTAGGGGACATATTATTAGTTATACAGGATCAAAATCTAAGAAGACTCGAGAGGAGAGAGCTAAATTGGAACATAAAATAAAAAATCTTCAGGAAAAAGTGTATGCAGGAAGTGACCCAAGGTTGGAGAATGAATTACTGATTTTGAGAGCTGAATACGACAAAAAATCAGCGAATAGAGCTGCCTCGAGTCTTCTAAGATTGAAACAATCTTTTTATGAACAAGGTGAAAAATCAGGAAAATTATTAGCATGGCAGATTAAACAATTGGAAATTAAAACACCAATTACCAGTATTATAAGTAATGGACAGGTAGTTATAGATCCTTTAGAAATTAATAGAGCCTTTAGAGATTACTATGAAAAATTATATGATACCAAAAATGAACCTGAATTAACAAAACTAAATGGGTTTTTGAACGAACTATCTATACCGTGTATTCCAAATGAAAACAGGGAGATATTGGAGTCTAAAATTAGTCAAGAAGAAGTTGGGCTAGCCATTGATAATATGAAATCAGGAAAAAGTGCAGGACCAGATGGTCTTCCAGTTGACCTTTATAAAAAATTTAAGAATAAATTAATAAAACCTTTTTTGGAAATGGTTTTAGAAGCATTTCAAAATAATAATTTACCATCATACATAAATAATGCCTTAATTATACTGCTGCCAAAACCAGGTAAGCCCTCTAATAAAGGTGAAAATATGAGACCAATAAGCCTATTAAACGCCGACCTTAAGATAATCTGTAAAATTTTAGCAAGACGAATACAAGAAATTTTACCAAATATTATTAATCGAGATCAGAATGGCTTTATAAAGGGTAGACAAGGCTTCCATAATGTAAGAAGACTATTTAATATTATTTATTTTAATAAAGAAGCACCGGATACAGCTCTCCTATCATTGGACGCCGAAAAGGCCTTTGATAGAGTTGAATGGCCCTTTCTTTTTGAAGTACTACAAAGGTTTGGACTTGGAAATAATTTCATAAAATGGGTTCAAATAATATACAATAATGCTACAGCAGAAATCCTAACAAATAACAATATTTCAAAACCAATAAAAATAAATAGAGGATGTCGACAAGGCTGTCCACTTTCACCTTTACTGTTTACTATGGCAATTGAACCTTTAGCGATAGCGATACGTTTACATTCACAAATATATGGAATTAAAGTTGGACCAACAGAACATAAAATCTCCCTGTACGCCGATGACATAATTTTGTTTATGTCGAATCTAAAAAAATCAATTCCAACCTTGTTGAATTTAATAAAGAATTTTGGGGAAATATCAGGATATAAAATAAATAAAACTAAATCTTCAATATTAATGCTAAATGAGACCCAGAGAAATTACCCAGCCCCTGAGGCAAATCAATTCAATGTTGTAAATCAGTTTAAATATTTAGGAATCCAAATTATGCCTAAGCTAGAATCAGTCGCCAGTGTCAACTATGAAGCCTTAATGTCAGATATCAGTGAGTTAACTCAGAGATGGATGTCACTACCAATGTCGATGATCGGGAGAATCAATATACTTAAAAGTAATATTTTACCTAAAATACTTTATTTATTTCAATACATTCCCTTATCACCACCTTTAGATCTATTCTCAAGAATAAAAAAAAAGTTAGTGGAATTTATATGGAACAACAGGAGGGCTAGATTACGTTTGTCTTTATTATATTTACCATTTGATCGTGGAGGTCTGAAATGTCCAAATTTTATGTTGTATTATTGGTCGGCACAACTGAGGTCTATGACATATTATTTTTCATCAAATGATCTCCCTCACTGGACTGAAATGGAATCATACAATTTACCTTTACCTCTTCCCATATTCATATACTCAGATTCGGCAAAAAAATTACAAAAACAAGTTAAAAATCCATTTGTAAAGCATATGATCAAAATATGGTGTGAAGCTAAAAACTATTTAAAAGAACCACAGTTATTGTCACAATTTAGTCCAATATGGGGTAATCAATATTTTAAACCAGGGAGAGCGGACGCTGTATTTAAAGTATGGAATTTAAAAGGGATACAAAAGATTCAGGATTTATATTTGCCAGGTGCAGACAACATAATGTCTTTTGAAGAGCTGAGGATCAAATTTAATCTCAATAGAACACATTTTTTTAAATATCTTCAACTTAGAAACTTTATTCGATCAAATCAAAATAAAGCTCTCACTCGACCTATTTATTCATCCTTGGAAAAAATGATGATGAAAGATAGTAAAAGAAAGGGTATTATTTCAGAGTTTTATAACTCATTGACACTATCTTCAAGTGAAAATTCACTGAAAAGATTAAACTACTGGAAAGAAGATCTGCAAATTGAAATTTCAGAGGAACAATGGGAATTGGCTTGTACAGAAGCTCAAACCAAATCAATAAATGCACGCCTTAAATTGATACATTTCAAATGGTTAATGCGGATGTATGTTACACCGGAGGAGTTAAATAGATATAACAAAAATATACCAGATACATGCACAAAATGCATGGAAAGTAAAGGAACCCTATTTCATTGTTTATGGGAATGTAGATTAATAAGAATGTTTTGGGAAGAGGTGAGGGTAACAATTGAAAAAATAATCTCAAAACAAATCATATTGAATCCTAAACTGTTTTTGTTGGGTCTGTACCCAGAAAAGCATAATTTTAATAAAAGTGAAAGAACATTCATAGACCTCAGTTTGCTTAATGCCAAAAAATGTATTGCACTATTATGGAAAAAGACTCATAGACCAGATGTGACTCAGTGGTTAAGACAGATGTTAACAAACCTTCCATTAGAAAGAATAACATATATACTAAAATCAAAGGAAATTGTGTTTGAGAATATATGGAGACCTTTTATTGATTATGTAAAAAATTTAAACATAACTCTTGAAGAAGAAGGTGAATGATGTGTGTGGACCTTGTAAATTCCAAACTGGTGAACATAATATGTATACTTATGTATTGGATTGTCTAGACTAAACAGAGGAGCATTGTTGAAGACTTGATTTTGTTGGTGGTTGTTGGTGTTTTTAGTGCATTTTTTTTTGTAGTACTTTAGTGTTAGTGTTTGATTGTTTGTATCATGTTTGTTAAAAAAAAAAAAAGAAAAGGTTCAATAAAGATATTGTGGAAAAAAAAAAAAAGCCCTAACTAAAAAATGGATGCTGAAGGACTGTCCTACACCTGAAGATTGGATTAACGTGATTCAAGACATTTACTCGATGGAAAAGTTGACATTCGCACTGAGACAGGACATGGATGGGTTCATGAACTTTTGGCAACCCTGGATCGCATATGTGTCTTCCATTAGATCTAATCTTTGACAAATACCATTTCAATAATGGTCCCGCTCTTTGTTCCAACACTACTCAGATGCTCTTTTACTTTCAATTACTTAATTTTCTGTTTGTTTGTTTTTTGCTGTTCTGTTTGTTTGTTTATTCGTTTTTTTTAATTTAATTCTCTTTAATTTCACTTTTTCTTTCACTTTAAAAAAAAAGGGGGTGTTGTAATAACTATCCTACCAATGTTGTCAAATAGCAAAAAATAAGGAAACGTGATGGAAATGTAAACAATGCAGTGCTGTAATGACCTGTATACCCTTTACAAAAACTTAAATAAAAAAAAAAAAAATGCGGAGTTTGTTTTTGTCAGACACGATGCCCATCGCCCAACGTTACGACCACCTTATGATGGACCATTTAGAGTGCTGGAAACAGGGGATAAGCATTTTCTTGATTTGGGGGGCAGAAAAGAGATGATTGGCATAAACAGGCTCAAACCCGCTTTTGTGGTGGCTGACGAAGGTGTGCAGTTGGCCAGGGCTCCTCGGTGCGGCAGACCCCCTAGGGAGCATTCCCCAGAGCTCCCACAGGGATTGACTAACAGTTCTCATCCTCAGAGAGCAGCTCCCCAGCAGGAGGGCACCGCGGAAGCGGTAAAGCCCGCTTACAGCAGATACGGGAGAAGACTGAGGCCCAAGCAGTATGTGGACTGATGTGTGTGATTTTATCATGACATGCAGACTGTTATTACGTTGTCCCATCTTAGACGTTTGGGGGGGGGGGGGAGTCATATGGCACACATATGTGGGTTTCATATGCTTCATATGTATTCACTGTATGCTTACGGTATGCTTCACGTCTCAGATGAACAAAAGGACTGAGCCTCCTAGGAGATAACAGGAGGATGTGAAATGTGGTCTTTTGTATGCAAAGAGATGGCCTTGGGGAATTTCCTGACCACCAAGGACTTTAGGTGGAGGTGATAAGACCTGGAAGAAGACGCATTGTGACTTGGGGATTAAATACAATGTGACTGTGTGCTTTGATGTCCTGGGGTATAAAAGGACGAATGTCTGGGGGGTTTATTTCTCTTTTTCTGTTGTTGATTATGTTGGAGAATGGAATAAACCTGACTTGTGAGATAAACTCAGCCTCGTCATTTCCACATTCTCCACAAGGCAACCTTTTGCAGTAAAGTTTTTGAATTGTCTCAGCGATCTGCTATTTTATTTTCCCAAGTCATATTTCATTGTTGTACCAGTTACATTTACGTTGTTCTCACTACTATTAATCAACCCACGGGGTTGATTAGCTTTTGGTAGTTTTGTGAATCAAGCTATTCAGCTAATAAGTCTATATTGACCACATGAAGAATTAATAGTAGTGAGAACAATGTAAATGTAACTGGTACAACAATGAAATATGACTTGGGAAACTAAAATAGCAGATCGTTGAGACAATTCAAAAACTTTACTGCAAAAGGTTGCCTTGAAATTTTAAGTTTTCTCAACTTTTTTTTTTTTTTTTTTTTTACGGTGTAGGTATTCTGAGCGTTGCTATTCCTGATATCACCACTAGGAGACACTAAAGCCAACCAGACATCTGCTGTGGGGTGCAAACAATTTCTCACCTCATGTGCTCAGCAGAAACAGTCTAGAGGGTGCTGAAAGCATTATTTTATACTATTTTGGTGAGTGTCACTTCAAATAAAGTCAGTATTATTTACAGTTTTAACTTGCAGTTACACATAATTAACATTACATACAGTGGTGTGAAAAAGTGTTTGCCCCCTTCCTATTTTCTCTTTTTTTTTGGTATGTTTGTCACACTTAAATGTTTCGAATCAAACAAATTTAAATATTAAACAAAGATAACACAAGTAAACAAAATGTAGTTTTTAATGAAGGTGTTTATTAGGGAGAAAAAAATCCAAACCTACATGGCCCTGTGTGAAAAAGTGATTGTCCCCTAAACCTAAAAACTGGTTGGGCCACCCTTAGCAGCAACAACTGCAATCAAGCGTTTGTGATAACTGGCAATGAGTCTTACAGCGCTGTTGAGGAATTTTGGCCCACTCATCTTTGCAGAATTGTTGTAATTCAGCCACACTGGAGGGTTTTTGAGCTTGAACCGCCTTTTTAAGGTCATGCCGCAGCATCTCAGTCGAATTCAGGTCAGGACTTTGACTAGGCCACTCCAAAGTCTTCATTTTGTTTTTCAACAGTCTTTCACTTAGGTTTTTTTTTTGCCACAGGCCATTTCACTGTACAATTACACACTCTAATGTTGTATTGTGGTTATACGCTACCATACTGCACCTTACAGTCTAATTGGCGCCTCAAATTTCATCCTGCACCTGATAGTCCTATGATTCATGTACCTATATGGCTCACCATCTATTCATCTATGATGTATAATTTTTTAGCAGTTTTACTTTCCATGGGTAATCCCTTTGTCTGTTATGCTATGTGTGTTTGTTGTTTTGGTCATCTACTGTCATGATGCTGTTACACTGTAATTTCCCAGTTTGGGATCAATGAAGTACATCTACCTACTTACCTACAAGGGTTTTCGAGCATGAACCGCCTTTTTAAGGTCATGCCACAGCATCTCAATCAGATTCAGGTCAGGACTTTGACTAGGCCACTCCAAAGTCTTCATTTTGTTTTTTTTTTAAGCCATTCAGAGGTGGCCTTGCTGGTGTGTTTTCAATCATCAGATTGCTGGTGTGTTTTCAAAAATCAGGCATTTTGGTGTTTTGCAGAGAGGCCGGTTACACTTCTCTACCCCCATCATTTCCTGCTGCAAAACCCAAGTGCACTTCAGCTTGAGGTCACGAACAGATGGCCAGACATTCTTCTTCAGGATTTTTTGGTAGACAGCAGAATTCATGGTTCCATTTACCACAGCAAATCTCCCAGGTCCTGAAGCAGCAAAACAGCCAGACCATCACACTACCACCACCACATTTTACTGTTGGTATGATGTTCCTTTTCTGAAATGCTAGGTTACTTTTATGCTGGATGTAATGTGGCACACACCTTCCAAAAAGTTCAACTTTTGTCTCATCAGTCCAGAGTGTTTTCCCCAAAGTCTTGGGGATCATAAAGATGTTTTCTGGCAAAACTGAGATGAGCCTTTATGTTCTTTTTGCTCAGCAGTGGTTTTCGTCTTGGAACTCTGCCATGCAGGCCATTTTTGCCCAGCCTTTCTTACGGTGGTTTCATTAACACTGGTCTTAACTGAGGTCTGCAGATCTTTGGATGTTGTGGGTTTTTTGTGACCTCTTGGATGAGTCATTGCTGCGCTCTTGGGGTAATTTTGGTCCCCCGGCCACTCCTGGGGAGGTTCACTGTTCCATGTGTTATGGCCCCAGTGGCTGGGCCAAGGTCAGAATAGCCCATTTCTGTTTCAGCCCACTTTCTGGGCCAAGGCCAGAACTGCCTAGTTCAGCCTGGGATCATTTAGGTCCGTCTCGGCCCCTATGCCAAGGTGTACAAACCTCCTCACTTTCACCCTTTTTCCAGGCAAGGTAGACATTCGCCTGTTCTCTTCTGCTCACAGCACAGCAGACCTCTACCTCATGTCCCAGGCTGGGAATTGAACTCTGACACCAGGATTCCAACCACCTCCTGCTCTACCACTGATCCAAGGAGGAATTCCTCCCTAGCAACTTAGCTAGGAGTGGAGGTATACCCTAATGGTGTCATGACCTGCATCACTGACTAATTTCTCATGCAGGGGGCCATCACACCTCCCCCCTGAAGGAAGTGGTGCAGGTGTTCAAACCCAGACGGGCCCCCACTTAAGTTACAAGCCTTATTAACCAAGATTGTCAGGGGAGATAAAAGGACGTAACACAACTGGCTACAGCACACACACAAAAAAATAATCAACTCTCAAAATAAGCACCTTAGGACTGCTGGTGGTCAAAATAATAAGTGCAGATTTATTTAGAAGTGAGAACCAAAACAAACATGAGAACTCGGAATAGGTCAGCGACAACAACTTCAGAGTTCTCCCGTAGCGACGTTGCGCTCGACACCGCCCACTCGAGACTGACTCCAGCAATATAACACAGAAGTGTTGTGAGCAGAGTGTCGAGCACTGTGTCAATATGTCCACAGTCACGTGGCCATAGTGAACGATGCCTCATTGTCACATCATGTGATTTGAGCTCTGCCGAGAAATTTGAGGGCTGAGCGTTGCATACGTTTCTGTGAGTGCTCAAGTCACGTGATGTGACTGCCATAAGGCCTTGCTTGCTATGGTCACGTGACTGCTGTGGGCATGACGAAACAGCACTCATGCACTACTCATGATGCAAAAAAATTGTAAGACATTGGACAGCTCCTCTTACTATAATCAAAAAAGACAGAATTGCTGTGCTCTTTACTCTTAATATACCCTTTTTTTCTTAATTGGAATGTGAAGTTTGACTGTATATTTTTGTGAAAGTTCTGATTTTGTACCTCTTTGTAATAGTCATCCTCGTTGAACGTTTGTATGTTGTATTTTATTCTATTAAATTAAAAAAAAAAACTGTGCATGACACTTCCATTTTATATTGTGTGAATCAGTATTGAGTGGGCAGTGTGAAGCCTGAAGCTGTCTTACCGGCTACTGCTGAAATTCACCAGCCATTGGCCGGTGTTCATGTTAAGCCCTGCATTCTCTGAGGTTTTGTTCACTGAAAATTGTCCTTCCACACAATTTTTCCAGCAATGACTACAAATTCTGAAAGCTGTCTATCATTTGACAGATTATATGGAGGGTGATCTAATTAATGTCAGTTAAGATAAGCCTTTATTAGTCCCACAATGGGGAAATTCCAGGATTGCAACAGCACAGGGATAGCAACACTCAGAGCAACAATCAGAAGGCAAGAAAAAACAAGAGCAGCGAGTATACATATGTACATATAAACATAAATATATAGACACACGATGCGGAGCATTGCAGCTAGATGGAATAAATATATAAACACACAGTGCGGAGCATTGTAGCTAGACAGAATAAATGTGTAAATATACAAACACAGTGCGGAGCATTGTAGCTAGATGGAATAAATATGTAAATATATAAACACACAGTGCGGAGCATTGTAGCTAGATGGAATAAATATGTAAATATATAAACACAGTGTGGAGCATTGTCGCTAGATGGAATAAATATGTAAATATATAAACACAGTGTGGAGCATTGTCGCTAGATGGAATAAATATGTAAATATATAAACACACACAGTGCGGAGCATTGTAGCTAGATGGAATAAATATGTTGTAGAAGATGCCTTACAAACGAGACTGAGTTTATTTCTCAGGAAAGCTTTATTGGAAGTCACATCTTCTATCATCAAAGTTCTCAACAGAAAAGAGACAGAACCAACTTTCCTCACAGCTTTTATATCCCAGAGATACTAAACCCCCACATCAAGTATCTCACACCTTCACCCCACAGAAGTTCAGTAAACACATGAACCCACAGTCACATATAGCCTCCG
This sequence comes from Pholidichthys leucotaenia, assembly GCA_020510985.1. Taxonomy (NCBI): domain Eukaryota; kingdom Metazoa; phylum Chordata; class Actinopteri; order Cichliformes; family Pholidichthyidae; genus Pholidichthys; species Pholidichthys leucotaenia. The sequence goes on from CM035843.1 coordinate 342,500,279, forward strand.
AGACTTGCTGGCGCCTCTGTTCCCTTCTCCACCTCGGGGGCTCCCGTTGGGACATTGTCTCTGACCTCCGTCTTCCCCAGCACCCATCTCCTAGCCGAGGTCCCTGCTGGGGCATTGTTCCTTTGGACGTTTGATCTGTAGGGTCTGCACCGTCATGCCTACTGGATGCCTGTGGGGGAGAATGCGTACCACACAAGCATGCCGTATATGTGCCTTAAATATGCACCATATAACCCCCCCCCCAAACGTTCAAATAAGGACAAGTTACACTTCAAATGCATAGAATCATGACACCTCACACAGAACAAGAGAGAAAAAACTTGGCACAACAGATCACATTTCCCACTGCTTGGGCTTCAACTTTCTGCCATATCTGCTGCGAGCAGGTCTCGCTCTGCCTGTGGCTGTCTGCTGCATCTGTGAAGTAGAATCATTAACACATCGTCGTGAAAGCTTAGCAGAGCGTCTCCCGGGTGGCCTGCCGCGGCGGGGGGCTCTGGCCAACTGTACTGGGTCGTCAGCTAACACAAAAGCGGGTTTGAGCCTGTTAATGCAGACTAAGTCCCTCCTGTCTCCCAAATCGAGCAAAAAATGCTTTTCCCCGGTTTCTAACACTCTGAACGGTCCATCGTAAGGTGGCCTTAAACCTCACCTCTGTGCGTCGTGTCTAACAAAGACAAATTCTGCATTTTTTAAGGCTTTGGGCACAAAAACACGTGGAAAACTGTGATGAACGGGACCGGGGAGGGTATGTGACCCTGCGTCGCTCTGCAGCAGCTGAGCGGGGAGGTGCTCCGGAGCAGGGTTCTCAGGGAGGAAATCTCCCGGTAACCGGAGGGGTTGGGCGAAGACGAGTTCGGCCGGAGAGGCTTGCAAATCCTCTTTAGGTGCTGAACGTAACCCTAACTAGAAAAGCACTCGGAGAGCGCAGACCTCCGCCAAGCGGCACAGTTCCCCCCATACAGTGTTTGTGTGTACGTTTTCAGATTCCCTGAGCATGAAAAGATATGACTAGCAATTGGATTCACAATGATTATTTGTTTATTTGACATGGACAGTGCAATAAACAGACAATTAATGAATGACAATCAATGTGATAGTGATAGGATTAGTGGTTCAGTAGTGTAAAATGGGGCTATAAGGGACGGCGGGTTGATAAGGGACACTTTTCTGGGAAATGTTTTAAATGTAATTGTGCTTTTTTTATTTTGAGCAGGACGCTGAGTTGTGTTTTTATTGTCAAATATCCATGAATCCTTCATCAAATGTAGGTGGAAGCAAAATTAAAAAAGCAGAATTACATTTAGAAAAGTGTCCCATATTACCCCGCCGTCCCTTATAGCCCCGTTTTACGGTAGTAAAAGCATTGCCTCCTTGGCGGAGGTAATAAACTGAAGTGTTGGTGTGTGCATCTCCTCCACTGACGGATGCAGATTGGTTAGACAGGTTGCCGTGGGTTTTATATTATATTGGGGTTGCGCTCGGCGGCAAAACAGAATTTAGAATTTTCCCCGGCAGAGAGGTCGTTTTTACGCAGCGCCTATAGCTGGGCGGGGAATTTGTGGCAAATAATCGGGCGGCGGACAGGTGGCCGTGTCAGGTTTTGCAGCGTCGCGGAAAAAGCGGGCATGCTGGCGGGCCCAGGCCAGCAGTGTTTTCCGCGTGCTTTTGTGCCTAAAACGTTGAAGAACGCGGAGTTTGTGTTGGTCAGACACGACGCCCAGCGCCGTCCATTGCGCCTGCGCACATGTTGGAAATGGCCATATGTCACAGTGTGGAAAAATGCTTTAAAAAATTCCTGTATGCAGACGGTGATGCGGATCATCCCCAAAATGTAATCAGTTCTTCCTTGTACCATTTCCAACAACGCCTGAAAGTTTCATGGAAATGCGTCCAAGACTTTTTGAGTTATCTTGCTAACCAACAGACAGACAGACAGACAGACAGACAGACAAACAGACAAACCCCGGCAAAAACATAACCTCCTCCTGGCCTTTTCGGCCTGGCGGAGGTAATAAAACCCATGGGAGCTTATCAACCCAATTTGTGTCCGTGAGAGCCGCTCTGAGGGCTGCTTTCAATGACCGATGGAAGCGCTCGCACAAACCGTTGGCCTGGGGGTTATACGCGGTCGTGCGATGAATTTTCACCCCCAGGCTGAGTGCCATGGACGACCAGAGCTCGGAAACAAACTGGGGTCCTCTGTCAGACGTTATGTCTGATGGGATACCAAAACGTGCGACCCAAGCTGTTAAAAAGGCACGTGCAACATCTGCCGCTGTGGTTGCCGCCAGAGGGACCGCCTCTGGCCAGCACGTGGTGCAGTCTACCATGGTTAAAAGGTGTGTGAACCCCTGGGACAGCGGAAGAGGTCCTACTAAGTCGATATGCACATGATCAAAGCGTTTGGCTGGGATGTGAAAAGGTTCTAGAGGGGCTCGTGTGTGTTTGTGTACCTTTGCTCTTTGACACGCAGCGCAGGCTGCAGCCCACTCTTTGACTTGTTTACGCAGCCCCGGCCAAACAAACTTCTCCCCTACCATCTTGATAGACGCGCGGACGCCCGGGTGTGCCAGCGAATGTATTAAGTCAAAAACACGGCGACGCCACGCAGCTGGGACCACGGGACGGGGACGCCCCGTGGAGGTATCGCAGATTAGGGAGGGCATGCCTCTATGAAGCACCCTGTGCTCCAGCCTTAGCCCTGTTGGCCCAGACTGGAGCGCGCGCACGTCCGCGTCGCCAACCTGTTCAGCGGCCATGGCTGCATAATCTAACCCGACGCAGACCGGAGCTGTGAGTGCTTCCGCGCCGCAAGCCTGACCCAGGTCTGCAGCCGCCGAATCTGCCCCCTGGGGGCCTGTCGCTGCAACTGCACGCGAGAGGCAATCTGCCACTACATTGTGTTTACCCGCCACGTGTTGAATGTCAGTGGTAAACTCCGAAATTGCAGCCAGCTGCCTCTGTTGTCGGCCCGACCAAGGCTCTGAAACTTTAGCCATTGCAAAAGTTAAGGGTTTATGGTCCACGAACGCGGTAAAACGGCGCCCTTCCAACCAGAACTGGAAGTGGCGGATGGCCAAATGCAGGGCTAAAAGCTCCCTGTCAAACGCGCTGTATTTACGCTCGCTATCGCGCAATGTTTTGCTGAAAAACGCGAGTGGTTGCCAGCATCCTGCCACCAGTTGCTCGACAACCGCTCCCACTGCCACGTCGGAGGCGTCTGTGGTTAGCGCCATGCGAGCTGCCGGCGCCGGGTGTGCCAATAACGCAGCGTTCGCGAGGGCTGATTTGACCTGTGAAAAAGCGCGCTCCCGATCCGGGGACCACTCGACCTTAGATGCAGGTTTTTGCTTCTCTAATGCCGCGTACAATGGGTGCATGAGCCGTGCCGCGTTTGGGAGGAAACGGTTATAAAAACTGACCATCCCCAAAAATTCCTGCAGCGCTTTAACCGTCTGCGGTTGGGGGAAATCCGTTATCGCGCGCACTTTATCCGGCAGCGGGACCGCGCCTTCTGGCGACACGCGGTGTCCCCAAAAATCGATTTTCGCTACCCCGAATTGGCACTTCGCTGGGTTAATGATCAGCCCGTGTTCTGTGAGCCTCTGAAAAACGGCTGTGAGGTGGCTTTCGTGCTCGGCTTCGGACGCGCTGGCTACCAAAATATCATCCAAATAAGCAAACACGAAAGGGAGGTTGCGCAGCACTGCATCCATCATGCGTTGGAACGTCTGCGCGGCGCCCTTGAGGCCGAAAGGTATGCGCAAAAACTCGAAAAGCCCGAAAGGGGTTATAACTGCCGTTTTGGGTATGTCCTGTGCACGGACTGGAACTTGGTGATAACCACGCACCAAATCTATTTTGGAAAAGATGCGCGCCCCCGCTAAATGCGCCGAAAAATCCTGGATGTGCGGAATCGGATAGCGGTCGTGGGCTGAAGCATTATTTAATCTGCGGAAATCACCGCAAGGGCGCCACGAGCCGTCAGCCTTGGGTACCATGTGCAGGGGTGATGACCAGGCGCTGTTCGAACGCCGGACTATGCCCAGCTTTTCCAAGTTGGCGAATTCCTCGCGCGCGATGGCCAGTTTAGCTGGGTCCAACCGCTGAGCTTTTGCAAAAACAGGGGGGCCCGAAGTACTTATGAAATGCTCGACCCCATGTTTGGCAACTGACGCTGAAAATGTAGGGACCGTGAGTGCTGGAAACTGGTTGAGTAATGCATGAAACTTACCACCCGCAGCTGTGACATTGGAATGTGCAGAAGGCAGGGCCACCCGAGCTGTGCAGGAGATAGAGTAGAAAGACAGTGCATTTACAATACGTCTATTAGTAAGGTCAACTAACAAACTGTTTGAGCACAAAAAGTCAGCACCTAACATGTTGTTGTTAACTGTAGCAACAACGAAAGTCCACTCGAAGGTGCACCCGTGGAGGGACAGGCGGAGCGTCTTCTCCCCATAGGTTTTGATCGTGGAGCCGTTCGCCGCTAACACCAGGGGGCCGCTGGCTGGCGCCAGGGTGTCCACGTAGGTAGGCTTGACAAAACTCAGCTGGGAGCCCGTGTCCACCAGGAATTCTTTCCCAGAATTCACGTCCGTCACGAAAAGCAGCCTGTTCTTTGTGCCGAGAGTCGCAGCTGCTACCGGCTCCCGGACTTGGTGTTTCCCTGGCGCTGGTACCGGCACGGTGGGACGCATCTGTGGGCTTTCTCGGCGAAACGTCGATGGTAGAAGCAGAGGGCGTTGTCAGCTCCGCTTCTCCTGGTCTCTGCCGCTGCTGCCGTCAGTGGATCCGGTGTCGCAGCCTCTGGTCTCCCTCCTTCTCGCGAAGGGGCGGTCATCTCTGCTGCTGCCGTCGTGGCCGCGTGCCGTCTATGGGAGTCAACGAGGCGTTGCGCCACCTGTCCCAGCTCGTGGTAGTCACGGTTGACGAGTGGCTGCAAGCTGGCCAGGGCGACTCTCACTGCTGGCGGGAGCGTTCTGAGGAAGAGGTGGGCGAAGATAAAACTGTCGTCATCTTCGCCTCTCAGGCTCATCATCTTTGCCATCAGATCGGCTGGCCTGTCTGCTTCTCCCTCTGTCAGCGCCAGGAGCTTCTCTGCTCGCTCTTCCCGCGAGGGAGTGAAGGCTCGGATGAGGGCAGCTTTCAGTGTGTCATACTTGTTGTCTTGGGGAGGGTGGTTGGTCAGGCTCTCCACCCGCTGCACTGTGAGGCTGTCCAGCTTCGCGACGACATGGTAGAACCTCGTAGCGTCCGCTGAGATTCCCCGAAGGTGGAATTGCGCCTCCACAGTGGTAAACCAGGAGCGCGGGTTATGTTGCCAGAAGTCGGGCAGCTGTAGTATGGTAGCTGCGTTAACCCGGCTGGCTCCTGAAGGGTCCGGTGCGGAAAGCTCGCCGCCACCGGCCATAGTTAGTCGTAGGTCACCAGTGTAGAAGATGCCTTACAAACGAGACTGAGTTTATTTCTCAGGAAAGCTTTATTGGAAGTCACATCTTCTATCATCAAAGTTCTCAACAGAAAAGAGACAGAACCAACTTTCCTCACAGCTTTTATATCCCAGAGATACTAAACCCCCACATCAAGTATCTCACACCTTCACCCCACAGAAGTTCAGTAAACACATGAACCCACAGTCACATATAGCCTCCGAGACTTGCTGGCGCCTCTGTTCCCTTCTCCACCTCGGGGGCTCCCGTTGGGACATTGTCTCTGACCTCCGTCTTCCCCAGCACCCATCTCCTAGCCGAGGTCCCTGCTGGGGCATTGTTCCTTTGGACGTTTGATCTGTAGGGTCTGCACCGTCATGCCTACTGGATGCCTGTGGGGGAGAATGCGTACCACACAAGCATGCCGTATATGTGCCTTAAATATGCACCATAATGTAAATATATAAACACAACCATTCACTCTCACAGTCATACCTAAGGACAATTTAGAATCCCCAGTTTGATGCCAATTAACCTAACTTGCATGTTTTTGGCATGTGGGAGGAAACCGGAGAAATCCTGGAGTAAACCCACGCAGACACAAGGAGAACATGCAAACTCCACACAGATCACTGTTGGTCGGGGGCTGGGATCGAACCCATGATCCCCCAGCCAAGGGTGAGTTGCTGTGCTGCCGCAGTGCTAACCCCTCCGCCACCGCGTCTCTCTGTGTTGGCCCTGCGATGGACTGGCGATCTGTCCAGGGTGTACCCTGCCTCTCGCCCAAAAGATGCTGGGATAGGCTCCAGCCCCCCCGCGACCCGAAAAGGATTAAGCGGAAGAAGATGGATGGATGGATGGATATATAAACACACACACAGTGCGGAGCATTGTAGCTAGATGGAATAAATATGTAAATATATAAACACACACAGTGCGGAGCATTGTAGCTAGACGGAATAAATATGTAAATATATAAACACACAGTGTGGAGCATTGTAGCTAGATGGAATAAATATGTAAATATATAAACACACACAGTGCGGAGCATTGTAGCTAGACGGAATAAATATGTAAATATATAAACACACAGTGTGGAGCATTGTAGCTAGATGGAATAAATATGTAAATATATAAACACACAGTGCGGAGCATTGTAGCTAGACGGAATAAATATGTAAATATATAAACACACACACAGTGCGGAGCATTGTAGCTAGATGGAATAAATATGTAAATATATAAACAGTGCGGAGCATTGTAGCTAGATGGAATAAATATGTAAATATATAAACACACACACAGTGCGGAGCATTGTAGCTAGATGGAATAAATATGTAAATATATAAACACACACACAGTGCGGAGCATTGTAGCTAGATGGAATAAATATGTAAATATATAAACACACTGTGTGGAGCATTGTCGCTAGATGGAATAAATATGTAAATATATAAACACACAGTGCGGAGCATTGTAGCTAGACGGAATAAATATGTAAATATATAAACACAGTGCGGAGCATTGTAGCTAGATGGAATAAATATGTAAATATATAAACAGTGCGGAGCATTGTAGCTATCCATCCATCCATCTTCTACCGCTTAATCCTTTTGGGTCGCGGGGGGGCTGGAGCCTATCCCAGCATCTTTGGGCGAGAGGCAGGGTACACCCTGGACAGATCGCCAGTCCATCGCAGGGCCAACACAGAGAGACAGACAACCATTCACTCTCGCATCCATACCTAAGGACAATTTAGAATCCCCAGTTTTGATGCCAATTAACCTAACTTGCATGTTTTTTTGGCATGTGGGAGGAAACCGGAGTGCCCGGAGTAAACCCACGCAGACACGGGGAGAACATGCAAACTCCACACAGAAGGGTCACCGATGATCTGGGGGTGGGATCGAACCCACGATGGTCAAGGGTGGAATCAATCCCATGACCTTCTTACTGTGCTGCCACTGTGCTAACCACTGCGCCACCGTGCTGCCCGCATTGTAGCTAGATGGAATAAATATCTAAATATATAAACAGTGCGGAGCATTGTAGCTAGATGGAATAAATATGTAAATATATAGATGGAATAAATATGTAAATATATAAACACACAGTGCGGAGCATTGTAGCTAGATGGAATAAATATGTAAATATATAAATACACAGCATGTGTGGTATATATTACTCATATATTCCATACCTACATTTGTTAGAGCATGTGGAAATGTTTGGGACAGAATATACAAAGGAACTTCACACCTCTGAAAGGGACAAAGGAATCTCACCGCCGTGTGAAGACCAACGATGTCACAGGACGCGGCAGCAACAGACTTGACACCTTCACCCCCTAAGGCGAGGAGAGGTTTTCCCATCACCTCCCAAGACGAAGGGAGGAGTTAACAGGACTAATGGGGGATTTAGATAACGGGGGATTTCAGCTTGTGTTTTGCATGTCTTTGATGTGTGCCTGTATTTAACCAGCGAGCTGGGCAGAATTCTTTCTCTTTGCCTTCTGCCAAGCTCTGCACCAGATGAGACAAGATAGAAGAGTTATTCATTAAAGACCCTGCTTTTGTGATACAAAACCGCCTCGTTATTTCCAGCTCTTCTACACTGGTGACCTTGACGCGAGTATGGACATGAGGCGTTCTTCAAGCGACTCATCCGTGGCGAATCTGACTTACGCCAGCGACAACGCAGACGAGGGAACAAGCAGACAGCTGTTCCCCCCGGCAGAGGGTACCGAGAGAGCTCAACCGAGCTCCAGCACCGCCGTGAGAGCCGAGGCAAGGCACTCTCACCCGGTGGGCACAACAGCGATGGTGTACACGAACGCCGTCGCTGTCCAGCTGCCAGACTTCTGGCGAGAAGACCCCACCTCTTGGTTTCTACAGGCTGAAGCCCAGTTCATACTGGCGGGCATCACAGCAGACGATACAAAATTCTACCATATCGTCTCCAAACTCGACTCCGCCACTTCGAGGTGTGTGCGGAGCTTGATCCAGCGACCACCGGCCCAGGACAAGTATGAGACGCTCAAGGCGACCATCGTGGCGAACTATGTCCCACCAGCGGAGGAAAGAGCCGAGAGGATCCTGGCGGTCTACGGCCACAGAGGGGGCAATCCGAAGGCCCTCATGGAGGATTTGCTGCAGCTTAAGGAGGAGGACAACGACAATTTCCTTTTCCAGTTTATTTTCCTCAGCACGCTTTCACCACACATGAGAGGGACACTCGCCAATATGAAGTGCAACACCCACCAAGACTTCCGCACACTGGCCAGCGAGGCTTATCGGCTCGTCAACGCCTGCAAGGAGCGGACACCTACAGCGGCATCCGCGGACCTCAAAACTGACGCCCCGAGCCATGGAGAGCCACAGCCCACGGTGACAGCGGCGCGGCCCAAGCGTAACAAACAGATCGACTTCTGTTATTATCACCACCACTTTGCCGAGAAAGCCCACAAATGTGTTCCCCCTTGCAAGTTCACAATGTCGGGAAAACGCCCAAGCCGAGGGTCGTTAACGGCAGCGGTTCTCGGCGAGAAAAACAAGCTGTTATACGTGACGGATGGACACACAGGCAAGCAGTTCTTCATCGACACGGGAGCTCAGCTGAGTTTCATCATGCCCTCCCACGCAGATCGAGCCATGGGCACCCGGGGCAATGGAGCAGTGGCAGCCAACGGTTCTGACATCGACACGTTCGGGGAAAAGGGCCTGCACCTCCTCATTCACGGCCGCAGCTACAGATGGACATTTGTTGTAGCGGCGGTGAGTTTTAACTTGTTAGGCGCTGATTTTCTATGTGCACATGGGTTATTAGTTGATCTAGCAAATAGGCGCCTGGTTAATGCACTATCTTTTGCTTCTATTCCATGCTCAGCTCGAGTCTCTCCACCACCTGTGCAGGCCAACGTCACCACGGCAGGAGGTAAGTTTGAGCAACTCCTCACCCAATTTCCAGCACTCACAACCCCCAAATTTTCAGCCACTGTAGCCAAACACGGGGTTAAACACTTCATTCCAACAACGGGACCTCCCGTTTTTGCCAAAGCTCGCCGCTTAGACGCGGCCAAGCTCAACATAGCAAGGGACGAATTTGCAGCTCTTGAAAAATTAGGCATTGTCCGACGTTCAAAGAGCCCTTGGGCTTCACCACTTCACATGGTTCCGAAATCCGACGGTTCTTGGAGACCGTGCGGAGATTACCGCAGATTAAACAACGCCACAGCGCATGACCGCTACCCCATCCCTCATATACAGGATTTTTCACTGCATTTAGCGGGCGCGCGCATTTTTTCAAAGATAGACTTAGTCCGCGGTTATCACCAAGTCCCAGTCCGAGCTGAAGACATTCCTAAAACAGCGGTTATAACCCCTTTCGGCCTTTTTGAATTCCTGCGAATGCCTTTTGGCCTCAAAGGCGCTGCTCAGACTTTTCAGCATATGATGGACGCAGTCTTACGCGACCTCCCCTTTATTTTCGTCTACCTCGACGATATGCTGGTAGCCAGCTCATCGGAGGAAGAGCACGAGCAGCATCTCTCTACCGTTTTTCAGAGGCTAGAGGAGCACGGATTAATAATTAATCCAGCCAAATGCAAATTCGGCGTATCGCAAATTGATTTTTTGGGACATAGAGTCTCCCCGAAAGGGGCGGTTCCGCTTCCAGACAAAATTCATGCGATAGAAGGTTTTCCACGGCCCCAAACGGTCAAATCGCTACAGGAATTTTTGGGGATGGTTAATTTTTACAACCGTTTCCTCCCTCATGCAGCTCAGCTCATGCAGCCCCCATATGACGCGCTCAAAAAAAAGAAAGCTTCCAACGCGGTCGAATGGACCCCGGAACGCGAACGCGCTTTTGCGGAAGTTAAAAACGCCCTAGCTAACGCCACAATGTTAGTCCACCCAGATCCCTCGGCCCACATTGCTCTAACCACAGATGCTTCAGACTTGGCCATAGGGGCAGTTGTAGAACAACTTGTCAAGGGGGTCTGGCAACCTTTAGCATTCTTTAGCAAATCGCTAAACCCGACGGAGCGCAAATACAGCACTTTTGACAGGGAGCTGCTGGCACTCCATTTGTCCATCCGCCACTTCCAGTTTTGGTTAGAAGGGCGGAGTTTCACGGCTTTTGTGGACCATAAACCGCTCACTTTTGCTATGGCTAAAATTTCAGAACCTTGGTCGGGCAGACAACAAAGACAGTTAGCTGCGATTTCAGAGTTCACCACAGACATTCAACATGTAGCGGGCAAACTTAACGTAGTAGCGGACTGTCTCTCTCGCGCTGTGGCACCGCCAGAGCACGAAGAGACAGATTACACTGCCTCAGCAGCTGAGCTTTTCTCTAACGCAAACACATATGCAGCACCTATCCATGAAGGGATAGATTATGCAGCCATGGTGGAAGAACAAAGCAGTGATGCGGACGTGTGCACGCTCCTGTCTGGACCAACAGGGTTAAGGCTGGAGAAAAAAGGGTTGCGCGACGGTGTGCCCCCCCTAATATGCGATGTTTCAACCGGCCGACCTCGCCCGTTAGTACCAGCTGCTTGGCGCCGCCGTATTTTCGACGCAATTCACTCCCTCGCGCACCCAGGTGTGCGCGCCTCAGTCAAAATGGTTGCCGAAAAGTTTGTGTGGCCAGGCCTGCGCAAAAACGTAAAAGAATGGGCAAAAACTTGCATTCCTTGTCACCGCGCCAAAGTACACAGACACACAAAAGCCCCTCTGGAGCCTTTTCCCATCCCTGCTAGAAGGTTCGACCACATTCATGTCGACCTCGTGGGGCCACTGCCTTCCTCCCAGGGTTTCACACACCTGCTAACAATGATAGACTGCACCACGCGCTGGCCAGAGGCAGTCCCTCTAGCGGCAACTACAGCGGAGGAAGTCGCTCGCGTTTTTCTAACAAATTGGGTGGCACGTTTCGGCGTCCCATCAGACATCACGTCAGATAGGGGGCCTCAATTTGTCTCAGAGCTCTGGTCAGCCATGTCCAACAGTTTAGGGGCAACAATTCACCGTACCACCGCTTATCACCCTCAGGCTAATGGGTTATGCGAGCGTTTTCACAGGTCCTTAAAGGCCGCCCTCAGAGCCTCATTAACGGACACAAATTGGGTAAACAAACTCCCCTGGGTTTTATTGGGGTTGCGTGCGGCACCTAAAGAGGATTTAGATGCTTCCCCTGCAGAATTAGTCTTTGCTCAGCCTATCAGACTACCAGGTGAATTTTTACCAGAAAACCCGGAACCAGGGCACCTCCCAGTCCCAAGGTTTTTAGGCAGTAACGGACCGGACTCTCTCCACGGTCCAGCTCATCACGCCTTTCCACGAGTTTTTGTTCCTCAAACTTTAAAAAACGCTGAGTTTGTTTTTGTTAAGCATGAAGCTCTAAAACCAACGTTACGCCCAGTATACGATGGCCCGTATAGAGTGCTGGAAAATGGTGACAAACACTTTGTGCTTGATTATGGGGATAGAAATGAAACGGTCAGCATTGACAGACTCAAACCTGCCTTCTTGTTGAGAGACGAACCTGCACAGCTGGCTCGAGCACCTCGGCGAGGTAGACCCCCCAAGGGAAAAGTCTCAGCCCCCAGGCAGGGAACAGATAATCTCTCTCCTTCCCACACTGCAGATTCCTCACAACAAGGTCCCAGCAGGACGCCTAAACCCACCTACAGCAGCTTTGGGAGAAGATTAAAACCCAGACAGCACAGGGACTGATCCCACCACTCTGCAAATTTTCGCTAATTGTGCTGCAACAGTTTAGGACTGACTTATGATTATACTATGCTGTTATGTTTTCACTGAACTCTCTTAGGAGCATGGCTGCTTGAAAGTTTCTTCTGTGGCAACAGCTGTAACACGTAGTATGTCTTAGTAATTACCCTAGACTGTGAACCTTTCTGTGTCCTTTCATAGTTGTTTGGGGGGCCTGTGGTATATATTACTCATATATTCCATACCTACATTTCTTAGAGCATGTGGAAATGTTTGGGACAGAATATGCAAAGGAACTTCACACCTCTGAAAGGGACAAAGGAATCTCACCGCCGTGTGAAGACCAACGACGTCACAGGACGTGGCAGCAACAGACTTGACACCTTCACCCCCTAAGGCGAGGAGAGGTTTTCCCATCACCTCCCAAGACGAAGGGAGGAGTTAACAGGACTAATGGGGGATTTAGATAACGGGGGATTTCAGCTTGTGTTTTGCATGTCTTTGATATGTGCCTGTATTTAACCAGCGAGCTGGGCAGAATTCTTTCTCTTTGCCTTCTGCCAAGCTCTGCACCAGATGAGACAAGATAGAAGAGTTATTTATTAAAGACCCTGCTTTTGTGATACAAAACCGCCTCGTTATTTCCAGCTCTTCTACACATGGAGCATTGTCGCTAGATGGAATAAATATATAAATATATAAACACACACAGTGCGGAGCATTGTAGCTAGATGGAATGAAACAGCATAACCATCTACTTAGTTATCCTACATGGTATGATTATGTACCCATACATATTGTCACCCTCCGTAGCTACCGGTATTTTCCTAGTTGTATACCGGAGGGGATCACTGTGTAAGTCTATTGCGTCTTTTGCATTCAGTACTATTAGGTTGTCACGTCTTTTTTCTATCTCTGCGAGCAGCCCTGTTTAGGTTATACAGTCTGACAGCCGTTGGTAGGAAGGACCTGCGAAACCTCTCGGTTGTGCACCTAGGATGATGTAGTCTGCTGCTAAATGAGCTCCTTAGTGCATTCAGTGTGTCCTGCATAGGGTGGAACTCGGACTCCAGCAGAGATGACAGTTTAGCCACCATCCTTCTCTCTCCCATCTCCTCCACTGAGTCAAGGCGCTAAAAAAAATGATAACTGACAATTTTTACAAGCCTGTCTGAGATGACAAAATGTGTAGTGGAACCTGCGATATAGAGTATTGCCTTTTTTCAATAAACTCAGATGCAGTTCTGACAGTCAGTCACCAGATGGCAGTCTTTATTAGATGTTTCATAACAGTCGCTCATGAAGCAGTTGCCTCAAAGTTGCTCATTTTCATGACGCTTCGGTTTTAACATCACTACTCCCAGGCCAAAATAAACCCCCCCCCCACCACTTTCAATTACCTTTTGTTCTTATTAAAGACAAAAATAGATGTTTTTACCTCTACACTTCTGAAGACTGCAGTGACAGTTGAAACATGTAAGGAAGGTAAAAACATCTATTTTGTCTTTAATAAGAACAAAAGGTAACCAATTTAAAGAAAACAAGATGAACCTACTTGAGCTAAAAACCCCTACTCTTTCTAGAAAGGAAAACTATCCTAGTGAAATAAAATACAAAAACTTACCTGCCTGGCTTGCCACAAAACAGAAGAAAAAGTGAATCAAAAGGAAAGGCAGAGAACCCCTACAGTGGCTCCTTTTACAGTAAACACTTCAAGGTGCATAGGCACTAAATAGACTGGCAAATACTGAAGCCTAATGTACTGGATTGATTATACGTATATATATTGTGGTCTATATTACTCATATATTCCATACCTACATATGTTAGGACATGTGAAATGCTTAGTGACTGCATATGTAAGGAACTTCACACCTCTGAAAGGACAAAGGAATCTCACCCGCCGTGTGAAGAACAAAGACGTCCCAGGGCGCGACGGCGGAGACCGGAGGAGTCACCCTCACCCCCCAAGATGAGGAGAGGAGTTCCCATTACCTCCCAAGACGAGGAGAGGAGATAACAGGACAATGGGGGGATTAAGATAACGAGGGATGTCAGCCTTTGTAACGCCTGTCTTTGATGTGTGCCTGTATTTAATCAGCGAGCTGGCAGAACTCTGTCTCTTTTTACCTTCTGCCACGCTCTGCACCTGATGAGACAAGTTAGGAGAGCTGTTCATTAAAACGCTGCTTTTAAACAAAATCGCCTCATTATTTCCAGCTCCTCGACACTGGTGACCTTGACGCGAGTATGGACCGGAGGCGTTCTTCTTCAAGCGACTCATCCGTGGCGACTCAGGCAGACGCCAGCAACTACGCAGACGAGGGAGCGGACGAACAACTGTTCCCCCCGGCAGAAGGAATTGAGAGAGCTCAACCGAGCTCCAGCACCGCCGTGAGAGCCGAAGCAAGGCACCCTCACCCGGCGGGCACAACAGTGATGGTGTGCGTGAACGCCGTCGCTGTCAAGCTGCCAGACTTCTGGCGAGAAGACCGCAGAAGAAGACCGCAGAGAAGGCTGCACTGCAGCCTTCGTCAGAAGAGTCAATTGGCGAGATAGCAGGAAGGAGTCAAGGACGTAGGGGGTTGAATGCAGTGTAATGCAAATGTCATGTTGTGTGTGGAGAAATGCCATGAAACTTGTGAGGAGAGATTTGGGGTGAAAAGAGAGTGCCTGCTGAAATGAGTCTGTTCTGTGCTTGAGAGATGTGAAGTGTGTAATAAACTGTGTGCCATGAGTCTGCCTCTTATTTCACACACTCCACACTGACTCAATTGACTCTTCTGACGAAGGCTGCAGTGCAGTTGAAACATGTAAAGAAGGTAAAGACATCTTTCTATTTTATTTTTTGCCTTTTATATGAACAAAAGATAATTAAAAGAAGACAAAATGAACCTATTTGACGTATGTTAATCAATACTTATTACACTTTAAAACATACAGTTTTATTTTTGCTTTCCTGCATTCTTGCTTAGTTTTAGATATTGCTCATTTTTTGTCGTTATTACAGAGTCATCAGTACTAAGTTTTGCTCCTATTTATGTGCAGGTACATCTCAAATTAAAATGTCATCGAAAAAATGATTTATTTCAGTCATTCAATTCAAAAAGTGAAACTCAGTTTCATTAATCATGACACACACAGTGATATATTTCAAGTGTTTTCTTTTAATTTTGATGATTATGGTTTACAGCTAATGAAAACCCCAAATTCAGTTTCTCAAAAAATTTGAATATTATGTAAGATCAATTTAAAGGAAAAATAGATTTTTAATAGAAATGTTGGCCTACTGAAAAATATGTCTGTGTACACACTCAATATTTGGTCAGGGCTCCTTTTGCATGAATTACTGCATCAAAGCGATGTGGCATGAAGGCGATCAGCCTGTGGCACTGCTGAGATGTTATGGAAACCCAGGTTGCTTTGATAGTGGCCTTCAGCTTGTCTACATTGTTGGCTCTGGTGTATTTCATCTTCCTCTTGACAATACGCCATAGATTCTCTGAGGTTTAGGTCAGGAGTGTTTTGCTCTCCAATCAAGCACACTGATACCATGCTGAATAAACCAAATATTGGTACTTTTGGCAGTGTGGACAGGTGCCAAGTCCTGCTGGAAAATGAAATGAGCATCTCCATAAAGTTTGTCAGCAGAAGGAAGCATGAACTACTCTAAAATTTCCTGGTAGATGGCTGCACAGACTTTGGACTTGATAAAACACAGTGGACCGACATCAGCAGGTGATGTGGCTCCCTAAATTAGGTGTCAAGTCCTGTCATTTGGAAATCACTGTCCCAGAGTCTAGAGGAAGACTGGAGAGGCACAAAATCCAAGATGCTTGAGGTCCAGTGTGAAGTTTCCACAGTTACTGATGATTTGAGGAGCCATGTCATATCATTCATTATATGTTATATCCATCCATCCATCTTCTACCACTTAATCCTTTTTGGGTCGTGGGGGGGGGGGGGGGCTATCCCAGCATCTTTGGGCGAGAGGCAGGGTACACGCTGGACAGATCACCAGTCCATCACAGGGCCAACACAGAGACAGACAACCATTCACTCTCACATTCATACATACGGACGATTTAGAATCCCCAGTTGATGCCAATTAACCTAACCTGCATGTCTTTGGCCTGTGGAGAGGAAACTGGAGTAAATTCACGCAGACATGGGGAGAACATGCAAACTCCACACAGAAGGGTCACCGGTGGTCAGAGGGTGGGATCGAACCCATGACGGTCAGGGGTGGAATCGATCCTGTGACCTTGCTGTGCTGCCACAGTGCTAACCACTGCTCCACCATGCTGCCTATATCATATCATTATCACTCTATTAAAGCAAGAAATCTGTGTCTGTCACGTTTATAGGACATCATATGACGGCTTATGATCTCTGCCTGATCATCATAGGACGTCCCATGAACTCAGGCATCATAGGACTCGCGGTGCCGTCATAAAGATATGTCTATATGACGGCACATAGACAAATGTGTCTTTATAGACAATGTCATATAGACATCACTCACGATGCCTAGACTAATGTGTCTTTATGATGTTATTGTTGCTCAAGATGAAGAAACTAAGCAAAAGCATCACTTTCAAAGCAATGTGGCCGGGTGGAGGGGCACTTGTAGATAACCCTGATGGAGGTCCAGTTTCAAAAACACCTGGGAGCCGCTGAACATCACAGTGAGCTCTTCCATCATAGGTCATCATAGGATGGCCTATGATGTGCCTATGATGTCCCTATGATGTTTGCATCAGAGGACAGCCTATGATGCTCCTATGATGTCACTACACCTCGATGTCTTTATGATGTCAAATAGACCATCAGGACTCACGATGCTGTCATCACTCTATCATCATCACTCTATAAAAGCAAGAAATCTGTCTGTCACGCTTCATAGGATGGCCTATGATCTCTGCCTGAACATCATAGGACGTCCTATGAACTCAGGCATCATAGGACACATAGACAAATGTGTATTTATGATGTCATACAGACCATGCGTCTTTGAACTCAGCCATTATAGTAGACAAATGTGCCTTTATGATGTCATATAGACGATGAACTCAGGCATCATAGGACGACTCGCGATGCCTATAGGACGGCACATAGACAAATGTGTCTTTATGATGTCATACACATCAAGGCTGCCTTCATGTCTTTATGATGTCATATACAGCGAGTCCATGCCGGAAAGCCTCTTTTTGCTCAGATCCATTTTCATGATCCTGTCCATGAACTGGAATTACGACGCACCTATCCCTCAACCAGTGGTATCAACGAAGAAGAAGACCCACCAGATGAAGAGCAACAGAATGACGACAACTGCTGCACATCAGAAAAGATGCCATGAAGATGAAACACCTGAGGTTCCAGCAGTACATCGAATCCGTCTGAGACAGGACACCCTTCACCAGCATAGGGTACAACAGACTTTAAAGCACGTTTCTAGGACATCATAGGACGGCCTATGATCTCTGCCTCATCCTCATCGCGCGTCCTATGAACTCAGGCATCACAGGACGACTCGCCATGCCTACATGACGGCAAATGTGTAACCTTGACAAATGCCAGTCTATACTACAAATGTGTAAAATGCCAAGCAAAGCACTGATTTTCTCTGGGTGCTCCGGTTTCTTGGTTTCTACGGGCATGCACAGGCCTTCCTGAACAGGGTCGAAAGCCACTTTTTCAGAATCGTGCTCATGAACTGGAATTACGACGCACCTATCCCTCAACCAGTGGTCTGAACGAAGAAGAAGACCCACCAGATGGAGAGCAATAGAATGAGGAGAACTGCTGCACATCAGAAAGGATGCCGTGAACATGAAACACCCCAGGTTCCACCAGTATGCTGCAGGCATGACTGTGAACAACACAGCCGTCTGAGACAGGAGGAGACACTTCAGTGGTCTGAATGAAGAAGACCCACCACATGATGTCTATATGACGGCACATAGACAGAGCACATGACTCCCTACAAGACATACATATTCGTCGGCCTCCGTCGGTCTATGATGACCATGGAAGAGAATCCTAAACGTCTACTCTGCTGGAACAGCACCGCCTGTGGCTGAACAGGCTGATGCGCGAATGGCAGTCCCTGTCACACAGGTCACACTTGTGGGTGGTCTCCGTGCTGCTGGGTCTGTGGCGGTTCTTCCTGCGGGTCCTTTTTTCATCTGCTGCAGCAGTCAGTCTCTCTTCACCCGCCTTGAGCTGTCTGGTCAGGGTGCCTCTCCATTTGGAGCGGTCCGTTGCAAGGTCCTCCCAGCGCTCTGTGTTGATCTCCAGGGCCTTCATGTCTCCCTTTGCAGACGTCTCTAAAGTGCAGCTGTGGGCGGCCAACGTCTCTCCTGCCAGTCGCCAGTTCTCCGTAGAGGACATCTTTGGGGATTCTGCCATCCTCCATACGGTGAACGTGGCCTAGCCAGCGGAGCCTGCGCTGCCTGAGTAGAGTGAACATGGAGGGAAGGCCGGCGCGGGACAGAACTTCCATGTTGGGCACTTTGTCCTGCCAGGATATGTCCAGGATGCGGCGAATGCAGCGCAAGTGGAAGGAGTTCAGTCTCTTTTCCTGCCGGGCGTATGTTGTCCACGTCCCACTCCCATAGAGCAGTGTGCTGATGACGCAGGCGTTGTACACTGCCATCTTCGTCTTATAGACGCAAGTAAGCAACATAACACAGAACAGTGACAGGCAGGAGAAGAAGTAACAAGCAGGGGCAAACAGCCCCAGATGGCAGGGCATATTTTGTGTGATTTTTATGCTATGCTGCATACAAAAGCCGTCACATGTGATTGCCACTTAGTGCTATGTTGCTATACCAACTGTCCTGTAACTGGCAAGAATTCCGTTCCAATGCATCCCCTCTATGGGCATGCATGGGTTTCTACGGACATGCACGGGTATGCACTAGTCGGCATAGTGCATACATTTGGGGATGGCAGTGGCTCAGGAGGTAGCGCAGGCTGTCTAATAACCGGATGGTTGGCGGTTCGAATCCCACCCTCCCCACATATCCTGCCATTGTGTCCCTGGGCAAGACACTTTACCTCAATTGCTCCTGGTGGGTCTGGACAGCTATGCTGCCATCAGTGTGTGAATGGGTGGATAGCAGGATTTGTAAAGTGCTTTGGTCATGTAGAGATGAGAATAAAAGCACTATATAAGTGAATACCATTTAGTCACTCTATTAAAGCAAGAAATCTCTTGTGTCTGTCACGTTTACAGGACATCTTAGGACGGCCTATGATCTCTGCCTGATCAACATAGGACGTCCTATGAACTCAGGCATCATAGGACTCGTGATGCCGTCAAAGATGTCTATATGACTGCAGACAAATGTGTCTTTATGATGTCATATAGACATCACTCATGATGCCTAGACTAATGTGTCTTTATGATGTCATATGGCTCAAAATTGGCAAGGTGAATAAGTCACAGGACCAGTCTACAGCGCGTTCATGTTTTCTGCACAACAGATTTCTGCAGCCATGGCCAATTCTACGTTGCCGCGAGCAGAGTTGCCAGATCAAGTAGTCTTCGTATTCTTGCTCAAGATGAAGAAACTAAGCAAAAGCATCGCTTTCTCAGCAATGTCATTTTTAAAGAGGTGCTGACACAGTAAAAAAATGTGTAACCTTGAAGAATGCCAGTCTACACTACAAATGTGTAAAATGTCAAGCAAAGCGCCGATTTTCTCCAGGTGCTCCAGTTTCTTGGTTTCTACGGGCATGCACGGGCCTTCCTGAACAGGGTTGAAAGCCACTTAGCGGAGGCCATTAGATGTGATTCCTTGGTAACAGGTATACAGTAGATGTGGGTCCCACAAAACATAAAATTTCCCTTTATTGTGATGATGTCCTCCTCTATTTAAGTAACCCAGAATCTTCTATTACAAGAGTTGTTGAAATAATTCTTTTGGTCATTTTTCAGGTTATAAGAATAACTACTCTAAATCTGAAGCCATGCCCCTTACCCCTAAGGTATCTTGGCCTCCACTGTGCTCTACCCCCTTCCGTTGGTCTCCATCAGGTTTTGTTTATTTGGGCATACACATTACTCCCTCTCTTTCTGGCTTATATAAAGCCAACTTTGTTCCTGTAATTCGTAGAATCAAGGAGGACTTGGCTTGCTGGACGGCCTTGCCTCTATCTCTCTTAGGAAGGGTCAACCTTGTCAAAATGGTTATACTTCCTCGGTTATTGTACCCCTTCCAGATGATCCCAGCTTTTAACAAGAAAATCACTTGCTATTCTTAATAGCTCTTTGACATCTTTTCTCTGGAGGAACAAGCGAGCCAGGTTAAAACTTAGCACATTACAGCGCTCACTGGATGAAGGAGGCCTGGCAGTGCCAGATTTTAGGCGCTATCAAATTGCTTCCCTCTCTATTTACATTTGGCACTGGTTTAAAAATGATCCCACATCCACCTGGCTTAATATAGAGGCGGCTTTGGTGGTCCCCATCCCTCTTA
This sequence comes from Pholidichthys leucotaenia, assembly GCA_020510985.1. Classification (NCBI taxonomy): domain Eukaryota; kingdom Metazoa; phylum Chordata; class Actinopteri; order Cichliformes; family Pholidichthyidae; genus Pholidichthys; species Pholidichthys leucotaenia. The sequence continues at coordinate 342,520,937 of CM035843.1, forward strand.
GTCACATATTATACGCATCTAAGAAATGGGTTTGTCTCAAATTAAAGGGGAATTTTATTTTACAGAATACTTTAAAAGTTTGGAGGATGGTGAAGAAGCTTGGAAATCAGGATGGCTCCTTTTCCCCCCCCTCACACCTATTTATTTAAACCCGGATTTTCCCCCTGGCCTGGCTGACCAAGCCTTCTCCTTGTGGTCTGATAGGGGAGTAAAAACTGTAGGTGACTTGATGACACAGGGCACTCTGCTGTCTTTTGGGCAGCTCAGACAGAAGTATAATCTCCCACAGAATAACTTTTTTAGGTATCTGCAAATTCGTAGTTTTATTTCTTCATCTATTAAGCTGCACCCTAATGGGTTCTTTCTTTCACCTATGGAGGAGGTGATTCAGAAACCAGACCCTATAAAACTAATCCCTAGGTTCTACAAGACCCTCTCAGTCCCTTCCAGTGATTGCACAGCTCATGTCAGATCTCTTTGGGAAGTGGACTTTGGAGAATCATTTTCACCTGATACATGGGATGAGGTGCGGTCAGGTAGTGCAAACTACCTTTTTACTAAAGCTAGAGAGTTACAATTCAAGATCATATACAGGCTTCATATTACTCCAGTGAAACGCAATAAGTTTAACCCTCTATTTTCAAAATTTTGTAATAAGTGTAAAATTTCTGAAGGTTCATATTTTCATTGTTTATTTAAATGTCCTATTAATGACTTCTGTGTAAAAATTTGTAAAGAAATTGATACTATATTCAAGATCACTCCTCTTAGTTGCATTCTAGGAGTAAATCCTACCCCACTGAATCTTCGCTCCTCCGCACTCAAACTGTTGCAGGTGCTTCTCTTTTGTGCAAGAAGATGCATTCTTCTTTTATGGACCTCGGACTTTGCTCCTACAGTTACACATTGGATTCGTGGTGTGATGGAACTTATCGCATTAGAAGCTATTAGCTTCTGGTTCAAAGACAAACCTTTTCGTTTTTTTGATATATGGGACCCCTTTTTGAGTTATATAGGAGGAGACGGCGCCCAGGCCCTCCGGAGTGGCCTCTATGGTCTTGCTTGGACTGAGAGGCCAAAGTGCATTACCAAATAGACCACCATTATTTCCGATTGTGTTTTCAGGATGCAATTCTTCTGCTTCTGACAAATTTGTATTGTATTGTGGTATTTATTATTATTATTTTTTTTTTTGTGAGTGTGGAGATGGGGTGGGAGTTTGGGGGCTGAAAAAGAGGGTTCTCTTTGTCATTTCTTGTTGTTTGCTTTTTCTGTATTGCTTGTGGCCCTCAAACGCTCAATAAACATATATAAAAGTAGAAAAGATGCCGTGAACATGAAACACCTCAGGTTCCAGCAGTACGTCGCAGCCATGACTGTGAACAACACAGCCGTCTGAGACAGGAGGAGACCCTTCAGCAACGGACATGCAGAAATACTTGCTTATACTTGGTTTCTATGGGCATGGACGGGTATGTACTAGTATCATTAATTTTATTTACCTGAATCATAACTAGGCATAGTATGTTATTATAAATGCATTTTATTATTGTATAATTATATTTGATATTATCCAACTTTTACTGCGTAGTTTGCAATATACACTGCACTTATTTTTTATATTGTTCTGAATCGACTTGTTTGCACATGCATGTCTGCTTTGCACAATGTATAGCATTTTTTATCATCGCCATTTCTTTACTACATGTTTGTACTTTGCTGCTTTGACAATTCAATTTCCCTCTGGGATTAATAAAGTCATCTAATCTAATGTCACCTGCTAGTGTTGGTCCACTGTGTTTTAACAAGTCCAAAGTCAGCACAGTGCTAGCCACTATTAGCCTTGTGGTATGTGGTTGGGCCTAGTAATCACCGATTCTGGCTTTTTTTTTTTTTTTTTTTGAGGGGAATTTTGACATGAAACTAAGACAAAGTTTTTTTGTAGAAAGGGCATAAGATGCCATTTTAGACAATGTAGATTTGTTTTGTTATAGGGATTTATGTCTAACATTTATTCAAGTACATGTATTTTCACAAAATTGTATTTTAATCAGTAGGTTTAGTGTAGAATAACTTACTTTTAAGTACACTTGGTTATACTCGAAATTACTTTTTATTTCACTAATTTGAACTCTGATTAGAAATAGGCTTATTTATAGACTACAGATTGATATTTTTCCCTTTAGAAAGATTTTAAGAGTAAAACCATTCAAAAACTGTAGCAAATTTCCACAAAAACCTTCAACTTTAAGCCAGAAATGTGTTTCAAAGATGTGAAACACTTTACTCTCAAAGATCAAGTTTTAAATGTACAAGAAATGAGTCACAAATCAAGAAAAAATTGAAGGGCAAAAGTTGCACATTTATGAATAAAGAGGTACAAATTTACTTGAACAAAAAGTGGAAAACGTATGCAAAACAGTAATTAAGTACTTTTCTTAAATCTTAATAATTCTTTAATAACTACCGTATTTTTGGGACTATAAGGCGCACCGGATTATAAGGCGCACTATCAATGAATGGTCTATTTGATGGTCTAATTTCATACATAACGCGCATTAAAGCGAGGTAGTCGGAGCCAGGAAAAAAAAAATTTTGCGTGCATGGAAAGAAAATCCTATCTATAGTCATTATAGACACAAATAGCGCGATTGTCTGCGAGTGTGAATGACCTGTTCCATGAGCAGGCGGAACGTTTTTAGTCCGTGGCTGTTTACATCGCCATATTGGCCAGAATATCGCTCAGTACTCCCTTGGTACTCGATACGGCTCGCTCTCCGGCAGAGAACGAGCCGTATTTACAGCCGTATTTACAGCTCCCGTTCACAGCTAAACGGGAGCAGTTTCGATGCCGAAATTTCACATACAAATCCTAATATACGTGTTCTCTACACCATCGGCTTTTGGGTATCGTCGGATCTGGGAATTTTTTTTTTTTTTTTTTTTTGCGTGCATGGAAAGAAAATCCTCTCTATAGTCATTATAGGCACATATTGCGCGATTGCGAGTCTGAATGACCTGTTCCATGAGCAGGCGGAACGTTTTTAGTCCGTGGCTGTTTACATCGCCATATTGGCCAGAATATCACTCAGTACTCGCTTGGTACTCGATACGACTCGCTCTCTGGCAGAGAGCGAGCCGTATTTACAGCCATAAATACGTATTTACAGCCGTATTTACAGCTCCCGTTCGCAGCTAAACGGGAGCAGTTTCGATGCCGAAATTTCACATACAAATCCTAATATACGTGTTCTATACACCATCGGCTTTTGGGTATCGACTACCTCGCGAGGTAGTCGGATCTGGGAATTATTTTTTTTTTTTTTGCGTGCATGGAAAGAAAATCCTATCTATAGTCATTAGAGACACATATAGCGCGATTGTCTGCGAGTGTGAATGACCTGTTCCATGAGCAAATGTACGTTTTTGGTCCGTGGCCGTTTACATCGCCAGGATACTCGCTCAGTAATCGATACGGCTCGCTCTCTGGCGGCAAGCCCCGAGAAGTAAACAATGCAAACAAATGCCGGGACGCGTGAATTTTTTCGTCCCGAAAATATCATTTTTGAATATTAATTACAGCTAAACAGGAGCAGTTTCGATCCATGATCCATTGGCAGGTAGTGGCGTAACTCGCTAGCAATTTAACTTTGAACGACCTGTTGACACCAATATAGCGGTTGGAGTTCTTTGGTTAATCCACTCGGAATGATGGCAAGCTCCGAATTAGTTTGCTTCACTTGGGTTTTGACAGTATCGGTGAGATGGGCGCGCATGGAGTGGCAGATCAATAGGGACAGAGATTTGTGGAAAAAGCCATCCGGCCATTATGTTGAAGCACATATTACTCCGCGAGGCTCCTGACTACCGTAATGCTCCGACAATCCATCAAGCGGTTCGGCTTCGTAACTTACCAAAGTCGTACTAAAACATTTTTGACAGATTTTTGAGCGCCGTGTACCACATAAAATCAATTCGAGGTCAGTAAGCACAACCAGAATTAATACATAAGGCGCACCGGATTATAAAGCACACTGTTGATTTTTGAGAAAATTAAAGGATTTTAAGTGCGCCTTATAGTCCAAAAAATACGGTAGTCTTGTTTGAGTAACATATATAGTCACATTTTTCTGGCTTGTCTACTCACCTTTGCTCTAATGCTTGTGCTCAAAAGTTTAAGCTGCTTTTAATTGCTAAAATAATTGAAATGCAAAAAGTATTATTTGACCGATTTATTTGTAGCAATTGGTTAATTAACTGTTACCAAATGTCTCTAAACTGTGTAAATCAGAGAGCTTGTATGGAATGGTGCCAGTTACCCAATAAGAATTTATAAACTAGTAACTCATTTCAGCTAAATTTAGATAACACACTGCTTTACAGCAATATCAAAGTCTCTTTGTTCATCACTGCAGAAAAAGAAACATTTATGTAAAAACACTAATAGAAATATTGAAATGTTTCTGATGCACAGATGATCACAGTGTGTAAAATTCAAAGATGAGGGAGACCAAAGATAAAAAGTGGAAGGGATAGGGGATTTTATAAATGTCTAGAACAGCAGCGTCATTGCGAATCAGAAGACGAATCTTTAACATCTGTGCTTTCCGTTGCCTCGCTGACTTCACTCAGCTCTTTGCTCTCTCCTCCGCTGTCTCTCTCACTTTCTCTCTCCTGGTCGCCAGACCCAGATGGGCTCTGGCCAGATGGTGCCTCTTGACCAGACGCACGTACTCCAGGTTTCCTCAGCTGTAGGATGAACCAAAAAAAAAGGAAAGAACAATCAGAATCTGCACATTTGATTGTAGTCAGAGGTGACATATCAGGCAAATGTAGTCACTGTAAATAAAGTTACCTCATCAGCCATGTGGGCCAAATCTCTCTTCATAGCATAGGCATCCTCCCCATCTGCATAGTATTTAGGCTCCACTTCACTAATCCTGTTAAGAATAACAAGGTCATGCATCAGTTAAAGTGTGTACAACCACATCAGACATACTTAACATATTGAAGAACACTGTTCAGATAAACTCCCATTAAATTCATGTGTCACAACAGACCTTTCAAGTTATATTTAAACACAGTGAGACTTCAAACTTTAACACCCAACTTAAGGTGGAAATAACATTTTTAAAATGACACCAAGTAAATTTCTGTTTAACTTCCATTCTTCCACTTTCAGAGGAACAAGCAAGCAGGCTGTTTAACAAGAACTTCAATATCACCTTCAGGGTCACCAACAGTGTGGTAGAGGACTAGCAGCACACCAGGCCAGAAGAGACCATAGTGGACTTACAGGCATTCAGGTCAGCTTTTTCCTGGTTGTTTGGAGAAGTGCTGAAGAACAGCATTTGCTTTTCACAGCTGCCCAGCAACAGTAACTAACATATGGACAATGCTGCTCCAAGAACGAGCTGCATAATGTTAAGTTCTTTCCTTCTTTTCAATGGTACAACTGCCACAGTGGTCCCTGCTTCCTGCATTTCACCAAATGGACTGTCGTAGTCAACTCACAACTGGAATCCTCTTCTTGTTTTGTCTATGGTGCTTTGAAAAAGTACTTCCCCCCCTTCCTGATTTCTTATATTTTTGCCTATTTGTCACACCTAAATGTTTCAGATCATCAAACAAATTTTAATGATAGACAAAGATAACCCAAGTAAATACAAAATACAGTTTTCAAATGATTGTTTCATTTATTAAGGGGAAAAAAGCTATCAAAACCTACCTGGACCTATGTGAAAAAATAATTGCCCCTAAGTGCCCCCTAAACCAAATAACTCAATGTTTCTCAAAGTGCGGCCCCCGTGCCAATGGCAGCCCGCGAAAACATTTCTGCCGGCCCGCGGCCAATCTGTTAACGTCGTTAACTTGCGATCACTTCATTGCAGCAGCTAGTCCAATTGTATTATGGGAGATGGAACGTTCAGCGCACAGTGCAGAAGTGTTGGTTGGCAACGGTTTCGGAGCACCATTTTGAGTCAGAAGAAGAATAAGAAATAAATAGTAGTGCTTGTGGAAGTCGAAGTGTGGAAATAAAGATGGATCAGCGAGAGAAAGAGGCAGAGATGGAGACCGCTCACTCGAGGAAACCGAGAACTGTCAGCGAGGAAAAAAGGCAGTTTCAGGGAAAATGGACTTTGGACTACTTCGTTGAACCTCACGGGTCAGATAAAGTTGTATGCCTCATCTGCAGACAGGTAATCGCAGTGCGAAAAGACTTTAACATCAGGCGCCATTACGAAACAAAACACAAAAATTATGAAAAATTCAGTGGCAAGGATCGCACCACAAAGATGGAACAACTTAAAAGGGGCTACATAGCACAACAGTCAGTCTTCACGCAATTTTCAAAAACCAGCGAAGCAGTAACAGAGGCTAGCTATGTGGTAGCTCATGAAATAGCTAAACGGGGCAAGCCGTTTAGTGACGGAGAATTTGTTCGAGACTGTATGCTAAAAGTGGCAGAGCGTGTATGCCCAGACCAAAAAACAAAGTTCCGTGATGTAAGTTTGTCGAATGACACAGTCACAAGACGAATCGAAGATCTGGCAAATGATTTGAAGGACCAACTGGCAATACGTGTGGAGGGGCTAGAAAAGGGAGCGTTTTCCATCGCACTGGATGAAAGCACGGATATTTCCAACACTGCCCAACTGTTGATTTTCATCCGAACTGTCACTGAGAATTTTGACGTCGGCGAGGAGCTACTGAGTATGGAGAGTATGAAAGACACAACGAAGGGAGTGGATATTTGCGAAGCAGTGTATCGCAGTCTGGACACACACAATGTTAACCTGGCATCCTTGGTCGGTGTCACGACAGACGGAGCACCAGCAATGATTGGGAGTAGGACAGGTGCAGTGTCGCTGCTGGCTGAGAAAGTGGTGAACAGCGGTGGTAAGAAACCAGTCAGCTACCACTGCATAATTCACCAAGAAGCCCTCGCTGCTCAGACGCTAGAAATGAAACACGTCATGGCCGTAGTTGTGAAGACAGTTAATTACCTGAAGTCCAGAGGTCTGAACCATCGCCAATTTAAAACCTTTTTGGCGCAGTCAGAGGCAGATTTTGGAGACGTCATTTACTTCACTGCCGTCCGGTGGCTGAGCAGAGGTGCCACACTGAAACGTTTTTTTAACCTGAGAAAAGAAATTTGCGAGTTCATGCAGGCAAAAGGACAAGACGTGACTGAGTTAACGGACAGCAAATGGCTCTGTGACCTAGCCTTCCTCGCCGACCTGAATAATTGTCTGAGCGATCTCAATCTGAAGCTGCAAGGCCATGGAAAACTCATTTCCACACTTTTTGACAACGTGAAAGCTTTCCAGCGAAAACTCCAACTGCTCCAGGGACAGCTCAGAGAAGGAGATCTCGCTCATTTCCCTGCCTGCAGGGCGCTGGTAGATGACCCAGACACGGACGGGAGTGAAGTTTTGCGTCACCTGCGTTCAGAGAAGAACCATGGCCTCATCGAAAAGCTTCGAGACGAGTTCGACCACCGATTCTCTGACTTCAGGGACCACGAGGGTGATTTCAACCTTTTCCAAAATCCCTTCTCATGTGTGCCCGAGGCAGTGCCTGCAGACATGCAGTTTGAGCTCATCGACCTACAGGAAAGCTCCGAGGCCAGAGCTGCATATCGTGACAAGAGTCTGATCGAGTTCTACAAAGGACTTTCCCCATCCACATTCCCTGCTCTTCGTCAACATGCTGTCAGAATGGCGTCTTTATTCGGAAGCACCTACATCTGTGAAAAGACCTTCTCCACCATGGCCATCAACAAATCTAAGCTGAGATCCAGGATGACAGATGCCCACCTACATGCAGTCCTTCGCATCGCGACGACGGAGATGGAGCCAGACTTCAGAGGACTCGTGGCCAACCGAAAACAGCACCACAAATCACACTGCAGTTAAAAGGTATGTTGACCAAGTAACACATACTGTGTGTGACTTAATGACAAGCAATGGTAAATATGAATGATAACTATTCGCTAAGCTTATCTTTTCTCCTCTCTCCACCCCACCCCCTCTTTTTCTCTGTCAGGATTTCAAGGGAAATGGTCCTGAGGAAATTTGTCTTGGACATTCATTCACAAAAGCTGCCACATAACACACACACACACTCATACTGTACTTGACAAACTAAAATTGTATTTTCATCAGTCCCAATTTCTTACTGTTAATATGACTTTACCCAAACTAATTAAATCTGATAATTAAAAGGATTACAAATGGAATTGAATTTTCAGTCTTTTTTTTTTTTTTGCCTCCATCCCTTTGGTGGCCCTCGGTTCAACTTTGGATTCCCAAATTGGCCCTCACCCATCAAAACTTTGAGAACCCCTGAAATAACTGGTTGTGCCACCCTTGGTGCCAACAACTGGCAATTAGTCTTTTACATCGCTGTTGAGGAATTCTGACCCACTCTTCTGTGCAGAATTGTTTAAATTCAGTCACATTAGAGGGCTTCATGAACTGATGGTCAAACATTCTCCTTCAGGATTTTCTGGTAGAGAGCAGAATTCATGGTTCTGTCAATCAGGGCAAGTTGTCCAGGTCCTGAAGCAGCAAAGCAGCTCCAGATCATGACACTACCACCCCCATGTTTGACTGCTGATACGATGTTCTTTTTATGAAATTCTGTGTTACTTTTATGCCAGATAAAACAGGACACACATCTTCCAAAAGGAAAAAAAGCTTTTGTCTTGTCAGTCCCCAGAATATTTTCTCAAAAGTCTTGAGGATCATCTACATGTTTTCTGGCAAATGTGAGACGAGTATTTGTGTTCTTTTTGTCCAGCAGCAGTTTTTGTCTTGGAACTCTCCCATGGATGTCATTTTTGCCCAGTCTCTTTCTTATTGTTCCATCGTGGACCACTGCCCAAACTAAGGCAAGTGAGGCCTGCAGTTCTTTAGATGTTGTTCTGGGTTTTTATTTCTCATCTATTCTTGAATTTCTTTAGCTCACAGTGGGATGTGTTGCTTTTTGAGATCTTTTAGCCTACTTCAGGTTGTCAGACAGGTTCTATTTTAGTGATTTCTTGATTCGACAAGTCTGGCAGTAATCAGGCTTGGGTGTAGCTACTGAAACTGAACTCAGCTTTCCAAAAAATGTGGTTAATCACAGCTAATTCATGATGTAACAAGAAGGGCAATTACTTTTTCACATAGGGCCAGGTAGGTCTGGATAGTTTTTTTCTTTAATAAATGAAATCATCATTTGAAAACTGCATTATGTATTTATTTAGGCCATCTTTGTCTGATATTAAAATTTGTTTGATGACCTGAAACACTGAAGTGTGACAAATATGCAAAAATATAAGCAATCAGGAAGGGAGCAAAGACTTTTTCCCAGCACTGTATATGAGTGCTGACATAATTGTATCACTCTAAATCAATATGTATAGCTAGATATCTCCTTTAATAGGACTGTGCCCCCCCAAAAAAAATATTCAAAGCAGTTATATAACAATAACAGTAAAACAATGCAGAGACAGACTTACTGGAACTTGAGTGTGTTTGAGTACAGATGCAGGGCTGCTCGGTTACTGTCGTGGGTAGAAAAGGGACATTTTGTAAACAGGGAATCATGAGTTAATTTATCAACACAAGATTTAAAAAAAAATAAAGTCTGACACAGGCCAACATGGTGCAGTACCTTTTTCGAACATGAAGTGAGACATATTTAGCATTGAAGTTTTCTATCATGGCCCGACTGGCCTGGTCCATCAGCTTCTGTGCCAGTCCGAGACGTCGGTGGGACCGCTTCACTGCCTGAGACACACAAAAAAAATTCAATTTTTCTGCAGAGAAATGAGACAAGAAACTCGTTACTAAACTTGTAAGGAGACATGCATATCCAACAAGAATTAAATAAACGTTGGTTAACTTTGGTAAATTTAATGAAGCCTTTTTAAACAATCTACAATTATTTCTTAATTACAAGCCATCAAACTATAAGGAGTGGGGGTGATGTGAATTTTTAATCCCTTAAAACAGGGGTCTGCAACCCACATATCTGGACCAATATGTGAGTTTTACCCACAAAACTAAGCCTCACAAATTTAAAAGAAAAACTTTATACATTTACATCATGAACACTGCAAAATTTTCATAGGTGAAGAGCATAGCTAAGAAGACAAAATTATTTCTTATATGCTTAAAATATCACACAAAAATTTAGATTGTAACGGGGTTAAATTTGAATTCTGGTAAGAATTACTGTAGTTCATTTTTATGCATAATAATATACCCAGTATGGTGGTGGTTTTTCAGCTCACCAGGGATGTGATGTGTCCATGGGGTACATCGTCTGGGTCCTCCTCCCTAAATTAAGTTTGTAGTCGTTATGAGAATTTATCTCTCACTTCTGTATAAATATAGTCAGGTTAAAAAAAAAAAAGAATAAAGTAAGATCCACTCACATCTTTGCTAGCACGTATCCCACAATTTTTCCATTTTCATCTTCTGCAATGTATGACAGCTGAAACCACAAAAGCAGAGTTGCCGAGAAACAAGAGCTGTACACTGCGAAGGCATTTAAACAAAACAGCGTCAATCACCTGGGGCCAGGACAGTCCGTGATAGAAATAGTATTTCATCTGATAGTTTTCTGGTAGACACAGCAGGTTACAATGCTGCATATTCATGAGGTCCTCCGGCTGAAAGACAAAGTAAATGCCACGAGGATGCACGCCACAACTATTAAACTACCAACTGGGAATGAATGGTCAGCTAAAGTGTAGTCACAAGCCAGCAACGTTAGCTTAGCTGCCGGCAACAAACAGCGTGGCGGACAGCGACGTTCAGGACACTCACCCGTGCGTTTCGTATGTTCATTTTGTTGCCTGCCTTGCTGTCAGAATTACCGGGATAAAAACAGCCACACCACGGCTATCAAACTATCCAAAGAAGTCACACTACAGCTAGCTAGCTAGCTAACAAGAGGCGCAGGTGAGGTAAAAGAGACGGAAGAAGCTCGTGACAAAAATGACAGCTACTTCCGCTCAGGGAAACTTCATAATAAAAGTCACGTTTTCCGTACAACAGCACATTGGTTTTACTTTGAAGAAAATGGTTTCTTTCTTTCTTTCTTTCGTTCTAGTGTAGGCTATTTGTCACGGTAAACATGTGCGACCAAGCTTGACTGTTTAGTAATTAGCCTATTCAAAAATTTAATCCCAGTACCAAACCTAACGTGTAGATGTAGAAAGCTGTCAAATACGGCTGACTATTCCAGTAATCTGATTGGCCGCAGCGCTTCAGGTAAATTTCTCGCATCCAATCAGCAGCCAGCATGCAAATCGGGCAGGTGTCACAGGGCGCGGACAAGAAAATGATATTTTTAGAATAACACTGGCGAGCCAGGCAGAGGCTTGAACATCTGACAGACATGCAGGCCTGAGAAAGTCTTCACGACGATTGCCAGGTACTTTCACGCTAAGGCGAGAACGTTCAATCACCGGATGGAGGCTCGTGTGGACTGCTGACCGACAGCGAGACTGGGTGGACGACAGTCACCTGCTGCTGTTTGGTCTGACGCGCACAAGCTCAGTGTGATGAGGAGAAGTGGGTTTGGAAAGAGCGACGCCGAGACAGAAATCACCTCCCCCACATGGAGACTGACCTGAGGCTGGAGTCCAGTTTGTGGATCGGGGATAAAAGGTACCGAGCCATCCTCACGGGGTGGCATTTCAAGTGGACGGAGGTGGACAAGAAGAATGGAGATAAGAAAACGGGTATGAAGCCATGCAACATGTCTAACACAACACTGATCTCTTCTAATGCGCTGTAGCGAGGATGCGCTGCATTTCAGTACTGATTTTACTTCACTGAGAAGAAAAGACATACATTATCAGAACGCAGAGCAACATATATCTGCCACAGTCGCCACTGCCCCCCCCCCCCCAATCATTAGAGCTGGAGGTGTGTTTTAAACATGTGTTTTTGGACCAGGAAGGGTGCGCTTTAAATATTATCCTAAGTGCACGCAGAAAACATGAAGAACAAGTTGAACAGCACCAACGTGACGCACTGCCTGCCGAGTTTACCGAAAAAAAACAAAAAACAAACTATGAATATCACACCTTTAGGTACAGGTGGCTTTAACATTTCAGCTGTTTCCTCAACACCCAAACAGTGTCTGATGAATAAAAAGAGATCCTCATGTGAAACGGAAACATAGATATATAATTTGTGATAGAAGAAAAAAAAAAGTGTTTTATTGTAATTTTAAGGTAGCCACAAAATTTACTTAAGTAAAATTATTGTTACTTTATAATAATTACCTAAGTGTAAGGCAGTCACCAAAATATTAGTATTTGAGTAAGCATGAGAAAGTGTTAACTAGAAAGATATTTTTTTTCAAATTGTGAAAAACTTTTTTCTAGCCTTCACTTCTAATAGAATCCACATCACACCATGTAAAGAAACAGTAGACAGCCATAAATCAAGTATATCACTTAAGAAATCATAACACAATTTTTAAAGTAATTAAAAAATATTAATATAATAATTATAAAATATAATATACCAGTCTGTAGGAAAGACTATTCCCATTTCCCACATAATTAAACTTAATCCAAAGTATATAGATTTTTTAAATTAAATCACCCATTATTGTCATTCAACCCACAGTTGAAACAAAACTGTGCTTTATCCTAGCTACAGTGTCAATCACACACACCCCATGTGTAGAATCAGAGGGTCGCTGCCATGCAAGGTGCCGCCACAGATTTCCCTCCTCCATTCCATTCCTGCTGAGCACCAAGCTGGATGGCAGGAAGCTCTGCTTTTATATGGTCTTCAGCATGACCCGGCCGGGATTTGAACCCCTGCCTCCCGGGTGTGGGGCGGATGCTCTACCAACTGAGCCACCACTCCGGTTTTATGAGAAGTTGCAAATCTTAAAAACTTTTTCTTTGTCATCTTTTTATTAAGTTTCTACTGTTGCTGTTCTGCTGCCTGGTGAAGCCATGGGGAAAAAAAGCCACTTCCCTCGGATGCAGTGAGGGGAAGAAAAACTAGACGCATGCTCAATTCATGTAAAAATGACCAGATGTAATGAGTAAAGGTCTGGTTTATTCTTCATGAATGTACTTAAGAGTGAAAATTTGCTGCAAAAACTGATCAGTAAAGTAAATGTGTCGGAGTAAATTGAACACGTGACTACCTATCTGTGCCAGTATCCCAGTGGTTTGTCTACTGTAGTGTAGTAAATAATCTTAGTGATGACTCTTCTCCTCTTTTGTATGTGCCAGTATTGCCAGGTAACAATAACAACACAATGTCTGATTTTTGTTCAGGTGTTCCAGTAAGTTAGGACAATGTGATACTCCACCAGGATAGACGATGCTAATTCCCTGAAATTGAAGATGCCAAAGAATAGAATCCAGCTTTCATTAAATTTGTTATTTACACCAGGGCTTTTCCTTGAGTCTTCTGTCATTGTGTTACCAGTAACGACTATGAGATCTTCTTGTGTTTCATATAAATGAGCCAGAGATGTTTTTCATTGTGGTTCATGTGGTTTCATGTAGTTTCATATTCTTTAGACTCATTTGGTAGTGGGAAATCCCTTGAAAAGTTTTGGCCCGTGATTAAGATCTGAAGTTGTTTTCAGGGTTATGCACTATTCGACTACTTGTGTGGGAAGAAATGTGTCCTCCGGAAGTTTCCGTCACAGGGTTCATTTGTGTGATCTAAAGTTTCAGTGCCTGTCGCGGAGGTCATTGGCGTAGAGGAAGGCCGAGTGGAAATCCTGCCCCAGAAGTCTGTCGAGGACACAGACAAAGATTTCACAGGTGGGTTCTCATAGGGGACTCTATGTGTAATAATGCCACTGTTACTGTTTAGGTAAATAATAACAGTGAAGGAAGCTTTTTATGTCTTGGGTCTCTTGAGTTTTGGATGAACATGTGAATAATACAGTGGTTTCAGTTACTTTATCTTCTATCCGTCTCCAGTTTTCTACGTCAAGCGTACCAGCAGTGGGGACTCGTATGGGCTGCTATGGGGACTAGGGCAGACCCAATTCAGCTGTCCCAGTCGGGTCCTCAGAGACCAGTGGACCAAACACCTAAGGACTGCCCTTAAAACTCACAGTAAGGACCATTGTTTGGACAAAACATATATATATATATATATATATATATATAGATGTACACAGGTACATCTAAAAAAAATTAGAATATCATGAAAAAGTTCAATACTTTTTGTCACTCATTTCAGAAAATGAAACCCATATATTGTATAGAATCATTACACAGAGAGTGATATATTTCAAGTGTTTATTTTAATTTTGATGATTATGGCTTACAGCCCCTGAAAACCCCAAATTCAGTTTCTCAAAAAATTAGAATATTACATAAAATTAATTTTAAAAAAATAGTTTTTTCACAGAAATGTTGGCCGACTGAAAAGTATGTCCCTGTACACACTCAGTACTTGGTCGGGGCTCCTTTTGGATTAATTACTGTATCAGTGTGGCGTGGCATGGAGGTGATCAGCCTGTGGTGCTGCTGAGGTGTTATGGAGGTCCAGGTTGCTTTGATAGTGACCTTCAGCTCGTCTGCATTGTTGGGTCTGGTGTCTCTCATCTTCCTCTTGATAATACTCCATAGATTCTCTATGGGGTTTAGGTCAGGAGAGTTTGCTGGCCAATCAAACACAATGATGCCGTGGTCATTAAACCAGGTTTTGATACTTTTGGTAGTATGTGTGTGTGTGTGGGGGGGGGGGGTACCAAGTCCTGCTGGAAAATGAAATCAGCTTCTCCATAAAGCTTGTCAGCAGAGGGAAGCATGAAGTGCTCTAAAATTTCCTGGTAGATGACTGCGCTGACTTTGGTCTTGATAAAACACAGTGGACAAACACCAGCAGATGACCTCTGTTCAGATAAAAATTAAATTTTGCATTTCAGTTTGGAAATCAAAAGTCCCAGAGTCTGGAGAAAGAGTGGAGAGGCACAGAATCTAAGTTGCTTGAGGCTTAGGGTGAAGTTTCCACAGTGAGTGATGATATGAGGAACCATGTCATCAGCTGGTGTTTGTCCACTGTGTTTTACCAAGACCAAAGTCACCACAGTCGTCTACCAGGAAATTTTCGAGCACTTCATGCTTCACTCTGCTGACAAGCTTTATGGAGAAGCTGATTTCATTTTCCAGCAAGACTTGGTACCCCCCCCCCCCCACACACACACACTGCCAAAAATATCAAAACCTTGTTTAATGACCATGGCATCACTGTGTTTGATTGGCCAGCAAACTCGCCTGACCTAAATCCCATAGAGAATCTATGGAGTATTGTCAAGAGGAAGATGAGAGACACCAGACCCAACAATGCAGACGAGCTGAAGGTCACTATCAAAGCAACCTGGACCTTCATAACACCTCAGCAGTGCCACAGGCCGATCACCTCCATGCCACGCCACACTGATACAGTAATTCATCCAAAAGGAGCCCTGACCAAGTATTGAGTGTGTACATGGACATACTTTTCAGTCGGCCAACATTTCTGTTAAAAAACTATTTTTTAAAATTAATTTTATGTAATATTCTAATTTTTGGAGAAACTGAATTTGGGGTTTTCATGGGCTGTAAGTCATAATCATCAAAATAAAAATAAAAAAAACCACTTGAAATATATCACTCTCTGTGTAATGGATCTACATAATATATGGGTTTCACTTTTTGAAATGAGTGAAAAAAATATTGAACTTTTTCATGATATTCTAAATTTTTTTAGATGTACCTGTATATATATGTATGTATGTATGTGTGTGTGTGTGTGTGTGTGTATATATATATATATATATATATGCAGCATATCTGTGTGTGTCTATCTATGTGTTTGTTTCACACGTATCTCTTGAACCGTTTGTCAGACTGACCTACGATTTTATATGTGCTTTGCTGAGGTTATGAGGGTGTGCATCCCTGAGTATGGAGTCACTCAGTCAAAATATGTAATTTTTATCAATAAAAGTTTAGCCACTGCTCTGTCACCACTTTGTCTCTTCATGCCCTGGCTTCAGGAAGTGTGGGCGGGGTTTTGGATTGACTCTGTGCTGATTGGATAATACGCGGCATCACGGCCATGCTGATTGGATAATACGAGGCATCACGACCATGATGATTGTATCATACGCGGCATCACGACCAGTCACCACAGTGTTCACTGAACAAAACAAGGAAGTGAAAAATGACAAATTTGACTAGTAAAAGATGATATTGAAGATTTAATGCTGAAATAAAATTACACCATAAAGTTGCCGTGATTGCATAGGTCTAAAGGATAATTCGGCATATGTGGAGAACACGAAGTGCACAAGCAGACTAGGCGGAGCGTCAGTGGGGGGACCTGGGTCTGACAAAGAACACTGGTGTACCTAACACAGAACATGCCGGAAGAAGCAGCGGCCCAACATGACCTGGCTCAAAGGCACACTAACTGATGGCAATTAAAAAAGTTATTTTCAAGAAAGTGAAGGCTCAGACACATCCCGACAGGTCCCGTTATATGAACAAGTACGTGTGTTTAGCTCTGTGTGTGTGTGTGTGTGTGTGTGTGTGTGTGTGCGCGCGCGCGCGTGTGTACGCGCTGCAGGCAGCAGCTGAGCAGAGATCTGTATGGGTTTTTCCTGTGAACCAATGATGCAAATATGTCATTATAGGGTTGCTCCAAGTTAGAAACCCATTCAGTAAGTTACACATAGGTTCAGAGAGTGTTACTCATATGTTAGAAATAATTTTTGGGTACGCTAGACATTAATTTTGACGTATTTTGACTTTTTAGTAACTATGAGTCACTTACAAGTAATGTGTGTAAACGGATGCATAACTTCCCTACAACCTTTGCTCCGCAAATGCGGGACATATCAACCATATGCTGGATATGTCAGAAAATTTTCAGCATGAATTTTCAGAGGAGCTTGGCAAACTACGCTGTATACCAGCATGCTTCACGGTGCTTCAGTCTTCTCCAGAGTGTGTGGCGGGTTGATTCAACCCCCCCACAACACACAGGACACTCAGCTCTCCTCTCTCATTCTGATTCTGCAACTGCTGCTGGACACACACATTTTGTGTCCCTCTGGAGAGCCGTGGGCTCGCTTCCGGTGCGCATGCACGGCGCCGGGAGCGGAGCTCGTGACGGCGGTATGATATAATAAAACCTGCTTAAAACCACAGCATAGCTGCTTATTTTTATCATCCGCCGCACTGGTGACCCCGAAGACGCACACGCTTTGTGCGACGCAGCCTTCTGGTTTGGACATCCACGCTGAATCAGCCGAGCGGTGCCAAAGATCGTCTATTCCCTCCCACCGCTCCAACGCATCTGCACGAGCCTGAGGGACAAAAGATCATCTATTTCCTCCCACCGTTCCAACGCACCATGGCCAAGCTGCAGCCACAGCCCAAACCTGGATTTTATCGGCGCCATCTGCGCCGATCTCCACCAAGATTCTGCACCCTGACTCGCCATTCCAGCGGCCCACCCAAGCACGGAACCCTCGCGCGCGCACCGGGGAGTTACGAGGACGGCGCACCACACACGGGGCAATAAAGGCTACAGAGACCGCCATCGTCCTCCGCCGCTGCACATGCCCGAGAAAAACGGCCGATCACCACCCTCGGAACCTTCAGGGCTGCTCGTTCACCTGAAGCAAGCACGCAGCTCGCCAATGGATTTTCTAATGGTCTCAGCCACGGCACAAAGGGATTTCAGCCGTCAGCTGTTCCCGGGGGGCTTTGGGATTGTTCCTGCACCTAAAGCCAACACGCCAGTCCCTCTGCTTTTGTTTCTTTTTTTTTTCTTTCTTACAGCCGCTCCTGCTTTTCTTCATGGCCACGAGAGGAGTCAGAGACAAATTTTTCTTCTTGTGATCTCCGCACGCGCAACGGGACAGCCCCTCGACGTCACGGAGCAGCAAGCAATTTTTGCGCGGCTCGGACGAATTCACCGCCCCTGCCGGCACTTACTACCCCTCCCCTCCCTCCCCCTCCGCCTGCAGCGAGCTTCTCCCACAGCTCGCTCCCATAGATGGATTATCGAGGTCTCGGCCCCCTGCCGTGCCCTCTGGGGGGGAGCGTGTGGCGGGTTGATTCAACCCCCCCACAACACACAGGACACTCAGCTCTCCTCTCTCATTCTGATTCTGCAACTGCTGCTGGACACACACATTTTGTGTCCCTCTGGAGAGCCGTGGGCTCGCTCCCGGCGCGCATGCACAGCGCCGGGAGCGGAGCTCGTGACGGCGGTATGATATAATAAAACCTGCTTAAAACCGCAGCATAGCCGCTTATTTTTATTATCCGCCGCAAGTGCTCTTAACTTAGACAAAACTTAGCCATAATTGATTCCATGTACGCCAGCATATTCTCTAAATTTTTCATACGTTTTGCAAACGCTGCCTAAATCATCTAGGTGTGACAGGGCCCAAACGCAGGACACAAAAATGCCCAAATAGCAAAATAAATCATTTTTAGTTAAATATTTACTGACAAATGGGCAGCACTGATGCAACGGTTGCAGTCAAACGGGTTCTTCTGCTGTGTATAATAATGTTGGGTGTTTGGTAGTTAATTCGGATGATTACAGTTTTAAAAATCCTTTTAATAACAAAATATTGCTAAAATATAAAATGATGCACTACAGTGGGTCTCAAATATTTGTAAACATGTCCTGTTACAGTACTGCATGAGTTTATTGACAATACACAGAAGAAATTCAACATTACACTGAACTCCATCGCTGGACAGTGACATAAACTAAAATAATTATAATGATGACTGACCAACTCCCATTCCCCAAAGTGCAAGATACACTATTATCTTGAATATAACTGATAAAAAAATGACACAAATAAGTGATCTGACAAACAAATAAATAAGGGATCTGAAATGAAACAGTCGCTAATATTGGATGTCCCATTCATTTTCAATATTTAGGTATTCTGTAATTAATATTCACACAGTCAAATAAATCTTAGTGCCATTTACTCCCTTTTATATTTGTCAAAGTCTAACATGTGATTGCCGACATATACTGTAGGCTACACCTCTTTGTATTCCACTTTCAAACACAGCCTACATTTGGGCCTGTAAAGCCTAATTGAGCTACCTGTTTCAGACAGGAATACTTGCATTCTACGGGCAATGCACTAATCTGTGTGTGTGTGCGCGTGTGCATACATACACACACACACAACTCACAAAAAGCTAGGGATATTCAGTTTTTGGTTGCAATTTTGGGATGCACCTAAAATGCACTACAACCTAAACAAAATTTGACCTTCTCTAATCTTTTGAATGCACATGTCCAACTGTTCAATGTCAGTTCTTTTTGCATAACTTGCTGTTCTCTAACAAGGTGCTCAGTGGCAAAATTCACATTAAGTGTTTGGTCCATGAAATGACCAAAAATTTTTCTGGTTCAATTAGAATTGGTATTTAAACAGTCCTCTTCATCATGCTGTTCACATTTTGACATTATGAAACCAAGACGACACCTAACAATAGATCAACAGTACCTCATCATTGCGAGACTTCAAACAGGATGTTCTCAGAGGGAAGTGGCCACTGAGCTTAGAGGGTCACAGAGTGTCATCAGCAGGTTGTAACAGAGATACAGAGACTGGAAGAGTCACAGAAAGGCATAGAAGTGGATGTCCTTTGGCCATATCCCACGCTGATGATCGCTTCATTGTGAACAGTGCTCTGCAAAACCGGATGATGAATACCACTCAACTCCAGGCACATTTAACAGAGGTAAGAGGCACCCAAGTGTCACGTCAGACCATTTGAAACTGTTTACATCAGCGTGGTC
The DNA here is from genome assembly GCA_020510985.1 of Pholidichthys leucotaenia. Classification (NCBI taxonomy): domain Eukaryota; kingdom Metazoa; phylum Chordata; class Actinopteri; order Cichliformes; family Pholidichthyidae; genus Pholidichthys; species Pholidichthys leucotaenia. The sequence goes on from CM035843.1 coordinate 342,540,769, forward strand.
TGTGTGCTAGACGATCTGCAAGGGTACCTGGCCACACCACCAGGCATAGGTGTCATTGTCTTGCATGGACCAGGGAGCATTTATGCTGGACAAGGGACCAGTGGGCCTCAGTGCTGTTCTCTGATGAAAGTTGATTCACGCTGAGCAGAAATGATGGCCACAAACGATGTTGGAGATGTCAAGGACAGCGCTATGCATCAGCCACTGTTGTCACCAGACAAGCCTTTGGTGGTGGTAGTGTTACAGTCTGGGCAGGTGTGTCTAATCAATACAGAACTGCCATACACCTTATGAATGGTACAGTGACAGGTCGATACTACCTGAATAACATCATTAATCCAGTCATTGTGCCCTGCATGAACAACACAGGCCTAATTTCATCTTCATGGACGACAATGCTCCAGCTCATTGAGATTGCATCATTAGGGAATGTCTGCTGGAGGCTGGGGTACCTCAGATGGAGTGACCTGCAATTTCTCCAGACCTGAATCCCACAGAAAACCTATGGGATCAGCTGAGTCGCCATGTAGAGACTCGTAACCCTGCACCCCACAACCTCAATGACCTGAGGGCTGCCTTTCAAAAAGAGTGGAATGCCATGCCTCAGCAGACAATAAGTCGACTTGTGAACAGCATGAGACATCGTTGTCAAGCTGTAATTGATGCTTAAGGGCACACAACAAGTTATTGAGACACTGACATTTTTTGTTGTGGTATACCCACCACTGATGTTGCTTTTGCTTCAATAAATTGTTTGAAATGAGGAAATCACCATTGCATGCTTCTACTTAAGTGTCCTACTTTCATGATATAGTATCACTGTAGTGTGAACTTTTTACATTTTCCATAAATTTCACCCGGAAGCCAAATATCCCTAACTTTTTATGAGTTGTATAGGTGTGTGTGTGTGTGTGTGTGTGTGTGTGTGTGTGTGTGTGTGTGTGTGTGTGTGTGTGTGTAATATACTGTATATATACAGTGGATATGAACATACCCCTTGTGGAGAGTGTGAAATGAAGAGGCTGAATTTATTTCTCAGTTCAGGTTTATTAATCATCTCACATCTCCAACCATCTCTCAAACAGAAAAGAGAGCGAACTACTCCAATCCCCCACTTTTATACCTGGGACATCAAAGTACAGAATCACATTGTCATCAAACCCCCCATCGACAATACCTCTCCCCCAGGCCTCTTCTTCCTCCACCTGACCCCAGGAGGTCAGGAAGTCCTTTCAGAGTCATTTCTAAAGGTACCTCCACCTCCTACTGTTATCCCCAGGAGGTCCAGACTTATTGTTCCTTCTAAGACGTGAGGTTACAAAATACATATGCAGTCTTAAGCATCTCAATCATTGTGCTATACATATGCAGTCTAAGCATCCAAAATATGTGTGCCACATAACCCCCCCCCCAAACGTCGAAGATGAAACAATACAACATAGTCCACATAACATGATAAAACCACGATATCAGTCCTAATGCTGTCTGGGCTTCAAACATCTTCCAAACTTGCTGTAAGCGGGCTTCGCAGCTCCTGCGGCGCCATCTTGCAGTGAATCTGCTATCTGGGGATGAGAACTGTTAGTTGATCCCTGTGGGGGCTCTGGTGCATGCTCCCTGGGGGGTCTGCCACGTCGAGGAGCCCTCGCCACTCGTACAGTCTAGTCGGCCATCACAAAAGCAGGTTTTAGTCTGTCTATACTAATTGTTTCCCTCCTGTCCCCCAAATCTAGCACAAAATGCTTATCACCTGTTTCCAGCACTCTATATGGGCCATTGTAAGGTGGACGCAGGGCTGGGTGCTGAGCCTCGTGCCTGACAAAAACAAACTCGGCATTTTTTAAAGATTTGGGCACAAAAACACACGCGGAAAAGTGTGATGAACGGGGCCTGGAAGCATGTCCACTCCCGTGTTGATCAGTGACCACTGAGCAGGGGGACGCCCTGGTGCCGGATTATCTGGCAGAAACTCTCCTGGCAGCCGGAGAGGCTACGCAAAAACCAACTCTGCTGGGGAGGCTTTTAAGTCCTCTTTAGGTGCAGAACGCAACCCTAATAAAACCCATGGTAGTCTGTTTACCCAATTTGCATCCGTAAGCAACGCTCTGAGGGCTGCCTTCAATGATCTATGGAAACGCTCGCATAAACCATTAGCCTGGGGGTGGTAAGCGGTAGTGCGGTGAATCGTCACACCTAAGCTGTGGGCCATCGCTGACCAAAGCTCAGACACGAATTGAGGTCCCCTGTCGGACGTAATATCCGACGGAACCCCGAAACGCGCTATCCAAGCCGTCAAAAACGCGCGGGCCACCTCTGCAGCTGTGGTTGATGCCAGTGGGACCACTTCTGGCCAACGCGTGGTTCGGTCCACCATTGTCAAAAGATGTGTGTACCCCTGCGACGACGGTAGGGGGCCTACGAGGTCGACATGCACATGATCAAACCTCTTGGCCGGGATGTGAAACGGCTCGAAGGGGGCTTTTGTGTGCCTGTGAATTTTGGCCTGCTGGCAAGCCATACAGGCTCTTGCCCACTCTTTAACGTGCTTGTGCAGGCTCGGCCAAACAAACTTTTCTGCTATCATTTTCACAGACGCGCGCACCCCTGGGTGCGCCAGGGAGTGAATCGAGTCAGAAACGCGGCGGCGCCATGCGGCCGGCACTACTGGACGCAGTCATCCAGTAGAGCAGGGGTGGGCAATCATGTGCCATGGAGGGCCATTCCACTGCAGTTTTTCTGTTCCACCCAGTCCCTTTATCAGGTGTTTCCAATGATTAGCAATCCTTGAAGCTGATCAGAGCAAACACCTGCAGAAGAGACTGAGTGGAACAGAAAACCTGCAGTGGAATGGCCCTCACTGCCCACCCCTGCAGTAGAGGCATCGCAGATTAGGGGGGGCATACCATTTTGCAGCCTCCTGTTCTGCAGCCTTAACCCTGTTGGTCCAGACTGGAGCGCGCACACATCCGCATCGCTACCCTGATCCGCTGCCATGGCTGCATAATCTATCCCCACGTGAACTGGGGCCGCGTGTGCTTCCACGCTGTTATTTTGCTCTGCGGCTGCAGTAGTATAATCTACCTCTGCGCGGACTGGTGTGGTTACTGCGCGAGAGAGGCAGTCTGCCACTACATTGAGTTTACCCGCTACGTGTTGAATATCAGTAGTAAATTCCGAAATTGCGGCCAGCTGCCTCTGCTGCCGGCCCGACCATGGTTCCGAAATTTTGGCCATCGCAAAAGTGAGCGGTTTGTGGTCAACAAACGCGGTGAAACGCCGACCTTCTAGCCAGAATTCTGGTAGCTTGACTGAGACCGCGCTTGCTCGACTGGTCTCTGGCGAGCCTGGTTCGGGGGAATTGTATCTGGTCATTGTACGTCTTAAGGTCACCAACGTGGAGAGCGTGAAATGAAGAGGCTGAATTTATTTCTCAATTCAGGTTTATTAATCATCTCACATCTCCAACCATCTCTCAAACAGAAAAGAGAACGAACTACTCCAATCCCCCACTTTTATACCTGGGACATCAAAGTACAGAATCACATTGTCATCAAACCTCCCATCGACAATACCTCTCCCCCAGGCCTCTTCTTCCTCCACCTGACCCCAGGAGGTCAGGAAGTCCTTTCAGAGTCATTTCTAAAGGTACCTCCACCTCCTACTGTTATCCCCAGGAGGTCCAGACTTATTGTTCCTTCTAAGACGTGAGGTTACAAAATACATATGCAGTCTTAAGCATCTCAATCACTGTGCTATACATATGCAGTCTAAGCATCCATAATATGTGTGCCACACCCCTGTTCAAATGCTAGGTTTTTGTGATGTAAAAAAAATGAGACCAAGATAAATTATTTCAATTTTTTTTCTACTATTAATGTGGCCTATAACCTGTACAACACAGTTGAAAAACAAACTGAAATCTTTTAAGGGGAAAAATAAAAAACTTACAATAACCTGGTTGCATAAATATGCACACCCTGTTATAATTGGGGATGTAGCTGTGTTCAGAATTAACCAATCAGATTCAAACTCATGTTAAATGGGAGTCAACACACACCTGCCACCATTTAAAGATAAGATAAGATAAAGTGCCTCTGATTAACTTGAAATAAAGTTGAGCTGTTCTACTAGGCTTTTCCTGACATTTTTGTAGTCACATCTTACAGCACAAGCCATGGTCCACAGAGAGCTTCCAAAGCGTCAGAGGGATCTCATTGTTCAAAGGTATCAGTCAGGAGAAGGGTACAAAAGAATTTCCAAGGCATTAAATATACCATGGAACACAGTGAAGACAGTCATCATCAAGTGGAGAAAATATGACACAACAGTGGCATTACCAAGAACTGGACATTTGTCCAAAATTGATGAAAAGACAAGAAGAAAACTGGTCAGGGAGGCTGCCAAGAGGCCAACAGCAACATTGAAGGAGCTGCAGGAAATTCTGCCAAGTATTGGCTGCTTAGTACATGTGACAACAATCTCCCGTCTTCTTCATATGTCTGGGCAATGGGGTAGGGTGGCAAGACGGAAACCTTATCTTACGAAGGAAAAACATCCAAGCCCGGATACATTTTGCAAAAACACATTTGAAATCTCCCAAATGCATGTGGGAAAGTAAACACAAAATGCAGTTTTTAATTGAAGGTGTTTCTTATTAAGGGTAAAAAAAAAATCCAAACCTACATGGCCCTGTGTGAAAAAGTGATTGCCCCCCTGTTAACACATAAATTAACTGTGGTTTATCACATCTTTGGAAAGCTGAGTTCAATTTTCTAGCCATTTCTAAAGCTTTGGGACTCCAGTGAACGACAGTGAGAGCCATTATCCACAAATGGCAAAAACATGGAACAGTGGTGAACCTTCCCAGGAGTGGACGGCTGACCAAAATTACCCTAATGTGGGCGACCCCCACAGCCTACGGACAAGCAGAGTGCACAGCTGGAGCAATTAGCAGAACAATGACTGATATCAATAGGCAGCCTCTCTTTGTCTGGCTCCTTCCTGCCAGTAATCTGCTTTGATATGTGTGACTCAAATGCAGGTGTTCATGCTTCCTGTTCTGTTCTGTGATGCTAATGTGCCTTTCATGTATTGTCTGTAACTGGGTATATAAGCTGACTGAAATTCACATGTTTCTATTCTCTCTCTGACTGCTCAACTGACCACACGATTGCCTGAGAGCCTGAGGGCTCGCTCTGGCACGCTTATACAGTGCTGGGGTGAGTTCTGTGATGGCGGTATGATTAATAAACTCCCTTTTAAACTCTCAGTTCGCCGTGCCTTATTATTCAATTCCGCCACATTGGTGACCCCGTGAAAGAACACGCCTGACGACGAACGAATGCAGCACCCGGCGGTGACTCTCCAACGACAAGCGAACGCAGCAGCCTGACGCAAATGATCTGCCCTCCCTTCTGCTACAGGGAGACCTCGACGCAGAACCAACACCAGGCGAACTCTCCGGAGCTCATCCACGACCGGGAAAGCTGCAGACAGCGTCATGGTGCGACCCTCGCCTGAGATCTGCACATCCACGCTGGGACCGGACGAGGGACACAGAATGCCTACTCCCTCTCACCGCCCCTCCGCATCTACACGAGCCCGAGGGACAAAGATCATCTCCTCCCTCTCACCGCTCCTACGCATCTACACGAGCCCGAGGGACGAAGATCGTCTCCTCCCTCTCACCGCTCCAACGCATCTACGCGAGCCCGAGGGACAAAAATCGTCTCCTCCCTCTCACCGCTCCAACGCATCTACGCGAGCCCGAGGGACAAAGATCGTCTACTCCCTCTCACCGCTCCAACGCACCATGACCCGACACAGCGAACGACGCAACAGCTTCAACAGGGATGATCATCGGCGCCGACAACGCTGATCTCCAGCAAGCTCCCTGACCCTGACTCGCCTCTACAGCGGTCCTGCCACGCACCAAACCCCGCACGTACACCGGGGGGTTATGAGGACAGCGCACCACGCACGGGACAATACCGGCTTCACACAGACCACCATCGTCCTTCGCCGCTGCATACAGAACCTTCAGGGCTGCTCACACACCTGAAGCACGCACGCAGCTCGCTCACAGGATTTTGTAATGGTCTTAGCCACGGCGCACAAGGGAATTCAGCCGTCAGCTGTCCCCGAGGGCTTTAGGGCTGCGCGCGCACCTAAAGTCAACACGCCAAGTCCCACACTGCTGCAGCTCCTTTTTTTCTTCATGGCCGCGAGAGGAGTCAGAGACTAATTTTTCTTCTTACAGCTGCTGTGGACCTCTGCACGTTCAACGGGACAGCCCCTCAACACCGTGGATCCACATGCAATTTTTGCGCGGCCCAGACAATTTCGCCGTCCCGGGCCGGCACTTGCTACCCCCACCCTCCTCCCTCCCCCTCCTCCGGCACAGAGTTTCCTCACAGCTCGATACCAAAGCCGGACGATCAAGGCCTGAGCCCCCTGCTGAGCCCTCTGGGGGGGAGTAGTGTGGGTGACCCCCACAGCCTACGGACAAGCAGAGCGCACAGCTGGAGCAATTAGCAGAACAATGACTGATATCAATAGGCAGCCTCTCTTTGTCTGGCTCCTTCCTGCCAGTAATCTGCTTTGATATGTGTGACTCAAATGCAGGTGTTCATGCTTCCTGTTCTGTTCTGTGATGCTAATGTGCCTTTCATGTATTGTCTGTAACTGGGTATATAAGCTGACTGAAATTCACATGTTTCTATTCTCTCTCTGACTGCTCAACTGACCACACGATTGCCTGAGAGCCTGAGGGCTCGCTCTGGCACGCTTATACAGTGCTGGGGTGAGTTCTGTGATGGCGGTATGATTAATAAACTCCCTTTTAAACTCTCAGTTCGCCGTGCCTTATTATTCAATTCCGCCACACTAAGAGCGCAGCAACAACTCATCCAAGAGGTCACAAACGACCCCACAACAACATCCAAAGAATTGCAGGCCTCACTTGCCTCAGTTAAGGTCAGTGTTCATGACTCCACCATAAGAAAGAGACTTGGCAAAAATGGCCTGCATGGCAGAGTTCCAAGACAAAAAACACTGCTGAGCAAAAAGAACATCAAGGCTCATTTCAGTTTTGCCAGAAAACATCTTGATGATCCCCAAGACTTTTGGGAAAATACTCTGTGGACTGACAAGAAAAAAGTTGAACTTTTTGGAAGGTGCATGTCCATTACATCCAGTGAAAAAATATCACGGCATTTCAGAAAAGGAACATCATACCAACAGTAAAATATGGTGGTGGTAATGTGATGGTCTGGGGCTGTTTTGCTGCTTCAGGACCTGGAAGACTTGCTGTTGTAAATGGAACCATGACTTCTGCTGTCTACCAAAAAATCCTGAAGGAGAATGTCCGGCCATCTGTTCGTGACCTCAAGCTGAAGTGCACTTGGGTTCTGCAGCAGGACGATGATCCAAAACACACCAGCAAGTCCACCTCTGAATGGCTTAAGAAAAACAAAATGAAGACTTTGGAGTGGCCTAGTCAAAGTCCTGACCTGAATCTGATTGAGATGCTGTGGCATGACCTTAAAAAGGCAGTTCATGCACGAAAACCCTCCAATGTGGCTGAATTACAACAATTCTACAAAGATGCGGGGGCCAAAATTCCTCCACAATGCTGTAAAAGACTCATTGCCAGTTATCGCAAACGCTTGATTGCAGTTGTTGCTGCTAAGGGTGGCCCAACCAGTTATTAGGTTTACGGGGTAATCACTTTTTCACACAGGGCCATGTAGGTTTGGATTTTTTTTCCCTTCATAACAGACACCTTCATTTAAAAACTGCATTTTGTGTTTACTTGTCTTATCTTTGTCTCATATTTCAATTTGTTTGATGATCTGAAACATTTAAGTGTGACAAACATACAAAAAAATGAGAAATCAGGAAGGGGGCAAACACTTTTTCCACACCACTGTATATATATTTAACTTTGTTGGGCCCATATTTTCAAAATTTTCTGAGAGTTTTAACCTTATATCAGAATCAGAATCAGAATCAGAATAAAGTTTATTGCCAAGCACATTTACAAGTAAACAAATAGGTAAACGTACGAGGAATTTGACTTGACATTGGGTATGCCTGATAGGCGAATCCCAATGACGCGGCGAGCCATGAAGGCGCCTGTCAACAGAGGGGAATAGAGGGCAAAGGTCAGGAACAAAACAATAGGTAGAGAGAAAAAAACATAGTTAATCAAAATTACGCTCATAAGTGAGCCGAATTATGATCACCAGAAAAAAAACCCTCAATGCACAATTAGCAGACAATGTATCACACTTAACATACAGCAGCAGTAGAGAGCAGTGACTGATTGTTTTCGTCAGTATAATGAGTCAGTCGTGTGTGTATGTTGGATGCAAGGTGGTAGTTATCAGTTGTTGGTGAAACAGCAGAGATCTCTCTCTCAGCAGATGTTATGACTAGTGTCTGAAAGTCAGAGGCAACATGTCCTTGACACGGCAGATGGGATTTCTCTGTGAGTCAGACATATGGCTGTCCTTGGGAGTTCAGATACTGTACGCCAATGTTTGTGAAGAGGAAAATCAACATTTATACTGTTATCATCATCAGGAGGACTGAGTGCTGAGGGCGCCGAAAACAGGTCGAATAGCACTGACTTCAGAGAAAAAACTTTCCATTCTCTTACGGATTCAGTGCTCCAAATCCATCGTTGCCAGGCTTTGAAATCATATCCTGGACAGCTCTTAGCGTGATTGTGATGTTTTCCATCTTCCTATACAGTTCTCCATTGGCCGCTGTCAGAGTCCTGCCCAGCTGGGCAAATTGATGAGAGAGCTTCGCCGGGTCAGCTTTTTGATAAGCTCTGTCCATCTTCTTTAATTTGCGATACACCAGGACAATCCCAAAGCCGATCAGTAGAAGTCCTGAGACCACTATATATGATATACCCATGGGTGATATGTGTACCCTAAAATATCAAATCTCTCACTTTACAAAAAAAAAAAAAAAAAAAAAAAATACTACAGGAACCAATTTTATAGGAACTTCCCCCATGGTGTGTGTTTCCACAACAGAAACCTCCCCAAATCAAGAAGTTTTCAGTAACTTGTAGTGGCCGAAATAAGGCCCTGGTCAGGTGTAAGGTACTGGAGAGTAGCCCCGAAAACTGCTGGGTGTAGTTTGCGATTCACCTGATGCTAATTGGATAAAACTTGGCATCCCTACTAGAGCGCTACAGAAACAAAACCCACGGAAATGAAAAGCACTAAATTTGATCAGAAAACTTAAAAATTTCTAACATAATGCTGTTGTGATTGTGGAGGATCTAAACAATTATTTGTCGTATGTGGAGGATGTGGGCATTACAGCAGAGTGGCGTGGCAGATAAGACCAACCGCTACTGCTGTTGTTCACTGGGGTTAGAACCCCCACAGCCAGCCAACAGGAGACAGAGCCCATGCTGGTGTTTGTCCTGGTGTTTTCGCACAGTTAATGCCGTATAATGCCTAAAAATGTCAAGGTTAAAACTGGCTGTGGCGTGGAACGGCCAGATCAATTATAGGCGTAGGGGTATCATGTACACAGCGGAGAGGCAACGCCGGCGGCTCGGGCTGTTTGTAGCTGGAGAGTGGACACATACGGTCGGCCAGCTATGGACAGAGTGCCCTGCTAATGCTGCTTGCACTGCTCCGGTCCTCTCCGCAATTATTGAACATTAGCCCATGTACTCCACTTAGCGTTAATTCCTAACATAATCATTTCTGTATGAAGACACATTTTAAATGTATTTCACTTTCCCTTGCTGTGTCATGGCCAAAACTGTCAAATGATTGCATCCCAAACAAATCCTTCAGAGACTGATGGTTCCTACCCCCATAATGGAGACACGACGGGGGAAATTTCCGAATACAGGGCTGGCCAGTATGAAGTTCCTGTCCCCTAAAATTGATTCCTGGTTCCTGCAGTGGAAATGGGGCTTTAGTAAGTAAAATAGACAGACCCTGACTGCCTCCTTAACTGTGATTTTCTCACTCAGAAAACCTTTACCCAATCAGATTAGGGGCTTATTAATATTGACGAGCAGGCTAAAAACTAACAGAGCTTTTCTGATAAGCTGTGAAACAACACAGAAATGGATTTTGGTCTTTAAAGCTACACACATATCCTCCTGATGAGGTCAAATCTTAGAATTACTCTCTGGAAAAATGCACAGTATGAGACCTTTAATGTTTCATTCTTTTCAACTCTTCCACCGGCTGCATGTTTGAGGTGTCAGGCCTGACCTGTAGTGTTCAAAAATGTTTCATTCAGGTCCCTTGCGTCCACATAGACTGTTGGCGTTCATCAACCCATTTGGAGGAAAGAAAAAAGGAAGAATGATCTACCACTCTGTGGTCGCTCCTCTGTTTGAACTCGCTGGGATCAGCTCCCAAGTTATAGGTAAATGTCTACAAAACTGAGCTACACTTCAAGGTCATTTTGTTTTATTGTTCAAAAAGTTTAATGCTTTTCAGGGGACAGGGATGGTTGACATACTTAATTACAGAAATGAATGCTAACAAAATGGATTTTCAGCTAGCGTAATCATAATATTTTGTTATGATTTATTCAGTGACTGAAAGGGCCAACCAAGCCAGAGACCACCTCCTGAAGAAAGACCTGACAGGCTTTGACGGGTAAGCACTCTCGGCACCACAGTGTAAATACTGTCAAAAGAGAGCATTGTAAGCGCTAAGCCCGCTGGGAGGTGCTTTCATAATAGAGACTCTTGTGTTTGTTTATGACAGTGTGGTGTGTGTGGGTGGGGATGGCATGTTCAGCGAAATCCTTCATGGTCTGATTGGGCGGACGCAGCAGGAGGCAGGCCTTTGTGAGAATGATCCTACCATCACTCTGCAGCCGTGCCCCCTTCACATTGGCATTATCCCTGCAGGTAACCAAGGACTCACAAATGGATGCAGCTACATTTAAAGCTGTGGAAACACATTTCCTGACGTGTTGTCCCTCGTGCAGGCTCAACAGATTGCGTGTGTTATGCCACCGTAGGAGTGATCGATCCCATCACTTCAGCTTTACACATAATAATCGGTGAGGAGGAGTTCCCATTAACATAAGATGCTGTAGCAGGAGTTTTGTCACATTTAATAATTCACAGTTCAAATTGTATATCTCATGGTATCTTGCAGGAGACTCTCAGTCTTTGGATGTATGTTCAGTTCATCATGCCTCTGCTCTGATGCGATACTCAGTGTCTCTGGTGGGTTATGGTTTCTATGGGGATGTACTGGCTGAGAGTGAAAAACACCGCTGGATGGGACCCCTGAGATATGACTATTCAGGTCTGGACCAGTGATTCATTTGTATCACAACAATTATACCTACCACTAGATCCTCGATTCAGAAGTTAAAGATCAAATCTGCAGAGATGAAAGGCTTTCATGCTGCCCATGCCGTTCACAGCTAATGTCACTAAACCACTGTGTATGTAAATATGATGCTGTGTGTGTTTTGCTGACCTAATTGCTCTCCTTTGTGCAGGCACAGTGGTGTACATGAGCAACAGAAGCTATGAAGGCAGAGTTGAGTATCTCCCAGCGGACCCACTGTTTTCCAGCCCAAGAGATAAAACACGCTGCCTCTCAGGGTAAAACACTGACAACGGACAAATGCATACAGAGGGACAAATTAAAGATAAAAATCAATAGAAATGTTGAAAGCTGCACTGTGCTTATTAGATGTTACTCTTTTTAGTGTTCCAGCACATGCACAGTCAAATACATTATATTGCCAAAAGTACTGGGACACCCCTCCAAATCAATGGGCACTGATGCACAAAAGTACATAAAGACATAGGTGAGCGTGTTTGGTATGAGGGAACTTGACTTGCCTGACCCTAACCCAATAGAACACCTTTAGGATGAATTAGAGCAGAGACTGCGAGCCAGGCCTCCTCATCCAGCATCAGTGTCCGACCTCACAAATGTGCTTCTTATCAAAAATTCCCATAAACACACTCGACCTTGTGGAAAGCCTTCCCAGAAGAGTTGAAGCTGTCATAGTCAAAAAGGGTGGCTTTCCAAAAGGTTTAGGAGTGTGTTTATGGGAATTTTTAACCAGAAGCGCATTTGTGCGGTCAGACACTGATGTTGGACGAGAAGGCCTGGCTTGTAGTCTCTGCTCTAATTCATCCCAAAGGTGTTCCGTCCGGTTGAGGTCAGGGCTCTGTGCAGACCAGTCAAGTTCCTCCACACCAAACTCGCTCATTCATGTCTTTATAAACCTTGCTTTGTGCACTGGTGCCCTTCTTTTGGAGTGGTGTCCCAACACTTTTGGCAATATAGTGTATTATAGCTGTGTTTTCACTCTGCACTTCTCTATTTTCATGTTAGTTCCCAAGCAACAAGTGTTTACAATGGGCATCTGTGTCTTTCCCTGCTATGCATTTCCTGCATTACCAAAGTTATTCTTGCCATGGATTGGGGATTACTGTGTGCTTCTGTTGTTCCTTTTTTTAAAAATCTATGACTAAGTCATACAAGGCTAAACAAATTTCATGCAAATTATACCACCACAAGAGTAATGACAAAACAATGGTTAGTACTGACAAACGTCAGATTTGAATGCAAGTTATCTAAGAATGAGAGAAATCTTAGATTTGGTGTTTAACATGCTACACATGGTCCAGAAGCAGCCTGACACAAGATCAAGATTAAGAATATAATTAGCATTTTTGCTGTATTTTGCCTCAGGGAGCTGCAGCCGATTTATGAGAGGGATTTCCCAAACTTTGATTTTCATCTGACTCACTGATGTAAAACTCACTGCTTTTAACAGCATTCTTCCTGAGAGGCTTTTCCACAACCTACCATGTGTGGGAAACTAAAATGACAACTATTTCAATAGGTTATAATCCAGTGGTTTTCACAGTGTGGCTCATGTGCGATAAAATATGGATAGAGAGCATTGTCTAACATGAGTTGGGAACACCTGGGCTAAAACCTAAAGCGTCAGAGAAGAGAAGACGGTTCGCATGAGTAGCATTGCTATAATTCAAGCAGCAGTGATGGTTCAAATTCCGTCAGAAATTGGCTACCTTATTGAGGACTTGAGTGATGTGTGCACCTTAAGGGGGGAAACCGTGGTAAGAGGAACTTGATCTATGAGGAAAGGTGAGCCTTGGTCTCTGTTTAGCATAAGATGTCTCAGTATTTCTGTGAGATGGCTGCCCTTGCTGTAAAAATTGGCTCATTATCCTCTTGTGAGTACGTGCTAAGGCCAAGGAACTTGATATTTCACATATTTTGAGGAGAGTGAAACTCTTTGTCGTGTGTGTGTGTGTGTGTGTGTATGTGTGATCAGGTGCAGCGTGTGCTCCAGAACCACAGAGAGACTTTTCCACTCTTCTAATTCAAGCTCCCTGTACAGCTCCCAGTCAGGCCAGTTCAGTGCTGCATCAGAAGGTAAAAACACTGGCACATGTAAAAGTAAAATGCTTCTTGCGTATATTTCAGTCCAAATGAACCCATATCAGTTTTAAACCATATCAAATAACAAATTGTAACATCATGTCAGGTTACACACTCAGTCAGCTGTGCAGGTTTTAAATTAAATTGGGCAAATCTACTGTAATAATTGACATAAAATTTTGAAAGAACCTCTTAGTTAAAGGAAAGAAAGGGCCAACTTTATTGCCATACAGCAGAGCATGTACAGTAGAATGAAATTTTGTTTCTCCTCTCTACGATGTTTATCACATCCTCGAGTTGGAGAAGCCGCTGCCATGCAAGGTGCTGCCATGAGCATTTCTTGTGAATTAACTTCTTGCCACTCAAATGTATCTCGTGACCCATCTTGTGCCCAACACAATAGTGCAGAAGATGTTACGTTATGGTTTTATAATTTCACTGGACTCTAGCTTTTAGCTTTGATTACAGTGCATATCTGCCACATCACCCTTTTCAATAAGATTATGCAATGTCATATTTATTGGCTATACATTCAGAGATGTGTTACTTTTTCACCAATATATTGTATTGCTGATGGGAGAGTTGATAAGCTGATGATATATAGCTCTGAAAAAAAAAAAAAAATAAGAGTCCACTGCAGAATCTTTCCTAAATTAGCATCTCTACATGTATGGCAACCATTTAATTTGAGTATCTCTTGAATTAGAGCAAGAGGACACCTCAGTCTACTGAAGGAGGTACTGACTAGGTGATCATCAAAGCATCATAAGATGCATGAAAGCTGTGAATAAAAATCAGTTATTCCCAAGTTAAAACTTAATTATTGTAGTGAGAATGCTCCAGTACTTGTTTTCTTTGCATTATTTGATCTAAAAGCAACATCTTTTTTGTTGTTTTGGCCAGTTTTCATTTTCTGTGAATACATGCTCTAAATGGCAATATTTTGACTTGGAATTTGGGTGAGTTGTTTTCAGTAGATTAGAAAATAAAACAAAATTGTTAATTTTACTCAAACAAATAAAGTGGTGTGAAAAAGTGTTTGCCCCCTTCCTGATTTCTCATTTTTTTTGTATGTGTGTCACATTTAAATGTTTCAGATCATCAAACAAATTTAAATATTAGACAAAGATAACACAAGTAAACACAACATGCAGTGTCTAAATGAAGCTGTTTATTATTAAGGGGAAAAATCCAAACCTACATGGCCCTGTGTGAAAAAGTGATTGCCCCCGTTAAAACATAAATTAACTGTGGTTTATCGCGTCTTTGGAAAGTTGAGTTCAATTTCTCGAGTCACACCCAGGCCTGATTACTGCCACACCTGTTCTCAATCAAGAAATCACTTAAATAGGACCTGCCTGACAAAGTGAAGTAGACCACAAGATCCATCCATCCATCCATCCATCCATCCATCCATCCATCTTCTACCGCTTTTCCAGAGGTCCGGGTCGCGGAGGCAGCAGTTCAAGCAGAGAAGCCCAGACTTCCCTCTCCCCAGCCACCTGCTCCAGCTCTTCAGAGGGGATACCAAGGCGTTCCCAGACCAGCTGGGAGACATAGTCTCTCCACCGAATCCTGGGTCTGCCCCGGGGTCTCCTCCCAGTGGGACGTGCCTGAAACACCTCAAGTGGGAGGCGTCCAGGAGGCATCCTAATCAGATGCCCATACCACCTCAACTGACTCCTTTCAATGTGGAGGAGCAGCGGTTCTACTCTGAGCCTCTCCCAGATGACTGAGCTCCTCACCCTATCTCTGAGGATGAGTCCAGCAATCCTACGGAGAAAGCTCATTTCAGCCGCTTGTATCCGCGATCTCGTTCTTTCGGTCATTACCCAAAGCTCATGACCATAGGTGAGAGTAGGAATGTAGATTGACTGGTAAATCGACAGCTTTGCCTTAGAACTAAGCTCCCTCTTCACCACAACAGACCGGTACAACGTCCGCATCACTGCAGATGCTGCTCCAATCCGTCTGTCGATCTCTCGCTCCATTTTCCCCTCACTCGTGAACAAGACCCCAAGATACTTAAACTCCTCCACTTGGGGCAGGAGCCTGTCCCCAACCCGGAGAGGACAATCCACCTTTTTCCGGCTGAGGACCATGGACTCGGACTTGGAGGTGCTGATTCTCATTCCAGCCGCTTCACACTCAGCGGCAAACCGTCCCAGCAAGAGCTGTAGGTCATTGCTGGATGAAGCCAACAGGACAACATCATCTGCAAACAACAGAGATGAGATCCTGTGGTCACCAAGCATGACACCCTCCATTCCCTGGCTGCGCCTAGAAATCCTGTCCATAAAAATTATGAACAGGATCGGTGGCAAAGGGCAGCCCTGGCGGAGTCCAACTCTCACTGGGAATGACTCCGACCGAGTGTTGGCAATACGAACCAAAATCTCACAACCACAAGATCCTCAAAAGCTAGAAATCATGCTGCAATCCAAAGAAATTCAGGAACAAATGAGAAACAAAATAATTGAGATCTATCAGTCTAGAAAAGGTTATAAAGACATTTCTAAAGCTTTGGGACTCCAGCAAACCACAGTGAGAGTCATTATCCACAAATGGCGAAAACATGGAACAGTGGTGAACCTTCCCAGGAGTGGCCGGCCGACCAAAATTACTCCAGCAACGACTCATCCAAGAGGTCACAAAAGACCCCACAAGAACATCCAAAGAACTGCAGACCTCACTTACCTCAGTTAAGGTCAGTGTTCATAACTCCACCATAAGAAAGCGACTGGGCAAAAATGGCCAGCATGGCACAGTTCCAAGACAGAAACCACTGCTGAGCAAAAAGAACATAAAGGCTCATCTCAGTTTTGCCAGAAAACATCTTGATGATCCCCAAGACTTTTGGGAAAATACTCTGTGGACTGACGAGACAAAAGTTGAACTTTTTGGAAGGTGTGTGTCCCATTACATCCGGCGTAAAAGTGATACAGCATTTCAGAAAAGGAACATCATACCAACAGTAAAATATGGTGGTGGTAGTGTGATGGTCTGGGGCTGTTTTGCTGCTTCAGGACCTGGAAGACTTGCTGTGGTAAATGGAACCATGAATTCTGCTGTCTACCAAAAAATGTTGAAAGACAATGTCCGGCCATCTGTTCGTGACCTCACACTGACATGCACTTGGGTTTTACAGCAGGACAGTGATCCAAGACACACCAGCAAGTCCACCTCTGAATGGCTTAAGAAAAACAAAATGAAGACTTTGGAGTGGCCTAGTCAAAGTCCTGACCTGAATCCGATTGAGATGCTGCGGCATGACCTTAAAAAGGCGATTCATGCTTAAAAACCCTTCAATGTGGCTGAATTACAACAATTCTACAAAGATGAGTGGGCCAAAATTCCTCTACAGTGCTGTAAAAGACTCATTGCCAGTTATCACAAACACTTGATTGCAGTTGTTGCTGCTAATGGTGGCCCAACCAGTTACTGGGTTTAGGGGGCTGTAATAGAAATTCACTGATTATGCATTTATCTGTTGAGATCACACGTTTTATGTGTGTGTGTGTGTTACAACATATGACTGTAACTTTTATCCATATATGAACTGTTTTGATATGCTATATTAACAAGCTGTTTGATGAATTTGTTATACCTTGTGTCCCAAGATGAAGTTTATGTCACAGTGACCGGCTAAGGTATTCATGCTCTCACTCCCTCTCCTCCCCTTTTTATCCTTCTTGTGGGAGAACAGTTTGATGGCCTTGAAACCCTCGCCTGGATCCTGCGATGTCTCTGAGCGGTACAGCCGTGTCTTATCTCTTTCCAGAAGCCTCACTGTAGAGCTATAAAAGTGTGTGTGTTTCTCTCTCTCGGGAGAGCAGAGCTGTATTCTGGTCTCATTCCCTCCCTCCTGTTTGCTGAAGCAATAAAGGGAGATCACAGATTCGGTTGATTATTTTACTCCAGGACCTTTTAAAGTGTTTAGATAAAATTCGGCTACATCAGTGGTGTCAGAAGGTGGGATAATTGATCACCGATTTCCAGCGGCTGATGTGGATTGATCACCCGAACGGAGTTCGGCTCTTTCCGCCTTTTTAGGTGACGTGAGCACGTCACTTGATGGAATCATGACACATTATTCCAAAGAACCGTCTCAGAAGCCTCCAAATCTCAGTAAGTGAACTTGTGCTGTGTTTTTAGAAGTTTATTGATAAAATATCAGTTGTGTAGTTCACCTTAACAGACCTATATCTGTGCATGCCCAGTGGGTTAAAGTCCCCTGGACAAACTCTGGGGTCCAGCGAGTTGATCTCGTGGCAGGATCAAATCACTTTTTCACACAGGGCCATGTAGGTTTGGATTTGTTTTCCCCTTAATAATAAACACCTTCATTTAAAAACTGCATTTTGTGTTTACTTGTGTTATCTTTGTCTAATATTTAAATTTGTTTGATGTGAAACATTTCAGTGTGACATACAAAAAAAATGAGAAATCAGGAAGGGGGCAAACACTTTTTCACACCACTGTATGCATAATAAATAGTAAAACCAGATAAAGTGATAATTTTGCAGTGGTCTGCTTGGTTTCTTAAATTTTTCCAAAGATCTATGTCAATCATTCTAGCTTTTATTAATTTGCTGGACAGTTCTTAACTCAGTTTTAATAGTTTCAGCAAGCTCACTTAGTGGCTTTTCTTTGCTTGATGCAGGCCTGGTAACCTCTTCAGATGTCTTAGACATGGTTGTTTGAGAAATGAGAATCTACTGTATCAGTTAAGGGAAAATAGCTTACTTTCTGAAACAATCACTGCAGTAATTATCCAATGGAAGTTCGTGCCTGCTAGATAAATCCAGGTGGTTACTTTTTAAAAACTCTGGACTGTATAACAGTGCCGTTTTAATACCTGTTGTATCACCTGTCTTCTTTTGCCTCTTGAGGTGAGTGGGTGAGCGTGGAGGGAAGGTTCAGGTCTGTGTCTCTCACCTGTATGTCCAGCTCATGTGCCAGGAGTCCTCTGGGTCTCTCTCCCTCTGCTCACCTGGCAGATGGAACGGGGGACCTCATCCTAGTTTGGGACACTCACCCCCTGTGCTTCCTCAAGTTCCTCTACCGGCACACAACCACAGAGGACCAGGTATTGGATTGCCACCTGAAAACAAAGCAGGACTGAGCAGTTTCACAAATACTTGACACAATCTCTGCTACTTCTCCTAGTTTGACCTGCCCTTCGTGGAGGTCCATCGCGTGAAGGCGGTACGCTTCTCTTTGCCGGAAGGCCGAGAAGAAGACGGGCAAGAAGAAATCAGAGGGTTGAGTGTCAGAGTGGAGGAAGAGGATGGTGAATACATAGACACTGTAAGCAAAAGTGGATCTCAGCAACATCTTGCACAAAGGGCCACAGGAAGCAATGTGACAAATGGACAGAAAACAGCAATCCCATTCCTGTGTGGGATGTGCTGCAATAAATCCCCAGCAGTGTCAGTTTGGAACTGTGATGGAGAAATTCTTCCCTTTACCGAGATCTTCTGCAAGTAAGAGAATGTATCATATTGCTCTCAGACTATATTAAAGGTCTCATTCACTGAAAAATGTTTTGGTAGGTATTAACCTTCTGAAATTCGTCTATTGGTCATGTGATTATTGAAAAAACATCAAAATGCTGACTTCTCTTAAAAACACAGCCTTTACATCATTTCTGTCTCCAGTTAGTTTTAACTCTTCCGGGTTTTTTCCTCTACATCAAGAAAATGTAAGCCCAGCCTTGGTATGTGCCGCTGCTCTGTTGCTGGCCATCAAAGCTGTCTGTCTGCAAGCATAGCTGGCAGGGAGCCCAGCCAAGGTGTTATCTTTAGAGCTAGCAGTGCTGCTAGGGAGCTTGCTTACCAAGTGTGGTTTATATTGTTATTTTCTGTAGATTTCATTCACCCTAATAAACATCCCTATTTCCACCTGGTTCACTAACCCAGAGTTGATAATACAGTCATTTGAAAAAGTTAGGACACCCCATTAAATATTCAGTTCTTTATTAAGAAATGTTCACATATCTATGTCTAATCTTGTTTTTGTTTTTATTTTCATTTTTTAACATTTATTTTAGCCATTTTAAGTGGGAATGAATGTGGGGGTGTCCTAAAAAACATTGGGGGTGTCCTAATTTATTCCTCACTATTTGTTTAGAATTACATTTTACAGAAAATTTAAAGAAAGTCTTTAATTCATTTTTAATTGTTTAGTTGTATTACATGAATCTCCCAGTATTTTTAACCCCCATCCATCCATCTTCTACTGCTTAATCCCTTTTGGGTCATGTGGGGGCTGGAGCCTATCCCAGCATCTTTGGGCGAGAGGCAGGGTACACCCTGGACAGATCACCAGTTACAATGATATTAAATATCCATATGACCAAATACGTTAAAAAAAACCACAGAAGCTTATACAGGGTGTCCTAATTTTTTCACATGACTGTATATCTCACGCCTTTCTGACTTATTTTGTTATATTTTCACTGTGATGCTACATCGATCATTATATTTGGCTTGGCTAGGGGGTCGCTGTCTTAACACCCAAGGTGGCTAGCTGAAGCTAGCACTTTAACCACTCATTCATGAAGGTTTCTGTGCTTCTTGTACTCCAGGAACCAGTCCTATTCTATCAACCATTGCAACCACACATCCCAGTGCTCCATCCATCCATCCATTTTCTGCCACTTTTTCGGAGGTCCGAGTCGCAGAGGCAGCAGTTCAAGCAGAGAAGCCCAGACTTCCCTCTCCCCAGTCACCTGCTCCAGCTCTTCAGAGGGGATACCAAAGTGTTCTCAGACCAGCTGGGAGACGTAGTCTCTCCAGCGTGTCCTGGGTCTGCCCCAGGGTCTCCTCCCAGTGGGACGTGCCCACAACACCTCAAGTGGGAGGCGTCCAGGAGGCATCCTGATCAGATGCCCATACCACCTCAACGGCTTCTTTCAATGTGGAGGAGCAGTGGTTCTACTCTGAGCCTCTCCCGGATGACTGAGCTCCTCACCCTATCTCTAAGGGTGAGTACAGCAATCCTACGGAGAAAGCTCATTTCAGCTGCTTGTATCTGCGATCTCATTCTTTCGGTCATTAGCCAAAGCTCATGACCGTAGGTGAAGGTAGGAACGTAGATTGAGCAGTAAATCGACAGCTTTGCTTTAGAACTCAGCTCCCTCTTCACCACAACAGACCGGTACAATGTCCGCATCACTGCAGATGATGCTCCGATCTGTCTGTCAGTCTCCCGCTCCATTCTCCCCTCACTCCTAAATAAGACCCCGAGATACTTAAAATCCTCCACTTTGGTCCACCAGTGATGTATTATTTTAATTCATTCTTTGAGACAAATTTATGTTATTTGGCCAAAGCTCGCTACTCCAGCTAAGAGCTAGCCAGCTAAGATTAGCAATAGTGACGTAAGAGGGAGGTTGGAGTTAAACGTGGCTCTTAGGAATTTAAAGAGATGTGCGCTGAAAGAGCTGTTCTGAGTAAGGCTGCAAAAGAAGATTCACAAATGATGCTGCAATAATTAAAGGGTAATTTGACCAAAATTTGTTACAAACATTTCATTAAGACCTGTGGGAGTTGTCAACATGTGGGAAAAGTGCAGTAAATGGGACCTTTAAATTGAGGCAAAAAAAAAGACACCCTGTTCATTTAAATACTTTTATATCATATCTGTCATATTTTCACTTCCCCAGGATTCATGGCCAACTGGTGCGCCTGTATGCACGGGGCATTGAGGATAGATCAGCATTACACAACTGCGGTCAGGAGAAGGATGAGTCTAAAAGTATATGCATCGCTCACAATTAGGATACAGTTTTGGACTATAGATGGAAATAAAGAGAGGACTGGTATATAGCCTTAAAAGACTGTCAGAGCCAAAGAGTTCCTATTATTTCAGGTACTTTTATTCTTTTTCACTTTATGATATAAAGCACTATTTATTCTAGTAAACTACTTGGGAATTTTTACACTTGTAATGTATTGTAATGTCTGTAGTGTTTTTTGGCTCGGCGTATTTGATCCACTATGTTGTACAGTGTCTGTGGTTCAGCCTTGGATCTTTAAATTTTATTTTTGTTGAAATGAGCTTCCACAGAATAAAGTCATAAGTGCTAACAAAAATTTAAAACAACACATCTTTATATAATAAAAGAGACTGACCTGATCTTTCATCATTTTATTTTGGTGATTTGTTGTGCAGATTTTTTTTTTCTCTGAAAATGAATACAAGCAACACTTTTGACATACACAATAGGAACATTTACTTGTTGTGTGACTAAAACAAAATTATACATTTCAAAGGTTTTATGATATCTTCAGATACAACACTACTCTTAACAGCAGCAAACTAATATTGAAACTAAAATCCTCTACATAGAAGTACAATATTGAGAAGTTGTTCAAAGGTTTGTCCTTGTTTCACTTCCCACAGCTGAATCCTGGCATGGTCACAGATGGCTGTTGTGTTGGTCAGACTGTGCTTAGAATTCCAACAAGTGTATGTGGTTCTAGTTATGTCACTCTGCAAGAGAAAGAAAGTGACAAAACGTCAGTGTGGTGCCAGTTGTTGACAATTTTGAAAGAAAAATGTAATAAGTGAACTCATTTGCGCAATGTGAAAGATCAACAATGTTATTCAAGCTCAAGATTTCATTTGAGTTTATCTTAAAATACTTACTTGGAAGCTGTTTTTACCTGAAACAGGACATTCATATTTCTCCTCTATGACTTATGTGAGACAACTGCTTTTAAAAACCGGACCAACATGTCCCTGGTATAAATACTAAGAGAAAATTTCTTTAATAAAACCTGTTCTTTGTCAACTGATGACTGTAAACACAGGCTGGATGGTAGCAGAGGACAGGTTTATATTTTGGTAACATTCAAAGAAACCTCTGTGTAAACAATAATCCTAAACTTCATCCATACAACAGAGGATGCACATTTTCCTGCTC
The DNA here is from genome assembly GCA_020510985.1 of Pholidichthys leucotaenia. Taxonomy (NCBI): domain Eukaryota; kingdom Metazoa; phylum Chordata; class Actinopteri; order Cichliformes; family Pholidichthyidae; genus Pholidichthys; species Pholidichthys leucotaenia. The sequence continues at coordinate 342,563,143 of CM035843.1, forward strand.
CACAATTCTTGTATTTTCCTGTATGTACAGTGCTGTGAAAAAAGTATTTGCGACTTCCTAATTTCTTATATTTTTGCATATTTAGGATAAGATAAGATAAGCCTTTATTGGTTCCACAATGAGGAAATTACAGGATTGCAGCAACAAAGGGAGAGCAGCACTCAGAGCAATAATAAAATAATAAGATAACAATTGGTTAACTAAAGCAGTAAATATATGTACACAGATGTATACACAGTACAGAAGCATTGCAGTTGGATGGTATTAACAGCATTAGTTAGTTAAATTACCCGGCAAAATATAAATATAGATCCAGACAGTATATTTCACATTTGAATGAACAGTGTTGTTGCCACCCTCGATAATCATTGTAATTGTATGGGTTGTGCACTGGAAGGGACAATCTTTATTGTGCAAAGTTAGGATATTTAATATGGCCTGTATGACGGCCACATGATAGATTGTAAAGTCTGACAGTTGCAGGTAGGAAGGACCTTCAGAACCTCTCCCTCGAGCACTTAGGATGGCACAGCCTACCACTAAATGAGCTCCCCAGTGCACTCAGCGTGTCCCGCTGTTGTGTCTAGGTTTGCCTTTCAGAGGCGTGGTTATGTGACGCCAGTGTGCATGCATTGTGGGTGTGCGTGGTATATGAAAGCAAAGCAGAGCATGGTCTAACCTTCAATGGTGTTCATGTGTTGTCCCCACATAACATTTGGCAACGAGGATGGCTGGATTTCATCTTCCTCCACCGGACCCATGCAGTGCCAGGAGAACTCACAGTGCCATGAACACTATGGTTGGCAAGCTTTAACACTTAAATCGACGCAGTGGGGTTCTCCGATGAAGCCCTCACTGAGAAACAGAAGACGGCCCTTCTCGTTCATTGTCTCGGGGTTGAGGGACGGCGAATTCTTGCAGCACTGGAATCACCAACAGCGTTTGATACTGCCGTGATGCTGCTGACTACCCATTTCATGGGCACACAGCGAGTTTTGATGAAGCAGTATAAGCTACGGAAACGTTACCAGCGGCTCAGTGAATTGATATAAACTTTTGTGGCCGACCTCGGTAAACTTGCCAAAGCTTGTGACTATGGTGCGCTGTATGATCAAATGATAAGAGACCAACTGATTGAAGGCACGTCATGTGATAAGATAAGAGAAAAACTGTTGATGGAATCTGACAACCCGACACTGGCAAACGTGATCAAAATGGTGTTACAAGTGGAATCTGTTTTGGAGTGCTCTTCTCTGTTAAGCACTGTTGAACAAACACCGGGTCCTGTACTCACTCAACAACTGCAATACACTGGCCACACAGCTTCATCACAGACTTTTCCTGCCACAGACAGCAGCGTGCCTGTGCTACAGATGGACGGACAGTAGAGATGAGCCGATACCACTTTTTCAAGTTCAATGCCAGTACTGTGACTTTGAGTACCGATCCAAACCCGATGCTGTCTCTCTCATTTAAAACAACAAAAGTACAGAACATACTTTAGTAATGACTGGTTGCATTTTGCACACATATAAAACCACAAATCTAAAAGTCAAAGAATAGATTACAAATTTGACTCAGTTCAGCAACGCTGCAGCTTTTTTATTTTAAACTTTGCAACATTGGCAGCATTTCATTGGTCAGCCCCATGTAAACATGCATTCTGAAGTTTTAAGTGTAAGTCTATGCAAAACTTTGAAGTTGAGTATTTAAGTAAATATTCAGATGAAATTCAAAGTGCCACTTTATGCATGATGTAAAAAATGCTGTAGATCTGAAAATAAAGGAACTAACCCTTTAGAGTTGTATTTTTGACTATTATTATTATTATTATTATCGTAAGTATTCTCCTAGTGTTCGGTTTATTTAGTAGTGTTTGTGATATTTTGCTCTTATTTTGAAGTCATTCCTGTTCCATTTCATGTAGCCCTGTTGTTCTAGCCTGCTTCCAGTTCACCGTTATAATTTGCTATTTATGTTTCTGTCACCTACCTCGCATCAGCTGTAACTCTCTGTTGAAAGGTAAGCCCATGTTATGTCTTTTGTTTCCATGCTCCAGTCTGGTTTTTACTTTCAGTTTCGTTATTTTGCTTAGGTTTCACTTTTAGCGTCCATCCTCCAAGCTGGAAAAGCACTTTCTTCTGCTCGGTTCTTGACAGAATTCAGCATACTCCTTTGCCGTGATAGTTTTGCAGTGTTTTGTCAAGTTGCTGGTGTTAAAATTGTAAATGCTGGTACCACACAGCAACATACTAAGGCAAGTCCCACAGACAAGCTCCAGTGATACTTGCTTCCTCTGTGTACAGGAGCCACGTGCAGCACGGCTAAGAACATGATCGCACCTTCATTTTATTTTAATATTATTGATGTATTTGATCGGTAAATTACTTTTATTCCTTACCGATACCGATCCAGCCATTTTACCTGGATCGAACCCAATACCGATACGGCGGATTGGATCATCCCTAACAGACAGCGCCCCCGTGTGAATCTCAGGTGCAATTGCGCCAACTGTGGTGCTAATACTCATGCAACCAGAGTGCCACAGTTTCCTGCCCATGGGCAGACATGCAGGAATTGTCATAAACTTAATCACTTCCCTAAAGTCTGCAGCTCAGCTACATTTCAGGCACCCGCACAAAACAGACTTGCCCCACCCAAATCTGGATATGCAGAAATAAGTAATGTACATGCTGCAAGTACATCATTTAAGAAAAGCACAATGCAATTAGGGGAGGTGAACATACTACTGATCGTGGATACTGCAGTTGCAGCATCACTGCTCAGTCTGACTACATATAAAATATTTTTTCCCACATTCCCCTTGGCTCACCACCCAAAATTCCCCTGTGAGGATATGGGAACTTTAAAAATGCGTTTACACCAAACGCGAACAGGCGAATTTTTCGCATGGCACAATTACATTATAAATCAATGTAAACACGTCAACAGACTATGAATAGTGAGATGCAGACAGGCGAAGTCGTCTTTAAAACTTCTGCAACTGTGTTCAACCTGCTGTGGAAATTCCCAAAATAACGTCATGCTTAGGTTTACATTATCTGACCAGGGGCTCACCTGAAAATGTTGTCTCAAGCCTTCAAAACTTCACAGATGATGGGTGTTTATGTTGCTAGCTTGCTAGGATGTCCGTGGGACGCTGGTGTCTTCAGGTACACGTGCATGCCATTCTGCCTCTGCTCAGCACCCAGCTGCTTCCAAAAAATAATGTCCACAGTCCTGTCTGGGATCCCAGGGGCAGCAGTGTACCTGGATGACATTATTGTGCATGGGCCAGACCAGCCCACTCATGATGCTCACCTCCACAGTGTGTTTGAGGCACTTACCAGACATCACCTCACCCAGAATGCAGACAAATGTATCTTCTCGGCACCTGTCATCAACTTCCTAGGACTCCGCCTCTCAGCCGAAGGGATCCAGCCCCTGTGGTGCAACGTTGAGGCAATGCAAAACATCGTTGAACCCACTTCCACTGCACAGATTACCTCATTCCTGGGGATGACCACGTATTACCTGTACTTCCTGCCCCGCTACTCCGACACAACAGCACCCCTGCACCAACTTCTGAGGAAGGATGAGCCTTGGGTTTGGTCACTGGAACGCATGGAAGCCTTCTCTATACTAAAAGCACAGTTAACCTCTTCCCTTATTCTTGCCCATTTTGACACCTCTAGCTCCACTCTACTCACCTGTGATGCTTCCACTGCTGTAGTAGGGGCTGTCCTGTCTCAGGTGCAAAGAGGCATTGGAAGGCCCATATCTTTTGCATCTAGGGCCCTGATGGAGACAGAGCAATGCTACTTAGTGGCCGAGTGTGAAGCACTGGCTTGTGTGTGAGCATATGAGCGATGGCACATGTTCCTCTATGGCCGCTACTTCACCATCAGAACTGACCATCAGGCCCTGACTACAGTACTTTCCACCTCTGGCACAGGACACAAACCATTGCAACTCCATCGTTGGGCCGATCATCTTTGTCAGTACCACTATGATCTCGTCTTCACACCAGGGAGAGACAATGTAGTGGCGGACCTCCTCTCTCACTTCACTGCAGCCCCAGCACCTTCAGCCCCACCAAACCCCTCTGCCTGGTCAAGCGATGAGGAACCAGCCCTCATTCAAACACTCTATATCCCTCTGCAGCCTGTCGTCACACTTGAGGAACTATAAGCAGAGTCGGAGAAGGACCCAGTATTGTCTAAATTGTGCCAGTACATCAGAAACAGCTGACCATTCAAAATCCCAGAAGATTTGGAACTGTTTGCCAAGGTGAGGAATGAGCTGTAACACTGGGCAGACACCTGCATTTCAAGGGGTCTCTGCACAATCATCCCAAGCACCATACGTGCCTGTGTGCTAGCCATGGCACATGAGGGGCACCTAGGAGTTGTCAAAGTCAAGCAGCGGTGCCGCGAACTAGTATGGTGGCCAGCCATCGACCGGGATATTGAAAACCTGGTCCGGGACTGCCCAGCGTGTTTCCTCAATGGCAAAACTGGGCCGCCACCCTGTGCACCTCTGCAGCCACTTCTGTGACCTTCTCACCCCTGGGATCATATACAGCTCGACATCTGTGGTGAAATTCATGGCCAGGGTGTTTCTCATCACCAAGTTTTTCTTGTGCTTGTTTACGATCTCCACTCAAAGTGGCCCGAGGTGGTACCAGTGGGAACAGTGACGTCACAGGTCATAACCCGAATATTGGTAGCTCTATTCTTCAAATAATCAGTTCTTCATTAACATTAGGCCATGCACCACAGGCTTTTAAAACTGCCGTAATTAAACCCTTACTTAAAAAGCCAATGTTGAATCCAGGAGTTTTAGCTAATTATAAACCAATTTCATTTCAAAAATCTTAAGAGTTGTTGCTATGCAATTATTTGACCACTTGCAGGAAAATGGTTTATTTGAAGAGTTTCAATCAGGGTTTAGAATTCATCATAGTACTGAAACAGCTTTACTGAAGGTCACTAACGACCTCCTTATTGCATCTGATAATGGACTTGTTTCTGTACTGACCTTAGTACAGCTTTTGATACTATTGATCATAATTTTTTATAGTGCAACTTTTGATACAATCGATCATAATATTTTACTTGATAGATTAGAAAACCTTGTTGGACTTACTGGAACTTCATTGCAGTGGTTTCAATCTTATTTATCTGATAGGTTCCAGTTTGTTCATGTCAATAAAGAGTTTTCTTCTAACTCAAAGCTCAGTCACGGAGTTCCACAGGGATCTGTGCCAGGCCCTATTCTTTTTAGTTTATATATGCTCCTGCCAGGCAATATTATTAGAAAGTACTGCATACATTTTCATTGTTATGCAGATGACACACAATTGTATTTGTCAATGAAGCCAGATGACAGTAATCAATTACCCAAATTAGAGGCTTGTCTTAAGGAAATCAAAGCTTGGATGACTTGTAATTTCCTGCTATTAAATTCAGATAAGACTGAAGTTTGGACCTAGTTGGTCCAAAAACCCTTAGAAATACCTTTCCAAATCAAACTCTTAGTTTGGATGTGATTACCGGAGTTACCGGAGTGGTGGCTCAGTTGGTAGAGCATCCGCCCCACACCCGGGAGGCAGGGGTTCAAATCCCGGCCGGGTCATGCCGAAGACCATATAAAAGTGGAACTTCCTGCCGTCCAGCTTGGTGCTCAGCATAAATGGAATGGAGGAGGGAAATTTGTGGCGGCGCCTTGCATGGCAGCGGCCCTCTGATTCTACACTTGGGGTGTGTGTCATTAACACAGTAGATAGGTAAAGCACAATCTCGTTCTACTGTACATGATTAGTTGTACAGTTGAATGACAATAAAGGGTGATTTAATTTAATTTAATTATGCTTTCTTAGTAGTTCTGTGAGGAACCTTGGAGTTATTTTTGATCAAGATCTTCTCTTTCATTCACACATTAAACTTGTTTCTAAGACTGGCTTCTATCATTTGCATAATATTGCCAAGATTAGGAGCATGTTGTCTCAGAGTGATGCTGAGAAACTAATCCATGCTTTTGTTAGTTCTAGATTAGATTATTGTAACTCTTTATTATCAGGCTGTCCTAAAACATCTTTAAAAAAAATCTTCAGCTGATCCAAAATGCTGCAGCAAGAGTTTTAACAGGTACTAGAAAGAGAGATCACATCTGTCCAGTTCTGGTCTCCCTTCATTGGCTTCCTGTAGAATTTAGTATTACGTTTAAACTCCTTCTTCTCATTTAGAAAGCTCTAAATAATCCGTCCCCTTTTTATTTAAAAGACCCGATAGTACCTTATCATCACAACAGAGCACTACACTCCCAATATGCAGGATTACTTGTAATACCTAAAATCTCCAAAAGAACAATGGGAGGCAAAGCTTTCAGTTATCAAGCTCCTCTCCTTTGGAACCAGCTGTCAGTGTGGATTTGGGAATCAGACTCAAACTCTGTTTTTAAGAATAGGGTTAAAGCCTTCCTTTTTGACATAGCCTATAGTTAGGGTGGGATCAGGTGACCCTGAACCCTCCCTTAGTTATGCTGCTAATAGGTTTAGACAGCCGGGGGACCTCCAACAATGCACTGGGCTTCACTCCTTTCTTCACTCTCAATGAAATATTTTTGCTGGTCATTAACATCGGTTTGTTCTCTCCCACAGATTGAGTCCCCGTCGTGCTGTTTGCTCTCTACATGTCTGTTCTTTTCTTCTCCTTTTCTATCCCTTCACCCCAACGCCAGTCGCAACAGATGACTGCCCCTCCCTGAGCCTGGTTCTGCTGGAGGTTTCTTCCTGCTAAAAGAGAGTTTTTTCCCTACGATCGCCAAGTGCTTGCTCACAGGGGATTGCCTGATAGCTGGGGCCTTTCTGCAATTGTGGGGTTTTCCCCTACAGTTGAAAGTGATATGAGATGACTGTTGTTGTGAAATGGCGCTATACAAAGTTGAATTGAATATTGGACAGTCTATTTGCACGCTGGGGGTTGTCGAGGGCCGTGACAACTGATAATGGACCCCAGATAACATCTGCTGAGTTCTCACTCTTCCTAGCAAGCAGGGGCATTAAACACATCAGGACTGCGTTCTATAACCCTCAGGCCAATGGAAGGGTGGAGCGTTTCAATGTTACACTGAAAAACAGAATCCTAGCACACCTGGACCAAGGCTGCACATTCGAGGTGGCACTGAACCAAACAGTGCTGCACTACAGGGCAAGTAAACACAGGCATCACCAGTGTCTCTAATGCTTGGCTGTGAACTGGAACTGACATTGAACAGACTCCTAGCACCCACTGAAGCACCCAACAAACCCTTGCTCACTCAGATTCAGAAGACTGTGGTCAGATGGCAGCAGGAGATAAAGGAAAAGGTGGACAAACGATGCAGGGCCCAACCACCCTCAACTCAGGTCTCAGACTGGGTCAGGATTCGACGTCCACAATGCCACAACAAAATGGTTTCATTCTAGTCTCAGCCCAGGCAGGTCATTCGCATTCTCGGACCTGCAAATTTCCTGCTTGATGATGACACACGATGGCATGTCTGCAGATTGAGGAAGGTACCAGAGCCCTTCTCACGGGACCATGTAGCAGCAGTGCCAGCTCAATCACTGTCTTCTACCAACCTAGGCACTGACCCTGACCCACCCCCTGGGCCAGTCCCCACTCCAGTGTTGCCTTCACCGGATTGGACAGATGTACCATACCATAAGGAGCTGGTGCTGAACCCTAGGCCAGTGCGGGTCAGAGCATGGCCTTCAGCCCTGCAGGACTACATCACAGAATATCATACTTAGGCTGGGATGGGGGATTGTTGACAGTTCTGTGGACATGGTTCTTGGGGACTGTGGTCATTCTGCTATTCCTTCAGTTAGTTCCGGTAGTTACATATTCATTGCCATGCTTCTTTTCTTTTTTTTTTTTTTGGTGGGGGGGAACGTTGTGTCTAGGTTTGCCTTTCAGAGGTGTGGTTATGTGATGCCTGTGTGCATGCGTTGTGAGTGTGCATGGCATATGAAAGTAAAACAGAGCATGGGCTAACCTTTAATGATGTGTATGTGTTGATCTGTTCCCACGTAACACCCGCATGGGGTGGGACTCTGAATCCAGTAGAGATGACAGCTTAGCTACCATGCTCCTCTCTCCTCCACTGGGTTGAGGTGGCACCCCAGAACAGAGTTGGCGTTTTGAGCAACCTGTTCAGTCTCTTCCTGACAGCTGCAGCAATGCCGCTGCCCCAGCAACCCCTTACTCCAAATGTGATGGCTGATGCCACCACAGAATCGTAGAAGGTCTTCAGGAGTGCCCCCTACACTCCAACTAGCGCCTCTGGAATCACTGTGCAGTGGCCTCTTGCTATACAGATGTCATTCCAGCATGACAAATCATCCCTGACTCTGTGGAAGGGTGCCAGTTCCTCCGGCATGTCGGGAGGCCAGCCCTCACGAATAAAAGTACGCAGTGAGTAAGAGTTGGGTCTTGTTCGGATGCTACCTGGAGCACTTACAGGGAGACAGTGTTTTGAATGGGCCCGTGCAGCATGTGAATCAGCTCCGACTCCAGGGGGTCTTGATCGCTGTTCAGAATGGGGTTAGGTGTGGCCTGGGATGGGAGGTCCGCCACTATGTTTTCTCTGCCTGGCGTGAACTGAGTGTTAAAAGTCATATGCTTGTACACACGTGGACAAAATTGTTGGTACCACTCTGTTAATGAAAGAAAAACCCACAATGGTCACAGAAATAATTTGAATCTGACAAAAGTGGTAATAAATAAAAATTCTATTAAAATTAACCAGTGAAAATCAGACAATGCTTTTGAATTGTGGTTCAACAGAATTATTTAAAAAAAAAAAAACAAACAGGCCTGGACAAAAATGATGGTACCCCTAGAAAAGATTGAAAATAATGTGACCATAGGGACATGTTCAACCAAGATGTGTCCTCTAATTAATATCACAGGTGTCTACAAACTTGTTATCAGTCAGTTGGCCTATTTAAAGGGTGACAAGTAGTCACTGTGCTGTTTGGTGACATGGTGTGTACCACACTAAACATGGACCAGAGGAAGCAAAGAGAGAGTTGTCTCAGGAGATTAGAAAGAAAATTATAGACAAGCATGTTAAAGATAAAGGCTATAAGACCATCTCCAAGAAGCTTGATGTTCCTGAGACTACAGTTCCACATATTATTCAGAAATTTAAGATCCACGGGACTGTAGCCAACCTCCCTGGACGTGGCCGCAGTAGGAAACTTGATGAAAAATGGAAGAGATGGATAATACGAATGGTAACAAAAAAGCCCAGAACAACCTCTAAACACATTCATGGTGAACTCCAAGGTCAAGGTACATCAGTGTCAGATTGCACCATCCGTCGTCGTTTGAGCCAAAGTGGACTTCATGGGAGACGACCAAGGAGGACACCACTGTTGAAAACAAATCATAAAAAAGCCAGACTGGAATTTGCCAAACTGCATGTTGACAAGCCACAAAGCTTCTGGGAGAATGTCCTATGGACAGACGAGACAAAACTGGAACTTTTTGGCAAGGCACATCAGCGCTATATTCACAGACGCAAAAATTAAGTATACCAAAAAAAGAACACTGTCCCTACTGTGAAACATGGAGGAGGTTCTGTTATGTTCTGGGGCTGTTTTGCTGCATCTGGCACAGGGTGTCTTGAATCTGTGCAGGGTACAATGAAATCTCAAGACTACCAAGGTATTCTAGCGAGAAATGTGCTGCCCAGTGTCAGACAGCTTGGTCTCAGTCGCAGGTCATGGGTCTTGCAACAGGATAATGACCCAAAACACACAGCTAAAAATACCCAAGAATGGCTAAGAGTGAAACATTGGACTATTCTAAAGTGGCCTTCTATGAGCCCTGATCTAAATCCTATTGAACATCTGTGGAAGGAGCTGAAACATGCCGTCTGAAGAAGGCACCCTTCAAACCTGAGACAACTGGAGCAGTTTGCTCATGAGGAGTGGGCCAAAATACCTGCTGAGAGGTGCAGAAGTCTCATTGACAGTTACAGAAATCAGTTGATTGCAGTGATTGCCTCAAAAGGTTGTGCAACAAAATATTAAGTTAAGGGTACCATCATTTTTGTCCAGGCCTGTTTCATGAGTTTGTTTTTTAAAATAATTCTGTTGAACCACAATTCAAAAGCATTGTCTGATTTTCATTGGTTAATTTTCATAGAATTTTTATTTATTACTACTTTTGTCAGATTCAAGTTATTTCTGTGACCATTGTGGGTTTTTCTTTCATTAACAGAGGGGTACCAACAATTGTGTCCATGGCTGTAGAGTCTTTCTGTCCACCTATAGATGTGCAGAGGCTTGTGCCCCGACCCCAATGTTTCCAGCAGTGCCGTGAGGGCTCTGTGGTCCATCCACAATGTGAAGTGTCGTCCATATAAATACATAAGTTTTGCCTCTCCACTGTCGCCAAGCGCTTGCTCACTGGGGATCGCCTGATTTCTGGGGTCTTTCTGCAACTGTGGGGGTTTCCCCTACAGTTGAAAGTGCTATGAGATGACTGTTGTTATGAAATGGCACTATATACTGTAAATAAAGTTGAATTGAATTGAATATGGCAGTGTTCATACGGCCAAACACATGCTGGTGCCTCCCTTTCCCCCACTGAGTAGTTCTGCTTGGCTGAAGTAAGTGACCTCAAGGCAAACACCACTGGATGCCCCATTCCTCCTTGCAGTTACAACAAAATGGCTCTGCCTGACATGTTGGAGGTGTCGCACGTCATGATCGTGGGGCTTTGTGGGTCAAAATGGGCAAGTACTGGTGGAGAAGTGAGCTGTTTCTTCAATTGGCTGATGGCGGCTGAGCACGCCGGGGTTCATACCCAGGTGCATCCTGCTTTAGGAGGGTACGTAGTGGCTCTACCGTCTCTGAGTAATGGGGAATGAAGCACCCATAAAAATTCACCATGCCCAAAAAGGATGACCTGGCAGAGTGAGAAACGGCTGTGGGGGTGCCAAGCACACTTTCATGTTGGAGCTATTAGAGTTTATCCTCATCACTATTTATTATGTCTAAGAATGAGGCGCAGACAGCGGATATCAACCATACTCTCCTTTCGTCGTCGGCCTCTGTCAATCTATGATGACCATGGAAGAGAATCCTAAACGTCTACTCTGCTGGAACAGCACCGCCTGTGGCTGAACATGCCGATGCGCGAATGGCAGTCCCTGTCAAACAGGTCGCACTTGTGGGTGGTCTCCATGCTGCTGGAGCTGTGGCGGTTCTTCCTGCGGGTCCTTTTTTCATCTGCTGCAGCAGTCAGTCTCTCTTCACCCACCTTGAGCTGTCTGGTCAGGGTGCCTCTCCATTTGGAGCGGTCCGTTGCAAGGTCGTCCCAGCGCTCTGTGTTGATCTCCAGGGCCTTCATGTCTCTTTTGCAGACGTCTCTAAGGCGCAGCTGTGGGCGGCCAACGTCTCTCTTGCCAGTCGCCAGTTCTCCGTAGAGGACGTCTTTGGGCCTGTGCTGCCTGAGTAGAGTGAACATGGAGGGAAGGCCGGCGCAGGACAGAACTGTGTTGGGCACTTTGTCCTGCCAGGCAATGTCCAGGATGCGGTGAATGCAGCGCAAGTGGAAGGAGTTCAGTCTCTTTTCCTGCCGGGCGTATGTTGTCCACGTCTCACTCCCATAGAGCAGTGTGCTGATGACGCAGGCGTTGTACACTGCCATCTTCGTCTTGACAGAGAGTTTGGGATTCTCCCACACTCGTGTGGTAAGGCGAGCGAGTGTGAAGGCTGATTTTCCAATCCTCTTGTCGATCTCTGTATCAAGGGAGAGGTTGCTGCTGATAGTGGACCCCAGGTACATGAACTGATTCACGACCGCCAGCTCGTAGTCGTCGATGGTGATGGTTGGTGGTGCTTCCATGCCTTGCGCCAAGACGTTAGTCTTCTTCAGGCTGATGGTAAGCCCGAAGTCCTTGCATGCCTAGGAGAAGCGGTCCATCAGGGTCTGAAGCTCCTGCTGTGTGTGGGTTGCGACTGCAGCGTCGTCTGCGAACAGCATGTCTCTGATTAGAGCCTCGCGTACTTTGGTTCTGGCTTTCAGGTGGGCGAGGTTGAAAAGCCTGCCGTCAGATCTTGTGTGCAGGTAGATTCCCTCTGTTGCTGTGCTGAAGGCATGCCTCAGGAGCATAGCAAAGAAAATCCCAAAGAGGGTTGGCGCAAGTACACAGCCCTGTTTCACTCCGCTGCGTATGTTGAATGGCTCTGAGACATTGCCGTCGTGCTGCACTATCCCTTGCATGTTGGTGTGAAACGATTCGATGAGGCTTTGCAACTTTGGTGGGCATCCTGTCTTTGGCAGGATCTTGTAAAGGCCCTCTCTGCTGACCAGATCGAACGCTTTGGTGAGGTCGATGAAGGTGACGTACAGGGACATGCTCTGTTCTCTGCACTTCTCCTGGAGTTGGCGGATGGAGAATATCATGTCTACTGTCGATCGCTCAGCACGGAAGCCACACTGAGACTCGGGGTAGACACGTTCGGCAAGCTTCTGTAGACGAACGAGAACAACTTGTGCGTAGACTTTGCCAACAATGCTGAGGAGGGAGATGCCCCTGTAGTTGTTGCAGTCACTTCTCTCCCCTTTGTTTTTGTAGAGGGTGATGATCTTGGCGTCCCTCATGTCCTGTGGTACAGCACCTTCCTTCCAGCACTGGCAGAGGATGTCATGCAATGGCAGCAGTAGGGTGGTCTTGCAGTGCTTGATCAGGTCGGGGGGTATGCCGTCGTTGCCGGGTGCCTTGCCAGCGGCCAAGCTATCAATGGCCTTGCTGAGTTCATCGATGGTTGGCTCGGCGTCAAGTTCATCCATGGATGGCAGGCAGTCGATGGCATCAAGGGCTGACGGTGTCACAGTGTTCTGTCTGGAGTAGAGGTCGAAGTAGTGTTCCACCCATCTCTCCATCTGCTTGTTCTTTTCTGTGATCATCTCCCCAGTGGAGGATTCGAGGGGGGCCGTATTGCTCTGAGCCGGACCAAGTGCTTTCTTGATGCCATCGTACATACCACAGATGTTCCCTGTTGTGGCAGCGGTTTGAATGTCTTGGCTGAGCTAAGTCCAGTACTCGTTGGCACAGCGCCGAGCAGTCTGCTGAACTTTACTTCTCGCAGCCCTGAGAATCTGGAGATTCTTCTCGTTTGTATACTTCTTTTACTCAGCAAGGTGCTGAGCGCTTGGCTTCAATGACGAGGATCATCTCGGTCAAATTGGCATCAAACCAGTCCTGTGACTTCGAGGTCTTCCTCCCAAAGGTAGCCAAGGCTGTGCGGTGGATGGTGTTTCACAGCTCTTCCCACTTCTGCTTTGCAGATTCTCCTTCTTGTGGTACACCAAGTTCCTTCTCAAAGGTGGAGGCAAACTGCTCAACAAGTTCTGGTTGGGCCATCTTGCTGGTGTCAATCCGTGCCTTTCCAGGCTGTCTGGCAGGATGGAATTTCTTCAGCTGCAGCTTGACCTTGCAACACACCAATGAATGGTCTGTGTCACAATCTGCACTCTGGAATGAACGGGTGATTAGCACGTTCTTCAGTGAGGTGCGCCTGGTCAGGATCAAGTCCAGCTGGTGCCAGTGCTTTGAGCGCGGATGTCGCCAGGAAACCTTGTGTTGGGGCCTGGTCTTGAAGAACAAGGTTGTGAAGCACAGATCATGATGTGTGCAGAACTCAAGCAGCCGCTGTCTGTTGTCGTTCATTCTGCCCACGCCAAATGGTCCAAGACAGGAGGGCCAGGAGTCATGGTCAGCACCCACTCTAGCATTGAACTCTCCAAGGAGAATGAGTTGTTCAGAGTTGGGGATGATCCTGACAGTTGTTGCAAGATTCTTGTAGAACTCGTCTTTTGCCTCTGGTGTGGCTGTCAGTGTTGGGGCATACACACTGATGAGGGTGACTGGGCCTTGAGTGGTGTTGAGGCGGAGGGTGAGGAGTCGTGCAGAGCCATTGCTGCCCGGTTCCACCATCTTCAGCAAGGTGTTCTTCACTGCGAAGCCCACTCTGTGTTCCCTGTGTTCGTCACCGCCCTTTCCCTGCCAGTAGAACGTGTTGTCCTTCTCTCTCAGTGTGCCTGCATCAGCCAACCGTGTTTCCTGGAGAGTGGCAATATCCACTTCCAGTCTCTTCAGCTCATTATTGATGATGGCAGTCTTCCTGGTGTCGCTGATGTCCTTGAGGTTAGCAGCGAGTCCTGACATCATAGTGCGGACGTTCCAAGTTCCCAGTTTTAGAGTTGGTCTCTTTTGTTTTGTTGTCTTGCCTGGTGCGAAGGTTCTCAGCCTGCCGTTCGGACTTCTCCTCATCCCCATGCACCCAATGAGGAAAGCAGGCTGTGGAGGGACAACACCTTATTGGCTGGGGGCTGCCCAGCTTGAGGCAGGCGGTAGCTGTCCAGTGAGATCCGCTGATCCCTCCCACCGTTGGGAACAACCCCTGGCGCCGCGCTCTACGCCAATTGAGCGGTGGCTTATAACCGGTAACTGTCATTCCCCATGTTTTGTCTACGCCAAAGGCAAAGCTGGAGTGTCCTCTCCAGTGACCCGGTGTTCTACCTTCCAGCGTTGGGCGTTGGTAGGATTCAAGCCTGGGCAGGAAGATATGGAGGATAAGATGTTGTCCATGCAGCATGTCCCTCCTCTCCACGTCACTGATGAATCCAAAGGAACAGCAGGGCTGCTACAGTTTGGCACCAGCGCCATCGCGGGAGCTGCCAGAACGATGTTGAGCACAACAGAGAACTGCCTTAGGGACTCCGACTCCGGATTTTTCCTCAGGGTTGACTCCCGAAGCCTTTCCCGTGACCGGGTGTGCTGCAAGGCAGCAGAGGTTTGAAATCAGGGTTTACCTTCCCCTAGATGGGCTACCTTCCCAGGTTGACAAGCCACCATCTACCCGAAGCATCTGGTTTTAAGGCACCAGAGATCCGCCCTCGCCCCTTCTCCTATTAGTAAAAGCAGTTCCGCTGGTCTTAGAGACTAAACCACATGGGCAGGCTAGGAGTTGGACTTAGTTGTCAGAGGCTTTTTGAGACGCACGCCATAAAGAGCATTTTATAAGCACTGGGAGCTTAACCCCAGTGCCGCTCCTGGCTATGACAACCTTGGAACCTCTCCTTTATTCAACACACAACAGAACTTTATACAGAAGGGTGGTGCCGCATGGCCCACGGCAAGCTCACCACGTCATAACACCACCTACAGTGAGTCACCAAGTCCAAACACCACAACTGGGGCATTGCAAAGTCCAAACAGCATCACCTTGAACTGCCACAGTCCCTGCTCGATGAAGAAGGCTGTTTTCTGGCAGGCCTCTGGTGATGGCTCTGCCGGCCAGTGGCCACTGCAGAGGTCAAGTGATCTAAACCAGCTGGAGCCGGTGATGTAATCCGGCTCATCGTTGATGCAGGGCAGGGGGTAGGAGTCTTTATGTGTGATGTCATTCAGGCACAGGTAGTCCAAACAGAACCGCCACAAACTGTCCTTCTTCTTGACCAGAACCACCAGTGCCGCCCAGGGGCTGCTGGAGAGTTCAGTGATCTCTGCCTCCGGCATCTCCTGAATCTTTTGCTCTGTCGCCGCCCGCCTTGAAAAAGGCAGATGGTGGGGGCGGAGCCGGATCGGCCTGGTCTCACCGGTGTCGATCTGGTGCTGTACCAGGCTGGTTTGGGTGCACTCTTCATCCCTGGAGGCAAAAACATCAATGTAGCAGTCCAGCAGCTCCTGCAGCTGGTGTCGCTGCCCCAACTCTAACCCCCTGTAGCTCCACTAGAGCAGCTCCTCAACCGCCTATTTGGTTTCTGGTGACGTAGCAATCCATTCCACTGGCGGACCCCTCGCTGCTGTCTCTGGCAGCAATGATGATCCCTCCACTTGCACTGGTGGTGCTGGAGCGATTAGCTCCGGTGGCGATCCCCTCGGCTTGGCTTGCACTGACAGCACTGGCACCTCGATCACGTAGGTCCCCTGGTTGCCTGCTTGGCTCTTGCCACAGAGCGTGATGTCTTGGCCCCCGGAAGGAGAGAAGAGCTGGCGGTGTCAATCTTTGCTCCCCATACTGCGAGCAGATCTAGGCCGATCATGCAGGAATCTTGGATGTCAGCCATCCAGAATGGGTGGTTTGTGTTCTGACTAGCCACTCCCACGACAAGGACACGTCGCCCTCTCTATCTGGCCCGGTCACCGGTGGCTGTAGTGATGCAGCACTTGGTAGGTTCCCACTCTTGCAGTTTGAGTTCATCTGCACCGGGCAGCACCCCAGGTTGGACCAGGAAGATGGTGGAACCAGTGTCGATCAGGACCTGGATTGGAGTGCTGTCCAGCCTGTATTGCAGGTACAGCCCCGGCGAGTGTCTGAGTCATCCCAGCTGTGGTGAGTTCATTGGGGAAAATGTCTGTGAGAGTCGGCAGGTCCACATCTGCGCCATCTTGCTCTAGTTTAAAGCTGGTGAGGAAACTGGTTGTCGTGGGGCAGGTGCAGGGCAGTGAAGCGCAATGTGGCCTGGCTTCCCGCAGTGGAAGAACCCCTCCTCGCGTTGCCGTCACACACTCACCAGCAATGCAGCTGTGGCCTGTCGCAGCTCCTCATCCTTGCTAACTAACTAACTAACTAACCTGCACTTATATAGCGCTTTTCTAGTCACAAAGACCACTCAAAGCGCTTTCATTAATACTAACCCTCTATTCTGAGGGCCTATAGGAAACAAATATCTAGGGACAATTTAGAACAGCCAATTAACCTAACATGCATGTTTTTGGCATGTGGGAGGAAACCGGAGAAATCCCGGAGTAAACCCACGCAACACGGGGAGAACATGCAAACTCCACACAGATCACTGTTGGTCGGGGGCTGGGATCGAACCCACGATCCCACGATCCCCACAATCCCCCGGCCAAGGGTAAACTGTGCTGCCGCAGTGCTAACCACTGCGCCACCGTGCAGCCCATAAGGCAGCCCATAAGGCAGAGAGTTTTCTAGGCTACTCTCAGCTGTAGCCTAGAAAACTCTCTGCCTCAGTGATGAAATGTCAACCGCTGGCTCTAGCATGGCCTCTACACACAACGCCTCTGCCACAGTCATCTCCCAGCTGCTTGCAGTGTGAATCCGGATGTGTTCTTGGAGCTGGGCCAGGGTAAACCCTCGGATGAAACTCTGGAGGGCGAGCTTCTTCACCGCCTCTGGCTCAAAGTCCGGGTAGCTGCATTGTGTCAGCAGTCAGACATCTGTTGCATAAGCCCCCAGACTTTCTTGATTGCAGCGGCTGGCTAGTTGTTCCTGGACATGATCAGCGTGAATCGACCTCCTGAACCACCTCCAAAGTGCTCCCTGTAGCACTTGCCAGCTGTGATGTTACTCAGGCCGGAGATCCAACAGCGCGCAGAGAGCTCTGCCCACCAGAGCCAGTGTGACCTACACAGCTATCTCTTCAGGTGTCCAGCCACTGAGCATGGCGGCCAGTTCAACCTGGACAAGGTAGTCATTGAGCGAAGTTTCGCCACCAAAGCGGGGAAACTTGGTATCTTGGCGGGGCGGCAGTGCTGGGGATGGAATGGTCACCTCCATGATGATCACTGCCCTCGGCTGCAGTGGAGTTGCTGGTGCTCCTCATCCTGCCTTGAAAAAGGCGGAACACAGGAAGCACTTGCTCCGTCCAGTACGTTTCTCCCATTCCTTGTGGCGAGCAGCTCTGGGGACTGGCATGTATGTTTTGCCATTAATGTCCATCTGGGCGATGAGCTGTTCAAGCCGTTGAATGTCTGCCTCAATTCTTGGTTCCATCTCTCAAAATCCCACTTCGGACACCAGTGTGACGTTTTAAGGGTTCACTCAATAAAGAGAGAGAATTTGGAATGTAACAAGCATTTATTTCTTCACTACCAAATTATGCAGAACGGGGGGGAAGGTCATTCTCTCTCTCTCTCTCTCTCTCTCTCTCTCTCTCTCTCTCTCTCTCTCTCTCTCTCTCTCTCTCTCTCTCTCTCTCTCTCTCTCTCTCTCTCTCTCTCTCTCTCTCTCTCTCTCTCTCTCTCTCTCTCTCTCTCTCTCTCTCTCTCTCTCTCTCTCGTGCGCATGCGTGGGCGTTTGTGGGAGCAGGGGTGTGGAGTGGTGTCAAGTGAGTACTTTAAACTTTGTATTTTCTAACTTTTTCTCTATCTTGTGTGTTTGAGGTGTGTGTGTTTAATATAGTGGGTTGAGTGTGTGTGTGCTGGGGTGTGAGTGTTGGAGTGAGTGTGTTGGGGAACGGTAGCTTCTGCTGCCGGTTTTTCCCGGCCGGCATCATGCCGGTGATTGATGGTGGTGTGGAGTTTGAGCGCTTAACCCGGCGTCATGGCGTGAGAATCCTCCCGACAGTTCCCTGTTCTGTGGAGGAGGCCAGCCTCGCTGTAGGACAGGTGGTTGGGCATGGCAGCATAAAATCAGCATCGAGGATGAACAGCGCAATTGTGATCTTTCTGGATTCGACTGAAAAAGCTGATCAGGTGGTGGCACAGGGAGTGGTCCTAGGTGACACTTTTACTCCCGTTTTACCGCTGGCGAACCCGTCTAGGAGGATCACCATCTCAAACGCTCCTCCTTTCGTTAAAAATGATCAGCTGATTAGAGAGTTGTCCCGTTTTGGCCAGGTTGTGTCCCCTATCAGAATGGTCTCTCTGGGTAGTAAATCACCCCTGCTGAAGCATGTTGTATGTCATAGGAGGCAGTGTTTCATGGTGTTGAAAGACAGCTCTGCTGAACTGAACGCGTCTTTTAATTTCAGGATTGACGGCTTTAGCTACTTGGTGTTTGCAACATCTGAAACCATGAAGTGTTTTGCGTGTGGCGCAGAAGGCCATCTTATTAGGTCATGTCCTGAAAAGGCGAACACAAAGAGCACTGGCGGTAAGAAAGGTGACGCCGCTGTTTCTGGTGGTCCGGAGGGTAGCGCTACATGTGGTGCGGCGGATGCCGCTGCGGCGCCCGCCTCTGCTGGGGCGGTCGCGGCCGCCGCGGCCGCGTCCGCTTCTACTTCTGCGGGGGCGTCCGCGTCCGCGTCCGCTTGTGCTGGGGCGGCCGCGGCCGCCTCTGCTGGGGTGGCCGCGGCGGGCGCGGTAGTTGCCCCTCCAAACAGTGATGGTGGGGAATTTCTGTCTGGCGGCAGCTCTGATCATTGTGACGAGCCTGTCGCCCGGGGTAAACAGGTGGAGGGTGTAAGTAAAAGTGCAGTTAAACGAAGGAACGTGAATGAACAGACTTTGCAGGCGGGGGAGGAGCGGTTTGAGGCTGTAGCGGACACAAAGAGCAAACACTGCATGACAAACGTTGCGTTTCATGAAGAAATGCAGGAATGTAGTTTTGTTGAAGAGGATCCTTTTAAAGCTGCACAAAAAAGGAAAAGTGCGGAAAACTTGCAGAGCTCTGCTAAATCTAGTAGGGTTGGGAATTTAGATTTACTGAATGAGAGCGTTTCTGACGAAAGTGGAGATGAGTCTGAACTGATGCAGATGCAGACGCAGGAGGAGCAAAGCTCCTATTGTTTTACTAAAATTAGGCAATTTCTCCAGGTGACTAAGGGGAGCAGAGCTGTGAAAGTGGAAAATTACTTTCCAGATCTGGAGTTATTCGTGGCATCAGCTCGCAAATTTATGAAACTGAATGATGGGAATGAGACTTTCACTGATCAGGAAATTTATCGTTTAAAGAAACTGGTTGCTAAACTGAAATTGCAAATTACTAACAGTCATGTTGACTCTTAGTTTGTTTCTTCCCTTTTATGCTATGTGTGTGTTTTTTTACTGTACCCTATTTTTATCCTTTTTAATGCCCCACCTTAGAATTGGCACTCTCAATATTAATGGGGCCAGGGATGATGTAAAAAGGGCCTCTTTATACAAGCTTTTTAATTTAAAGAAACTTGACGTGCTGATGGTCCAGGAGACTCACAGCACTGTGGACATTGAGAGCCATTGGAGAAAAGAGTGGGATGGCTGCATTTTTTTTAGCCACAAATCCAGTAGCAGTGGGGGGGTGGCTGTACTTTTCTCTAGGGGTTGTGTGCCTGTCTCTTATGAGGTAGAAGAGGTGGTGAGAGGTCATTTCCTCTTATTAAAGGTACAGTTTGAAAACGTGAACTTCGTTTTTATAAACGTGTATGTGCCAACACAGAGAGCAGAGAGGATCAGGGTCTTTGACGTGCTTTCGGATACGGTTAAGTCCTGTGATCCAAATAGTTTTTTATTTCTGGGGGGTGATTTTAACTGTACATTAAACCACAGACTAGACAGGAACCATCAGGAGCCTCACCCTGCTTCTGCCAATAGGCTGAGAGAACTGGTGAAAACACATGAAATGGCCGATGTGTGGAGATCACATCATGGGGACCAGAGGCAGTACACCTGGAGCCATGTCAAAGATAACCTTTTATCTATGGCTAGGTTAGACCGTTTTTATGGTTTTAAACATCAAATGAGTGTTTTTAAAAATAGTTGTATCTGTCCTGTTGGTTTCACTGATCACTGCCTGCTGTTTTGTTCTGTGTTTATTGAAAATGTAAAGTGTAAGAGTGCTTTTTGGCATTTTAACAATACACTTTTAAATGATGTGTTTTTTAAAGAGGTTTTTCATGATGTTTGGAAGTCACACAGGGAACAAAAACCCTCTTTTAGTTCTCTCCAATTGTGGTGGGATTTTGGTAAGGCCCAGATAAAACAACTCTGCCAACAGTACACTCAAAATGTCACTCGTAGCTTGACCCAATCCTTGAAAGTTCTGGAGACTGAGGTGGTAGAACTAGAGGAGTTGCTCAGTTCTACAGGAAAACAGGAGCACTTAGAGGCTCTCAAGTCAAAAAGGTCAGCCTTGGCTAGCTTGCTAGGGGTCACCGCACAGGGTGCTCTGGTCCGCTCACGCTACATGGATGTAGCTCTGATGGACTCGCCCTCCCAGTACTTTTTTGGACTGGAGGGGAAAAATGGACAGAGAAAGCTCATTCACTCCTTGTTGGGCGATGACGGGAGAACAATCTCCACAGCAGCAGAGATCAGGAAACACGCTGCTAGCTTTTACAGTGAATTGTTTAGAGCAGAGTGGAGGGAGGACACGTCACTGGGCCAGGTTTTCCTTGATGGTCTTCCAGTGCTCTCAGAGGACCTTGTTGCCGGCTTGGATGCTCCACTGTCTCTGTCTGAGCTGCATACGGCGCTAATGAGCCTCCAGAATGGAAAATCACCAGGCATAGATGGTCTCTCTGTGGACTTTTTTAAGGAATTCTGGCCCCTGCTTGGTCCAGACCTGCTGGAGGTTCTCCAAGATAGCTTGGAAAGGGGGACCCTACCCACGACCTGCAGGAGGGCCATCATCACACTGTTGCCGAAAAAGGGGGACCTCCAGAGCCTAAAGAACTGGAGGCCAGTCTCTCTGCTCTGCACAGACTACAAGATTCTCTCAAAAGCTCTGGCCCGAAGACTGAGAAAGGTGATGAGCGAGCTCATTCATGTAGACCAGACTTACTGTGTGCCTGGCAGGCTGATTAGTGACAACGTCACTTTAATTCGGGATATTTTGGAGGTCTCTGGTTCATTGGCGGTAGAAACTGGTTTGATTTCAATTGACCAGGAAAAGGCGTTTGATCGGGTTGAACACCAATATTTATGGACAGTTTTAACAGCTTTTGGGTTCAGCCCAGGCTTCATAGCCAGGATACGGGTCTTGTACAGTGACATTGAGAGTGTGCTGAAGATAAATGGGGGCCTGTCTGCCCCTTTAAAAGTCCAGAGGGGGGTTCGGCAGGGCTGCCCTCTCTCAAGGATGCTGTACTCCCTCGCCATAGAGCCTTTGCTTCACTGCCTGAGAAGGGATCTATCAGGAGTTACTTTTCCTGGCTGTGACACCACGTTCAAGCTGTCGGCCTATGCAGATGATGTAGTCATTCTGCTAAACAAGCAGAGTGACATTGACGTTCTGGTTAGGAGTGTCAATCTTTTTGGCCAACTTTCCTCTGCAAAGATAAACTGGGGAAAAAGCGAGGCTCTGATGGTGGGGGAGAAACTAGAAAATCAGCTTACGCTGCCGGGTGGGTTGATTTGGAAAAAAGGAGGTTTTAAGTATCTTGGTGTCTTTATTGGAAATCAGCAGTTTGAGCAAAAAAATTGGGATGGGGTCATAGAGAAGATTAACGGGAGACTAAACAAGTGGAAGTGGCTAATGCCAAGAATATCTTTTAGAGGAAGAGTGCTCATTTTAAATAATCTTGTTTCCTCATCCCTGTGGCACCGCCTCATGTGCATGGACCCCCCTGCTGGTTTGTTGTCCAAAATTCAGTCTGTTTTGGTGGACTTTTTTTGGGGGGGTGGACTCCACTGGGTTCCTCAAGCCCTGTTATTTCTTCCCAAAGAGGAGGGGGGGCAAGGAGTGATTCATTTAGCTAGTAGAGGTGCTGCTTTTAGACTGACTTTCATACAGAGACTGCTGACGGGCCCCCAGGACCTGGTATGGAGGCCTTTGGCCTGTGTTATTTTACAGAGAGTCCTTGGGCTTGGGCTAGACCTCCCTGTGTTTTTAATGGATTTTAAGAACTCTAATGCACTGTCTTTACCCAGTTTTTACCGCAGTCTCTTTTCAGTGTGGACTCTTTTTAAAAAACAAAGAGGGCCATGCGATTCCCTCTACTGGTTGTTGAGGGAGCCGCTGGTTTTTGGTGGTCGCCTTGGTGTCCTGCCGGGAGTTGGAAGGACCTTCCTTGATAGGCTGTGTTCCAGGAACGTTCTCACTCTGAAGCAAGTGGTGGAACTGGCTGGTCCTGGCCTCAACAACGCCTCAGCTTTAGCAGCTCATCTTGGTGTCAGGTCGAATCGTTTCATCGATGGTCTTCTTGCACACTGGAAACAGGAGCTTCATGGACTTGAGCACTCCCTACTCTTGGACTTTAGCAATGGCACGCTGCAGCTGGAAAGCACGGACCCCTTTCCCTCTCTCACGCTCTATATGGACTTTGACGTCGCTCCTTGCTCCTTACTGGCATTCTGTGCTCCCACTGGTGTGGACTTTGGACGAGCCAGTGGTAAGGCACTCTACAGACTGGGGGTGATGGCACTCAACAAGGACCGATTGAACACCTGTGTGGACACTCCTTGGAGAGCCTATTTTAAACTAGGAAAAGGGCATCGGCCTGCCTGGAGGGCTCTTTATAAAGCCCCTCTCCCTAAGAGGCATGGAGACTTACAGTGGAGGGTCCTGCATGGTATTATAGCAGTCAATGCTTTTGTTTCTGTGATTAACAGCAGTGTCAGTGATCGGTGTGTTTTTTGTTCCTCTAGGGAGACTGTTTTTCATTGTTTTATTGAATGTCAGCACCTGAGTGGCCTCTTTGAACTTCTCACAGAACTTTTTCATATTTTTAAGGAAGTTTTCTCTAAGCAGGTTTTCATTTGTTGTTTTATGTACAATCGTCGTTTTAAGCAGAAGTGTCAACTACTGAACTTTGTTTTAGGGCAGGCAAAGTTGGCTATCTATGTAAGCCGGAGAAGAAAACTTGAGAATGTTGAGAGTGATGTTGATGTCAAAATTTTATTTATGAGGCTACTTAAAGCCAGAATCAGGCTGGACTTTCAGTTTTTTATGGGGAATGGGGATGTGGAAGGTTTCAGGACCCTCTGGTCCCTGGAGAATGTCCTCTGTTCAGTTCATGATGGACAGCTTTTTTGGGGGCGTTTTTTGGGGGATTAATTTTCTGTGTAACATAGCATGATATAGAAATTGTATTGACTGATGGACAAGTGTGTTTATTAAAGATCTTTTAAAAATCAAAATCTCTCTCTCTCTCTCTCACACACACACACACACACACACACACTTTAGTCAGGGTGACAGAGACATGCAATTTCTCACACGCAGGGAAACAACACTATCACAACCAGACTTATAACACAACTACACACCAACATCAATAACACTCAGAAGATAAGAATTATAACTGTCTATGAATCCCCATGGCGCAAAGCATGCCGGGAGGATTCCCCCCATCACAGCCCCGATGTTACAATACATTGTCCTATATCTTCAAAAGTAAACAGCAAAACAAGTTTAAAAACAATCGCTGTGAAGATTAAATGGTGTAGTTGCTGAGTCTGTGTTTAGTTTTCATTAACAGCCAATATTTTAAAAGTTCAGCAGGAGATCGACTGATGACAGGAAGTGGCCCGTGGCGCTATAAAAAAGTTGCACTGCCACTTCTACTAGCCCGGCATAGTTATTACAATAATGTTTCCCCAGCTCCATTGACCATAAGCATTAGCTATTTTTGTGTTTATTTTAAAAACAGTGTTGTCTCAAAATTCTGGCAAATTAAAAGTGGAGAAAATATGGCGATATAATGATACAAGCCTTTAATTCCACTTGATTTTGACCGGGTGAGCTGAAAAGCTGGTAACAGACAGACAGATACAGTGGTGTGAAAAAGTGTTTGTCCCCTTCCTGATTTGTCATTTTTTTTGTGTTTGCCACACTTAAATGTTTCAGATCATCAAACAAATTTAAATATTAGACAAAGAAAACACAAGTAAACACAAAATTCAGTTTTTAATTGAAGGTGTTTATTATTAAGGGTAAAAAAAAATCCAAACCTACATGGTCCTGTGTGAAAAAGTGATTGCCCCCCCCGTTTAAACATATATTAGCTGCGGTTTATCACATGTTTGGAAAGCTGAGTTCAATTTTCTAGCAATTTCTAAAGCTTTGGGACTCCAGCAAACCACAGTGAGAGTCATTATCCACAAATGGCGAAAACATGGAACAGTGGTGAACCTTCCCAAGAGTGGCCGGCTGATCAAAATTACCCCAAGAACGCAGCGTCAACTCATCCAAGAGGTCACAAAAGACCCCACAACAACATCCAAAGAACTGCAGGACTCACTCACCTCAGTTAAGGTCAGTGTTCATGACTCCACCATAAGAAAGAGACTGCGTAAAAATGGCCTACATGGCACAGTTCCAAGACGAAAACCACTGCTGTGCAAGAAGAACATAAAGGCTCGTCTCAGTTTTGCCAGAAAACATCTTGATGATCCCCAAGACTTTGGGGAAAATACTCTGTGGACTGATGAGACAAAAGGTGAACTTTTTGGAAGGTGTGTGTCCCATTACACCCAGCGTAAAAGTAACACAGCATTTCAGAAAAGGAACATCATACCAACAGTAAAATATGGTGGTGGTAGTGTGATAGTCTGGGGCTGTTTTCCTGCCTCAGGACCTGGAAGACTTGCTGTTGTAAATGGAACCATGAATTCTGCTGTCTACCAAAAAATTCTGAGAGACAGCCTTAGTGAAAGTTACTGATGACCTCCTTATGGCATTTGGCAAAGGACTTGTCTCTGTCCTTGTCTTATTGGACCTTAGTGCTGCCTTTGACACCATTGACCACCATATTCTGCTAGAGAGACTTGAACAGCAAATTGATTTGAAAGGAACAACGCTAAGATGGTTCGTCTTATTTATCAGGCCGTTCCCAGTTTGTCTATGTCCATAACAAGTCCTCTATCCAGACCAGGGTTAGTTATGGAGTTCCGCAGGGATCGGTACTTGGACCAGTACTGTTTACATTATACATGCTGCCTTTGGGAGACATTATGAGGAGACATTCTATTCATTTTCATTGTTACACTGATGACACTCATTTATATTTATCCATTAATCCAGATGATCCCAGCCATCTGGGTTCACTCCAGGAGTGTCTTAAGGATATTAAAACCTGGATGAACTACAACTTTTTATTGCTGCATACAGATAAAATTGAAGTCATTGTTCTTGGCCCCAAACATTCTAGAAGTACGCTTAGTAGCAAGATAACAACACTAGATGGCATTGCACTGGCTTCTAAGTTCTCTGTTAGGAATCTTGGAGCTGTCTTTGACCAAGATATGTTTTTTAACTCTTATATACAGCAAACCACTAAGACTGCCTTCTTCCAGCTGCATAATATTTGTAAAATCAGGTCCATCCTGTCTCATAAAGATGCAGAGAAACTTGTCCAGGCCTGTATCACCTCTAGGCTAGACTATTGTAATTTACTTTTATCAGGTTGTCCTAATAAATCCATAAAGTTTCTCCATCTCATTCAGAATGCAGCTGCACGTATCCTGATGAGAACAGGGAGAAGAGATCGCATTACCCCAGTTTTAGCTTCTTTACATTGGCTCCCAATAAAATATAGAATTGAATTCAAGACATTACTTCTAACTTATAAAGCCCTTAATGGTATGGCTCCCTCTTACCTGCAAGAACTCATAGTTCCCTATCATCCAACTAGAGCTCTGCGCTCCCAAAAATCCAAACTACTGGTGGTCCCCAAGGTCTCCAGAAGTAGATTTGGAGGTACAGCTTTCAGATATCAAGCTCCCCTCCTGTGGAACCATCTTCCAAGTTCAGTTCGGGAGGCAGACACTCTCTCTTTATTCATGAGTAAGCTGAAATCTTTTCTCTTTGACAAGGCCTATAGTTAAAAATGTTGCTGCTGCCAGGCCTTCACTCGCACATGGAGCCTAACCCGGCTTGATACTGGAATGTCTGGCTGTGAATGTTCATGTTGAATTGTATTTGTTACGTTTGTTTTGAATGTAGCTACTGCCAAGCCTCCTATTTTGTACTTCTTTTTTCAACCCAGCCGGTTGAGGCGGATGGCCATCCTGTATGAGCAATGGTTCCGATCGAGGTTTCTGCCCGTTAAAGGGAAGTTTCTCCTCGCCTGTGTCACCACAGTGCTTGCTCTTAGGGGTCTCTGCTGGGTTCTATAAATTTGAGAGTGTGGCCTAAACCCACTCTTTTTTTTTTTTTCTTGTAAAGTGCCTTGAGATAACTTGTGTTGTGATTTGGTGCTATATAAATAAAACTGATTTGAATTGAAGGAGAATGTCCGGCCATTTCTTCGTGACCTTAAGTTGAAGCGCACTTGGGTTCTGCTGCAGGACAATGATCGAAAACAAACCAGCAAGTCCACCTCTGAATGGCAACAAAATGAAGACTTTGGAGTGACCTAATTAAAGTCCTGACCTGAATCCGATTGAAATGCTGTGGCATGACCTTAAAAAGGCGGTTCATGCTCGAAAACTCTCCAATGTGGCTGAATTACAACAATTCTACAAAGATAAGTGAACCAGAATTCCCCCATAGCTCTGTAAAAGACTTATTGCCAGTTATCGCAAACACTTGATTGCAGTTGTTGCTGCTAAGGGTGGCCCAACCAGTTATTAGGTTTAGGGGGTAATCACTTCTTCACACAGGGCCATGTAGGTTTGGATTTTTTTTCCCCTTCATCATAAACACCTTCATTTAAAAACTGCATTTTGTGTTTACTTGTGTTATCTTTGTCTAATATTTAAATTTGTTTGATGATCTGAAACATTTAAGTTTGACAAACATACAAAAAAAATGAGAAATCAGGAAGGGGCAAACACTTTTTCACACCACTGTACACACACAGACACATCGACACGTTACCATATGTCTATGTTGCTTTGCACCAAGGCATAACTCCATTGATTTAATTTATTAAGGGGAAAAAGCTATCCAAACCTATGTGGAAAACATAATTGTCCCCTAAACCCAATAACTGGTTGTATCACTCGCGGTTGCAACAACTGCAATCAAGCGTTTGTAATAATTGGCAGTGAGTCTTTTACATCACTGTTGAGAAATTTTGGCCCACTCTTCTTTGCAGAATTGTTTAAATTCAGCCACATTGAAGGGCTTGATCTTGAGGTTACAAACTGATGTCTGGACATTCTCCTTCAATATTTTCAGCTAGAGAGCAGAATTCATGGTTCCATTAATTACGACAAGTCATCAACTTTTATGAAAATGCATTAGCCTGCTCAGGTAAATGACAGCTTCCACCTCGCTTCAAATCTCTGCAGAGCAAGGCGGAGAGAGCCGCACTTAATCACTCATTTTCTTCCAGTAACACTCCAGATGATTTTTAGTGAGAGATTTTGTGTGTTCTGATAAAATAATGTTGCCATATGCTATGATAAACCATTTCTGTCATTGATCCTTTCACAATGCTTGCCTACCACTGTGTTGATCCACGTGACCAGTGACATCACTTGCAAATCCTCAATTAGTTTTAAGACAGATGTAACAAGATACATGCCTTCCAAAAATTTCATCTTTTATCTCATCAGTCCAAAGAATATTTTCCCAAAAGTGTTGGTCAAGATGCTTTTTTTTTTGGCAAATGTGAGAAAAGCCTTTGTGTTCTTTTTGGTTAGCAGTGAGTTTCACCTTGGAACTCTTTCATGGATGCTATTTTTGCCCAGTCTCTTTCTTATTGTTGAACCATGGACCAGTGTCCAAAGTGAAGCAAGTGAGGCCTGCAGTCTTTTAGATGATGTTCTGGGTTTTTGTTTCTCATCTCTTCTTGAATTTCTTTAGATCGCGTCATGATGTGTTGCCTTTTGAGATTGTTAGTCTTAATCACTTTGTCAGACAGGTTCTATTTTAAGTGATTTCTTAATTCACCAGATCTGGCAGAAATCATTCCCGGTGAAACTGAATTTAGCTTTCCAAAAAATGTGGTTAAATCACAGTTAATTCATGATGTAATAAGGGAGGGTAATTACTTTTTCCACATAGGGCCAGGTAAGTTTAGACAGCATTTTTTTCCCTTAATAAATGAAGACATCATTCAAAAACTGCATATTGTATTTACTCAGGTTATCATTATGCAATAGTAAATGTTTCAGATCAAACAAATGTGTGACAAATATGCAAAAAAAAAAAAAATCAAAAGGGGGCAAATACCTTTTCATGGCACTGTATGTATGTGAAAACTTCACATACAGTTGCAATCAAAATTATTCAAGCAGCCCCTTGCAAATTATGTGCATTATCAAAATCTACAACCTTTCAGCTGTTCGCAAAATGACAAAAAAAGATAACCAGTTAAATGAATACTGTATTTCCAAGTGGTTTCTCCAAATTCAACACAAAAATGTCACTTTTAATTACAACTGTCAATTTTTTTTCCAGCCCTTTCGTAAGTGTCTAGTAGTTAATCAAAGCACCATTTTCTGCTTTTCTTTTGGTGGCTGTGGGAATGTCACTTGTGGTAATGTATCGTCACTTCCTGTTTTGCTGTCTGTGTGGTTTGCTCTCCTCACTCTCCTGAGGTTTTTGCGTTTAATTGTATTTTAACCACTTTTTTCCATCTACTGTAAGTTCTTGTTTCTGTTTATCAAGCCTCTTGCACCTGTGTGCGCACTCAGTGTCACCTAATCACCCTCTTTAACCTTCTGTTCACCTTTCATCTGTGTTTTTGTTAGCTTGACAAAATCTTAGAAAATCTTAGAAAGAGTTGTTGCTATGCAATTATTTGACCACCTGCAGGGAAATGGTTTACTTGAAAAGTTTCAATCTGGGTTTAGAATCCATCATAGTACTGAAACAGCCTTAGCGAAGGTCACTAACGACCTCCTGATCGCATCTGATAATGGACTGGTTTCTGTACTTGTCCTTTTAGACCTTAGTGCAGCTTTTGATACTATCGATCATAATATTCTACTTGATAGATTAGAACACTATGTTGGACTTAATGGAACTTCGTTGCAGTGGTTTAGATCTTATTTATCTGATAGGTTCCAGTTTGTTCATGTCAATGAGTTTTCTTTCAACTCAAAGCTTAGTCATGGAGTTCCAAAGGGATCTGTGCTAGGCCCTACTCTTTTTAGTTTATATATGCTTCCGTTAGGCAACATTATTAGAAAGCACTTTATACATTTTATTGTTATGCAGATGATACACAATTATACCTGTCAATGAAGCCAGATGATAGTAATCAATTAGCCAAGTTGGAAGCCTGTCTTAAGGAAATAAAAGCTTGGATGACTTGTAATTTCCTGCTATTAAATTCAGATAAGACTGAAGTCATTCTTGTGGTCCAAAAAACCTTAGAGATACCTTTCCAAATCAAACTTTTAGTTTGGATGCGGTTACTCTTTCTCTTAATAGCTCTGTGAGGAACCTTGGAATTATTTTTGATCAAGATCTGTCCTTCAATTCACATATTAAATTTGTTTCTAAGACTGCCTTCTATCATTTGTGTAATATTGCCAAGATTAGGAGCATCTTGTCTCAGAGTGATGCTGAGAAACTGATCCACGCTTTTGTTAGCTTGAGATTAGATTATTGTAATTCTTTATTATCGGCTGTCCTAAAACATCTTTAAAAAGTCTTCAGCTGATCCAAAATGCTGCAGCAAGAGTTTTAACAGGTACTAGAAAGGGACATCATATCTCTCTGGTTCTGGCCTCCCTTCATTGGCTTCCCATAGAGTTTAGAATTAAGTTTAAACTCCTTCTTCTTACTTACAAAGCTCTAAACAATCAGGCTCCTTTTTATTTAAAAGATCTGATACTACCATATTATCCTAACAGAGCACTACGCTCCCAAAATGCAGGATTACTTGTAATATCTAGAATCTCCAAAAGTGCAATGGGAGGCAGAGCCTTCAGTTATCAAGCTCCTCTCCTGTGGAACCAGCTGCCAATCTGGATTCGGGAGTCAGACTCGATCTCTGTTTTTAAGAATAGGGCTAAAACCTACCTTTTTGATATAGCCTACAATTAAGGCGGGATCATGTGTCTCTGAACCCTCCCTTAGTTATGCTGCTAATAGGTTTAGTCAGCCGGGGGACCTCCAATAATGCACTGGGCCTCACTCCTTTCTTCACTCTCAATGAAATATTTTTTTTTTGCTGGTCATTAACATCTGTTTGTTCTCTCCCATAGATTGAGTCCCCATCGTGCTGTTTGCTCTCTACATGTCTGTTCTTTTCATCTTCTCTGTCCCCTCACCCCCCAGCCAGTCGCAGCAGATGACTGCCCCTCCCTGAGCCCGGTTCTGCTGGAGGTTTCTTCCTGTTAATAGGGAGTTTTTCCTCTCCACCGTCACCAAGTGCTTGCTCACAGGGGATCGCCTGATTGCTGGGGTCTTTCTGCAACTGTGGGGGTCCCCCCTACAGTTGAAAGTGCTATGAGATGACTGTTGTTGTGAAATGGCGCTATATAAATAAAGTTGAATTGAATTGAATTATCGACCTGCTGCACATACAAATAACCAGATTCCTGCTTCTGGCAGCGTTTCTGAGGACTCTATTCCTCATGGGTGTGAGCTACAACTACCTACTTCAAAGTCAACCAGAAATTTTCTATTGCATTTACAGTATGTCAGACCGCTGTTGGCCACTGTAGAATTTTCCAGGGCTTTTTCTGAAACCAAGTCATATGGTTGCCTGTTGGAAAGCCGGCGACACCGGAGCTTCAGCTCTCTCACAGATGGCATTACATTTTCTCCTAGAATTTCCTTATAAAAGGCTAAATCCATCTTGCCTTCCACAAACACCAAGCAGGTTTCCACTGCCAGAGGAAGCAAAGCAGCCTCAGGGCATTACAAAGCGTCCACCATGCTTTTCTGTAGGAAGGGTGGTCTTTTCCATGTTCTTTTGAGACATGGAGGCCTTCAGTATGTAGTGTGCCCCTTGCTGTGCAAACTAAAACCTCAGTGCCTGCTGCCACCAATTGATTTGGTCATATTTCTAAATGCAATCAAATCTCACCATCAACAAACCAATAGCCAGTCCAAGTACTGACGATGCCTGATGAAACTAGTGAAGCTCTCGACTAGTTGCATTATAGTTGCAAATATGGGGAGGTTGAATTCAGGGTGTTGAATCGCTTTGAGACAGTAATAGTCATTAAAAACTGGATTTTGTATTGAATTAGGAGAAGCTACTTATTAATAGTGATTATTTTGAATTATTTAAAGTTTTGCTTTTGCAAAAGGCTAAAAATTTAATATTTTTCCAATGAACAATTTGCAATAGCGGGTGAATAATTTAAATTTACACTGTAGCTTATTTCTTAGTGCAAACAGAAGGGTGAATGATGATTTAAATTTCAGATTTACAAGTTAGATCAGGGTGTTACAGTTTTATTACTACAGCTATTGTATGATTTGACTTCAAAGTATTAGTTTTAGTACATGCAGACAAAAATCAAACAGGTACATGGGTGACTGAAGTAAACTTTATTGCTTGGTCACATTCTTGCAGTGGTGTTAGTACTTTCACAAATATGTGACTGTGATTGTATGACAGTGATCGTATGACAGAAAGCATTAGCCTGTGTGGGGCTGAACCCACTTGTAAGTCCCCTCATAGCGGAATCCCACCCTCTTCACAAGATCGTCGGCTTCTCTTGGGCCACGGCTGTAACAAATACAAGGCAGCAGAAACAAAAATCCTTACTCTGAATGATCATCATGCATCATGATTTTCTTTTAGTCTCACCAAACAGATTTTACCCTCCATAAGTGTAAGGAATGGGCTGCTTCTTCTCTTTCTCTATTTGGTGGAGGAGGGGCGTGAAGATCCTCCAGGCTTCTTGTAATTCATCACTGGGTTGAAAAAAAGGAAAATTTTTCAGGTTTTCAATAAAATATTTGATCATAAAAAACAGTGCTATGGGTATGCAAGTGACGAGTATGCATATGGTTCAAATAAAGTAAGAGCAGTGGATTCAATTACCAACCTGCGGACAAAGTGCATCTGATTTCCACAGAAGACGTCCAGTATCAGTCTTTCATATGCGTCTGGGAGCTTCACGTTCTACAAATAAAATGCTTTTTAAAAACTACATGCTGACTTGTGTCAGGCTCATTTACATACAGTATAAACAAATTACAAGGAAACAAATAGGAAAGTATCTGCTAAAAAAGTTATTTTAGTGAATAGTCTTTTTACCCATTTTGCGAGGTTTTTTATCTTAGACTCAAATGCCCTTTTTTCTTAATAAATTGGCACTTTTTGTCCTCAGTTTGGTGATTTTCTCATCCATTTGTGGGCTTTTTCTTGTGAAATTAACATTTTTCTTGAAAACTGACAACCTTTTTCTCCTGTATTTGCAACTATTTTTTGCAATTTGCAACTTCATTATCACCAATTTGTGAGGTTTCTCTCTTAGATGTGCAAGTCTGAGGAAAATAAAATACAAGTTGTCCATATGCCCCTTCTAATATAATCCAAATCATCTCATATAAAATCATCTCAGGCGATTTCAACCATGTTTCACTATCTCCCATTCTACCCACGTTCACCCAGTATGTCACATGCCACACTAGAGACAATAAAACACTGGACTTATTCTACGCAAACACTAAGGAGGCGTACACCTCATCACAACTCCCCCCACTCGGGAGATCGGATCACAACTTGGTTCATCTCCGGCCAGTGTACAAACCCCTAGTACACAGACAACCTCCGGCCATGCACACTGTGGAGATATGGTCTGAGGAGACAATGGACACTCTAAAGGGCTGTTTTGAAGTCACCGCCTGGAAGCAGCTCTGCGATCCACATGGTGAGGACATCGATGGCCTCATTCACACCTTCACGGACTACCTCAGCTTCTGTGTGGACAAATCCGTTCCCACCAAGACCATACGGCGTCACTCAAACAACAAACCCTGGATCAACCCTGAGATAAAAACACTTCTGAGAGAGAAGAAGAGGATCTTCAGGTCGGGGAACAGGGAGGTGTTGAAGTCCGTACAGAGGGAGCTGAGGAGAAAGATCAGAGAAGGCAAGGACAGCTTCAGGAAGAAGATGGAGGACAAGCTCCAACAGAGCGACATCAGCGGGGTCTGGAGAAACCTCAAAACCATCTCTGGGCTCCAGAATACCTCCCCCCAGGCCACGGAGGGCAGGGAGTGGGCGAACAACCTGAATCTGTTTTTCAATAGGTTTGACCAACCGCCCTCCCCCCTGTCTGCACAACAACCACTGCTGCCTCTAAAGAAATCAAGTCCTGCTGCCCACTCCCCACTCCACCAACACCCCCCCACTCCCAACACACAGCCCCCCATCCTGACCCTGACCAGGACCCAGGTGAGGACGGAGCTGAGGAAGATCAAGGTGAGGAAGGCGTCGGGACCGGACGGCATCAGCGCAAAGCTCCTCAAGTCCTGTGCAGACCAGCTGTGTGGGATTGTGACGTATATCTTCAACCTGAGCCTGAAACTGGGGAGGGTACCACAGCTGTGGAAAACATCTTGTGTGGTACCTGTACCAAAAACTTCCCACCCCAAAGACCTGAACAGCTACAGACCGGTGGCCTTGACGTCCCACTTGATGAAGACCCTGGAGAGACTGCTCCTTGCTCACCTCCACCCCCTGGTGGAACCAGCGATGGATCCACTCCAGTTCGCCTACCAGCATGGCATTGGGGTGGAGGATGCGGTGATCTTCCTCGTTCACCGTTCTCTGTCCCACCTGGAGAAGCCCGGGAATATGGTGAGGATCATGTTCTTTGACTTCTCCAGTGCTTTCAACACCATCCAACCGATGATCCTGAAGGACAAGCTGCTGCGCGCAGGGGTGGACCAGCACCTGTCATCATGGATCCTGGACTACCTCACGAACCGGCCTCAGTTTGTGAGAACCCGGGACTGTGTGTCCGACACGATCATCAGTAGCACGGGGGCCCCCCAGGGAACGGTGCTGGCTCCCTTCCTGTTCACTCTTTATACTGCAGACTTCTCACACAACACAACACACTGCCATCTACAGAAGTTCTCTGATGACTCTGCGATCGTTGGCCTCATGTCCAATGGAGATGAAGCTGAGTACAGAGGGCTTATCCAGGACTTCGTGGACTGGTGCCATCGGAACTGCCTCCAGATCAACGCGAGAAAAACTAAGGAGCTGGTGGTGGACTGCCGCAGGCAAGGACAACCCCTCACAGCACCAGTAAATATACAGGGAACAGACATCGAGATGGTGACAGCCTATAAGTACCTGGGTGTTCATCTGAACAATAAACTAGACTGGTCACACAATACTGATGCACTCTACAAGAAGGGACAGCGCAGGCTGTTCCTGCTGAGGAGACTCAGGTCTTTTGGTGTACAAGGCGCGCTGCTGAAGACATTCTATGACACGGTGGTGGCATCAGCCATCACTTTTGGAGTGGTCTGCTGGGGCAGTGGCATTACTGCAGCCGATAGGAAGAGACTGAACAAACTGATCAAGAAAGCTAGCTCTGTCCTGGGGCAGCGCCTTGATCCGGTGGAGGAGATAGGAGAGAGAAGGACGGTGGCTAAACTGTCATCTCTGCTGGAGTCCGAGTTCCACCCTATGCAGGACATACTGAATGCACTGAGGAGCTCATTTAGCAGCAGACTACATCATCCCAGGTGCACAACCGAGAGGTTTCGCAGGTCCTTCCTACCAACGGCTGTCAGACTGCACAACCTAAGCAGGGCTGCTCGCAGAGATAGCAAAAAGACGTAACAACCTAATAGTTTTTTGAATGCAAAAGATGCAATAGACTTACACAATGGTCCCCCTCCGGCATACAACTAGGAAAATACCGGTCGCTATGGAGAGTGAGAATATGTATGGGCACATAATCATACCATGTAGGATAACTAAGTAGACGGTTGTGCTGTTTCATCCCATCTAGCAACAATGCTCCGCACTGTGTGTTTATATATCTACATATTATTCCATCTAGCTACATTGCTCCGCACTGTGTGTTTACATATTCATATATTTATTCCATCCAGCTACAATGCTCTGCACTGTGTGTCTGTGTGTGTGTATATATACAGTATATTTTATAGTAATATGTACTTATGTATATTAGCTGCTCTTGCTTGCTTGTTTTTTTTTCTTGCCTTCTGATTGTTGCTCTGAGTGTTGCTATCCCTGTGCTGTTGCAATCCTGGAATTTCCCCGTTGTGGGACTAATAAAGGCTTATCTTATCTTATCTTATCTTAAAACACTTTCTGAGCCAGAACAGAAATCCAATAATTTCAAATCTGACGAGAAGAAAAACTGTGGAGGGAAAATGATGGGGCAAATTGGGGAAAATCAAAAGCAACTCAAAGAGTCAAAGAGAACAACGTACTTAAGTAAAAGTATGGGTTTTTCTTGAAAATATATACAGTATGTAAGTGTAAAAAATTATCCTGCAAGAAACTCCTCACAAAAGCACAATTTTGTGGAATAGTTACTTGAGTAAATGTAACTCGTTATTCTAGAGCACCTTGTATCTGCTCTTGTAGGTGAGGTCCAGCTCAGTCTCCTCGGGGCTGAAGTAAACTCCAGGCCTCTTGGTCATCATCTTCAGGTAAATAGCTTCATCTGGCTGAACTCGCACCACCAACTCATTCCTCTGGCAACGCTCATTAAAAATGTCTCCTGGAACGTCAGTGAACTGCAGGCGTACCTCTGCTTTCCTCTCATTTAGAGCCTTACCACAGCGCAGAATAAAAGGAACGCCTAATTCACAGGCGGGAAAAAACATGAAGGGGAGATCATATGAGGAGCTGTTATAAGAAGACTTGGGCTACAATAGCACTTCAGGTTTAGGCTACATAAGAACTGCTTGTGCAAAATAGCTCTAAGGCTACCAAAGTCCAAATTTTCTGTTTGATTTATAATTTGGCATGCATAGGAAGCCAGTAAATTTGGGAAAAATGACTAGAGGGGACACAAAGAGAGAGGCAACCTTTTAATTAAGAGTCAGTCGGTTCTACTACTTTTATATACACAGTTGTACATGGATGAAACGTTTGACTGGCATTTCTAAAAAGCTAAATTTGATGGGCTCTCCCCAAAATTCTCAAGGTGAGAAGCTCTGGGTAAGCGAGGGAAGAGAAAGTTGAATTAAGTCTGACTTTATTATTTGAACAATAAATCAGATCTGCATCTACTTTAGTAAAGCATTTAGAAGTGTCTGAAAGCAGAATTAAAACAAAAGATATTCCAAATAATTTGTGAAATTTACACCGAGTCATATGTGAGAAACTATGAAGGTCCTCCACACATGTCTAATTTCTCTAATTGTTGTAATTGCCTGAGAACAATCAGAAGCTCCTGCCCTCCAAACAACATGTGACATGTTTCATATGCAGTGAAATCCACATAAGGAGGCAGGAAGGCTGGGGATGTGGGATGGGAGCAAAATCAAACTTCCACACAGGGGACTGGGGTTCAAGTTTACTAACTAACTAACTAACTAACCTGCACTTATATAGCGCTTTTCTAGTCACAAAGACCACTCAAAGCGCTTTCATTAATACTAACCCTCTATTCTAAGGGCCTATAGGAAACAGATATCTAGGGACAATTTAGAACAGCCAATTAACCTAACATGCATGTTTTTGGCATGTGGGAGGAAACCGGAGAAATCCCGGAGTAAACCCACGCAACACGGGGAGAACATGCAAACTCCACACAGATCACTGTTGGTCGGGGGCTGGGATCGAACCCACGATCCCCACAATCCCCACAATCCCCCGGCCAAGGGTAAACTGTGCTGCCGCAGTGCTAACCACTGCGCCACCGTGCAGCCCAGTTTAGCTGCAAACCTTTACTTTCAATTTAACTTTACTTCCCCCCTGCCAAATCACTGCTTTTACTCAGTCTATTTTTAAACCTACTTAAGATTTACAAATACAGTTCGGGTTTGTCACTAAAAACAATTTTTAAAAATGGAGAGGTTACGGTTGGAGGCTAAGCCTCTCACACATTAAACCTCTCACTCACATTACACCTCTCTCCCTTTGAAATCTCACTTTAAGTACTTATTTTCACAACCACCTGAGGGTGCTTTTTTTTTTGACACAACTACTGATGATGATGACAAGGAATATCATAATTGGAGTGACAATGTCTCATAACTGTTGATCAGCAAAACATCTGACAAGGCACTGCATTCATTCCTTTTTTAAAAAACTTTAACAATTCCTTGAGGCTGACTGTGATTAAGTTCACCCTCAAAATGCAATCAATTGGTCACTGATTCATTTCCAACCTCTCCTGAAAATTTAATCAAAATTCATGAAAAGAATTTTTTTTAAAAATCTGATTGTGGACACTTTTGACTGCAGTGTGAATGATGAATAAAGTAAATAAGAAAGCCAGCCTTACCATCCCATCTTTCATTTCGGACATAGAGCACCGCAGTGGCAAAAGTTGGGGTGCATGAGCCTTTTGGTACAGTGGGATCATCGAGGTATCCCAGCTTGGACTGGCCCTCCCCTTCAGGATCTCCTACATACTGGCCGAGCACCACATCTGATGCCTCAGCGGGAGCTATACATTTTAACACCTTGACCTACATTACATAAATAAATTTTAAAAGGACTGCAGTGGTCCAAACAACTTCTCTCTGAAGATTACACGTAATTTTTTTTCTTAATTGATGATGATACCTTCTCATCCCTCACATCATCTGGAGTTGTGGAAGGAGGCTTCTCCATCGCAACCAAACAGAGCATCTGAAGGAGATGGTTTTGCATGACATCCCTCCAAAAATACAAGATAAAAATAATAATTAGTGCAAGTTTTAAGTAGTGTATGCACAGATTTTTACATTTTTAGAGAATATACTTTCTCTGACCGAATGATACCAAAGTCATCAAAGTATCCACCACGGCCCTGAGTGCCAAAGGGCTCCTTAAAGGTGAGGACCACACAGGCCACGCTGGTCCTGTTCCATATTGGTCCAAAAATACGATTTCCAAACCTATAAATGAGGACAAAATATGCCTATAATAAAACAGAAAGTGATAAAAATGAAGGATATTGACTACTAAAGGAAATGTAGAAATGTTTTGATTTTTGCCTGGGACAAATTGTTGAGTTTGTCACCTGAGCACCATGAGGTTCTGCACCATCTCTTTTCCCAGGTAGTGATCTATACGGTAGATCTGGTCCTCGGTGAACAGGGAGGACAGATGAGCCGACAGTTCCCGTGAGCTCTGCAGGTCACGACCAAAAGGCTTCTCCACGATAACCCTGTTCCAACCTCTGCCACAAACAAAGCTGATTAGTACATGAAAGCACATTAAACACAGCCAGGGAGTGAAGAAATACTAACTTTGTGCTCATGCAGTGGTTTCTGATGTTTGTGCTGACATCATGATAGACACTGGGTGGCAGAGCCAAGTAGAAAAGACGGTTAGCGTCAGCTCCTCCGGGTAGAGATGACAGGTGGTGGTTAAGTCGGTCAAAGGAGCTGCCGTCATCATACTTGCCACTCAGGTAAGAGTTTTGCCTGAAAAATGCTGATAGAGACTCACTCTCTTCATCACTGACCTGGGGAAGATGATAAACACTGTTTCCTGAAAACAAACTGAAACATCCAGTTTAAATAGGCTGGTGTGACAGAACCTACTGTTGCAATCAAAATTATTCAACCCCCACTGCAAAGTTTATTGCCAAATGTACAAACTAGCAGCTGTGTGCAATAAACAAATCAAACATGAACAATTTAAATAGCTCAACACAAATAATATTACAAGTGGTCTCTCCAAATTCAACACAAAATACCTTTAAATGACTACTGTTGTTTCAAAATTATTCAACCCCCTTCATGACAAGCATCTTTAGTACTTAGTGGAGCACCCTTTTGCTGTTATGACCTGCTGCAAAGGTGATACATAGCCAGACACCAGCTTCTGGCAGCATTCTGAGAAATCTTAGCCCATTCCTCACGGGCAAAGGTCTCCATTTCACTAATTCTTGGGTTTACCTGCGGCAACTGCCTTTTTCAAATCCCGTCAGATTCTCAATGGGGTTGAGGTCAGGTGACTATGACGGCCATTCGAGTATCTTCCAGGACTTCTTCTGAAACCAAACCTTGGAGGAATTTGAGGTACGCTTGGGATCATTGTCCTGTTGGAAGGTCCAATGATGCCTAAGCTTCAGGTTCCTTACAGATGGCCTGACATTTTCTCCCATGATTTCCTGATACTTGATTGAATCCATCTTGCCCTCCACACGCTGCAGGTTTCCAGTGCCAGAGGAAGCGAAGCAGGCCCAGAACATCATG
This sequence comes from Pholidichthys leucotaenia, assembly GCA_020510985.1. Taxonomy (NCBI): domain Eukaryota; kingdom Metazoa; phylum Chordata; class Actinopteri; order Cichliformes; family Pholidichthyidae; genus Pholidichthys; species Pholidichthys leucotaenia. Next base: position 342,603,038 of record CM035843.1, read on the forward strand.
CTTTACTTTAGGCATGGTGTTTGTTTCAGCATATGTTTCGTTGTTTCCCCTCCAGAAATACCACTGATCCATAGGCCTGAAAAGTTCCAGTTTTGTTTCATCGCTCCATAGAACAGAATCCCAAAACCACTCTGGCTTATTTATACAGTTTTGAGCAAATTGGAGCCAACTTTTCAGGCCTATGGATCAGCAGTATGTCTGGAGGATGAAGAATGAAGCATACGCTGAAACGAACACCATGCCTAAAGTACAGCATGATGCTCCGGGGCTTCTTCACTTCCTCTGGCACTGGACACCTGCAGCATGTGGAGGGCAAGATGGATTCAATCAAGTATCAGGAAATCCTAGGAGAAAATGTCATGACATCTGTGAAGAAGCTGAAGCATGGGCATCATTGGACCTTCCAACAGGACAATAATCCCAAGCAATCCTCAAAGTCCATCAAGGTTTGGTTTCAGAAGAAGTTCTGGAAGACATTAGAGTGGTCATCACAGTCGCCTGACTTGAACCCCATTGAAAATCTCTGGTGGGATTTGAAAAAGGTGGTTGCAGCACGCTAACCCAAAAATATTAGTGAACTGGAGGCTTTTGCCCATGAGGAATGGGCTAAGATTCCTCAGAACACTGCCAGAAGCTGGTGTCTGGCTATGCACCACCTTTGCAGCAGGTCATAACAGCAAAAGGGTGCTCTACTAAGCACTAAAGATGCTTGTCATGAAGGGGTTGAATAGTTTTGAAACTGCAGTAGTCATTAAAAGGCATTTTGTGGTGAATTTGGAGAAACCTCTTGTAATATTGTGTTGAGCTATTCAAATTGTTCTTATTTGATTTGTTTATTGTACACAGCTGCTAGTTTGCACATTTTGCCAATAAACCTAATTTGCATTGAGGGTTGAATAATTTTGATTGCAACTGGAGTGTACCTTCATATGAGGCAGGCTGGCCGCCTTGATGTCTTCTACAGTCAGGTTAGACCGAGCAAAACCTACAAAGAGAGTGTTGTTGGGGAGCAGACCATCTCTGAATAACCACCTAAACCAGAGACAAAGTCAGCAAAGAGCAGTGAGGCAGAACACTCTGGCCAAGGGTCAACCTCCTCAAAATCCAAAGTACTTTTCTGGTCAACCAGTGTGTCAGTATACAGCAATTCTTTACTCACCACAAAGTTGGATAGATTTTCTTTTTAGCAAGATCTCCCTGTGTAGATAAACCAGATACATTTGTTCCAATTAGAGACTTCTGTAGCTCATGGAAACTGAAGAATCAAGAGTCCAAAGAGCAGGGAAACCATGGAAAACAGTCTATTGAGTAACATGAGATAAAAACTTTGACTTTATGAAAATTTTTCAATGGGTTACTGTCAAGCTGCAACAATGAGTGGTTAAAAAAGTAACAATATTTTTGACTTTTGTCACCAAGAACAATGAAGCCAAAGTGATCCTTTCACAAGCTGACAAAAGAAAAAGTAGATGCAGCACATTTTAGCCAACATGTGCTGATTCCATTATTACCACACTGCAATGTTTCCCATGAATGCTTTCGCCTCATTTAACCACTTCAGACACTTTGACACTGTGTGGAATGTAATGCACCAACAGCATAATCTGCAGCCTTATCGCTAATTACTGGGAATGGAAACTCTATCAGCTAATTTCCATGTTATACTCACGGAAGCTCCCAGGATGATGAACAAGTGTGCGCTGGAATGAGCTGAGGGGGCCTCCTCTCCATAAAGCTCCTTCCTGAGCTGTCCGAACACCTCACAGCGAGTCAGGGGCTCAGAGCTCATCTTCTGGCCCATCTGGTCTCAGTCTGCCCCTACTCTGACCACTTATTTCCTTGTGGCCTCACGAAATGCTGAGATTCCACTAGTCACCATTAACTTGCAGAAAAAAAAAAAAAAAAAAACTTCAGCAACTCTGTGTCGCCATCTACCGTTTACAGCAAAACCCAACAACGCTTTTATAGAATGCGTTCTTCTGCATTTTAGAGTATGACAACCCATTTTAAAACCTAAATTTCCTGCAGGACCTGCATGGTGCCCACGCCACACCCTCCTTCAGACCAAGTTATACGTGTAAAACTACATTTCAGGTCTAAGATGAGGCTGAAAAGAACTGTCGTTGGTCATGCGGATTAACATGATAAATGGATAAATGTTGCGCAAGCCCTTAACCTCAGACAAAGCGTCAACACTGACAGGCTGAGCTTTATCTGCACTCATCAGTGAGCATGCCGTCTTTCACAAGTTATAAAACCACATAGGGCTTTTTTTTTTTTTTCTTTGAGGAAGAAACTTGGAGCCACCGAGTCATAAATCCTCACAGTTTAATTGTGTCAATAACCAAAGAACAGCCTGAGTTAATTATTCCTTTAGATAAGGTACACTGTAAATCAAGAGACATCACCAGGTTAAAACAAAGGGGAAACAGTTATAACGCCAATAAAATAAAGTTGCCTTTCTAGCTGTGAACCATTCAAAGATTTTTGATCAAGTATATTTAACAAAATGTTTTGTGTACAAATAATCATTTATCTGAAAAATACATTTGTATTTAAATAAAAAGCAAACATCTTTAAAACTTATGCATGTTTGTGCATTTTCAGCATTTACTTTTGTCCTCAAAAGCGTTCTTTGCATCTGGAGAGTAAATCCAGTGAACTGGCGCCAAGTCCCTGCAGTTCACGGACGTGTTCGTGCTCTGTCATGGTCACGCTGCCACTCCTAAAAACAAAGTCCATGATGTCTGAACATCCCCAACCACCAAATGTCTTTACTGAGATTCTTTAATAAATAAATTTAAAATCAGTGACGACTTTCCAGAGTCTCTGAACAGCTTTACTTTTTCTTCAGTCATTAGTCGTCCCTTCAGTAAGGCCAAGAGGCCTGAACCCTACAGCAAGTCCTACTGGACCAATGCTGACTTGTCAGAGCAGCGTTGGAGAAGGGGACACGAGGTGTCAGGAGCCACTTTATGAGGAGACTGCAGGGTCAGCTGAAGGTCCAGTGCTGGAAGAGATCAGCAGCATTACAGTAGTCCATCTGAATCTGACCTCCTTTCAGCTGTAAACATTTCCCACTGCTGGGATTCTTTAAAAGATTTTCCTGAAGAGCAATAAGAGAGAAAAAAAAGGTAGTCAGTACAAAAGCTGAAATTAAAAAAAAAAAAAATTCTATGAAACACCTGGGGGTGATAAAAACTGTTAGCTGAATAATTTGGGAAGAGTATAATAAAAGTGTCTAGGGTCACTGTAATTTATTTTCGCTGCATAAAAATCTAAACAAGTAGTTATTTGTACATGCACAGTGGAAATTGGAGGGAGCAACAGTTTATGACATGATTGAATTTTACAAAAATAAGTTGCAAAAACAAAATAAGACGTGGATTTTAGCCGACATTATTTTAAATCCTTGCGTACAGTGACCTTCAAGACTGTCCACTGGTTGTTCAGCGACCAACGGCTGACGGCATTAAAGGTCCCATGTTGTGACATTTTTGAGGGATTAATTTTAGGTTTTGACATCTTCAAGGACGTGCATATGTAATTTTAAAGATCAGAACTATTTTGCACTGTCTTACCGCTCGACAAAAAGTTCTGAAAGTGTCTCAGTCTTCTCATTAATATTGATCAGCCCCTAATCTGATTGGGTGAAAGTTTTCTGAGTGGGCCAATCACAAGTAAGGAGGCAGTCAGGGTGTGTTTGTTTTGCTGACTTGGGCTGCATTTACACTACAGGCCTTGATTCCCAGATGTTATTTATAGATTTTTTTTTTTTAACTTACATGTACCTATATCAGATAACTTTATTTACACTTGCTTAACACAAGTTCCTCAAAGGCTTAAAAGACATGTGACTTCAGCAGGTGTCCACTGGCCTGAGCCCTGTCTGCTTCGGCCGTAGAACACCCCCAAATATCCCACAGCCACCAATAAATAAATAAATATAATTGAATAAAAATGTATTTAAATTATTTGGGGAAAAATCATTAACATTAACGCAACAATTAGCCATACTGACAACAATGATTTCATGCTGTTTCACCAACATCTGTCACAGCTGTTGACCCTTTGTTAGCTGACCACCTGTGGGGATGGGGCAAAAAAATCTGAATTTGTTTGGGAACTCTGAAATTAATTCAATACAGTGAGAGGACCTTGCAAACGAGACACATTTGGAGTTCAGAGAGGGAGAAGTAGGTACTTTTTTCCACTCATAAAGTTGCGATTTATTTTTCTTGTAAATGTGCAGTTTCTGTCCTTGTAAATTTTTAACTTTCTAGTAAATTTGTTATTTTTTTCTCATAAATTTGTGGGGTTTTTTTTAAATTTGTGACTTTTTCTTGTAAATTTCAATTCAATTCAACTTTATTTATATAGCGCCATTTCACAACAACAGTCATCTCATAGCACTATCAACTAAATAAATTTATATTTATTAATTAAGAAATGCTCAACTTTTTCATGTTTGTGATTTCTTTCCTCTAAAGTTGCAAGTTTTCCCTCAATAATTCAGAATTTTTTTCTTGTAAATGTGCATTTTTTTTTTCTTGCAGATTTTTAACTGAGTAAATTTGTTACTCATTCCCCCTCATTTGTGGATTTTTATAAATTTGTGACAACTTGTAAATGTGCAATTGTTTTTGTACATGCTCAGCTTCATGTTTGTGTTTCATGTTTATGACTTCTTTCCTCTAACTTTGCAAGTTTTATTTTCAAAAATTTGTGACTTTTTCTTGTAAATGTGCAACTTTTTTTTTTTTTTTTTTTTTTTTTTTTACAAATTAGTGATTTTTCTCTCAAATTGACAATTTTTCTCTCATAAACTTGCAACTTTAATCAAAAATTCTCAACTTTTGCTTCTTTACTACTTTTTTCTTGTAAATATGAAATTCATAAGGATGCTGGTTAAATTTTTATTCTATGTAATTTCTGACTTTTTTCTGTTCATTTAGACAGTGACCCAAATTTATTTTAAAAATGCTTTAAAAAGCTGGAAAAAGCCCTGTGTGTTATGTTCTTCCCAGTGCTTTTTTTTTTTTTTTTTTTTTTTTTTTTTTTTTTTTTATCTCTGACACAGTGTTTACAATTGCCATGGTGATCAGCACCAGGGACGACATACTCTGCATAGTAAAGAAACACCAGCCACAAGTCAGAAGAGAAAAACACATAACTGGGTCACTTGAGCCATGTAGTATAAATGGAGCCTTAGAGAACTCAAGGCAGGACTTTTTGGTTTGTGACACCACAAAATCCAGAAGTGCAATCTCTCTCCTCTGCTTTAAGAGCTTAACAAAATGAAGACAGTTTGTATTTTTTGTGAAGTGAGTGTTTCAATATTTCAAAAGTGTACGTGTGACTTATGTTTGTATTCTATAAGATAAAATGCCATTTTGAATGACATGGGACCTTTGAGAAGTTTACAGTTTTTCTTTGTTTTTATTTTTTTTCAAATTTTCAGATACATATAGCATTAACTCATGATAGTGTTAGCCACTGCAAACAAATAAATATACAGCGGGGAAGATAAGGACTGAACACAACATTTTTCTCATTAAACGTATTTCTGATGGAGCCATTGAACTGAGATTTTCACCAGATATCAGTAACAACCCAAGAAATCCACACATACAAAGAAATCAAGGCAACTGTGTTCACAAAACAAGTTATATTTAATAAAGTGGAATGACACAGGGAATAAATATTGAACACATGAAGAAAAAGGTGAAAAAAGGCATAGAAAGCCAAGACACCAGCTGAAATCCATCAGCATTTTGTCATGGGCAGCGAGAGCGCACCCCTTCTTTCCTGTTCATCTCTCCTCAGGTCATCAGCGCACCTGAGAGAGAGGACACACCTGCACCCTCTCATCAGCCAGCACTCTTAAGGAGGCATCCTTCAGTGAATCAACGCTGGCTCATCTGGGTATATTGCCTCATAGACAGCGAGATGTGTTCACACTGGTGAAGAAATTTATTAACCTGTGTGCTTTTTCTCCAATTTAGGTTGCTGCCATCGTGCGGGTGTGTCACTGTGACTGCATGTGCTCTCCTGCCACATCATCACTCATCTCTGCAAAAACCTCCACCTGGTCAGGCACCACCAGCTCATTTCCCTCATCCTGCTGGTTTGTCTATTCCCCGCTGGGGCCCTGCCAGTTCTTCCTCGGAGCTCTCGTAAGTGGCAATTTGGCTAGCCCATTTTCCCTTACTCCATTCCTTCTCACTCAGCTCTCGTCTTCTCTCCGCAGGCTCCTTCTTCTGGCGAGTGACTGTTTCTGTAGCTGTGCGAGGATTTGCTATTTAATAAAAACTCTCAAACGTGTATTATTGTGTGATTGTCCCTTCTTGCTGCTGCATCGCACACGTGGGCTGATTATTTATTACAGCCATGACAAATTTAGGAAGCCATCTCATTCCCCATCAGTGCAAATTAATTTCAGCTGATTAAGTCCTGAGTGATAGCCTTTAAAAAGGTCTGTGAATATCAGATTGTCACACCACAAAGAACTCATGATGTGTAGAAGCAAAGAGCTCTCTCTAGACCTTCGCAACCTTATTGTTGCAAAACATAATGATGGCACTGGTTACAGGCACATTTCTAAACTGCTGAATGTTCCAGTGAGCACTGTTTGAGCCATCATTCGGAAATGAAAAGAACATCATTTTACCATAAACCGGTCATGACCAGGAGCTCCTTGCAAGATTTCTGACAGAGTGAAAAGAATTATCAGAAGAGTTATCCAAGAGCCAAAGACCACTCATGGAGAGCTCCAGAAAGATCTGGAGTTAGCAGGTACTGCTATTTCAAAGAAAACAGTAATTGGTTGAAAACATGGGCTCTATGCCCGCTCATCTTGCAAGACTCCATTGCTGAAGAAAAAGCATGTTGAAGCTTGTTTAAAGTTTGCTGCACAATATGTTGGCAAGCCAGTAAAATACTAGGAGAATATAGTCTGGTCAGATGAGACCAAAATTCAACTTTATGTGGATGCCACAACACACAGCATGTTTGGAGGAGAAATAGCACTGCACATCAGCCCCAAAACACCATTAAAACAGTTAAGTTTGGAGGTGGGAGTATCATGGTGTGGAGATGTTTTTCAGCACATGGTACAGGCAAACTTCATATAATTGAAGGAAAGATGAATGGACAAATGTACAGAGACATCCTTGATAAGAACCTGTTGTCAAGATGCTGAAGATGAAACGAGGGTGGACACTTCAGCAAGACAATGATCCCAAACACACAGCCAAGGAAACTCTCACTGGCTCTAGAGAAGGAAAATAAAGCTGCAAGAATGGCCCAGTCAGTCACCTGATGTGAATCCAATTGAAAATCTATGGAACGAACTGAAGATCAGAGTTCACAGAAGACAGCCATGGAACCTTCAAGATTTGAAGACAGTTTTTGTGGAAGAATGGGCGATAATCACTTCTGAATAATGCCTGTCCCTAGTTTCTTCATATACTGTAAGAGGCATCTGGAAGCTGTTATTACCAACAAAGGCTTTTCTATTAAATATTAAATGAATTTCACCAAGCGTGTTCAATCCTTATTCCCTGTGTGATTCCACTTTATTAAATATAACTTGTTTTGTGAACACAATTGCCTTGATTTCTTTGTACAGTGGGGTAAAAAAGTATTTAGTCAGCCACCAATTGTGCACATTCTCCCACTTAAAAGATGAGTGAGGTCTCCAATTTTCATCATAGGTATACCTCAACTATGAGAGACAAAATGAGGAAAAAAAAAATCCAGAAAATACATTGTCTGATTTTTAAAGAATTTATTTGCAAATTATGGTGAAAAATAAGTATTTGGTCAATAACAAAAGTTCATCTCAGTACTTTGTTATATACCCTTTGTTGGCAATGACAGAGGTCAAACGTTTTCTGTAAGTCTTCACAAGGTTTTCACACACTGTTGCTGGTATTTTGGCCCATTCCTCCATGCAGATCTCCTCTAGAGCAGTGATGTTCTGGGGCTGTCGCTGGGCAGCACGGACTTTCAACTCCCTCCAAAGATTTTCTATGGGGTTGAGATCTGGAGACTGGCTAGGCCACTCCAGGACCTTGAAATGCTTCTTACGAAGCCACTCCTTCGTTGCCCGGGTGGTATGTTTGGGATCATTGTCATGCTGAAAGACCCAGCCACTTTTCATCTTCAATGCCCTTGCTGATGGAAGGAGGTTTTCACTCAAAATCTCACGATACATGGCCCCATTCATTCTTTCCTTTACACGGATCAGTCGTCCTGGTCCCTTTGCAGAAAAACAGCCCCAAAGCACGATGTTTCCACCCCCATGCTTCACAGTAGGTATGGTGTTCTTTCTCCTCCAAACACGACAAGTTGAGTTTTTACCAAAAAGTTCTATTTTGGTTTCATCTGACAATATGACATTCTCCCAATCCTCTTCTGGATCATCCAAATGCTCTCTAGCAAACTTCAGACGGGCCTGGACATGTACTGGCTTAAGCAGGGGGACACGTCTGGCACTGCAGGATTTGAGTCCCTGGCGGCGTAGTGTGTTACTGATGGTAGCCTTTGTTACTTTGGTCCCAGCTCTCTGCGGGTCATTCACTAGGTCCCCCCGTGTGGTTCTGGGATTTTTGCTCACCGTTCTCGTGATCATTTTGACCCCACGGGGTGAGATCTTGCGTGGAGCCCCAGATCGAGGGAGATTATCAGTGGTCTTGTATGTCTTCCATTTTCTAATAATTGCTCCCACAGTTGATTTTTTCACACCAAGCTGCTTACCTATTGCAGATTCAGTCTTCCCAGCCTGGTGCAGGTCTACAATTTTGTTTCTGGCATCCTTTGACAGCTCTTTGGTCTGACTGTTTGAGGTTGTGGACAGGTGTCTTTTATACTGATAATGAGTTCAAACAGGTGCCATTAATACAGGTAACGAGTGGAGGACAGAGGAGCCTCTTAAAGAAGAAGTTACAGGTCTGTGAGAGCCAGAAATCTTGCTTGTTTGTAGGTGACCAAATACTTATTTTCCACCATAATTTGCAAATAAATTCTTTAAAAATCAGACAATGTGATTTTCTGGATTTTTTTTTCTCATTTTGTCTCTCATAGTTGAAGTACACCTATGATGAAAATTGGAGACCTCTCTCATCTTTTAAGTGGGAGAACTTGCACAATTGGTGGCTGACTAAATACTTTTTTGCCCCACTGTATGTATGGATTACTTGGGTTGTTACTGATATATGGTGAAAATCTCAGGTCAATGGCTCCATCAGAAATATGTTTAATGAGAAAAATGTTGATGTGTTCAATATTTACTTTTCCTGCTGTATTTCTCCAAATGTTGAACTCATTTCCAACTCACATCTGTAAAGACCCACTCCTGTTTTGGTGCCACGCTGGTACCCTTCCCCTTGAGCTGGCACATCTCAATTTTCACTGGATCTTGATAGGTGGATGCATGGAGGCACAACTGCTTTCCAATGTTGTGACGAAGCTCCTTATTGGATGTATACTCAAAATACTAGAAGGCACAAACATCCAGTATGGTCACAGTCATCAAAGGTATGGAAATCTAATTACAGTGTAATACAGTTTCATACAGTTTCACACATGGCATACCTGGTTGCCTCCCATGTTATGACACTGATACATGATGAGAGGTTTGCCTCCCTGGTTGTTTTCTCCAACATCCAAGCAGGTTCTAGATCCTGAGTTTCTAATCTAATGCAAACACAGATATGCAAAAGTGTATGATACAGCCATGGTTACGCAGCAAAAATGCATCAAGTTTAACCATTCCCATCCCTTCCAGCACAAATTGGTTGAAAAGGCAGTGTTGTCAACCATCTAAAAAATGTCCGGATTTGGTTGAAAAGTGAAAGACGAAAAGCAGTCTTTTTCAGGTTGCTGAAAAGGCATCTTCATAAAGACATCTCTGTATGGTCTAAATTTGGTTGAAAAGTGAAAGATGAAAAGCCGCCTTAAGGTTGTTAAAAAAAGATATATAGTAACCAGCATCATTCATCTTTTAATCCTTTCTGGTTTGTGTGAGTGTGTGGTCACAAACCTATACAAGCATCTTGGGGTAAGAGGCAGAGTACATCCAGGACTGATCCCCAGTCTATCACAGCACCTGGCATTCTCAGGCAGTCTCCCACCCAAGTACTAACCAAAGTAGACCCTGCTAAGCTTTCAAGATCAGATGAGACCAGTGGTGTTTGGGGACTCCCAGAGCCCAAGGTGTGAACATCAATAAAAACACACAACATAGAGAGAAATTTGTAAAATGTACTTGTATTCAAACAGTGCTTTTTAAGTGTTTAGCACAAAACAGTGGTTTCAGATTGTTCCACATAATGTGATGATCAGGCGAGCGTGCTCCCCCTCCCCTCCTGTTCCTGTCTTCTTGGCTCCGGAGGATCAGATTCACCTGCGTGATTACACACCAGCTGCGTCCTGATGACCCAGCATTTTTAAGAGCCACCGTGTGGAGAACCCATCGCTGGATCATTAGGTTTGCAACCACAAGAAAACGTCTAAGCCTTGTACCTTATTCTCTTTTGGTTGATCTGTGTTTCACTCTCTGTCCTTCTGTCTCTCAGGTTTGCTGCCACCCCTCGGTGTGTACTCCGTAGCTGATCATGCTTGCCTGATCAAAAAGAATGCCAGACATCCACCCAGGTCACCGTCTTCCCACTGTTCCCCTGGTCCATGCAGGAGTTCCCTGCCGGACTCCTCTGCTCACTGAGTAAGAGTGCTCTCTCATTATTATTCTCCCCTTCGGGAGATTCTGTCCCTAATAATCTCTGTCTGCTCTTCTCCCATAGGCTACGTGCGCTCCAGCGGGCACCAGTGTTTGTGTCAATTTAAGTGTGTGCTTTTGTGTTGCATTTTTCTTCAGTTGTGCTTTTTTATTTAGAGTTGTGTGTTAGTTTTATTTTTACAATAAACTGGTGAACTTTTACATCTGAGTCTGAGTGTTCATTCTGGCAGCTCTGCGTTTGAGCCTCACTTGCACTGAATCATGACAGAACAATCCAGCCAGGATTGAGACTCAACGGGTGCTCAGCCAGGCGAACAATCAGTGCTCTCGCGCTTGGATGCCATGGAGCGTCAGGTCATGTTTCTTTCTGAACAGCTACAAACCATCACCCAGCAATTGCCAACCATTACCGAGCACCTGTGTCGGCTTCCTGGTGCGGTGCCTCCTCCTGCACCTGTTGCCCCGGCAGCACATGCCATCTCCAGGAACATTTCCATTCCTACGCCTGCCCCCTATGAGGGTGGGGGGGTGCAAAGGGTTCCTGGTGCACTGCCGGTTGTACTTCCAGCAGGTGGAGGGGGAATATAGGGAGGATTCAGCAAAGATTCACTTCATGACCTTGTTGTTACAGGACCGGGTGCCCAAGTGGGCTCAGTCTGTCTTGAGCAGCCCGGATCGGCCCCTATATTCGTATAAGTGATTTGTGCGAGAGTTCTCCAAGACTTTCAACCATTCAGAGAGTGAGGGGAACATAGTTAGCCAGCTGATGGGACTTCGGCAGGGAGACCAGTCTGTGGCCCATTTCACTGTCGAGGTCCAGGTCATTGCAGCGGACTTCGGATGGAATGGTGTCACTCTTCGCAGCGCCTTTCTCTGGGGCCTGAGTTTGCATCTCTGCAACGAGCTGGCTATCCGCGCGTGACCCTCCTCTTTGAATGAGCTTTATCGCGCAGGCTGTGGCCCTCAACAACTGGTTTAGGGAGTGAGCAAGAGAGCAGAAGGCCACTGCAACTCTGTTCGCTCCCCGGCCGGCTGCCACCCCCACCCCCCAGCGCAGCTCCGCAGGCCCCCTCCGAGCTGATGGCCTTTGGAAGGTCCCATCTGACTCTGGAGAAGCGTTGGCATTGAGAGAGGGCGGGGGCATGTATGTATTGCAGGGTCCCAGGCCACGCAGTCTCGAAATGCTCTGTGAGACCAAAGAGATCCAGCCTGTCAGTCAGCATAGGGGGTCTGGCAGGAGGGTCCTCGCAAAATCCTCCCAACCGTTTTGAACTCCTGGCCCTCATTCAATTAGCGGGGGCAGAATTCAAAACCTCCGCCCTGGTTGATTCTGGGGCAGAGCAAAATTTCATTCAACAGGCCATTGTCAGAAAATTGCAGATACTCACCAGGAATGTCCCGACACCCTTGACTATCTCGGCAGTCTCAGGCAGCAGTATCGCTGTGATTACCGAACAGACTGAGCCCATTTCGGTCATTCTGTCTGGTAACCACCACGAGCCTATTCAGTTTTATGTCCTGCCTCAATCGACTACCACCATGATTCTGGGGTATCCGTGACTCTGCAAACATAACCCAATTATAAACTGGAGTCAGGGCTCCATTTCGTCCTGGAGCTCTTTCTGTTTTTCATCGTGTCTCCGATAGGCTGCATGCTCACCCTCGCTCCCAATCTCCTCCCCTCTGGCTGAGCCGGCAGATCTCAGCTCCATGCCTGAGGTCTATCATAACTTCGGGGAGGTCTTTAGCAAGTCCAGGGCCCTGCCATTACCCCCTCACTGGGGCTACGACTGCACTATTGACCTCCTCCCGGGCATGCGGCTGCCACCCAGCCGGCTGCCACCCACCCAGCCGGCTCTACAATTTATCTGGGCCAGAGAGGGAGGCGATGGAGACCTACATTAAAGATTCCCTCAGCGCCGGCATTATTCGTTTGTCGTCCGCCCCTCTCAGCACTGGGTTCTTTTTTGTAGGGAAAAAGGATGGGTCACTGCGGCCGTGTATTGATTTCCATGAGCTTAACGTGATTACTCGTAAGGATAAGTATCCGCTGCCCCTTATCAACTCAGTGTTTGAGCTACTCCAACGGGCATGTTTTTTCACCAAGCTCAACCTCCGTAATGTGTACCACTTGGTCCACATTCGTGAGGGAGACGAATGGAAGACGGCACTTAAAACACCGCTGGGCCACTTTGAGTATTTGGTCATGCCATTTGGGCTGACCAATGCCCCTGCCGTCTTCCAGCGGTTAATCAATGACGTCTTGCGAGATATGGTGAACCAGTTTGTTTTTGTGTATCTGGACGATATTCTGAATTTTTCCCCACACACTGGAGGAGCATGTAGTCCACGTTTGGTCTGTCCTGCAGCAGCTGCTGGAGAATCAGCTTTTTGTGAAAGCGGAGAATTGCGATTTTTCCACTCACTCAACTTGATTCCTGGGGTTCATCATTGCTGAGGGCACGGTAAAGGCCAATCCAGCAAAAGTTAAGGCGGTATTAGACTGGCCTACCCCCCAGTCCAGGAAGGACCTCCAAAGCTTCCTGGGCTTTGCCAACTTCTACCACTGATTTACAGTATCTATGATTATAGTACAGCAGAACAACTGTTTACGCAGTTGACGTCGACCAAAGCATGATCAAGTGGTCCGAGGCCACTGAACGAGCTTTTGTGACCCTGAAAGGCCTGTTCAACAATGCGCGCGTTCTGGCGCAGGTGAATCCCGTGACGCAGTTCATGGTCGAGGTGGATGCTTCTGATTTGGGGTTGGGCGCCGTTCTCTCCCAGTACACCTCCTCTGACGAGAAGCTCGGTGGGCCCTGTTCTTTAATAGGTTCAATCTGTCCATCTTGTACTGACCAGGGTCTCGTAATGCCAAGGCTGATGCCCTCTCACGCCAGTTCTCTCCCGGCTCCTCCTCCTCCACCTCCTCCTCCGCAGCTGCTGCGTCTCCCCTGGAGACTATTCTCCCCTCCTCCTGCACTCTCGTGGGAGACTGAGCAGAGGGTCCGACAGGCCCAGTCATTGGAACCCATCCCGGAGGGAGGCCCACCTGACAGGCTGTATGTCTCCTCAGCGTTGTGCGGAGAGGTGATTAAGTGGGGGCTTCTAGCTTCTTCGCCCATCATCCCGGCATTTCCAGGACAATTGAGCTGCTCAGGAGAGCAGCCTACACTCGGGAGGGATGTGCGGGAGTTTGTCAAGACCTGTCACATCTGTGCCATGAATAAGACTTACTCTTCCCCCCTAGCCGGCCTCCTCCAGCCCCTCCTGGTGCCAAGTCGTCCATGGTCACACATTGCTTTGGACTTCGTGACGGGCCTCCCTCCATCCCAAAGTAAGACGGTAATCCTCACCATTGTCATAGGGGCGGCAGCGGCTCAGGAGGTAGAGCAGGTCAGCTAATAACCGGATGGTTGGCAGTTCGAATCCCACTCTCCCCAGATATCCTACCGTTGTGTCCTTGGGCAAGACACTTCACCCACCTTGCGTCCAATGTCCATAACACTGGGTATGAATGTGTATAAATGTTCGGTGGTGGCCGGAGAGGCAGCTGATACAGACTGGCAGCCACGTTTCCATCATCCTGCCCCAGGGCAGCTGTGGCTACAGAAGTAGCTTGCCACTACCATTGTCTCTCTGGAGTGAATGAATAATGTATCTATTTGTAAAACGTCTTTGACTGTCTATGATAAAGCGCTATATAAATCTGATGCATTATTATTGTCAACCGGTTCTCCAAGGCCATCCATCTGGTCCCTCTCCGCAAACTACCATCTGCCACGGACACGGCAAAACTAGTGACGCAGCATGTCATCTGGCTGCATGGGATTCCAGTGGACATCGTCTCAGACTGGGGGCCACAATTCACATCCCAGGTGTGGAAGGCGTTCTGCCGCTTCTTGGATGCTACTGTGAGCCTGACATCCGGATACCATCCGCAGAGCAATGGTCAGGCCGAGCGTGCCAATCAGTCTCTGGAGACCACCCTAATGTGCATAGCATCCCGTAACCCTTCTTCCTGGAGTTCCCATCTGACCTGGGTGGAGTATTCCTACAATTCAGCTGTCTCCTCCTCTACTGGGCTCACACTTTTCAAAGCCTCAATGGGCTACACGCCACCTCTGCCTCCCATGGTGGAGAGGGGCCTCGCTGTCCCATCTGTGGAGGCCCACGCGCGCTGGTGCCGCCATCTGTGGAGGGCCACAAAAGCTGCCCTCCTCCACTCTGCGAAGCGCAACCAACAATATGCTAACCACAGATGCGCACTGGCACCAAAATACACGGTGGGACAGAAGGTTTAGCTGTCCACCAAACAGATCTCGCTCAAGACTGAGTCTCGGAAGCTCTCCCTCTGCTATCTGGGCCCATTCACCATCAAGCGGCTGATCAACGACGACACTGTTCGATTGGACCTGCCACCATCAATGTGGATCCACCCGACGTTCCACGTCTCCTGCATTACGCCCCTCTCCGCCAGTCCTCTCTGCCATCCTCCAGATCCCCTGCCGCCCCCCGGGTCATCAATGGCCAGACCACATACACAGTGGAGAAGATCCTGGATGTCCGTTGACGGGGTTGTGGGTTCCAGTACCTCATCGACTGGAAAGGGTACGGTCTGGAGGAGAGGTCCTGGATTCCAGGGTCATACATCCTGGACAAACGGATGGTGCGGGCATTCCACTGGACCCATCCTTGCAAGCCCAGTGGGATGCCAGGAGGCACCCATTGAGGAGGAGGAACTGTGATGATCAGGTGAGCGTGCTCCCCCTCCCCTCCTGTTCCTGTCTTCTTGGCTCCGGAGGATCAGATTCACCTGTGTGATTACACACCTGCTGTGTCCTGATGACCCAGCATATTTAAGAGCCAGCGTGTAGAGAACCCATCGCTGGATCATTAGGTTTGCAACCACAAGAAAACATCTAAGCCTTGTATCTTATTATCTTTCGGTTGATCTGTGTTTCACTCCCTGTCCTTCTGTCTCTCAGGTTTGCTGCCACCCATCGGTGTGTACTCCTTTGTCTGCTTTCTATTGGCATCACTGACTCCGCCCTCTCTTGGTTCACCTCCTACCTGTCTGAGAGATTCCAGTACATCTCCATCAACAATCATAAATCACGTACCACCCCCGTCTCACACGGTGTCCCTCAAGGCTCTGTGCTCGGTCCAACCCTTTTCACTCTCTACATGCTTCCGCTTGGTCACATCATCCGTCGACATGGTCTTCACTTTCACTGCTACGCCGACGACACCCAGCTGTACATCTCCTCTAAATCCATCACCCCCGCCATTCTCTCCACCATCACCAACTGCCTTACAGACATAAAAACCTGGATAACTAACAACTGTCTCAAGCTAAACAGCAATAAAACAGAAATCATCATTTTTGGACCAAAATCTCTTTTACCCTCTTCCCAGAACTTTTCATTCCAAATCGATGGTCACTCAGTCACCCCCTCCCCCCTGGCCAGAAACCTCAGCATTATCATGGACCCCACCCTCTCCTTCAAATCTCACATCAACCATATCACCAAAACATCATTTTTTCATCTTCGTAATATTGCACGCCTCCGTCCCACCCTCTCACCCTCTGCTGCTGAAATACTCATCCACGCCTTCATCACCTCCAGACTTGATTACTGTAACAGCATTCTGTATGGACTTCCTTCCACCATCCTCCAAAAACTACAGTATGTCCAAAACTCAGCCGCCCGCCTACTTACTCACTCCCGCTCCAGAGACCACATCACTCCTCTCCTCCGTCAGCTCCACTGGCTCCCCATTCAGCAGCGCATCAACTTCAAGTTCCTCCTCATCACCTATAAAGCTCTTCATAACCTCGCCCCCTCATACCTAACGGACCTTCTGTCTCGTCATTCTCCCACTCGTCTCCTCCGCTCTGCTGACGCTCACCTTCTTACATCCATCACCAAGACAAAATTCTGCACCCTGGGTGATAGATCATTCGCCATTGCCGCACCAACCCTCTGGAATTCCTTGCCCCTTCACATCCGGTCTGTCAACACACTTGCTTCTTTCAAAAGTCAACTCAAAACCCATCTTTTCAAATCTACCTATAAAAACTGACTGCCTCTTCTACCTATGTGTACCTACCTTGTCTGTTTACCCGTTCTCTGTATGTTTGTCCCTGTGCTGCTTTGTAAAGCGTCTTTGAGTATTTAGAAAAGCGCTATATAAGACTGATGTATTATTATTACTCCGGAGCTGATCATGCTTCCCTGACCAAGAACGCCGGACATCCACCCAGGTCACCATCCTCCCCCTGTTCCCCTGGCCCACGCAGGAGTTCCCTGGCAGACTCCTCTGCTCACTGAGTAAGAGTGCTCTCTCATTATTATTCCCCCCTTCGGGAGATTCTGTCCCTAATGATCTCTGTCTGCTCTTCTCCCGTAGGCTATGTTCGCTCCAGCGGGCGCCAGAGTTTGTGTCAATTTAAGTGTGCATTTTTGTGTTGCGTTTTTCTTCAGCTATGCTTTATTTAGAGTTGTGTTAGTTTTATTTTTACAATAAACTGGTGAACTTTTACATCTGAGTCTGAGTGTTCGTTCTGGCAGCTCTGCGTTTGAGCCTCACTTACACTAAATCATGACGCATATTATGTAACAAGCATTATGCCGAATGTAAAAAAAAAAAAAAAAAAAAAAATATATATTATATATATATATATACAGTGGGGTAAAATAGTATTTAGTCAGCCACCAATTGTGCAAGTTCTCCCACTTAAAAGATGAGAGAGGTCTCCAATTTTCATCATAGGTATACCTCAACTATGAGAGACAAAATGAGAAAAAAAATCCAGAAAATCACATTGAAGGATTTTTAATGAATTACTTGGTAAATTCCTCGGTAAAATAAGTATTTGGTCAATAACTAAAGTTCATCTCAATACTTTGTTATATACACTTTGTTGGCAATGACAGAGGTCAAACGTTTTCTGTAAGTCTTCACAAGGTTTTCACACACTGTTGCTGGTATTTTGGCCCATTCCTCCATGCAGATCTCCTCTAGAGCAGTGATGTTTTGGGGCTGTCGCTGGGCAACACAGACTTTCAACTCCCTCCAAAGATTTTCTATGGGGTTGAGATCTGGAGACTGGCTAGGCCACTCCAGGACCTTGAAATGCTTCTTACGAAGCCACTCCTTCATTGCCCGGGCGGTGTGTTTGGGATCATTGTCATGCTGAAAGACCCAGCCACATTTCATCTTCAATGTCCTTGCTAATGGAAGGAGGTTTTCACTCAAAATCTCACAATACACGGCCCCATTCATTCTTTCCTTTACACGGATCAGTCGTCCTGGTCCCTTTGCAGAAAAACAGCCCCAAAGTATGATGTTTCCACTCCCATGCTTCACAGTAGGTATGGTGTTCTTTCTCCTCCAAACACGACAAGTTGAGTTTTTACCAAAAAGTTCTATTTTGGTTTCATCTGACCATATGACATTCTCCCAATCCTCTTCTGGATCATCCAAATGCTCTCTAGCAAACTTCAGACGGGCCTGGACATGTACTGGCTTAAGCAGGGGGACACGTCTGGCACTGCAGGATTTGAGTCCCTGGCGGCGTAGTGTGTTTCTGATGTAGCCTTTGTTACTTTGGTCCCAGCTCTCTACAGGTCATTCACTAGGTCCCCCCATGTGGTTCTGGGATTTTTGCTCACCGTTCTCGTGATAATTTTGACCCCACGATGTGAGATCTTGCGTGGAGCCCCAGATCAAGGGAGATTATCAGTGGTCTTGTATGTCTTCCATTTTCTAATAATTGCTCCCACAGTTGATTTCTTCACACCAAGCTGCTTACCTATTGCAGATTCAGTCCTCCCAGCCAGGTGCAGGTCTACAATTTTGTTTCTGGTGTCCTTTGACAGCTCTTTGGTCTTGGCCATAGTGGAGTTTGGAGTCTGACTGTTTGAGGTTGTGGACAGATGTCTTTTATACTGATAACGAGTTCAAACAGGTGCCATTAATACAGGTAACGAGTGAAGGACAGAGGAGCCTCTTAAAGAAGAAGTTACAGGTCTGTGAGAGCCAGAAATCTTGCTTGTTTGTAGGTGACCAAATACTTATTTTACTGAGGAATTTACCAATTAATTCATTAAAAATCCTTCAATGTGATTTTCTGGATTTTTTTTTTCTCATTTTGTCTGTCATAGTTGAGGTATACCTATGATGAAAATTGGAGACCTCATCTTTTAAGTGGGAGAACTTGCACAATTGGTGGCTGACTAAATACTTTTTTGCCCCACTGTGTATATATATATATATATATATGCATGTATGTGTGTATGTATGTATTTAAAGCACTGTTAAAGAGTCCCAGTGTTGTAAAAGTGTATTTGACTTTTGAGGGACAGCCCCCACCACCCTCACCAAGTGGCAAAAACTATTTTGAGGATAAATCTGGGCCAAATCCTGTGGACTAAACAGCCCAATTAATGGACCAGTTTTTGGTTAATATGGTCAAGCACAGCCCAATTTTCAACAACTGTTTTCTGGTTAAATATAGTTCGTATAAGACAGACTAAACATTATGTAACAAGCATTATGCCGAATGTCAAAAAAAATAAAAACTAAAATAAAGCAAAATAATATATATATATATATGCATGTATGTGTGTATGTATGTATGTATGTATGTATGTATGTATTTAAAGCACTGTTAAAGAGTCCCAGTGTTGTAAAAGTGTATTTGACTTTTGAGGGACAGCCCCCACCACCCTCACCAAGTGGCAAAAACTATTTTGAGGATAAATCTGGGCCAAATCCTGTGGACTAAACAGTCCAATTAATGGACCAGTTTTTGGTTAATATGGTCAAGCACAGCCCAATTTTCAACAACTGTTTTCTGGTTAAATATAGTTTGTATAAGATAGACTAAACACAGCCCCACTTTCAATGTCTATTTGCGTGTTAGAATAAGGCTTGGAACAAGGGACCTGATTTAGCCCAAAATATAATATGTAAATTATGGGTTGTGCTGGGGATGGGGCGGGGTGCCCACAAACTTGACTTACCGCTCCAAATTTTAGTGGAGTTAAGTCTGGAATGAAGATCTCTGGGTAAACTGTGTTTAGATACCAGGTAAAGTTCTTGCAGTGAAGCCTCTCTTTTAATTTCAGGCGGTCGGAGATATCCCCGTACTTATGCTGCAACAGACACAACTGTGTTATTTGACACCACGATAATCACAACAACCATTACTAATTTGACAAAGACACTTAAAAACAGACCTCACGGGCCATATCTGCTGCGTTCTTGTTGCGGCGATAGAAGACCTTCTTATAGTCACCCATCCAGACTTCAGCTAAACGGACCTGGTTTCGGGTGATGACCTCCGTGCCCTTGGGGAAGGTGTGAGGGCTCTTGGTGCGGAAGACATGTCCCACCACAGAACAGGGGATGATCTCTAACTGACCCCCACACTGCCACACCTGCAATTCACCCAGCAATGGTTCAGACTTAACTTGGTAATCACAGCGAGACTAAGCAGAAGTATGGAAGCACAGATGAGAGACTGACCCTGAATGACATTTCCACATTTTCACCTCCCCAGATCTCCATCTGGTCATCGTATGTTCCAATGTGCTCAAAGTACTTCTTTGAGATCGCGAAGAGACCTCCGGCGAATGTTGGCGTCCTGAAATGTTCATCATCAGAAAGAAAATCTTTAGGTGCTCTACATGATGCAGGGTGATTTGAATGAAACCAACATTAGTCTTCTCACTTTACAGGGTAGGTTTCATCTTTGCGTAGCTTCTTTGCGTCCTCTGGGATTGGCTCCCAGCCAAAAGTCAGGCTCCAGTCAAAATTGCCCCTGTTGGCGGCACGGCTTGTTGCCACAGGCTTATGGAAGGTGAAGGTGTTGAGATCGATGGTGCTGATTTCTGGGCTCACCACAGCGGTGGGTTCTTCGACAATGCGAGACAACAGGGGCTCCAACCAATTATGGAAGCACTCACCTAAAACAGGAATGGGAGAAAGTTTTTTGTTATGACATTTTTTGCATCATGTAGAGAGTTAAGTGATGAAAATATATTTCCATTAAAGCAGAAGAAGGTAAATTTAAAGGATAAAGGAAAGAACAGCAAATGATTAGCAGTAATAGCTGGTAAGAACAGCATAAATGGAGAAGAGTCATCATAAAGCATGAGTATCTTCTCGGGTCAGATAATCTCTAATCAAAGGTACATTTTCTGCAAAAATACAAACTTTTTTTTTTTTCATTTCCAGTAATGAATTTCCTTCCCCTATCTATGTGTTGCACATTAAAGCCACTAACGGTTTAATACATTCATCAGGAAAAAGTTTTACTGAAACCGATGTGAAACATAAGGCTGTTTCACGTTCTGACTATGCTCTTTACATCTCTTTAAAAAAAAATAAAAAATCCTCCAATAGCGTTTCACTGTATGAGTCACAGTTCAAAAATAATCCTGATTAAGTGTGGTCTGCAAGTGGGTGTAACCATTAAATAAATCAAATGATTTTTGCCCTTAAAAAGTTGATCAGGTAGGTCAGGCTGGTATGCTGAAAGCAACCAAAGGTTAATAGGCCCACTTTAATATAGTAATACACAAATAACTGATAATCACTTTACCTAATAGGCACAAAAACATCAAAAACATTTTCTTTTTTAAAAGTTTTTTTGCATTAAACACAAGACTTACCGTTTATCATTTGAACTCTTACCCTACAAACCATTACAGTCCGCTAGAGAAAAAAAATCTGCTTCAGAATGCTACTGGGACTATGGTATTGTTGACTTTATGGCTGAGAGTGGATTTCCTTACAGTGTGCGTCGAGGAAGGTGAGCACTTCACCCTCAGCAATACTGGCACCTAGCAGCCTCGCTGTGATGAGGCCCTTCCTCTCCGGCTGCCTCACTACACGGATGATCTTCAGCTGACGCACATACTCCTCCAGCTGGCTCTTCAAGTGCTCTGTAGTGGTACCACAACATTAGTATGTTTTAATTCAAGGTAAACACGCCTAGCCAAAAAACAGTGAAGGCACACTTTAAGGTCACTGTGGTCAGGGTGGCAGCCATTGAACTTGTTTTATAGCAGGTTCTGGTTAGTGACAACATGAAGTCACATTTTCATCATATTTATAGACATGAGACTGCTGTCTGAAAAAATAAGAAGTGAAAATGTTGTTGGTAAAACTGGGTCACACTTCCTCTCTTGGAGCCTCCATGACCACAATGAATACCTCGTCATATTTTTTCACAAGTTTCATTCTGAACGAATACTTTAACCACAGGTCTTAAATACTATAACAGAAAGGTGTTGCTCTGCTAGCCTTTGTGACAGAAAAAGCAGAAAAGGTGATATTTTCAGCTTGATTAATAGGCGAAAGACAGAACTGTGTGGAGGAATCTGATCAGACCTAAATGAAACCGTCATCGTCACCCCCAACAGACTGCGATGATGATGATGATGATGATGATGATGATGACTAGGCCACAAAACTTTATACAACAGTTAGCTCCGAAGGAGTAATTTTATTGGACAATAGGGATTCCAGGAGTTACAATAACTGCACTCCAACTTCACTGAATATGTATCACTCCGCTTCAAAGGTAAAAAAAATAGGTAGTGCTAGAGTTGGATTTATTGTTTCGATTAACAAACCACAATACCTTTGTGGTGATGGACTCTTTGTTTCATCTGAAAATGTGAAGAAAAGCAAGCGAAGTGTGCTAGATTGCTAGCATGCTAACTACTAGCCACAGGCTAGCTACACCGGTATTGGTTACGTTTTGAACTCGGGTCTTCTGCAGTACTGACTCAACAGGTATGTTCTTTAAACACTTATTACTTTTGCACTTGACAGTATTTAATTTGTATGCATGTGTGTGAAATGACAATGGACATCTTCATGCTGATTGAGATGTTTAGCAACAGTTACTGGCTACATTTAGAAGGGACTATTTTTTTTTCCTCAGCTGCACAAAATAACTGGTTAAACAAACAATATTTTGTCCAGTATTGCTGTCATTTAATAAACTGTGCTTGTGGAACTGTTGTATAAAAGCAATATTGCACTCAAGGTCATTCGTCGGCCTCCGTCGGTCTATGATGACCATGGGAGAGAATCCTAAACGTCTACTCTGCTGGAACGGCACCGCCTGTGGCTGAACAGGCCGATGCGCACCGGTGTTCTACCTTCCAGCATTGGGCGTTGGTAGGATTCAAGCCTGGGCAGGAAGATATGGAGGACAAGATGTTACCCATTCAGCATGTCCCCCCTCTCCACGTCACTGATGAATCCAAAGAAACAGCAGGGCTGCTATAGTTTGGCACCAGCGCCGTCGCAGGAGCTGCCAGAACGATGTTGAGCACAACAGAGAACTGCCTTAGGGGCTCCGACTCCGGATTTTTCCTCAGGGTTGACTCCCGAAGCCTTTCCCGTGACCGGGTGTGCCACAAGGCAGCGGAGGTTTGAAATCAGGATTTACCTTCCCCTAGATGGGCTACCTTCCCAGGTTGATGAGCCACCATCTACCCGAAGCATCTGGTTTTAAGGCGCCAGAGATCCGCCCTCGCCCCTTCTCCTATTAGTAAAAGCAGTTCCACCGGGCTTAGAGACTAAACCACACGGGCAGGCTAGGAGTTGGACTTAGTTGTCAGAGGCTTTTCGAGACGCATGCCGTAAGGAGCATTTTATGAGCACTGGGAGCTTAACCCCAGTGCCGCTCCTGGCTATGACAACCTTGGAACCAAGGTTGTCATAGCCAGGTTCCCTTGGAACCAAGGTCATTACAGTACCATGAATATACCAACTACGGGTGTGATACTATACCGTATTCCTTCTCCTGTAATATTGCTTAAGCAAATGATGCACAATGGTCAGAAGTGAAAGTGGCTTACCCAAAACTGAAAAGACAGACAACCCCAATTATGATGCTGATAAAGAATAATGTATGAAATACATTATTTAAAAATTTGGAACAGTTATGGTACATTGCAAGATGGACAACTTTACACATTGGACAGGGGAAAAAACCCACTTTGCATAGCTGCACTCAGAAGACGACACAAAGGTCTTACAAAACTACTGCCACATTTCTCTGAGGTGGAAGTGCATTACAGCAGGTTGCTCTCTGAGCTCTGACTCAGCTCCGGAGATCCTGTGTGGAGATGGGACTAAAGCTGAATCTCAGTGTCCTCCCTAAACCGTCAAGCCCTGAGCCCTTGTAGACTTAGGCTACAGCCATCAGTAATGCTTGAGTGTATGAATCTGCAAGGGGGTGAAGTGACTCAAAATGGTAGAAATGAGACACACTTCACTTTACCTTGGCAACACTAAGTTGTTGTTTTTTTTAAATGAACTTTGTTTAAATGAACTCTGTGTGTGTGTGTGTGTGTGTGTGTGTGTGTGTGTGTGTGTGTGTGTGCATGCGCGCACGCATACATAGCGAGGAAAATACTTAAGTATTGAACACATCAACATTTTTCTCACTAAACATATTTTTGATGGAACAATTGACCTGAGATTTTCACCAGATATCAGTAACAACCCAAGTAATCCATACATACAAAGAAATCAAGGCAACTGTGTTCACAAAACAAATTATATTTAATAGTGGAATGACACAGGGAATAAGTATTGAACACGCTTGGTGAAATCCATTTAATATTTAGTAGAAAAGCCTTTGTTGGTAATAACAGCTTCCAGGTGCCTCCTGTACGGAGAAACTAGGTGCAGGCATTGTTCAGGAGTGATTTTAACCCATTATTCCACACAAACGGTCTTCAAATCTTGAAGGTTTTGTGGGTGTCTTCTATGAACTCTGATCTTCAGTTTGTTCCATAGATTTTCAATTGGATTCAGGCCAGGTGACTGACTGGGCCATTCTAGCAGCTTTATTTTCCTTCTCTAGAGCCATTTGAGAGCTTCCTTGGCTGTGTGTTTGGGATCATTGTCTTGCTGAAATGTCCACCCTTGTTTCATCTTCAGCATCTTGGCAACAGGTTCTTATCAAGGATGTCTCTGTACACTTGTTCAATTCAATTCAACTTTATTTATATAGCGCCATTTCACAACAGTCATCTCATAGCACTTTCAACTGTAGGGGAAACCCTCACAATTGCAGAAAGACCCGAACAATTAGGCGATCCCCTGTGAGCAAGTACTTGGTGACGGTGGAGAGGAAAAACTCCCTTTTAACAGGAAGAAACCTCCAGCAGAACCAGGCTCAGGGAGGGGCAGTCATCTGCCACGACTGGCTGGGGGGTGATGGGATAGAGAAGACGAAAAGAACAGACATGTAAAGAACAAACAGCATAACAGGGACTCAATCTATGGGAGAGAACAAACAGATGTTAATGACCAGCAAAAATATTTCATTGAGAGTGAAGAAAGGAGTGAAGCCCAGCGCATTATTGAAGGTCCCCCGGCTGTCTAAACCTATTAGCAGCATAACTAAGGGAGGGTTCAGAGACACATGATCCCGCCCTAATTGTAGGCTATATCAAAAAGGAAGGTTTTAACCCTATTCTTAAAAACAGAGATCGAGTCTGACTCCCAAATCCAGATTGGCAGCTGGTTCCACAGGAGAGGAGCTTGATAACTGAAGGCTCTGCCTCTCATTGTACTTTTGGAGATTCTAGGTATTACAAGTAATCCTGCATTTTCGGAGCATAGTGCTCTGTTAGGCTAACAGGGTAGTATCAGATCTTTTGAATAAAAAGGGGCCTGATTATTTAGAGCTTTGTAAGTGAGAAGGATTTTAAACTTAATTCTAAACACTATGAGAAGCCAATGAAGGGAGGCCAAAACCGGAGAGGTATGCTCTCTCTTTCTAGTACCTGTTAAAACTCTTGCTGCAGCATTTTGGATCAACTGAAGACTTTTTAAAGATGTTTTAGGACAACTTGATAATAAAGAGTTACAATAATCTAATCTAGAGCTAACAAAAGCGTGGATCAGTTTCTCAGCATCACTCTGAGACAAGATGCCCCTAATTTTGGCAATATTACGCAAATGATAGAAGGCAGTCTTAGAAACAAATTTAATACATGAATTGAAAAACAGATCTTGATCAAAAATAACTCCAAGGTTCCTCACAGAACTATTAAGAGAAAGAGTAACCGCATCCAAACTAAGAGTTTGATTTGGAAAGGTACTGTATTTCTAAGGTTTTTTGGACCAACTAGAATGACTTCAGTCTTATCTGAATTTAATAGCAGGAAGTTACAAGTCATCCAAGCTTTGATTTCCTTAAGACAGGCTTCTAACTTGGCTAATTGATTACTATCACCTGGCTTCATTGACAGGTATAATCGTCTGTCATCTGCATAACAATGAAAATGTATACAGTGCTTTCTAATAATGTTGCCTAACAGAAGCATATATAAACTAAAAAGAGGAGGGCCTAGCTCAGATCCCTGTGGAACTCCATGACTGAGCTTTGAGTTGGAAGAAAACTCATTATTGACATGACTCATTATTGACATGAACAAACTGGAATCTATCAGATAAATAAGATCTAAACCACTGCAACAAAGTTCCATTAAGTCCAACACAGTGTTCTAATCTATCAAGTAGAATATTATGATCAATAGTATCAAAAGCTGCACTAAGGTCTTAAAGGCCAAGTACAGAAACAAGTCCATTATCAGATGCGATAAGGAGGTCATTAGTGACCTTCACTAAGGCTGTTTCAGTACTATGATGGATTATAAACCCAGATTGAAACTCTTCAAATAAACCATTTCCCTGCAAGTGGTCAAATAATTGTGTAGCGACAACTCGAAGATTTTTGAAATGAAAGGGAGATTAGAGATTGGTCTATAGTTAGCTAAAACTCCTGGATCCAGCATTGACTTTTTGAATAAGGGTTTAATTAGAGCGGTTTTAAAAGCCTGCAGTACATGGCCTAATGTAAATGAAGAATTGATTATTTGAAGAATAGAGCTACCAATAAATGGGAAGACTTCTTTAAATAACCTGGTAGGAATAGGGTCTAAAAGACAAGTTGAAGGCTTGGATGAGGAAATTATTTTATCTAACTCTAAAAGGTCAATTGGAGTAAAGTCATCCAAACATATCAGTTGAAGGAGTTGTAGTAGTTACTGTATTTAAGTTAATGGTGGGAAGAATCTGACTGATTTTAAGATAAGATAAGATAAGATAAGCCTTTATTAGTCCCACAATGGGGAAATTCCAGGATTGCAACAGCACAGGGATAGCAACACTCAGAGCAATAATTAAGAAGATACGGAAAATATAAATAAGAGCAGTGGATATACATACATACACAAATATATAAATATATATACAAAGTGGGGAGCATTGTAGCAAGATGGAATAAACAGCATAACCATCTACTTAGTTATCCTACATAGTATGAATATGTACCTATTTATCTTTGATAGATGAAATTTTATTATTGAAAAAGTTGTCCATTCATCTTTCCTTCAATTATATGAGGTCTGCCTGCATCATGTGCTGAAAAACATCTCCACACCAGGATGCTCCCACTTCCAAACTTCACTGTTGGTATGGTGTTTTTGGGCTGATGTGCAGTGCTATTTCTCCTCCAAACGTGCTGTGTGTTGTGGCATCCAAAAAGTTTGATTTTTGGTCTCGTCTGACCAGACTATATTCTCCCAGTGTTTTACTGGCTTGCCCAAATGTTGTGCAGCAAACTTTAAACAAGCTTCAACATGCTTTTTCTTCAGCAATGGAGTCTTGCAAGGTGAGCAGGCATAGAGCCCATGTGCATTACTTATTGTTTTCTTTGAAACAGCAGTACCTGCTAACTCCAGGTCTTTCTGGAGCTCTCCACGAGCAGTCTTTGGCTCTTGGATAACTCTTCCGATAATTTTTTTGACTCCTCTGTCAGAAATCTTGTGAGGAGCTCCTGGTCATGGTCGGTTTATGATGAAATGATGTTCTTTCCACTTCCGAATGATGGCTCCAACAGTGCTCACTGGAACATTCAGCAGTTTAGAAATGCACCTGTAACCAATGCCATCATTATGTTTTGCAACAATAAGGTTGCGAAGGTCTGAAGAGAGCTCTTTGCTTCTACCCATCATGAGTTCTTTGTGGTGTGACAATCTGATATTCACAGACCCTTTTAAAGGCCATCACTCCGGACTTAATCAGCTGAAATTAATTTGCACTGATGGGGATGGGATGGCTTCCTAAATTCTGATGGATTTCAGCTGGTTTCTTGGCTTTCTCTGCCTTTTTGCACCTTTTTTTTTTCTTCATGTGTTCAGTACTTATTCCCTGTGTCATTCCACTTCATTAAATATAACTTGTTTTGAGAACACAGTTGCCTTAATTTCTTTGTATGTATGGATTACTTGGCTTGTTACCGATATCTGTTGAAAATCTCAGCTCAGTTGCTCCATGAGAAATATGTTTAATGAGAAAATGTTGACGTGTTCAGTACTTATTTTCCCCACTCTGTGTGTGTGTGTGTGTGTGTAAATCATCATCACAAGAAAAAAAATAGGATGAAATGAAAATGGATTAAAGACAAAACTAAAACATCTCTTGGAAGAGTGCTGGTTGTGTCAAGCATTTCCATTTACTGTACCCTTGGGAACCTTCAGTGCAACAAAAATTCTTTTGTAGCCTTTTCCAATTCTGTGCATTGCAACAACCCTGTCCCTGAGTTGTGTAGGCAGTTCCTTTGACCTCATGGCTTGGTTTTTGCTCTGATGTACATTGTCAGCTGTAAGGCTTTCTATAGAGGGGTGTGTGTCCAAACCATGTCAGATCAATTTAGTTTACCACAGGTGAACTCCAAACAATGTGTAGAAACATCTCAGTAATCACCAAGTGAAACTGGAGACACCTGAGCAAAATGTCAAGTATTTTTGCAAAATGTCTGAATAGCTATGCACCTGTGATATTTGAAGGTTTTTTAACTTTAAATAAATTTACAAAAAAAAAAAAAAATCCTAAAATTCTATTTTCACTTTGTCATTATGGGATACGGAGTGTAGATTAATAAGAAAAAAAAAGAATTTAAACAATTACAACATCAGGCTGCAACATGACAAAATAGGAAACATGCTGAGGGGATGAATACTTTTGCAAGCCACGGTAGGGAGGTTCTCTTTCACTCTGCAGTTTGTTTGCACTGAAAGCCATTTATAGTACCTAGTAAAACACAAAGGGTCAGTCTTATCTAGGACATGGGAGATAAAACCACACCAGCATGTTAGTGTGTGATCAATTAAGTAAGAATCCCAGCAGAATGCCATTCTACATTTTAATAAAAACAACATCAAATGGCTCACCAGCATTTTCCAATTCAGTTTAATTCATTTATTATAACCTGAGCCATTAATGTCGACAGGCATCACTCTGCATCAGAAGCTACTACATGCAGCTAGTAAAGAGGAGCACCTCCTGGTGATTTTCATGTGGTTTAAATAACGACTCTTCATGGCTACATCTTCCAGCCAAAGAGATTAATGGGAATGGACGGATTTGTTTGCTATTCTAAAAGGGAAAATAAAGTTACTGAAGCACTTGTGCATCCCTGTTTTATAGCTCAAAAGTGAACTGTGTGAATATTTTTTTTATTTCAAGTTATTTCACAAATAACTTCCAGCTGAAACGCTGCGCTTCCATCAAAAGATGTTGCATCCTTTCCTCCCCAATTAGGACTTAAAGCAGAAAAAACCCAAAGCTTTCCACATGGCCACACAGCAGTTAAGCAAGATATGCTGCAGTTTCCTGAAAATGTGTGTTTCTAATAACAAGAGGAGAGTTGAGCATTTTCTCACACCTGCAGTGCTGGCATCATCTACCAGGATGATCTCTTTGAGCAGAACAGCGGGAGACGTGTGCAGGACGCTGTAGACCGTCCTGAGGAGTGTGGACCAGGCCTCATTGTGGAACACGATGATCACACTGGTGGTGGGCAGGGGAGGACAGCGACGGAACTTCCTCTCCACACACCTAAGCGATATGAGCCAGCCACAAAAGCGAGACAAAGGCACAAAAAAACGAACAAGTGAGAGGCATAACGGATAAAAACTGAAGGCACAGAAAGGCCACGCGTAAATCAGCTGACACTATCATTGAAACCGCTCATAGTGGGCCCAGAAGAGTGGGTTAAACAGCTATCTCAAGGCTGATTGGAGTGTACGAGCTGGGAAAACATTAAACAGTCTGTTAGGGGACAATGATAACCCACTCATATGGAGGATAACATGATCAGTTTAAGGAACAGACTGAGTGGACTATACAAAAAGCATGTAAATAATTGACTTCCTTGAGTATCCCGCCCTCTGTGACACTGGGTATTATGAGACTTGTGTACATATCATCACACTTGTTGGTAAAACACCGATTATTCTAAGCTACGGCAGCGTTATCTGAGAACATCTTACTCGGGGGGCCTTGTGTCTTCCCCAAGACTACGGCTGAGTGAGATGCGGTCACTGGCGAACTGATTGAAGCAATGCCGCTTCATTCCCTCCTCCTTCTCCTTCTCCTCCTCCGGGGTCATGCGGTCCTTCTGAAAAGCCCTCCCGTCGGCTCCGGGGCTTTGGGGTTCCTGAGGCGGCCTCTCCAGGTGAGGCCTGAGCTCAGCCTGGGTGTAAAATCCAGAGGGGCACCTGGCGTCCTCGGTGGCCCGCTGCTCCACAGCTGGCGGCTGAGGGGCTCTGATCTGCAGGCCTATGTTGTTGACGGCCTCTCGGACCATCACCAGCACCCTGTCCCTCTTGTCTGCCAGATCCTGCAACGAAGTCCCCGAGCCGACGTCCCTCTGGAGGACTACCAGGGCCAACATGAAGACAGTCCCCCCGAGGAGCACCAGCTTGAGGGGGGACATACGCCGGCGAGGGAAAAGGCGCATGGTTCACAATGTGTGCTGCTGTTGAGGTACAAAAAAAAGAAGAAATTCTCTTAAAGGTGGTTCTGTGTAGCAGCTTGTGATCTGACAGTGAAACACACAAATCCCACATTCTTGTAACCTTGCCTACCTCTCTTGGAAGCTCCAGCTGAAGCAGGAAAAAGAAAAAGGAAAAAAAAAGAAAAGCAGGAACAAAAATTTCCTGAACTGCTTTGTGCGTCTCCACAGCAGGTGATCTGGCCAGCCGCGCTCCTCCTCTCTCGCTCCCTCTGCGCGTCTCTTCGGGAAACGCTCCCACCGGGCAGGCGGGGGGGAAACGGGGAGGAGGCGAGAGCGAGCAAACACGCCACACCTCTGCGCAAACACCTGCCCTCACCTGCTCCGGCCACGGTCCTCCGGGAGCCACGTGGCATCAGGTGAGCCGTGACCCTGCGAGTCCCGGGGCCACTTAATAAGTGACAGCCGCGCAACGCGTCCCTTACGACGCCACCCCCCCCCCCCCGCACTCCCTCCCCCCCGCACCCGGGACATCTCTGTGTCGGCGATGATCGGCTGTCATCTGCCGAAGGAAGCGGAGCGGCGCTGCGCGGAGGCCGTTTCCTGCTGTGCGCGGTGAAACAGGATATATTCGCAATGTAGGACATCGACGTGTCCTTAGATCGCCGCTCGGCACCACACTCACTCTTACTTGGTCATAATTAATTCACTGTCAGGCCAGTCGCCTTTGGACGAGGTTCAAAAAAAAAAAAAAGAGGAGGAGAACAAACCAGTCACATGCTGTATAACATAGTAAATACAGCTGTATATGATTGCACACATCTGCATTGAGAGGCGCTACATAGAAATAATAAAAAAAGAAATGTAGGGAAGAGAGTGCGGGCGACTCGGTGCAGCTGTTTATGACGCTGATAAAGGCTGAGAAGCGGGCGGCGCGCTCCAGCCTGAACGGCTCTGATGACGGAGAGCTGACAGGCGCCCGCTGCCGCTTCACGCCGCCGGGCAGCAAGTGCACAAACTCATTTTCCCACGAAATAAAAAAAAAAAAAAAAAATGTATCTCAGGCAGGTGTCCTATATCCCTGGCCTTCGACCCAGCGTGAGACATTGATTTTAATGAATGAAGTAGATTTTTATTTATTTAACCTTTTATCTTATTGTTTCTATTGACTGCGGTTTCTACTGGTGCGGAGTTTTCTATCGTTTTCCTATTGCTTTTGCTGCTTTCCTCCTTGCTTTTATGTTTTCATGTGCGTTCTTGTTGTACAGCACTTTGTGCAGCGAGTGTCGCCTGTTAAAGTGCTTTATAAATAAAGTTGATGGATCATGCTACTTTTATTGTTTAAAAATCATAAGGTCAGGCTCATTAGTGGACGTGGGTAGAACAGCCAGAAATCTTATCTTATTATGTCAATAACTCGGGCACAAGTAATATTGGTCCATAAAAAAATTCTTGAACAGCAAAGTATCGACTCAAAAAGTTAGTCAAGTAATGACTTTACTCTTGGCCAGTTTGTCAAATTAAATGTGTGACATCCTGTGACGTGGCGGTGATCCACTTGCTTGGCCCGGGCAGGATTCTGCACTGGCGTGCGCTTCTCCCTCTGGTTGCTGGGTCACCGCTGTGAATGTGAATATGTTTTCCACAAATTTGCAAACTAGTCTGAGCACCGACACCCACACTGTTCAAGGGGACAGGGTTGAACGCCCGCAGTCTTTCCAGTTTTCCGCAAATGCCGCTCAGTTTCTCCGCTCTCTCTGCGCGCCGCGCCCTGCGTCCCCCGCCGGCGCCCGGCTTTAATTTGCGCCCCTGTGAGTGGAGCTTGATTAGGGTGCGTGCGACTCACATAATGTGAGTATGTGGCCGGTGGCGAGGACAGAGAGGAAGGAGAAGGAAAAGACAGACGAGAAGAACAGAGCGATGGAGACCAAGACGAACTGGCAGAGAGAGGAGCAGAAAAGTCAGAGGCGGCTGCTGCTCGGTGCGCCAGTACAGGCATGTGCACAGATAGGGCCGAGGCGACGCTCTTGGACTGCCCCTTTGCCCCCGAGAAGTTCAATTCAATTCAAACGTTTATTTCAAACTCAGGGTTCATATTACAAATGGATAAATAGATAAATAAATAAAGTATATACAGATCAGCAGACACTCGGCGCTCTTGTAACAACAAAAAACATAATGGGCTCAGTATAAAATGGAACGCCACCACTTCCAAATGCTGGAATGAAGTGTGAGTGACGAGTTGACAATTGCTGATATAAGGTTTTCCAGCAGTCTTCTCAAAAAACTGTAAACATTCTTACGTATCAATTCTCCAAAAGACGGAATGTTCACAGACACAAACAGCTTGCTTGCACTCGACCTTCGTGGTACATCTAACAACCTTCTTAGGGAGTTATTATATGCAATGCGGATTTTGTTCCTAACAGCAACATTGCTATTAAACCATAAAGGCGAGCAGTACATTGAGGTACAGAAGGTCTTGAACAACATACTGTACATTTGACTTCAGGAGAACATCTACGGAAATTATGCAACAGTAAATTGGTTTGAGCGTACAGTTTCCTGAGGTGCCTGTTACAATCAGCATTGGTCTTATCAGATTCAATCCACACACCTAGGTATTTGACTTTTTCAACAAAGTTCAAGCTATTACCACAAAGTGACATAACAGGATTCGACGTATTGATGCCCTTTGGTTTGAAAGCCATACACATAGATTTAGTACAGTTGAACAGGATGTCATTTTTTTTTACCAAATTTTTCACATACAGAAAGGAGATGTTGCATCTCTGCGGTAGATAAACTTAACAAACAGAGGTCATCAGCGTAGAAAATGTGATTTAACAGTGCACCGTTAAAGGAGCCGCCCACATTAGTATTGTTCAACAGTACACTGAGATCATCAACATAGACATTAAACAACAAGGGTGACAGTATACCACCTTGTTTAACACCGTTGGTCCTGGGGAGTTTTTACACGCAGTTGGTGATGTATTTTTTAACAAGGGGATGTTCAGTATTAATTAACCGATTTCAGTACTAATTTGCAAGAATAAAGGCGCAAAAATATGATAAAAGGTGCTAATTTACGATTTAAAAAGTCTCGAGTTTACTAGAAAAAAAGTTACACTTTCATGAAAAAAATTCACAACTTCCAAATGCTGGAAAAAACTCCACATTTCCAAGAAAAAGTCAAAAAATTACAACAATAAAGCCACACATTTACAAGAAAAAAATGCCAAATTTTTAGCTATTTTTTTCCCCTTTTTGTCTCATAATTATCCAATTTTCTCACCAATTAGTGAGGTTTTGCTTGTTAACTAACATTTTCTTTGAAAGTTTTTTATTTTTTAAAGGATTTACTTATAGTGCGGCGCGGTGGCAGAGTGGTTAGCACTGTGGCAGCACAGCAACTCACCCTTGGCCGGGGGGATCCTGGGTTCGATCCCAGCCCCCGACCAACAGTGATCCGTGTGGAGTTTGCATGTTGTCCCCGTGTCTGCGTGGGTTTACTCCGGGATTTCTCCAGTTTCCTCCCACATGCCAAAAACATGCAAGTTAGGTTAATTGGCATCAAACTGGGGATTCTAAATTGTCCTTAGGTATGACTGTGAGAGTGAATGGTTGTCTGTCTCTCTGTGTTGGCCCTGCGATGGACTGGCGATCTGTCCAGGGTGGACTCTGCCTCTCGCCCAAAGATGCTGGGATAGGCTCCAGCCCCCCCACGACCCGAAAAGGATTAAGCAGAAGAAGATGAATGAATGAAAGGTGCAAAAATATGATAAGATAAGATAAGATAAGATAAGCCTTTATTAGTCCCACAACGGGGAAATTCCAGGATTGCAACAGCACAGGGATAGCAACACTCAGAGCAACAATAAAAAAAAAAAAAAAAACAAGCAAGCAAGAGCAGCTAATATACATATGTACGTATTACTATAAAATATATATATATACACACACACACACACAGACACACAGTGCAGAGCATTGTAGCTAGATGGAATAAATATGTAAATATATAAACACCCACAGTACGGAGCATTGCAGCTAGGTGGAATAAATATGCAAGTATATAAACACACACAGTGCGGAGCAATGTACAATTTAAAAAGTCTCAAGTTTACTAGAAAAAAAGTTACACTTTCATGAAAAAATACACAACTTCCAAAAGCTGCAAAAAACTCCACATTTCCAAGAAAAAGTCAAAAAATTACAACAATAAAGCCACACATTTACAAGAAAAAAATGCCAAATTTTTAGTTATTTTTTCCCCTTTTTGTCCCATAATTATCCAATTTTCTCACCAATTAGTGAGGTTTTGCTTGTAAACTAACATTTTCTTGGAAAGTTTTTTATTTTTTTTAAAGGATTTACTTATATAAATGGAGGTTTAATATTTTATCTATTGAAAGGAAAGCCTTTTTTCAGATTTTTGCAAAGATGTATGTATTTTTAACGATTTATTTTTCAGTTGAAGCTGTCGATTCTTTTTAGTCATTGATCCTTTGTCCTGTAAATACAAAAGTAATAATGAAGACCATGGCTTTTTGTAAAAATCTAACCACAACACCCACACTTTTGAAAAGCTTGCTACACCCCTGCTTTCTCCCCCCCCCCCCCATAGCAAATTTACAAGAAAAAAAACTATAAAATTTTCAACAATTTATAGACTTTTCCCCCCCAATACATTTACATTTATTTACTCATAAATTGCCCCCCCTCCCCCTCAGAAATTTATTATTTATTTGCAAATTTGTAACTTTTGGGGACTTTTTTTCCCTCTAAAATGTGTCAGTCTGAGCAAAATAAAATGTAAACTACCCCAATGCACTAGGGGTGGGAATCATCAGAAGCCCCACAATACGATACTATCCCGATACGCTGAGTATTGCGATTTCCCATCACAATCTCTGTCTTCAGCTCCTGGCTAGATCTCAGGGGTTACTCCGTTGCTGTGCCGACCCAACCAGACAGTGAGACTTTAGCACCATCTGCTGGATTGAAAAGTCAATTCTATTACACTCAGTTGTATTTGCAACATTACTTATAAAAGGTGAACAGGACTATATTTTCATGAAAATAATTTGACAAAAATATTACATTTCAGCAAAACAAAATAAATTCACTAAAATTAAGGATACAGCAAAGCTGACAGGAGCAAGTCAACATTACAGGTGAAAAAATCCATCCATCCATCTTCTACCGCTTTTCCGGAGGGCGGGGTTGCGAAGGCAGCAGTTCAAGCAGAGAAGCCCAGACTTCCCTCTCCCCAGCCACCTGCTCCAGCTCTTCAGAGAGGATACCAAGGCGTTCCCAGACCAGCTGGGAGACATAGTCTCTCCACCGAGTCCTGGGTCTGCCCCGGGGTCTCCTCCCAGTGGGACGTGCCTGAAACACCTCAAGTGGGAGGCGTCCAGGAGGCATCCTGATCAGGTGCCTGATCAGATCAGATATTTCTGACTAATTATCAAGTCACTGAAATGAAATATAACTTAAAAAGTATGAAAAATGACCTTTTTTCCTTTATAAATGTTTTCAAGTAGGCTAGACTGAAAAGTATCCTGTCGGTTTTGTGAACAATGTGCTTGGGCCAAACAGCCAACCTGCAGCTGCTTTAAACTCTAACAGATCCTGGAACAGCAGACTGCTCAGTGAGACAAAAGAAGGCAGTAAATCAGCTGGCCTTAAAACAAAATGAAAGAGGAAGAAGGAACAGACAGATATCCTGTTTTAACTACACACGCAGCTATCCTAAACTTTAAACATTACAGAACCTGATAAATCGGATTTAAGACGCACAGAATTGACATTTGTCGAAGAAGAAAAAAAAAAAAAGTCAATCGGTGTCATAAATGACCCTAAAAAACACCGCTAATTGGTGAGTTATTGTCAGCTTTATTAAATCCTCCCACTTACCTAAAACCGGTGAGCGTCCTCTTCACCTTTATCTGGTGGCCTGCATGTCTCTGTGTCAGTACATGCTGGCTGCCAAATAATCACGTTTTGTTCTCTAACTTTCCGGATGTTTGAAGCAGTCAAACCGGAGTTTGGAGAGCGCAGGTGTCACGCGTGGACCCAGTGCGAGTGAGTCCCCTGCTGGCAGAACTGTGCGCGTCCTCTCCACTGACTCTTGAAATCAAGTTATTTTGCTACCAAAAGAGCTCAAAAGACAAAATCATGCACCTCGGGAAATACAGAAGCCCCATCAACTATTTAACCCTTTGAGAAGAAATCCCCACTCATTCCAGCTGTAATCGTCGGCCCACGTGTCGT
Organism: Pholidichthys leucotaenia; assembly: GCA_020510985.1. Taxonomy (NCBI): domain Eukaryota; kingdom Metazoa; phylum Chordata; class Actinopteri; order Cichliformes; family Pholidichthyidae; genus Pholidichthys; species Pholidichthys leucotaenia. The sequence continues at coordinate 342,639,907 of CM035843.1, forward strand.
GGAAGCAGCTGGACAGTTTGTTTCTATTTTCATCGGGGGATTAGGAGGAATTTATGTCACTTAATTAATGTTCAGCATAGAGTGTTGTAAGTGGGCATTGCTCTTACCTCGATAGAAATCCATTATTCATGTGCAAGCAATTAAATACTCTCTCCCGTGTCACCCTCCTGAAACCGTAGACTGATTTATTCAGAAAAGGAGATGGAGGTATCTCTCAGGTTACTGTCCACGGAGAAATCTTGATTGCAAGCTGCTGATTGACACGGCATCTAAATTAAGGCTAACCAGAAGGCACACAGAGAGCACAGACCTCCGCCAAGGGATCCCAGTTCCCTCCCTCTGCCATTACAAACAGCAATGTGAAATCTTCCAAACAAAAGCAGTAAGTTCAAATAAGCAGCTCGTGTAATAATTCACCCTGTTTGGGATTTGTTTGATTGCTATAAACATAATCCCTCACTTTGGGAGAAACCCCCCCCCCCCCCACGAAATAATCATGGGAGAGTATTTCATGTCTCTGCTTGTGTGAGCAATAAACAGAACATTTTCTCAAGGGTAAATATTGAGGGGGACATGAAGTATTAATATATGCATGGCCAGTTCTAGATTTCGGGGGGGGGGGGGGGGGCTTAGGGAAGATTGTGTTTGGGTGCTGCTATTTTTGTGATGGGGAGGAGTTCGAACCCTTTAAAATGGGAGGGGGGATGTCATGAATTTACAAGAAACAAGTCAGAAATTTGCAAGAAAGAAGTTGCAAATTTACAAGAAATAAATACCAAATTTACAAGAAAAAAACTGAGCGTTTATGCGAAAAAGTTGCAAATTTAAAAAAAAAAAGTCACAAACTGATGAGAAAGGGTTGCAAATTTTCCAAAAAAGTGGCTAATTTACGACAAAATTTGTAAATTTATAAGCAACAAGTACCAAATTTATGAGGAAAAAAAGTTGCAAATTTATGAGCATAAGTTGAAAATTTCCAGAAAGTTTCAAATTGACGAGAAAAGGTTGTAAATTTATAAGCAAAAAGTACCAAATTTAGGAGAAGAAGCTAGCCAGCATGCCCATGTGGGCCCCACCATAGCTTTAACTGGGCTGTTTTATGGGCAGCCCAGGTTAAGCAGACCATCTGCTCACCCGCTTCAACCCCAGCTGGGCCCCACATGGGTTTAATGCGGCTGAGCAGGTTTCAGTAACACTGGTGCCATAGATAAAGTCCATGCGGGCAAACACAGATGGGGCTAACGGGGAACCCATGGACAAACCCACATGGGACCCATAAAACAGCCCATTTAAACCTATGGTGGGGCCCACATGGCCACGTTGGCTGGGGAGTTGTAGTTTTCTAAAAAGTTTTAAATTTGTTAAAAAGTCACAAATTTAGAAGAAAAAAGTAGCATATTTTGCAATAAAGTCACATATTGATGAGAAAGGGGCGCAAATTTACCCCAAAAGTAGCTAGTTTATAAGGAAACTAGAAAAGCACTGAGAGAGCACATACCTCCGCCAAGGCTCCTTCCGTCACCTCATGGATCACCTCCAAAATGTAACGGGCTCATGTGTAGGCCACGAGCCAGTTCTGGTGAAAACTGCAGCAAAGTCCATCCAGTAGTTGTGGAGAATTCTTGCTAACACACTGTGAGAAGATAAGAGCCTTGGTGGAGGTCTGCATTCTCGGATCATCACCAAAATGTAATGGGTTTCTCTCTAGGCCAGTGGTGTCAAACTCATTCCATGGAGGGCCAAGACCCTGCAGGTTTTACTTCCACCCAGTCTCTTCAGCAGGTGTTTTCACTGATCAGCAATCAGTGGGAAGAAATTCAGAGAAAACACCTGTTGAAGCCACTGGGTGGAGGTAAAACCTGCAGGGTCTTGGCCCTCCATGGAATGAGTTTGACACCTGTGCTTTAGGCCAAAGACCACCTCTGTTAAAAATTTCACCAAAATCCATCCAGTAGTTTTTGCGTAATCCTGCTAACAGACAGACAGACCACCCCGATTACATTACCTCCTTGGCGGAGGCAAAAAGTTGTAATTTTCCAACAAAGTTGCAAAGTTATGTTAAAAAGTTGCAAACTTATGAGAAAAAAGTTACAAATTTATAAGAATTTTTCACATTGGTGCTTTAAATGCATTTTATTACCTCTGCTGAGGAGGTAATGTAATCAGGGTGGTTTGTCTGTCTCTCTGTTAGCAGGATTACGGAAAAACTACTGGATGCATTTGGATGAAATTTTCACCAGAGGTGGTCCTTGGCCCAGAGAGGAACCCATAACATTTTGGTGATGATCCGAGAACACATACCTCCACAAAGGCTCTTATGTTCTCACAGTGTGTTAGCAAGAATCCTCCAAAAGTATTGGGATAGACTTTGATGCAATTTTCACCAGAACTGGCTGGTGGCCTACACCAAAATCTGTCCAGTATTTTGGAGGTGATCCATGTTGGACGGAAGGAGCCTTGGTGGAGGTATGCGCTCTCTGAGTGCTTTTCTAGTTCAGTTATGCAACATGATTTGGAAAAGTCTGTGATGATTTTGGCGGTGGGGGGGTTATCATCTTTCTACCTTCACACAGCTCTGTCCTTCGCCCTCCGCTGCCAGGAACTCCTGACCTCGTTAACCTGGGCGACATCCAAGCCGGTATGAGTTGCTTTCTGACTGACCATTTCATGAAACTGCTTGCAAAGTATTTGAGTACCGCTAGCCTTTGCTGGACTAGCAGCACATTCTTGGCAGATAGAGGTATTATCAGTGGCAAGGACAGGCCAAGACAAACTGACTCCAGTATCTGTTGCAGTGACTGACCAGATGATAGGTTTGTTTAGTGAAGGAATCTGATCAGACCTAAATGAAACAGTCATTGTCACCCCCGACAGACTGCTATGAAGAAGAAGAAGATGATTGGGGGGACACGATATGTAACTGATTTGATGCAACCAAACAAAAGCAACAAGTGGCAGGCATACTGTGCTAAGAACATTTCCTGAATACAGTCTGTTTTCTTGGGGGGGGGGGGGGGGGGGGTCATGAAACAATTATTTAAAAGTTGTAAGGGTCCAAAACAATAATTTGAGCAGTTGGACAAGAAGAACTACAGCGGCCAGTAAGGACACCAACCAACAGCATAACTAGTCGCCCATCAAATATGTTTTAATGTCTCATAACTATATTTTTCCAAATAATTCGATATGAACTGCCCCCCCCCCCCCCCCCGGCTTGTTTTTGTCTCCTTCAAGCAGATTCAGGTCAGTGTTTTAAGGTGGGGCACAGGCACTTTGCATCTGTAGACACGTCAGTGTTTTAACTGCCCTAAGCTTTGGCATTTTGTGTTTCCGTTGTGCAGTTGGTGTTTTTTTTTTTTTTTAACAAGGGAGGGGGGTTGTGGGGGACCTATATTTAGCATTATGGTGTAAATGTAATTTCAGGACAAATTTGCAAGAATAAAAGTGCAAAAATGATAAAAGATGCTAATTTACAATTTTTAAAACTCACAAATTTATGAGAAAAAAAGGGACATTTTTGTGAGAAAAAAACAGTTTCCAAATGCCAAAAAAAACCCTGCATTTCCAAGAAAAAATAATAAATTTACAGCAATAAAGTCACACATTTACAAGGAAAAAAATTTCCAATTTTCTAAAACATTTTTATTGTTACAACTCGCCACTCATTAGCGGCGCCAGCTGAGCGCACACCTGCACCTCGTCAGCGGCGGGGCATATAAGCTGCTCTGCCCTGAGCTTTGGCCTGAAGCCGTCTGTTCCCTTCGGCTACTTGCTTCAGAGGAATCCCCTCGCCAAACAGCAAGATCGCTCACGTAAGCAAACCTCTACTTGTGTTCCAGTCTTTCCCCTGTGCACAGGTGGACCTCTCCCGGCGGCGGACTTCGCCCCCGCATCACCACCTCGCTGCTGCTGTCAGGTGCATCGTCAGGTCTCTGTCTTCTGGACTCTCCCTTGAGCGCGCCTGCCACCTGCCCTGCCAAGTAAGCCAACAAACCTCACATTACCTGTTGTACTGGTTTGGTGCCCGTCACCTTCTCCCTGTGCTCTCTCCCCAGGGTTGTCTGGCTGTACGGTTTCCTGCCTCCGTGCCTGACGCTGACGTCCGCCACCAGTACATCCACATTCCACAGACACGCATCCATTCATCCTTGTTGTTGAATAAAGCTATTGAATTCACTCTGAGCCTGCGTGTGTGTCTCCTGAGCCGTGCGTTATGTCAGTACGGCTTCAGCAGAGCGGCTCGGCGGACAGCGGGCTCGCACGCTGATTTTCCACCCTCGAGGCTCGGGTGGATTTAATAGCTCATCAGCAGCAAGTGATACTTAATCAATTGACCTTGATAACTGACCGGTTAGACCGTCTGGACCCCCCACAGCTGTTCCCCCCGGCTCGTCAGGGAGGTGCAGCTCCTGCTGCTTCAGCGGCCGCCCAGTCTGCCCCGGGTGCCCCAGCCCGACTCACACCCATTCCTACTCCCGCCCGCTTTAGCGGTAAGCTCGGTGGAGCGCGGGGATTCATCATGCAGTGTGAGTCGGTGTTCCTGAACGTCCCCAGGGACTTTCCCTCAGACCATAGCCGAATTGGCTATATAGGAAATCTCCTGGAGGGTCGGGCACTCACCTGGGCTTATGCCGTAATGGCGAGGCCCGGTTATGCCTCCCTCACCTATGGCCAGTTCGTTAAACATTTTCTGGAGGTCTTTGATCACTCCCGTATGGAGAGTGTCCTGACCGATCGTCTCCTCAGCCTTCAGCAGGGGAGTCGATCGGCCGCGGACTACGCCATTGACTTCCGGGTTACAGCAGAGGAGGTTGGCTGGAAGGAACGAGCCCTCTGCGGCATCTTCCTCCGCAGTTTAAACTCTGGTCTGAGGGATGAACTGGCTGGTCGGGATATCCCTGAAACACTGGCGGAGCTAATCTCTCTTACGATCAGCTTGGACAACCGGTTGCGCGAGCGCGCCTCGGAGCGGAAGCTGCCTTCTCGCTCTCGGGGGGGTCTCGTCACGCCGGCTTCAAGCTCGCCCCCTGGCGTTACCACCATCGGAGGTACCCGAGGAGTCGGAGCCAATGGTGACAGGCCGGGCAAAGCTCCCTCTAACGGAGAGACAACGCCGACGTGAGCTGGGTCTCTGCATGTATTGCGGGGACGGCCAGCACACAGTGGAGCAATGCCCGGAGAAGCCAAACGGGGAGGTCCGCGAGTCACTGTAGGGGGCCTCGCGGACGCTAACCGGACAACTCCCCTCACTCATTTGTCGCTGCCCATCCGTTTCTGCCATAACATCACAGGGCATCTCACTCATGCACTGGTGGACTCAGGCGCGGAAGGCAGCTTTATTTCACAAAGCCTGGCAACCCGATTGGGCATCCGTTGCCAGCCCCTTAAGACTCCTCTCACCCTCATCAATCTCTCCCGTGCATCTCTGGGGAAAGTGACCCATCGGACAAACCCCATCTCTGTCATCGTCTCTGGGAACCACCGGGAGGAGATCTCCTTCTACATCTTGCCTTCCTCTGTGTCTCCAGTGATCCTGGGTTATCCGTGGCTCCGTCTCCATAACCCCGTCCTGGATTGGAAGACCAGGAAGGTAACAGCCTGGAGTACCTTTTGTATGAGCACCTGCCTCCAATCCGCTGCCTGCTCGCCATCCTCTCCTCCCGTGGTCAAGGATGCCGCGCCCCCGGACCTCTCCTTGGTGCCCGTGGAGTTTCACGACCTGGGCGCAGTCTTCAGTAAGTCCAAGGCTATGTCCCTTCCTCCACACAGGCCTTACGACTGCGCCATAAACCTCCGCCAGGGGGCGCCTCTCCCTTCGGGACGTCTCTACAGCCTGTCAGCGCCGGAGAAGGAGGCCATGAACTCATACCTTAAGGAATCTCTCAGTGCCGGTATTATTCGCCCATCGTCATCGCCATTAGGTGCAGGGTTCTTCTTTGTGGGCAAGAAGGATGGCTTGCTTCGTCCGTGCATCGACTTCCGAGCCCTAAACAACATCACAGAGAAGGACCGTTACACCCTGCCCCTGATGGACACTGCCTTCCACTCCCTCCAGGGGGCGACCTGGTTTACCAAGCTGGATCTCCGCAGCGCGTACCACCTCGTCCGGATCCGGGAGGGAGACGAATGGAAAACAGCCTTCCGCACCCCGAACGGCCACTTTGAATACCTGGTCATGCCGTTCGGGTTAACCAACGCTCCAGCCGTCTTTCAGCGCCTGATAAATGACGTTCTCTGGGATTTCATTGGCCTGTTTGTGTTCGTCTACCTGGATGACATTCTCATCTTCTCCAAGTCCAGGGATGAGCACCAGGTGCATGTGAGACGGGTCCTGCAGAGGTTACTGGAGAATCGGTTGTACGTGAAGGCGGAGAAGTGCGAATTCTATGCCAAGAAGACGTCATTTCTCAGGTTTGTCATCTCCCATGAACAGGTTCTCCCAGACCCAGCCAAGATTAAAGCGGTGGTAGACTGGCTGACTCCCGCATCTAGAAAGCAGGTGCAACAATTCGTCGGCTTTGCCAACTTTTACCGCCGCTTTGTACCCAACTTTGGAGCCATCGTCGGCCCTCTGACCCATCTCACCTCCCCTAAAACCGGGTTCCAGTGGACTGAAGAGGCCGCGGCGGCCTTTCAGGCACTGAAGGCGGAGTTTTCATCCTCCCGGGTCCTCAGCCAGGTCGATCCCTCTTTGCAGTGTATCGTGGAGGTCGACACCTCGGATACGGGGGTGGGGGCGGTGCTGTCTCAGCGGTCACCGGCTGATGGGGTCAAACGGCCTTGCGCCTTCTTCTCCCGGCGCTTGTCCCCGGCGGAGTGCAACTACGACGTGGGGGACAGGGAGCTTCTTGCCATCAAGCTCGCACTCCAAGAGTGGCGTCACTGGCTGGAGGGGGCCGCTCTGCCCTTCGTGGTGTTAACGGATCACAAAAAACTGGAATATTTAAGAACTGCCAAGCGTCTGAATGCCCGCCAGGCCCGTTGGTCCCTGTTTTTTGCTAGATTCCGTTTCACCATCACATTCAGACCGGGCTCCAAAAATGGACTCCCTGATGCCCTCTCCAGGCAATTCGCCCCTGAAGACTCGGGGGACGCTGTTCATACCATCCTGCCCAGGTCGTGCATTGTGGGAGCCGTTACCTGGGAGATTGAGGATAAGGTCCGGAAGGCGCAGGAATCAGAACCGGATCCGGGCGGCGGACCGGAGGGGAGGCTCTATGTCCCGTCCTCCGTTCGGGGGGAGGTCATCCATTGGCTTCCCACGTTCAAGCTAGCCTGCCATCGTGGGACCTCCCGAATGATTGACCTGCTCCAACGCTCCTTTTGGTGGCCGGGATTGCGCAAGGACGCTGCCCGCTACGCCCGGGCCTGCCCCGTCTGCGCCACCAGTAAGACCAGCAACTCTCCTCCTGCGGGTTTGCTCCAGCCCCTGCCCGTCCCTGGTAGGCCCTGGTCGCACATTGCATTGGACTTCGTCACTGGTTTCCCCGTCTCTAACAACTTCGACACAGTCCTGACCATCGTCGACCGTTTCTCCAAGGCTGCCCATTTCGTGCCATTATGGGGGCTACCCTCTGCCTTGGAGACGGCAGATCTCCTCGTCCAACACGTGGTCAGGCTGCATGGGATACCAGCTGACGTGGTTTCCGACCGGGGTCCCCAATTCGCCTCGGACGTCTGGCGGAGTTTCTGCAGGACACTAAGAGCCCAGGTAAGCCTCTCCTCCAGCCATCACCCCCAATCTAACGGGCAGTGTGAACGGACCAATCAGGAGCTGGAGGCTGCTCTCCACTGCGTCACCGCCTCGAAGCCTGCGTCATGGAGCAAACACCTTGCCTGGGTAGAATACGCTCACAACACCGCTCGCTCCTCAGCCACTGGGATGTCCCCTTTCAAGGTGTCCCTGGGATACGACCCCCCTCTGTTTCCCTCGCTGGAGAATGAGTCGGCAGTTCCCACGGTTCGGGCTCACCTCAGGTGGTGTCGCGCCATCTGGACAGCTGCGCGCAATGCGCTTTTACGCACGGCGGAGCGCAATAAGGCCACGGCGGATCGGCGTAGAAGACCTGCTCCTGCCTACCAGGTGGGCCAACCGGTCTGGATATCCACGCAGGATGTGAACCTGAAGGGTGAGAGGAGAAAGTTGGCTAAACGCTTCATGGGTCCATTCCCCGTCACCAAGATAATCAACCCGATGGCAATGCGTGTTGCTACTCCCCCCTCCCTCCGCATCCATCCCACCTTCCACGTCTCCAAGGTGAAACCGGTGGTGTCTGATCCCATCTGCCCTCCTCCTGCTGCGCCGCCCGCGCCTCGGATGATTGATGGCCATCCGGCCTGGACTGTCTCGACCATCTTGGACTCCTGACGCCGGGGTCGCGGGCTACAGTATTTGGTGGACTGGGAGGGCTATGGTCCAGAATGGAGGCAATGGGTTCGTTCCTCGTTCGTGTTGGATCGCTCTCTCATCACCGAGTTTCACCGGAAGTACCCCAATAAACCATCGCCAGGAGGCGCTGCTAGAGGGGGGAGTACTGTTACAACTCGCCGCTCATTAGCGGCGCCAGCTGAGCGCACACCTGCTCCTCATCAGTGGCGGGGCATATAAGCTGCTCTGCCCTGAGCTTCGGCCTGAAGCCGTCTGTTCCCTTCGGCTACTTGCTTCAGAGGAATCCCCTCGCCAAACAGCAAGATCGCTCACGTAAGCAAACCTCTACTTGTGTTCCAGTCTTTCCCCTGTGCACAGGTGGACCTCTCCCGGCGGCGGACTTCGCCCCCGCATCACCACCTCGCTGCTGCTGTCAGGTGCATCGTCAGGTCTCTGTCTTCTGGACTCTCCCTTGAGCGCGCCTGCCACCTGCCCTGCCAAGTAAGCCAACAAACCTCACATTACCTGTTGTACTGGTTTGGTGCCCGTCACCTTCTCCCTGTGCTCTCTCCCCAGGGTTGTCTGGTTGTACGGTTTCCTGCCTCCGTGCCTGACGCTGACGTCCGCCACCAGTACATCCACATTCCACACACGCATTCATTCATCCTTGTTGTTGAATAAAGCTACTGAATTCACTCTGAGCCTGCGTGTGTGTCTCCTGAGCCGTGCGTTATGTCATTTATGTTTTTTATTAAAAACTTTTTCTTCCCATAAATGTTCAATTTTCTCACCAGTTAGTGAGGGTTTTCTTGTATGTAAACGCTAACATTTTTCTTGGAAAGTTACAACTTTTTTATGTAAATAAATTTGTAACTTTTTCCTGGCAAATTTATTACGTTATAGTAAATTTATAATTTTTTTTCCTATAAATTTGCCATGTTTTGTGATAAAATAGTTGCCTTTCCCCCCACATGAATTTACAACATACTCATAGATTTGGAACTTTTTTATATAAAATGTGCAACTTTTTCTCAAATTTTCATGATTTTTCTTGCACATTTGCTCCTATTCTCTCACTGATGTGCTACGGTTCACTGTGTAAACTCTCTCTGCAGTCTTTATGGGGATGGAGGGTGGCAGGTTAACAGAAGCCAGGATTTTGAACCATTTTACTGACAAGGGGAATTTTTTAATTTTATTGCAAAGATTTAACTATTTGAATGGAGATTACATTTTTTATTTATTGAAAGGAAAGTCTTTTCAGATTTCAAAGACTTGTTTATTTTGCCTCTTTTTTTGTCATTGACCCTTTGTCCTGTAAATACAGATGATGAAGACCGTATTCTCTGTGTGAGTAGATAATTTTGTAAAAGTCTGAGGTATTAAATTTCTCCATATGTATATATACATTAAAATGAAACTGATATACCAAGTAAGTACAGTAAAATTTGTGCTGCTATATGCAGCTTTACTTTTTTTCGGTATTTAGGAGTGCCCTTTTTTGGCTGAGCACCTGCCCCCCTCTGTGCATGCCACTGACTGAGGGTGATGTATTGTGACTTTTACTTGTAATTTCAATGTGTCTGCTTTATAGCACACCTTAAATAGTGATTATTTAGTATTGTCTTGTCTTTTATTTTAGTGTGGTCTTTGACAGTTCACATTTCTCCATCTGTGTGCAGGTTCACAGTCTCCCTTGTGCTACAACTGCAAAAAAGTCAGAGTCTGAAAATTTTCTTTAAACGGCCAAACAGCTGTGATGTTGTTGACTAGAGTGGATAAAAGAGGGACTGATGTAGTGGAGACTGAAGGACAAACACGGACTAGAACTGAACGTGTGAACAAAAACTAAAGCTATTCGGTGAGTTATATGAAAATTGAAATGACAGGTTATATAGGTTATGACAGAATTTTTACAACCCAGTCAAAATGATAGATAACATAAAGTCTAACGCAACTTCTGGTGAGCACTTTCTAATTTTAGGATGTAAAAGAATTTTCTTTTTCCACATTTGTCAAAAATACTGACATAAAAAAGTGAATAAAATACAGAACATTAAACTTTCTTTTTAATGGCTTTATCATATACAGTCAGATTATGGCGACCTGTTGTATATGAACGCCTCAACTAAATATCTTATTAAGCTGGACTCTGTATCATAGTGCTTTAAGATTTGCTACTAAGCTCAGCCCTCTAACTCACTGCTGTGTTCTGTATTCCAGCTGGATGGCCATCTCTTTCCATGCGACGTTTGGGACACTGGTACAGTTTCCTTCACAAAGCAATACCCGGTAATCTTCCTTCCTACATTTGTAAATACGTATATATTACGTGGAAGTCACCGTCTGGTTACAATCTTCGATCAGATAAGTCACATTCGTTGGCTGTCCCAAATGTCAGGACACAGATGGGAAAAAAGCTTTTATGTGACTCAATTTAAGTCCATAGTAACTGCACTAATAAATGAGTCCTTCACTGTTTGTTTGTGCCATTCATAGTGACCTGATAAATACTTGATATTTGTTTTTATTTTGTAATGCTTTTATGTATTTATTCATTTTTTTATTTTTAACCTCTGTGTTGTTTTGCAATTGGTTATATTTATAAGTGCTGCCATCTTGGCCAGGGCACCATCGTACGAGGTCCTCACCTCAACCGGTTTATCCCTCGTAAAATAAAGGTTAAATTAAAGAAAACAACAACATTTTTATCCCTCAGATTCAGCCATTTCTATAAAAAGATCCATACAGATATAACTAGAAAGCTCAAACAAGCCAACAAAAATCAAAAGCCATTTGTGGATTTCTTACCCAAGAGCAGTTTAATCAAATCACTTAAAGCACTAGTATCAACAGTGCTTTGTTGAACTTCATTTCAGGGACAAAGAGGGACGAGTTTAAGTGTGGATCTTTACGTAGTGTCAAAAAAAGAGAATTTTAGGCTCAGAGAGAAAAGTGAGCTTATGAACACACACCGAGTGTAGTGCTTGTTTAAACGTAAATTATTCCTTCACATTCAGCAAACGTGTCCAAATGTCCAATCAGTTACACTGTAGTACACCGACACCGCTCCATCCTGAAAGGTAAAATAAAGAGTAGTCTTCTTCAGTAGTTTCATTGTGGACAGGGATCTTCATTATTACATACATTCACGTGACTATTGTTTCAAGGATTTCTCTGAAGGGGATTGATAAGTCTCCACGTGCCGAATACAAAAGAGGGAAAATACTGTTGTGTAAAGTTGTGAATGTTAGTCCATGAAGTATGTGGACCTTGGAACTGCATAATCTCAAGGCAATACAGTGCAGACTGAGAACTTCTGCGTACACTTAACTCCTGATGTTGTCAGGAAACCAGTTCAGTTTCACGTAATGTAACACAATCCAAGAAGATACATCCCGTAGACTTTCAGTTGGAATGAAATCGGTCAAAATCACAGTCCAGTAAAAGGCGCAGTAGACATAATTCTCATCAAATGATCATTTTGACACAAAAAATAAGGAATGGACACACGACTCCAAAGAATAATATAGACATGCCTTGCAGCAACAAGTTTGGCAAGAAAGCAATGTCATACAGTATCATAAAAACCTCACAGTGAAAAGTTACAGTATGCCCCTTTAAAGATTAAAGAACAGCTTTCAGTTACATGAGCACGCACACATGCACGCACACCTCAAAAATATTTTCCATAACTTAATTCCAAAAGTAAACGTTCTTTTTCTATATTAATTAAAAGAGAATGTCTCAGGCAATTTTGTTTTTGATTGTTTTATGGCTTATTACAATCAGTAATCCTGTATCCCAAATGATCAGAATATTTAATTTTGAGTTTGAGGAAATTACTATTCAAACAGTACCATAATGGCACACATATGTCACTCCGACATCGGCAAGTTTATACTGGGAATACATCTTATAGAGGTCGTTTGCACATTGGCAAGACATCGGCTAGACGTCGATGATGACCATCAGCCGAGATTTAAATGACGTATCAAAACTATAGCAGCTGCAGTCACTCTGCAGTTAAAATGTTAATCTTCTTCCAGCTGTTTCCTTTTGGGGTGACTACAGTGTATCATCATCATCTGGTATCATGATCCACATATTTGATTTGGCAAGGATTTTATGCTGGATGCCCTTCCTGACCTGGTTGTAAACCCATGACCTTCCAGCTGTGGGGCAATGCTCTACCACTAGGCTACCGCTCCAGTATTCTGCAGTTAAAGATCATTCGTAACCTTTATTTATTTAGGTCTGATCTTTAACACTGCAACTACTTTGTTATTCAAGGTGAGAAACATTACTACTAACGGTAGTGTAGTGAACAGTGAACACTGAACAGCGACTATTGAGAACAGCAACTGTTCTCACTGAAGAGAACTGGCAGGAAGACACCGGCAGTGCTGCTATCATCAAAGAACAAGGCCATACTGCTGAAACATGAAACCTCACACTTCCTCTCAGACTCAGCATTGCTGATGTTGCTCAGGTTCTGTTCCACTGTCTTCTTTGGAGGCCTCATCTTCTTGGGCTGCTTGGCATACCTTCATCGTGTTTGTCCTCCTCTTTCAGTTCATGGTCCTTGCCAGGTTTTGTCTTGGCTCTGAAAGAATAATTTCATATTCTTCTATATTCTTCTTTCATATTTTATGTCCGATATATTTTTGGTGCATTTTATGAGCAATTATCCTCCATGGCCTTCATGCCCCAGAGTCTGAGCGGATGTGCGTGTGAGTGCAGGTTAGCAGAGACGTGAGTGATGACATGGGCTACATGGATAATCTCTGTTTTATGGACTTGCTCTGCTAATTTCTCATGTGACCAAGGAATGTGCCAAAACTCCCAGTTCCTGGGAGATTAGATTTATGGACACTTTGCCAGTCTCCAGGTGTACCCCAAGGATGTCTCCTTCTTTGTTTATTTGTTCTGAGAGCTATAAAATATCAAGCACGGAGTGAATGGTTAGAATGGTGCATGAACAACTCTGAGGGCTGTTCAATGTACTTTTCTCCTGGCCAGAAATAAATCTGCTCATAACTCCAGAATCTGCCTATTGAATTTTTGACTCAGTCTCATTTAATTCAATTTTATTCTATCAGCTCCCAGTCCTCCCTGCACCCTGTAGGCTTCGGCGTGGACACCATCCACCCTCACATTGTAGATCTTTGTACTGGCATCCACTGCTGTGAGACACAGACTCATTACAGGTGGACTCATTACCAGATTGAAGATCAATGACTCTTGACCTCCTGTGCTGACGATGCTCCTGCTCGTCATCATTTCCAGGGAAGACTGCCATCAGCGGGGTGCTGCAGGCTGCAGGGGACATCCCCTTGTTCTTCAAAGAGGATGATGTCCATCCTGGAAAAACCTGGGAGACGGGTGTGGATGCGGCACTCATTTTAAAGTGTCAGAAAACCCAAATGAGGCTCACAATGACTTGTTAAAATTTGTAAAACAAACACAGGCACAAAGCACTGTACCTTCTTCCTGACCAGGATCCCAGCATAGGTTTAGACAGCCGGGGGACCTCCAACAATGCACTGGGCTTCACTCCTTTCTTCACTCTCAATGAAATATTTTTGCTGGTCATTAACACCTGTTTGTTCTCTCCCATAGATTGAGTCCCCGTCGTGCTGTTTGCTCTCTACATGTCTGTTCTTTTCTTCTTCTCTATCGCCCCCCCCCCCCCCCCCCCCCCCCCCCGCCAGTCACTGCAGATGACTGCCCCTCCCTGAGCCTGGTTCTGCTGGAAGTTTCTTCCTGCTAAAAGGGAGTTATTCCTCTCCACCGTCGCCAAGTGCTTGCTCACAAGGGATCGCCTGATTGCTGGGGCCTTTCTGCAATTGTGGGGTTTACCCCTACAGTTGAAAGTGCTATGAGATAACTGTTGTGAAATGGCATATTATAAATAAAGCTGAATTGAATTGATTAGTGGTACAGCATCCGCCCTACAGCTGGAAGGTTGTTGTTTTATGAACGGGCCATACCAAAGACTATAAAATCCTTGCCAAATCAAATTTGTGGACTATCATAATATCAGATGATGAAATGCTGTGGCAAAACCGAAAGGGAGCAGCCGAAAGAAAAATTTTAGGCCTGTGACCCAACATTGACATTAGCCAACATCTTACCAATGTGCAAATGACCTTTATAAGATGTATTCCCAATGTAATCTTGGACATTTGTAAACAGCACACATACATATGTTACATCAATGTCAGCCCAATGAATATGTGCTGTTGGGGTAAATACTGTACCTTCCTGACCAATTCACTACAAACAACCACAAAGATGGAAAAGACTACTGACTTGACAGTTGTTGAGAAGACAATCATGGACATAATCCACAAGGAGGATAAGACACAGAATGTCACTGCTGAAAAACCTTTCTCTTCACAGAGTGCTGTATCAAAGCATATCAATAGAAAGCTGACTGGAAGAAAAAAGTGTGGTAGAAAAACGTGCATGAGCAACAGGGATGGCCATAGCTTTGAGAGGATTGTCAAAAAAAGTTGATTCAAGAACTTGGAGGAGCTTCACAAGGAGTGGACCGAGTCTGGTGTCAGTGGATCTAGAGCCAGTTAGGAAAATCATCTTTAAAAAAAAAAAAAAATAAATCATAAAATCATAAAAATTAAAATTAAAATCATCTTAATTAAAATCTTAATCTTAATCATCTTTAATTAAAATCATCTTTAGGAAAGCAGCTACAACTATTGTCTTCCTGATACTAAGCCACTCTTGAACCAGAGACAACATTTGAAGTGTCTTAACTGGGTAAAAGAGAAAAAGAAGAGGACTGTTGCCATGTGGTCTGAAGTCCTCTTTTCTAGTGAACGCAAATGTTGTATTTCATTTGGAAATCCAAGTCTTAGAGTTCCGAGGACAAATGGTGAAGCACAGAATCCAATGTGTGAAGTATCCACAGTCTGTGATGATTTGGGGTACCATGTCACCTGCTGGTGTTGGTGTAATGTGATGTATCAAGTCCAAAGTCAACATTGCTGTCTACTGGGAAACTTTAGAACAGTTTATACTTCCTTCTGCTGAAAAGCTTTATGGAGATGCTGATTTCTTTTTCCAGCAGGACTCGGTACCAGCAAACAGGGCCAAAACTACTATGGAATGATTTGCTGACCATTATATCACTGTGCTTGACTGGCCAGCCAACTCACCTGACCTGAACCCCAAAGATTCTCTATAGCAGGGGCCTCCAACCTAGAGCTCCTGGAACGTTCAGGTTTCTGTGGGAAATTTTCTAATTTCGCTTCTTAATTGGTCCAAAGATTTGCAAATAATTTGTCATTGTTGCGCATGTGTTCTGTAGGCACCCTTGCACCCATGCACAACATCAGCAAATTATTTGCAAATCTTTGGACCAATTAAGAAGTGAAATTAGAACATTTCCCACAGAAACCTGAACATTCCAGGAGCCCCAGGTCTATAGAGTACAGTCAAGAGGAAGAAGAGAACCACCCAACCCAACAATAGAAATAAGCTTAAAGCTGCTATCAAAGCAGCCTGGGCTTCAGTAACACCTCAGCAGTGACACAAGCTGATTATCTTCATGCCACGATGGAATGATACAGTAATTCATGGTAAAGGAGCCCCAGTCAAGTATTACGTGTATTAACACATTTACGAAGTTGGACATTTCTGTATTGTAAATTCTGCTTTTGGACTGATCTTAAGCAATACTCTAATAATGTGAGATAATAGTTTTAAGTTGTAAATCAGTCATCAAAATTAAAATGAAAAAAGGGCTTGAAATGTTTCCTTTTACATGTAAGGTATATAAAATATATGCGAGTTTATTTTTGGAATTAAACTACGACAACTGTAATTGTTCTAGATACACATGCATCACATGCGCGCACACACACACGCACGCGCACGCACACACAGACACACACACACACCATTTCATAACAGTTTACCAGTCTAATGTAACTGTTCTTCTGTCATACTTCTCATTTTTGGCTTGAAACAAACAAACAAACAAAAAATTAAACACCACAGGAAGTAGGTGTTCATACATTTGAGTGAACCATAAACAGCCATGTGTCCAATCTGTGTGGGTAACCACAGGTTGGAAGAAACTAAGAAGGCCCTGATAAGAAACACAGAAGTCCACCAGGTTGTGTTTTCTATATGCTTACATGTGCGTTTTCCTTCATTAAAAAAAGTCCACAACAAAACAAGTGTTCATCCCTGTCAGTGACAGTGACGTTACGTGGCCATTGCTCTCAAAGGAGAAATAAATTACTTAAGGTTACTGTACTTCTGAGCAGAATCATTAGTGTGTCTCATAAAAATGTTTGTTCTTTGGTTATTTTTCATCCTTTATGTTGTCCTTGCATATTTTCTTTTAGAAAACATAGTTTTGTTTTTCATGAAAATAATGACTCCAGATGAAATACTATTGCTTGTAAACACAAGCATAGCCACCTCCATCCTAAGGCAACTGGGCTTCATTATCTCTCGGCAGTTTGGGAAAAAAATCCTTCAAACATGGACGACGCCCTGCATGTGCGCGTCTGAGTACGTGGCAAAACATGGTCGTGTTTCTCTTTGCCTTCTTCTGTCCTCAGTGAGTTTACACTCTGCCGAGCTGACCACTCTGTCTCTGCGCAGTCTCTGCTGTATCGGTGCAGCGGGAGTCACTCTGTGGTCGATCGGTGTGATGTTAACTGCCTGGGGGGCCGCTGGTGAGGAAATAAGTGGTCATCTCCCCCTTCCCCTTCACCTTGACAACGCCTCGACAGTCGAGCTGGTATCCGCTGTTGGCCAGCACGTGGTACAAGTCTGTGGTCACCTAAGAGATGACATGGACATGTGACACTCAGAATAAGACATTCAATCCTTCAGTGAGAAAGGTCAGTCCCAGTTTCTCACTGAACAACCTCCCTAAAGCATTATGATAGTGGTGCATAATGAAGAGAGGGATACATCAGTAATTACCAATAATCTGTAGTACTGATTACTTTAGATGAAACAAAAACAGCATTTGCCTTTACACTGATGTTATTTTTAGTTCTGATTTTATTTACTTCCTGCATGCTCTCTCCAGGCAGCTTCCTCACCTAACCACGATTGTGTGATTTTTACTATTTCCTGCTGGGTAGTACTTGTAAGAAAGAACAGCTGTTGAAACACCCCTGCCCTAATCTGCTTTAATTCGTAAATAAACTAATGGGGAAGTTTCATTTAATGATTTGCCATTTTTGATTGGGAAAAAAAAATGCAATTAGTAATAAGTAATTAGTAATAATGCAATAATAAGATGCAATTAGTTTAATAACTCATAACTTCCTAACTATATGTAAAACTAGAATTGCACAAGTCAATGGTAAATTCTAAGTATCTCACTCCCTATTGTAATGGGGATGTCCACGTGAACTAGAATCGGACTCTACCAATCTTCAGGGTCAAAGGCAGAGCCAAGGTCATTTCATATTTGGATGTTGTATGACATTACAGCTAATATTCAAATTCTGCTAACACTGAACCTGATAATAAAGGTGCCATAAGGCAAGTTTAAAAGATAGGGTCTGAAGTTACTCAACGTCAGACTCTATCGATCCTCAAGGTCAAAGCCAATGTCAAGGCCATTTGACATTTGTTATGTGCTCAAGACACTGTTCTAACATGTGCACAAATTTCTTGTCCTTAGATCTACAGTATCTCACAAAAGTGACTACACCCGTCACATTTTTGTAAATATTTTTATCATATCTTTTCATGGGACAACACTGAAGATATGACACTTGTATGACAGTGTAAATTTGCTGTCCCCTAAAAATAACTCAACACACAGCCATTAATGTCTAAACCGCTGGCAGCAAAAGTGAGTACACCCCTAGGTGAAAATGTCCAAATTGTGCCCAAAGTGTCAATATTTTGTGTGGCCAACATTATTTTCCAGCACTGCCTTAACTCTCTTGGGCATGGAGTTCACTAGAGCTTCACAGGTTGCCACTGTAATCCTCTTCCACTCCTCCATGACGACATCATGGAGCTGGTGGATGTTAAGAGACCTTGTGCTCCTTCACCTTCCGTTTGAGGGTGCCCCACAGATGCTCAATAGGGTTTAGGTCTGGAGACATGCTTGGCCAGTCCATCACCTTTACCCTCAGTTTCTTTAGCAAGGCAGTGGTCGTCTCGGAGGTGTGTTTGGGGTTGTTATCATGTTGGAATATTGCCCTGCAGCCCAGTTTCCGAAGGGAGGCAATCATGCACTGCTTCAGTATGTCACAGTACATGTTGGCATTCATGGTTCCCTCAATGAACTGTAGCTCCCCAGTGCCGGCAACACTCAAGCAGCCCCAAACCATGACACTCCCACCACCATGCTTGACTGTAGGCCAGACACACTTGTCCTTGTACTTCTCACCTGGTTGCCGCCACACATGCCTGATACCATCTGAACCAAATAAGTTTATCTTGGTCTCAGCAGACCACAGGAATATGGTTCCAGTAATTCATGTCCTGTACGAGTAACACGAGTAATGCATCTGATCAAATTTCAGTAACTGTAACGCATTACTGAATTTTTAAACAGTAATTTTGTTACATAGTATGTTACTGTAAAAGCAGTGGCGTTACAGTAACGCGTTACTTTGTAACACGTTATTCCCAACACTGCTGACATCTGGTGAAAATCTCAGGTCAGTGGCTCCATCAGAAATATGTTTAATGAGAAAAACGTTGATGTATTCAATACTTATTTTCCCTGATGTAGATAGATAGACACAGATAGATGCACTTTACTGACCCCAAAATGGGAAATTACAGTGTAACAGCAGCACGACACAGTAGATGACATGTACGAATGATGACCTGAGGATAGCGATATTGGGTCTCTGATTTAAATTTGGTGTTTTATTGCGCAGGGAATCCCACTGTCTACCGACTACAGTGGTGTGAAAAAGTGTTTGCCCTCTTCCTGATTTCTCATTTTTTTAAGTTTGTCACAGTTAAATGTTTCAGATCATCAAACAAATTTAAATATTAGACAAAGATAACACAAGTAAACACAAAATGCAGTTTTTAAATGAAGATGTTTATTATTAAGGGTAAATAAAAAATCTAAACCTAAATCGCCCTGTGTGAAAAAGTGACTGCAAAGAGACTGGGCAAAAATGGCCTGCATGGCAAAGTTCCAAGACGAAAAACACTGCTGAGCAAAAACAACATAAAGGCTCATCTCAGTTTTGCCAGAAAACATCTTGACGATCCCCCAAGACTTTTGGGAAAATACTCTGTGGACTGATGAGACAAAAGTTGAACTTTTTGGAGGGTGTGTGTCCCATTACATCTGGCATAAAAGTAACACAGCATTTCAGAAAAGGAACATCATACCAGCAGTAAAATATGGTGGTGGTAGTGTGATGGTCTGGGGCTGTTTTGCTGCTTCAGGACCTGGAAGACCTGCTGTGGTAAATGGAACCATGAATTCTGCTGTTCACCAAAAAATCTTGAAGGAGAATGTCCAGCCATCTATTTGTGACCTCAAGCTGAAGCAGACTTGGGTTCTGCAGCAGGACAATGATCCAAAACACACCAGCAAGTCCACCTCTGAATGGCTGAAGAAAAACAAAATGAAGACTTTGGAGTGGCTTAGTCAAAGTCCTGACCTGAATCCGATTGAGATGCTGTGGCATGACCTTAAAAAGGCGGTTCATGCTCAAAAACCCTCCAATGTGGCTGAATTACACCAATTCTGTAAAGATGAGTGGGCCAAAATTCCTCTACAGTGCTGTAAAAGACTCATTGCCAGTTATTGCAAAGGCTTGATTGCAGTTGTTGCTGCTAAGGGTGGCCCAACCAGTTATTAGGTTTAGGAAGCAATCACTTTTTCACACAGGGCCATGTAGGTTTGGATTTTTTTCCCTTAATAATAAACACTTTCATTTAAAAACTGCATTTTGTGTTTACTTGTGTTATCTTTGTCTAATATTTACATTTGTTTGATGATCTGAAACGTTTAATTGTGACAAACATACAAAAAAAAAGAGAAATCAGGAAGGGGCAAACACTTTTTCACACCACTGTATATGTTCCCTCATTAATCCCTTGCACTCTGGTCAATTTCCCTAAAAACGCCAAAAAATAATGTACCCAAAGTAAATCAAAAGCTGTTCTTCAACCCTTTGCAGCATCTTCATGGTGGTGTGTCATTTAAAAGAAAACACTTTGATTTTTTTGGCAAAACAGTCATAATCTCTCTAAGTGCTCCAGCCACTGAGTAACAGTCATCTAAACATACTGAACTTGAAGAAAATAAATTTCGCCTGGGTGTTTTTTTGGATACAATGCTTGCAAATAACACACAGCTTCAGATACTGGCTGGAAAATGCAACAGAAATGTAGAAGCAAGTGTTATCCAGCTGAGGTCAAAATTTTGTAACAATACCACAAAAAATGAATATATTACACAGCTTTTTTCTTAGGTTGTTCCCAGGCGTTTTTGAACTGTGCCAAATTGTGCCAAATGGCACAGTTTGGAAAAACGTCTGTAACTTTTGAAAGATTCAATATAGAAGCTTGATCTTGGGCTCTAATGAAAGGTGACACTCAGGGCTGTGTGTGTGTGTGTGTGGGGGGGGGGGGGTTGTTTATTCATTCATGAATGAACGAATGAACAAACAAGCCCCCACACACAAAGAAGCATGCCACGTAAAAAATGTGTGGCTTTTTTTTACAAGAAAAAATAACCTACAGTGCACAAAAAGTTATACTAGAATATGTGTAATGTAGAAGATAACAACTACCCCCCCACCCCCCCGCTACAGAGGACGGACATCGCCCATTGCTACATGACGGAAAGCAGTGACGGTGCGCTGCGGTCTACTACGCACAGTTGCACTAAAATATCTGCAATATATCTGCAATCCGCTACAGAAGAGTAGCCGGGGGGGGGTGGGGGGGCATTCGGACGGACGGACCCGGACCACTCTGGTCCGGGTCCGTCATGTTGCGATAACGCACAGTTGTAATTTACCGATCGGTCAAAAGTCATTCGGATTACAATTTTCAGGGATAAAGCATAATTTAGCTTATAACACTTACCTGTCCACAACAGCAATGTCGCTGGCGAACTTCTCTTCCTCATTGTCAGACGAACATGACGCTGGTCCGCTTGTTACGGACTCGTGGTTCTGGTCACGCAACCCGGTCAAACCATAATTCCATTATTGCGGTTTTGCGCTTCCATGATTGCGGTTTTGGCGAACGATTTTTCAAAACAAATAAGAACAGTAGTTAGAAAAAAAGACTGGCGAACGCCTGTGTGTCACCCAGCCTTATACAAAACAGCTTTCGAACTTCTGTGCTTCAATTGGCTGGCTGTATTCACAGCCGTTGGTAGGTGGGTCCTTCTTGCTAGGTTTTCAGTCATTGGTTCTTCAAGGTTTCAGAAACCTAATTCAAGGCTCTTATTAGTCGAATGAGAGGTCAATCACATCTAAACCAATCAAAGCACTCCTTTGGCTTTCTGTTCGCGGCTGTGTCTGTAATGGAAGAACGGAAATGCAGGGTTTTTTTTTTTCAGTGCCTCCTAGGACGCACAGTGTACGCCCTAGGACGCCCTCGTGCGCCCTAGGACGCAGAGACGTGTCCGCCCGCGGTACACCGAAGTGCAACAGGTTAACCTCAAAAAAGAAAAGCAAGACTAGCTATGGATATTTTTCATATAGGCACATCAGCAAACAGGAGGATATTAGACAGGTTATTTTAATGTTTTGGAACTATGGTAGGGGGTAATTGCAGCAGATCCTTGTTATCACTGTTGTAGTATCATTAGGACTAAAGACTGCATGTCTTATTCGGCAGGTATTGCTGCTAGTACAATATAAACTTGGGAAGGTGAGAAAATAAAAAAGGTGAACAGCACCGGGAGGCTGAATAGCGAAGCCTGCCTGGAGCCCGTCATCGTAGAGTGTGGGTTAAGTGGCTTCCACTTTTCAGTAGAAAATAAACTCAGTTTAATTTACAAACTGTTTTTATACATATTTTGTTGCCACAACTTTTACTAAAATGTATGCAGCCTGCTCAGGTGAATGACAGCTTCCACCTTGCTTCAAGCCTCTGTGGAACAAGGCAGTGAGAGCAGCCCTTAATCATGTTTTTTTCCTGTAACACTCCAGGTGATTTTTAGTGAGAGATTTTGCATATTCCAATAAGATAATGTTGTCCCATGCCACGACAAATCAATTCTGTCATTGTTCCTACCACTGTGATGATCTACGTGACCAGTGACATCACTTGTGTCAGGAACCGAGACGGCTTGGCTTCCCCCGGCTCGGTCCTGGCCGCTCTATGGGTGCGTGCCACATTGTATGTACTGTATGTTAGTACTGTATGTATTTCTGTGTGCTCTGCCGTACCCATAGCCACTGCCTTCTGGCTGGCAGCGGGGAGGCAGTCTCTTGCACTCACGCTGGAGTGAGCGCTGTCTAACTGTCTGCCGGTCTGACCACGCCCCCTCTCTATTGCTACCAGCTGTTCCCACTCCCATATGCCATCTTCCTGCTCCTCGCCCAGGTGTAGCCTATTTGTCAAACCAGCAATGCATGTTCTTAAGGAGCCTGTCTCCAGTCATGCATTGCTGGGTCATTGGACTTCGTGGACTTCATCGACGGTTCGCGTGGAGTCACGTCTAGTAAGGACTGTTTCCCTCGGGACCTATTCGGACTACTGGACCACTCCACCTCAGTAAGTGATCACTGCATGTGTTTGTCCCCGGTGTCTCCCCCCGTTGACTGTTGAGCGTCCAGTAGGACACTGTTAGCTTCTGAGGAAACTATAACTGTATGGCTGTGTGTTAGCACCGTGGTGTTTAATAAATGTGTGTGGTGTAAATCCCAGCATGTAAATCCTCGTCCTTTCTCCCCTCACCATGCGCTATGGAGAAGCGCACGGAGAGCTCATGACAACTTGCAAATCCTCAATATATTTCTCATATGTTACATAAGGTTCTATTCTCATAATTCAAGTTTTCAGGTAAATTTATGACTTTTTTCTTTTATATAAAATAATTTTTTCCTCAAACATTTGTGATTTTTTTGTAGCTCATTCTGGCAAAGCCGAAAGGAGCTTATGCGATGACTCAGCGTCCATCGTCTGTCTGTCTGTATATATTTCATGGGAATTGCTACTCCCCCTAGGCATTTGCCCCGATGCTCACAAAACTCACAATGATCCTCAAGTGGGTCTGCATCCAGGTTGTGCTCAAGGTCAAGGTCAGGAGATCTGTGTGTTTAGGGCTGTGCAATATGACGATATATATTGGATGATGAACTAAAAATGTCTATTGTTTCATCTAAAACTCCATTGTTTATATCGGGAGTCAGCGCCCCGCACTCAACAACTCAACACACAGCCATTAATGTCTAAACCGCTGGCAGCAAAAGTGAGTACATCCCTAAGTGAAAATGTCCAAATTGTGCCCAAAGTGTCAATATTTTGTGTGGCCACCATTATTTTCCAGCACTGCCTTAACTCTCTTGGGCATGGATTGGATTGGATAGTTTTTATTTGACAGGGACAGTGCAATAAACATAGACAATTAATCAAATGACAATCAATCTAATGTGTTGCACAAAGAGTGTATAGCTATTAGCTAATTTGCAACTCTTGTCCCTGGATGGGCTTTAGAAAGAAGAAACAAGTAAAAAGAAAGAAGGATAAGGAAAAGAAAAAATGAAAACAGAATAAACAATAACCACATACATCAATGCAAAAAAGATTATAAATACACAATATAAAAACCTGATTCACATTTGCCTATTTCAGGCCTCCCTCCCTTCGTCACTCACTATAAACAAACACATTCATTCCTTCCCTTCATTCACTCTCACCCTGCAGACAATCATTTCATACATGGGTACATTCTTGTTTATTTTTCAGCCAGTTTTTAACCTTTGTAGTGAATGTTTTAAAGTCCATTATTATTTTAATTTCATTTGGCATTGTGTTCCAGATGTGACTGCCCTTTATAGAGAAAGCTGTTTGTCCAAATGTGGTTCTGCGGTGGAATATTTTACAGTTATTGTTAACAGAACTCCTGGTGGCTCTGCTGCTGTCCTGTCTTTGGATGAAACCAGCAAGTGGCTCAGGCGCTGATTTATGGAAACATTTGAAAATTAATTTCAGAAAACAGAGGTCAGTGAAACTCTCAAAACTCAATAGATTGTATTTTTAAAAAAATATAACAGTGATGCCACCTAATGGGCTTTTTATCCAAGATTTTTAGAGTTTGATTATATAATGAACCTATATGTTTTATTGTGGAAGGGGCTGCTTGAGCCCAGACTGTCAAACAGTATGATATATGAGAAAAAACCATAGAATGCATATACAGTACAGCTGCTTGGTATGGTATGTAATATCTAATTAATTTAAAGCAGTTCAGATTTTTTTTTACTGTTTTAGAAATTTTCTTTATATGAAGATTAAATTTGAATTGAGGATCTAGTACAATGCCAAGGTATTTGAATTCTGTAACTAAACTGATGTCTTGATCATCCATATTAACTTTAAAACGTTGCAGGTTACATTTTTTGATTGAAAAGCACATTGAAACTGCTTTCTGAAGGTTCAGCAATAGATGGTTCTGGAAGAGCCACTCTTGGACATCAACCATACTTGTAGACAGTACATCTGCAGCCTGTGCTGGAGTCTTGGCAGCTGTGTAAATAACTGCATCATCTGCATAAAGTTGACATGTTGCAGCTGAGCAGTGTAGCGGCAAGTCATTAATAAAAATGCTGAAAAGTAAAGGACCAAGAATGGACCCTTGTGGGATACCCATACGGTTGTTTAAAAATAAGGATTTATCCTGGTGAACTTTTACACACTGTTCTCTATTCTGGAGATAAGATGCAAACCATTCTAATGTATCTGGAGAGAAGTTAAAAGATACCATTTTGGATAAAAGCAAACTGTGGTTTACAGTATCGAAAGCCTTTTTGAGATCTAGAAAAACAGCCCCTACCACATTACCCCTGTCCAAGGACTGTTTGACATTTTCAATAAGGCAACAATTTGCTGTTTCTGTTGAGTATCCTGGTCTAAAACCAAATTGATGTGGATGAAGAAGTTGACTGTCTTGTAAATAGTCTATCAGCTGTGTAGCTACAACTTTTTCAAGAACCTTAGACAGGACTGGGCTGCACGGTGGCGCAGTGGTTAACACCGCGGCAGCACAATTTACCCTCGGCCGGGGGATCGCGGGGATCATGAGCTCGTGGGTTCGATCCCTGCCCCCGGCCAACAGTGATCTGTGTGGAGTTTGCATGTTCTCCCTGTGTTTGCGTGGGTTTACTCCAGGATTTCTCCGGTTTCCTCCCACATGCTAAAAACATGCAGGTTAGGGAGTTAAGGGGCGCTTGCGCACGCAGCGACCGGCAGCTGGTGGCTTGTCACCAGACTGCAGAACAAATCTACCTATGGGTACAAAATAAGTCAAAAAAAAAAAAAAAGGACTGGTAAAATAGAGATTGGGCGGTAATTGCATATATCGTCTTTACTGCCTGATTTATAAACTGGTATGACGACAGCTTTTTTCCAACCAGATGGAAATGTACTAGACCTAATGGAGAGATTAATGAGATGAGTCAGTGGTTTGATTAATATTTTGCTGTGTGTTTTGAGAAAGGAAGTGCTCATATTGTAGATATCATTAGTTTTTGAGTTTGACAGTGTTTTAACAATACCAGCAATTAACTCCTCATTTACCACATCGATGTGAAAAGAATCTGTTGAAAGTATTGATTTTGTGTTGTTGAGCACATTTGGCAGCACAAAGTTTTTTGTTAAGTCTTCCACAGAGTCCACAAAATATGAATTAAATTCATTTGCCAATGTAGCCTTGTCACTGATGGTCTTGCCATTGATTCTAAGTTCCTTTAACCCCTTCTGAACATTTTTTTTTATTAGTTAAGTTATTTAAATGCCTCCATAGGGAACTGTTGTTACCCTTTGCATGATCTGGAGAGATCTGGAGAGACTGCTCCTTGCTCACCTCCGCCCCCTGGTGGAACCAGCGATGGATCCACTCCAGTTCGCCTACCAGCATGGCATTGGGGTGGAGGATGCGGTGATCTTCCTCCTTCACCGTTCTCTGTCCCACCTGGAGAAGCCCGGGAATATGGTGAGGATCATGTTCTTTGACTTCTCCAGTGCTTTCAACACCATCCAACCGATGATCCTGAAGGACAAGCTGCTGCGCGCAGGGGTGGACCAGCACCTGTCATCATGGATCCTGGACTACCTCACGAACCGGCCTCAGTTTGTGAGAACCCGGGACTGTGTGTCCGACACGATCATCAGTAGCACGGGGGCCCCCCAGGGAACGGTGCTGGCTCCCTTCCTGTTCACTCTTTATACTGCGGACTTCTCACACAACACAACACACTGCCATCTACAGAAGTTCTCTGATGACTCTGCGATCGTTGGCCTCATCTCCAATGGAGATGAAGCTGAGTACAGAGGGCTTATCCAGGACTTCGTGGACTGGTGCCATCGGAACTGCCTCCAGATCAACGCGAGGAAAACTAAGGAGCTGGTGGTGGACTGCCGCAGGCATGGGCAGCCCCTCACAGTACCAGTAAATATACAGGGAACAGACATCGAGATGGTGACATCCTATAAGTACCTGGGTATTCATCTGAACAATAAACTAGACTGGTCACACAATACTGATGCACTCTACAAGAAGGGACAGCGCAGGCTGTTCCTGCTGAGGAGACTCAGGTCTTTTGGTGTACAAGGGGCGCTGCTGAAGTCATTCTATGACACGGTGGTGGCATCAGCCATCACTTTTGGAGTGGTCTGCTGGGGCAGTGGCATTACTGCAGCCGATAGGAAGAGACTGAACAAACTGATTAAGAAAGCTAGCTCTGTCCTGGGGCAGCGCCTTGATCCGATGGAGGAGATAGGAGAGAGAAGGACGGTGGCTAAACTGTCATCTCTGCTGGAGTCCGAGTTCCACCCTATGCAGGACATACTGAATGCACTGAGGAGCTCATTTAGCAGCAGACTACATCATCCCAGGTGCACAACCGAGAGGTTTCGTAGGTCCTTCCTACCAACGGCTGTCAGACTGTACAACCTAAGCAGGGCTGCTCGCAGAGATAGCAAAAAAGACGTAACAAACTAATAGTTTTTTGAATGCAGAAGATGCAATAGACTTACACAGTGGTCCTCTCCGGCATACAACTAGGAGCATGCCGGTCGCTATGGAGGGTGAGAGTGTGTATGGGCACATAATCATACCATGCAGGATAGCTGGGTAGACGGTTATGCTGTTTCATTCCATCTAGCGGCAATGCTCTGCACTGTGTGTGTTTATATATTTGCATATTTGTTCCGTCTAGCTGCAATGCTCCGTACTGTGGGTGTTTATATATTTATATATCTACATGTTATTCCATCTAGCTACATTGCTCCGCACTGTGTGTGTTTATATACTTGCATATTTATTCCACCTAGCTGCAATGCTCCGTACTGTGGGTGTTTATATATTTACATATTTATTCCATCTAGCTACAATGCTCTGCACTGTGTGTTCATATATTCATATATTATTCCATCCAGCTTCAATGCTCTGCACTGTGTGTCTGTGTGTGTGTGTATATATATATATTTTATAGTAATACGTACATATGTTTATTAGCTGCTCTTGCTTGCTTGTTTTTTTTTCTTGCCTTCTGATTGTTGCTCTGAGTGTTGCTATCCCTGTGCTGTTGCAATCCTGGAATTTCCCCGTTGTGGGACTAATAAAGGCTTATCTTATCTTATCTTATCTTATCTTATCTATCAGTTTATTGTAATAAGATACTTTTGATTTTCGCATGGAGTTCACTAGAGCTTCACAGGTTGCCACTGGAATCCTCTTCCATTCCTCCATGACGACATCATGGTGTTAGACCTTGTGCTCCTCCACCTTCCGTTTGAGGACGTCCCACAGATGCTCAATAGGGTTTACAGTGGTGTGAAAAAGTGTGTGCCCCCTTCCTGATTTCTCATTTTTTTGTGTGTTTGTCACCCTTAAATGTTTCAGATCATCAAACAAATTTAAATATTAGACAAAGATAACACAAACACAAAATGCAGTTTTTAAATGAAGGTGTTTATGTTACGACCCGAGCGCTGGGTTCTGTCTGCGCTCGGGCCACACACAGCTCGCTGCCGGCCTTGACAGCTGTGGGTTGTATTCTGGCCTCACCGGGCTCTTATTGTGAAGGCGCTCGGTGGGGCTTCCGCCTGTCAAGGGCGGTCAGCTGTCTGTCATCACTGCTCGTTAGTGTTCGCCTTTATAAGGCGGGCACTGACGGCAGTTAGACTGCAGGAGCATAAGTCAACCTTAGTCAATTAATCGTCTTCATTCGTCGTCAGACCTTCAAGTCAGGTTCGTTAATATTCTTGTCTTGTCATAGTTTAGCTCATAGTGGCTGGGTTAGCCCTACAAGCCCCTGTACCTCGTAGTATGTTTGCCCTTAGCGGCTCATAGCCTATGTCTCGTCTTGTCCTGTCCTGTGAATAAACATCTTGCAAAACTCACCGGTGTACTCTTGGCGTCTTATGGTGATCCGCGAGGATCGCCGTACATGACAGTTTATTATTAAGGGTAAATAAAAATCCAAACCTACATGGCCCTGTGTGAAAAAGTGATTGCCCCCCTCTGTTAAAACATAAATTAACTGTGGTTTATCACATTTTTGGAAAGCTGAGTTCAATTTCTCTAGCCACACCCAGGCCTGGATACTGCCACACCTATTCTCAATCGAAAAATCACTTAAATAGGACCTGCCTGACAAAGTGAAGTAGACCAAAAGATCCTCAAAAGCTAGACATCATGCTGCGATCCAAAGAAATTCAGGAACAAATGAGAAACAAAGTAATTGAGATCTATCAGTCTGGAAAAGGTTATAAAGCCATTTCTAAAGCTTTGAGACTCCAGTAAACCACAGTGAGAGCCATTATCCACAAATGGTGAAAACATGGAACAGTGGTGAACCTTCCCAGGAGTGGCTGGCCCACCAAAATTACCTCAAGAGCACAGCAACGACTCATCCAAGAGGCCACAAAAGACCCCATAACATCCAAAGAACTGCAAGCCTCACTTGCCTCAGTTAAGGTCAGTGTTCATGACTCCACCATAAGAAAGAAACTGGGCAAAAATGGTCTGCATGGCAGAGTTCCAAGATGAAAACCAAAGCTGAGCAAAAAAGGCTTGTTTAAGTTTTGCCAGAAAACATCTTGATGATCGCCAAGACTTTTGGGAAAATAGACTTTGGGCTGACGAGACAAAAGTTGAACTTTTTGGAAGGTGTGTGTCCCATTACATCTGGCGTATCATGACTAATTAAGCTTGACAGCTCACGTGCACGATGCCAAAGCACAGGAAGGAACCACACAGAGGGGCACGTTTGAAAGTTTATTAAATAGTAAAAAACACAAGCACACAGCTGTAGAAACAGTCAGTCGCCAGAGGAATAGCCCTGTGGAGAGAAGACGAGAGCCGTGACCAGAAGAATGAGTAAGGGGAAATGGGTGAGCCAAATTGCCACTTACTTTGGAAATCCAGGGAGAACTGGTAGGGACCCAGCGAGGAATAGACGAACCAGTAGGGTGGGGGAAGATGAGCTGATGGTGCCTGACCGGGTGGAGTAGGAAGCTGAAGTATGGTGAGATGTGGCAGGAGAGCATGCGCAGTCCTAGGGACACACCTACACGGTGGCAGCAACCTGAGGAAAGAGGAGAAATAAGGTTAATGACGTGTCAACACTTATAACTTTATGTTAGCTTGCCTAATCATGGGCAATATACCCAGACAAGCCAGCGTTGACTGCACAGAGAGAGCCTCCTTAAGTACGCTGGCTGATGAGTGGGTGCAGGTGTGTCTTCTGCCTCAGGTGCAGTGATGAGTTGGTGAATGTGAGGCAGGATGGGAGGGGCGCGCTCTCGCTGCCCATGACAGGGCCCTCCCTTCTAGGAGCGCCTCCTGGCAGTCCGGAGGGCTTCTCCGGGTGAGCACGGTGATAGGCCCAGAGCATCCCCTTGTCCAGCACTCACGGCGAGGGGACCCAGGACCATTCCTCCGGGCCGTAGCCCTCCCAGTCCACCAAATACTGCAGGCCCCGGCCCCGACGGCAAAGACATGTTGTACAGTGTAGGCAGGGTGCCCGTCGATGATCCAAGGAGGAGGAGGTGGCTTTGTGGGGGGGGGGGACTGGCCAAGAGGGGCTTGATGTGGGCAACGTGGAATGTAGGGTTCACCCGTAGGGTCAGGGGCAGCTTCAGCTGGACCGACGCGTCATTTATCACCCGGGAGATGGTTTATGGCCCAAGGAAGCGGGGGGGGGGGGGACATCTTCTTCGATTTCTCTTTCAGAGGAATCTGACTCGACGCCAGCCAGACCTGCTGTCCAATGATGTACTTGGGAGCCGGAACCCGCCTCCTATCAGCAACAGCCTGGGTGCATTCTGTGGTGCGGGCCAGGGTGGCCCAAGTAGACCTCCAGATGTGTCGGCAGCGACGAGCATGGGCCCCTGTGGATGGAACCAAGACCTCCCTCTCGGCCATGGGTAGAAGAGGAGGAATGTACCCCAACGACACCTTGAACGGGGTGAGTCCAGTTGCTGCTGTAACCCAGTGTTAAAAACGTGATGGAATTATGAATGTCGATACCGCTTTAAGAAGAAGGGGGGACATTCATTTCACAATGGGAGTAGATAGTTTAACGTGAATTAAATTATAAATATTGATACCGCTTTTAAAAAGAAAAACACCCATTTCACAATGGGAATACATAATTTGAATATGAATATTTAAATAAATATATATTCATAAATAGTTAGGAACATTTTCTAGAAGGTTCTGATAAAGTTCCTAGTGTTGTGTGTTGATATTTTGAGTAACCAATGGCTGTGCCATTGCTGGGTCACGCCACCCAATGGGTTAAGCGCTCTCTCCCTGGGTCTGGGATGACTTGCATTTTTGGCTCAGTCACGCCAGATGACGAAAGACACAGACCAGAGAGAGAGACGGTCCTTGGTGATATGGCGACCCTAGCGTGCTGGTAGCAGCCTTTGCCTGGATAAAACCCTTGAAAATGATTGGGATTCAAAGGCTGCCGACGCCGTTGAGCGCGGGAACCCCATTGACGCATGAGCCACTTAGCATGAGAGTGGATCTCCAAATCTGGATGGCGAGCCGAAGCCCGAGTCCTAGAAACTGCTAGAGGTGACCCCACTGGTCACCTGGAACTGATACGCCAAGAACTGTGAATATTGTGACTATATTTTGGAGACCTTTATTGTTATTTTCTTTTTATTATTGTGACAAGTGTGGGTTTTTTTTGATTGTACATATTTGTAAATAATACACATTTGTAAAATAATATACATAGTTGCAAGTTCCATATATGGCTGTGTATGTGTCATCTGTTGTTGCACCTCCCAGGCTCCTACGAACCCAGGGTCGGTCTGACCTGGCCCAATTATCCCTCTGCCCAGGTAGAAAAGTTAAGGTAACTACATTGCCATAACACAATACTACCAAGAAGGGTACTACACCTAAAGTGAGTAGGGTGAGTGGGTGTTAGTAAGGGTTACACACAAAAATCTGGCGAGCGCAGGTGTTAGTGGGTGTTACCCTGTTACCCAATTACCGCAGTGGTGGCCCAGTGGTATTATACCCTGTATGTTACAGTGGTACTGTTACACTGCGGATACTGCAGAGTTCATGGAGTACTCCACCCAGGTCAAATGTGTGCTCCAAGATGATGGGTTGTCGGCTGCTACGCACCACAAGGCGGCCTCCAAGGACTGATTGGCATGCTCCGCCTGCCCATTGCTCTGTGGATAGTTTCCTGAGGAAAGACGTACAGTAGTTCCCAGGGTCCGGCAAAAGGCCCTCCAGACCTGGGACGTGAATTGTGGACCCTGGTCAGACACAATGTCCATAGGGATGTCGTGGACCCAGATCACGTGATTGGTGAGGAGGACCGTTGTCTCCAAGGCCGAGGGGAGCTTCGGGACGTCCACCAGATGCACCGCCTTGGAGAAGCGATCCACAATGGTCAGAATCACCGTCTTGCCATGGGAGGGGGGGGGGGGGGGAGTCCGGTGACAAAGTCCACAGCGATGTGAGACCATAGACGACCAGGGATGGGGAGGGGGTGAAGGAGACCCACTGGGGGGAAGGAGTCCGATTTCTCCCGGACACAAGTCTGACAGGCCTTCACATATTCTTATACGTCCCGCCACAGCGTGGGCCACCAGAACGGTCGCTGGACGAAGTCCACAGTTCGAGCGATGCCCGGATGGCATGCGAAGCGACTGGTATGACCCCACTGGATGGCATCGCTGCAGAGGGCGGCAGGGACGTACACACGGTTCCGGGGGCACCCTACTGGCACAGGCTGCCTGGACTGGGCCTGCCAGACCCTCCGCTCAATATCCCAAGTAAGGGCTCCAAGGATGCACGAAGGTGGTATGATGGTTTGGGGGGGGGGAGGCTACCTCCCTGGAATCAAACTGGCGCGATAGCGCATCTGGCTTGGTGTTGCGGGTGCCAGGCCGTTAAGTGATGGTAAAATGAAATCGCTGGAAAAATAGCGCCCAGCGAGCCTGCCTGGCATTCAGTCAGTGGGCTGACCGCAAGTACTTGAGGTTCTTGTGGTCGGTCCACACGACGATGGGGTGAATGGCCCCCCCTAACCAGTGCCTCCACTCCTCCAATGCCAACTTAATGGCAAGCAGCTCTCTGTCCCCACATCATAATTCCTCTCGGCCGGCGTAAGCCGACGAGAGAAATATGCACACAGGCGGAGCTTCTGATCAGGGGGCGTGCGCTGCAACAGTACAGCACCAACCCCTGAATCAAATGCATCCACCTCAAGGACAAACTGGAGCTGCGTGTCGACCTGGGCCAAGATAGGTGTTTCCGTGAACAGGCGCTTTAATTTGACAAATGCCTGTTCAGCTGCCTCAGTCCACCGAAAGGGGACCTTAACAGAGGTCAGCTGTGTCAAGGGCAGTGCCACCTCACTATAGTTCCTGATGAACCTGCGGTAAAAATTTGCAAACCCGAGCAAGCGTTGAAGCTCCCTACGGGAGTGGGGAGTTGGCCATTCTAACACTGCCCTCACCTTGGCCGGGTAAGCAATCAGTCTCCCTTCAGCCACTATGAAGCCCAAGAAGGTGGTAGATGTTGTGGAGAACTCACACTTCTCGGCCTTGACGTAGAGCTGGTTCTCCAAGAGCCATTGTAAAATGGCCCTGACATAGGCTTCATGTTTCTCTGGCGAGCGGGAGAAAATGAGAATATCATCAAGGTAGACAAACACGAATTGGTAAAGCATATCGTGGAGGACGTAGTTTATTAACCACTAGAAGACAGCGGGGGCGTTAGTGAGCCCGAACGGCACCACTAAATGTTCGAATTGCCCCTGGTGTGTTTTAAAAGCTGTCTTCCACTCATCGCCCTCGCGAATGCGGACCAAATGGTACGTGCTCCTAAGGTCTAGCTTGGTGAAAACCTGTGAGTGCTGAATTAATCAAAGGCAAAGGGTACTTATCTTTGATGGTAATAGCATTGAGCTCCCGGTAGTTGATGCACGGGCGCAACGAGCCATCCTTTTTCCCGACGAAGAAGAATCCGGCTCCAAGCGGAGCCAAAGATGGCCGAATAAACCCAGCGTTCAGTGATTCCTTAATATATTGCTCCATCGCCTCCCCTGCCGGGCCAGAAATGCTATACAACCGGCTGGACGGCAGCCTCACCCCCGGGATGAGGTCTATAGCACAATCATAAGAGCGATGAGGCGGCAGTCACAATGATCTTGACTTGCTAAAGACCTCTTTCAAATCGTGATAAGCCCAGGGAACGAGGCCGAGATCCGTCAGCTCGTCCGGGGAGAGGGAAATGAACAGAGATGAGGCACACTCTGCTGAACGCATGCAATGAGGCAAACAAAACGGGCTCATTCCGGGCTCATTCCTGGCATCGGGAGGAACTCTTGTTCTTCCCGGTGGTTCCCGGAAAGGAGGATGGAGATTGGCACCGTGCTACGAGCGACCACCGTGACCTCCCGGCCAGATATGGTTGTGATTCTCTGATCACGGGGCAATTTACATGTGGGAATATCCACCTGCTTCACGAACTCAGCAGAAACGAAATTACCCTCTGACCCTGAGTCAACAAGCGCCACAGTCTTCCTCTCGGCCTCCGGCAATTGCATGAGGGCCAAAATAGAAAAATTACTGGGGGGAGTAGATTTGGTCCCGTCCGCCAGACCCCCCATGGTTACTGACGGGCCGCATCTTTTAGCCGCTGGCGGCATTCGTCCAGACTGTGGTTCATTAAACCACAGTATGCGCACGCACCGACTCTTCGCCTTCGCTCATCGTCAGTCAAGTGCCAAGAGAGCTCCATCGGTTTGGGCAAAGAGCCGGTGCTGCCAGTGTCAGTAACCACGGCGGATACACGGTTGGTGCTCGGGCAAGAGGAGGACTCACGCTCCCTCACGCGCTCACGGTACCGGTTGTCCAAACCAACTGCCTGATCTATGAGACCGTCGAGAGTCTCCGGGACAGGGTGAACTGCCAGATCATCACAGAGTTGAGCATTCAACCCGTGGAGGAACGCACTGCGTAAATCAATATCGTTCCACCCTGAATCAGACGCTACAACCAGGAACTCCACTGAGTACTCAGCTACTGACCGAGTGCCCTGGCGGAGCATCATTAGGCGGCTCATAACGTTGCCCTGACTCTCAGTCCAGCCAAATGCGCGAGGGAATGTGGCCACAAACTGCTCAAACGTGTACCAACACCCCTCGGGGTTGTCTAAAGTGGACCGTGCCCACTCAAGGGCTCGATCCCTGAGCAACAGAGTAAAGAACTGGATCTTGGCTACGTCCCCCGGATACTCCTCCCTGATCTGCTCCAGGTACATCTGAACTTGAATAAGAAACCCCTTGCATTTCCCCACCTCCCCCGCGTATGGGAAAGGTGTGGGAACGGAGGTAGTACGGTGCACCGTAGTACGCAGAGCAGGCTGAGGGAGAGAGGCCGGAGGAGGCACTGTAGACCAAAGCGTCAACATATTCGACACCTGTTGCATCAGCACAGTGAGCTGGCGCTTGGTCGCCACTAAGCAATCTATAGTAGAAAGCTCCTGTGGTGAGGCACTGGCTGAGCTACCGTCCTGGCTGGCTCGTTCTGTCATGACTAATTAAGCTTGACAGCTCACGTGCACGATGCCAAAATACAGGAAGGAACCACGCAGAGGGGCACGTTTGAAAGTTTATTAAATAGCAAAACACAAGCGCACAGCTGCAGAAACAGTCACTCGGCAGAGGAATAGCCCTGTGGAGAGAAGATGAGGGTTGTGAGCAGAAGAATGGAGTAAAGGGAAATGGGTGAGTCAAATTGCCACTTACTTGGGAAATCCAGGGAGAACTGGTAGGGACCCAGCGAGGAATAGACAAACCAGTAGGGTGGGGGAAGATGAGCTGATGGTGCCTGACCAAGTGGAGTAAGAAGCTGAAGTAGGGTGAGATGTGGCAGGAGAGCATGCGCAGTCCTAGGGACACACCTACACGATGGCAGCAACCTGAGGAAAGAGGAGAAATAAGGTTAACGACATGTCAACACCTATAACTTGATGTTAGCTTGTCTAATCACGGGCAGTATACCCAGACAAGCCAGCATTGACTGCGGACTGCGCAGAGAGAGCCTCTTTAAGTACGCTGGCTGATGAGCGGGTGCAGGTGTGTCTTCTGCCTCAGGTGCAGTGATGAGTTGGTGAATGTGAGGCAGGATGGGAGGGGCGTGCTCTCGCTGCCCATGTAAAGCAACACAGCATTTCAAAAAAGAAGCATCATACCAACAGTAAAATATGGTGGTGGTGGTGGTGTGATGGTCTGGGGCTGTTTTGCTGCTTCAGAACCTGGAAGACTTGCTGTGGTAAATGGAACCATGAATTCTGCTGTCTGCCAAAAAATCCTGAAGGAGAATGTCTGGCCATCTGTTCGTGACCTCAAGCTGAAGCACACTTGGGTTCTGCAGCAGGACAATGATCCAAAAATGCATGATCTGAAACATTTAAGTGTGACAAACATACAAAAAAATGAGAAATCAGGAAGGGGGAAAACACTTTTTCACACCACTGTAGGTCTGGAGACATGCGGGCCAGTCCATCACCTTTACCCTCAGTTTCTTTTGCAAGGCAGTGGTCATCTTGGAGGTGTGTTTGGGGTCGTTATCATGTTGGAATATTGCCCTGCAGCCCAGTTTCCGAAGGGAGGGGATCACGCTCTGCTTCAGTATGTCACAGTACATGTTAGCATTCATGGTTCCCTCAATGAACTGTAGCTCCCCGGTGCCGGCAGCACTCATGCAGCCCCAAACCATGACACTCCCACTACCATGCTTGATTGTAGGCAAGACACACCTGTCTTTGTACTGCTCACCTGGTTGCCACCACACACGCTTGACACCATCTGAATCAAATAAGTTTATGGTGGTCTCATCAGACCACAGGACATGGTTCCAGTAATCCATGTCTTTAGTCTGTTTGTCTTCAGCAAACTGTTTGCGGGCTTTCTTGTGCATCATCTTTAAAAGGGCTTCCTTCTGGGATGACAGCCATGCAGACCAATTTGATGCAGTGTGCGGCGTATGGTCTGAACACTGACAGGCTGACCCCCCATCCCTTCAACCTCTGCAGCAATGCTGGCAGCACTCATACGTCTATTTTCAAAAGACAACCTCTGGATATGATGCTGAGCACGCGCACTCAACTTCTTTGGTTGACCATGGCGAGGCCTGTTCTGAGTGGAACCTGTCCTTGTTAAACCGCTGTATGGTTTTGGCCACCGTGCTGCAGCTAAGTTTCAGGGTGCTGGCAATCTTCTTATAGCCTGGGCCATCTTTATGTAGAGCAACAATTCTTTTTTCAGATCCTCAGAGTTCTTTGCCATGAGGTGAAATGTTGAACTTCCAGCGAACAGTTTGAGAGAGCGTGAGAGCGATAACACCAAATTAAACACACCTGCTCCCCATTCATACCTGAGACCTTGTAACACTAACGAGTCACTTGGCACTGGGGAGGGAAAATGGCTAATTGGGCACAATTTGGACATTTTCACTAGGGGTGCATTCACTTTTGTTGCCAGTGGTTTAGACATTAATGGCTGTGTGTTGAGTTATTTTGAGAGGACAGCAAATTTACACTGTTATACAAGCTGTACACTGACTTCTTTACATTGTATCAAAGTGTCCTATCTTCAGTGTTGCCCCATGACAAGATATAATAAAATACTTACAAAAATGTGAGGGGTGTACTCACTTTTGTGAGATACGGTATTTCGTTAGTATGATATAAGATTACTTATATGGTGATAAGAAATTTTGGTCATATCACACAGCCGTATGTGCCCTATGGGCATACTTATGTGATTTACAAAAATCACTACTCCTCCTAGGCAGTTACCTCAATTCTCACTAAAATCACTCACAAAAACCCTCATGAAGGTCTGTATCCAGGTGAAGTTCAAGGTCACTGTCAAAGGTCAGGAGATCTGGGCATTTACGATTTCACAAAAAACGTTACTTCTCCTAAGCCACTGACGTTGATCTTAAGCATATACTAGATGGGTCTGCATTTAGGCTGTGCTTAAGGTCAAGGTCAATGGTCAGGAGCTCTGAGCATTCTCAGGGTGATTTTGTCAGGCTGGAACGAGCTGCTCCATCATTGACTGTCTGATTTCCTCTCTGATGTGTGACTTCTTCTTCCAAAATTCCTCACTTTTTTTTTTGCAATTTTATCTTTATCTCATGCCTCTGTGGATTTCCCTCAGGAATGTATTAGAATTTTCTCATAACTTTGCTATTTTTTTCTGAAGTGCCTTTTTACTGGTGTATGAGTTTTTTTTTTTTTTGTTGCAGTAACTCAGACTGTACAACAGATGTCACCATAGCTCTAACATTTTTAAGGCACCAGCTTTGTGTATTTAATTTGGGGTCAGCAATGCTACTTGGCTCGACCAGTGACACATACAACAACATTTACAAAATATTTGCTTTACACGTGTGACTTTTTTCTTCCATTAAACATGCAAATTTTCAGCTCAGTCATGATAACATTGGATAAACTGCTTGATGTCCTCAGGAAATTCTAGGTAAGCGATATGTGAGCACTATTTTTGTGCAACAGCCTTCCCTGTGCTGAATTCTGCAGACCTGACCAGACTGAGCCTCTGTTTCTCAGGAGCAGACTGCTTGTATCTTCTATATCTAGATCCATTTGTATGGATAAATGATACATTAATCTGTGTTTCACAAATAAACCTGACAGAATCACTAAAACCTATATCTATTAACCAGAATCTCTGACCATAATGCAATTTTCTTTTCAAGAAAATTCACAAAACAACGTTTTATTAACTCACCTACCATCTCCTCGGGTAAACAATCAAATATAAACACTATTCCTAAAAATCAAATTTGGGATAATGTACTGTACTCTCCTGTGAGGATACTGATCTCTGCAATAAGATACTTATCAGTAATATGAAAGAGGTGATTCTGTCCTCCAAGAAAGGGAGCCATAGAAAAAGAAAAAGTATTTCTCTTAGTCTGATTGTCTTAAATTAATGAAAAGTACTTAAAAAAAATTGTGAAATCTGGGTTAATTATAGACAGGCAAAACTTGACATCAGCAAGAAACAAAGTTACTTCAGAGCTGCGTAGGGCCAAAGCTAACTTTTTCATCAACATCACTGAGAGTGCAAACGGGAATGGGAAAAAGATCTGGAAAAATATTAATAAATTAACTGGTAGACAAAATAAACATGATGCCAAAAACTTAGAACTAAATATTAATAACCAGCTGACGAAAGACCCTTACTATTTTGGCCACGGAGCTAACCACATTCTTTATCAAATCTGCAGAAGATATATGCAAATATTCTGCTTCTCCTGACTGCATCTTCAACCCAGTAAATAATAGTCAGCCAGCTTTCAACACAGACCAAATATCTGAAACCGAAGCAGGCAGCATCATCAGTTCCTTGAACCACTCAAGACCTAAGGATATTAAAGGCTTGGATGCCAGTTTTCTAAAAACCCACAAGGACACCTTGATTCACCCAATCATGCATTTAATTAACTTATCAATAAAACACTGTAATGTCCCTGTGACTTGGAAGCTGGCGACGGTTACACCAGTTTTCAAGTCAGGCATTAGAACCACTGTGAGTAATTATAGACCAATCAGCATCTTAACGATTATCTTTAAAGATATGAAAAAATCAGTAGCTCAACAATTAACTGATCATCTCAACAGGAGTGCAACACCTCTACATCCCATGCAATTCGGTTTCCGTGAGCACTATTCAACTGAGACAGCATTGGCCCTGTTTGTAGAAAAAGTTAAGCATTCGTTGGATAACAATAGTTGTGTTGTGTCACAAGGCTGAGCACGGTGGCACACTGTGCTCAGCCTTTTAATTTATTTCTGATTATTTCCTGTATTTTCCCAGTGTTGTGTGTTTATATCACTGTATGTTGGTTTAGGACGTGTTCCTAGCTGTCAGTCGTTCTGTTATGCATTCATGTCCTTATTGTGATTATTATTATTATCCTGGCATCTTGTTCCTAGCGTTTATATTTTGTTTCTTTGTGGCAGGAGCTCTCTACCTTGGTTTCCAGACACTCCCACCTTGTTATCACCCTGTATGTGTTGCTCAGCTGTTCATGCCTAGTAATTAGGTCTATCTGCCCGCTCATGTGATCCACACCTGATGGTACTTGCTGTGTTTGATTGCCTGCCTTATTTAAGACCGCTTTTCCGTTTACTCACTTGTCAGTGCCTCATGGTTGTCTCTGTAGTTTCTCAACTCCGTCGGAACCCCTACCCTGTTCCAACGTGCATTCCTGTTTGTATCCTCACCATTTCCCTGCACTCCTCAGTTGATGTAAGTTTATTTTTGCTCACTGTTTGGACTTTATGTTCTCCATAATAAATTGCAAAACTAGCAGTTCAGCATCTGGATCTTCCTCTCTGCCCTGAAGGGGCGATTCATGACAGTAGGCGCTGACCAGTTAAGACCCAGCTACTGCTAGTTTGTGTTTTTTTTGGTTCACCCACCAGTTTTTTCTGGAGCGGTCAATATGTCGCCAGCTTCCATGGATGCTGCAGGTGGGCGCGGGTGCCCGATGAGGCTGGGGTGGGAGTGCTGCAGAACCCT
The DNA here is from genome assembly GCA_020510985.1 of Pholidichthys leucotaenia. Classification (NCBI taxonomy): domain Eukaryota; kingdom Metazoa; phylum Chordata; class Actinopteri; order Cichliformes; family Pholidichthyidae; genus Pholidichthys; species Pholidichthys leucotaenia. The sequence goes on from CM035843.1 coordinate 342,680,548, forward strand.
GATGGAGATCGATGGATTAATCTCCGCTGCTCGCATTGGTCCTACCCCTAACGACGCATTGTGGTACCTGGGTTTCGTGGAGGCAGCTGCTCGCCGATGCCCTCAGCTTAAGGAGCATGCTGAGGGGGTGGAGAGGATTTCTCTGGTGGCGGCTCTGCAACGCGAAAATGGGGAGATGGTGAGGAATTCCCCTAAAAGACAGAGACCTGCGCTGAAGGGGAGGCATCCCCCAGCCTCTGCATTATCAGCTTCTCACCAGTCTCCGGCACCTGTTCCTGCTCCATCAACTCCAGGCCACCATTGTCCAGAGAAATCTTGCTGGAAGAACGCCTCCACCTCCTCGTCAGCAGCCCTTCATTCTCCGAGGCTAACAACAGTTCCTTTATCTGGTTTTTCTTCTCTGGCTGTCCCGTTAGATTTTTCTCCCGTTGCTGCTGCCTCTTCCTCCTCCTTGGCAATTCCTCCCGCTGCTGAGAGGTCAGCTGTTTCCTCCCCGGCTCCGCCCGTCACCATGTCTCCTCCACGTTCCACTGAGGGGCCCACATCCACTGAAGTCACGGAGAGAGCTAATTTTCACCCAGCTGCAGCAGAAGACATCGCACCAAGGGAACTCAGGCAAGTGTTTTTCAACTCTCATTCAATTAACCATGAATTATTTTGTCTGATTCCTGGTAGTGAGGCTCAGATTAGGCAGTCCTCTGGATCCTCACCATCTGTTACAGCCATAAACTGTTTACCTGCTTTCTCCGTGTCTCCTCCTGTCCCCCTTGAGTGTCCGCCGGCCCCAGGACTGAGCCGCCGGGCTATGGAGGAGCCTGCGGCCCTGGAAGAACTGGTTCCAGCCCCACAGCCACGGTTTGGATGGATGGAGCGTGCTGCGACCGAGCTGAAGCCTGTGCCAATGACAAAGTGTCCCCTGGCCTCAGCAGAACAGGATCCAGGGCCAGCAGGAAGCCGACCTCCTGTGTCCACGCTGGGCGAGTCACTTGTGTGGGTCACATCGCTGGGGGGTCCTGGGACTGCATCAAACACCATGCTTGCTGCTGGGGCCAGAGTTGGACCTCCAGAGGGCCGGGTCCGAGATGTCGCCATCTGGATCGACGGAGTCCTTGACAGTGGTGGAGCTTGAGCTCAAGCAATTGCTCGCCTTTATTTTCATTGTTTCAGTTTTGGAGAGATCTTGTCGGGCTCTTGGTGGGGAGAGCCAAGTGCAGCCGTCAGCTGCACCTGAGCTCACCAAGCCGGGCTCTACTGCCGCCGGTGACCCTGACCTTGCCTCTTTGTCCCTCCTATCAGAGTCTTTTCCCAGGGTCACCGAGGTTCGTCTGACTTTGTTAGAGATCTCTGTAGGTCCAGCCTCGCCACCTGAGATCTTCATGGGTCCAGCTCCTCCTGCTGAAATTGTCGCGGGTGCTCTGTCCCAGCCCGGGACCTCTGTGGGTGCTGCACCCCCTCCGAATGAGGTCTTCGTGGGTGCTCCATCCCAGCGCAGGACCTCCATGAGTGCAGTTCCTCCTCAATCCGGGTCTCAGTGGGTGCTGTGTCCCAGTTGGGGACCATCGTGGGTGCTGCACCCCAGCCTGAAACCAACTTGGGTGCTGCGCTCAAGTGTGGGCCCGCCGAGAGCGTTATGCGTCAGCCCGGGGGTCACCGTGGGTGCAGCTCTGACCCAGTCTGGGTCCACTGCGGGTGCAGCTTTGCTCCAGCCCGGAGCCACTATGGGTGTGGCTTTGCTCCAGCCCAGGTCCACTGCGGTAGCAGTGCTGCTCCAGCCCAGAGCCACCGTGGGTGCAGCTCTGCTCCAGCCCAGAGCCACTGCGGGTGCAGCGCTGCTCCAGCCTGGAGCCACCGCGGGTGCAGTGCTGCTCCAGCCCAGGTGCAGCTCTGCTCCAGCCCGGAGCCACCGTGGGTGCAGCACTGCTCTAGCCCGGAGCCACCGTGGGTGCAGCTCTGCTCCAGCCCGGAGCCACCATGGGTGCAGCGATGCCCCAGGCTGGAGACACCGTGGGTGCAGTGATGCCCCAGTCCGGGACCACCGAGGGTGCTACAGGCCAGTCTAAGGGCATTGTGGTTCCCCATCCTCTGCCTGATGCTGTCGTGATTTCCCATCCTCTGCCTGACGCTGTCGTGATTCCCCCTCCTCTGCCTGATGCCGTTGTGGTTCCCTCTCCTCTGCCTGAGGCCATCGTGGTTCCTTCTCCTCCACCTGACATCGTCATGGTTTCCCCGACTCCTCTATCTTGCTCGCCAATAGTTCTTCCCGTTGGGCAGCCGCCTCCTGGACCACCTTTTCTGTTCAAGTGGTTAAAAAACTCTGGCAGACCACCCGACAGACTGCCGCGGGGTTGGGTGGCCCACGTTCTCTGGGAGGCCGCCTGACTCTTTCCATCATTCCATCTGGCGGGCTTGGGACTCTGGCTGCCCGCCTGAACTGTCCAGCTCTTCGGTCCAGGGGGGCTTAGGCAGTTGGGTTTTTGCCTGCTGTGGGTCCTGAGTGGGGTTTGTTTTTCCAGTCCTTCCTAGCCTGGTTCCCCCACCACCCTCCCAGGTTGGTTCATTGTTCTTCTCCTGTTAGGGGGGTGGTGGTGGTGGTGGGGTTCTTTCTTTTTCTTTGATGTTACCCTGGGGTGTCTGGAATCCACCCCTTAAGGGGACATATATATATATACAGTATATACTGTATATATACAGTATATATATACAGTATATACTGTATATATATATATATATATATATATATACTGTATATACAGTATATATACAATAAAAGGGCATTTGATTAGTTTTGAATTGTTTGTGAGTTTATTTGCTCCAGGTGATGGGTGTGGTCTGGTGGGTGATTTGGGATTGTGTGTCTTTGCAGTGTTATTTTTCTACCACTAGGCTGTGCTGTTGTGCAAACGTGTCTTTTGCCAATATGGATTACTGGTTGCTTAAGCAGTCTAGCTCAACCAGACACATGTCAATCATCACTGTTTTCTTCCTGCATTACCGACTGCACTATATGGTTCTCCACAGTATCTACTGCTTGCTAATATATTTTAACTGCTGACCAGTATCACTCACTCTTATTCTACACTTTATTGCATGTATAGTTTATTTCTTTTATTATCATGTTTAATGTTGCAGCATTGCACCGAGACAAATTCCTAGTTTGTGTACTACATGAACAATGGCAATAAACCTGATTCTGATTCTGATTCTGCTTTGGAAACAACAGCCGTTGGAGACGCTGATCTTTTTTTTTTTTGTCTGAAAAAACATTTTCTTGGTCAGTGGAATAAAGTTTTTTCGTGAAATTTTCAGTCAGAGGCAGTCTACTCTCTGCCTGCCACACACACACAATATCATGGACCGAGGGCTGGAGATTTCCAGACTCGGTTTCATGGCACTTTCTGTATACTGCACTTATGTCCTCTTTGTATGATTATCCTTATTGTCATTTTTCTGCTTGTGTTTATGTTTTATTTCATTTTTTTATTTCATTTTTCATCGGTCCATGCTATATATATACGTATATATATATATATATATATATACACACTACCGTTCAAAAGTTTGGGGTCACCCAGACAATTATTTTGTGTTTTCCATGAAAAGTCACACTTATTTACCACCATGAGTTGTAAAATGAATAGAAAATATAGTCAAGACATTGACAAGGTTAGAAATAATGATTTGTATTTGAAATAATAATTTTTTCCTTCAAACTTTGCTTTCGTCAATGAATCCTCCATTTGCAGCAATTACAGCATTGCAGACCTAACATGATTGCACAAGGGTTTTCTAATCATCCATTAGCCTTCTGACACAATGAGCAAACACGTTGTACCATTAGGACACTGGAGTGATAGTTGCTGGAAATGGGCCTCTATACACCTATGTAGATATTGCACCAAAAAACAGACATTTGCAGCTAGAACAGTCATTTACCACATTAGCAATGTATAGAGTGTATTTCTGATTAGTTTAAAGTTATCTTCATTGAAAAAAAGTGTTTTTCTTTCAAAAATAAGGGAATTTCTAAGTGACCCCAAACTTTTGAACGGTAGTGTGTATATATATGTATATACAGTATATATATATATATATTCGCGCCATTGAGAAATTTACTGTTCTTAATTTTGTGCTCCATGTGTAATCATTCTCCAGGATTTATTGGTTCGGCTTCCATTGTGGGGAATCAAACAGCACTGATGTGGTGTCAAAAAGTAAATGACATTTAACGGGAGTTTATCTTATTTTAATGGAGATAGTTGTAATAGTTAAAATATAATCACCCATCATTTTATTTATATGACGATACAGCAAATTTTTTTAAAATTCCATCCACATTTTAATTGCGGACTTAGTGTTGGAGTCTATAGTATTATTTTTTAGATGAATGAATGAATGAATAAACAGGGGAAAAAAGTATGTCGAAGTAAATACATTAGAATATAAAACTAAAATAAATACTGAAACGTATGCCCAAGGGAGATGTGTTCACTCCAGAAGCAGGTCCAGAATGGCAGGAAGCCTCCACAAACACTGATCTTTATATGAGCGTCACCTGACGCTGATGTCAGCTGACCTGCACTGAGTATTTCTCCGATTTCTCAAAACCTCTGTAAAAGTTGGTTCAAATGCTATAGAGTAAACCCAACTTTAACTTAGGCTGACTTAGGTAAGCTCTGTATAACTTAGCTCAGTGCTCAAGAACTTTTACAAAATGAGCACAACTTTCACCAACGTATATTTCCAAATGTTGGCAAATTTTCAGCAAGCTGAAAATTTTCAAAGAACACAACTTTCGCCAGAATTTGCCAACAAACACCTGCAATCATTAACTTTTGCCAGCAGAGCCAGACGTCTGCCAAAATGCCAGTAAAAGTTGGTCCAAACATTGTAGTGTGAATCCACCTTTACACTTAAACATCCTGAGTAACACCTTGGTCACTGTAGTACTTTTTGCTGGTCTGAGATCAACAATATTCATCTTAACTTCGCTTGTTTATTCCTCTCAATCAGTGTGCAATCTTACTGCTGTTGTTATTATTGTTGTATTGTGTTATTTGTTTTATTATTGTTGTGTTGTTTATTGTTATTGTATTGTGTCATCTGTTTTATGTGTCTGGCATTGGCTGGCCAGGGGACACAAGATGGAAATTGGCTCCCACTATAATCTTGTATGCTGCATATTTACATGTCTTATGTTCATTAATATTCACCGTCCCTTTTAGAAATAAATAAACTTATAAACCTTAAAAGTTGACAACAGCCTTGTAACCAATTTAATCCAAACTGTTATTCTTAATTGGCTGACTGTGGAGTTCATCCAGGACTGTAGTGCAGAGTGCCGTACTTGGATGTAGTCTGGTACTCCAGTGCTGTCCATCCGACTGGCCACATTGACCGTGTTTCCCCAGATGTCGTACTGAGGTTTTCTGGCTCCAATCACTCCTGCTACTACAGGGCCCATATTTAAACCTGAGAATGTATAATGTAGTGGTGAGTCATCGTATCAGTCACACCATTTTAACTAAATGCACAAAGTTTTGCTAAGGAAGTGGATACTTCACCTTCGACTGAGCCACAAAAAAATCAAAAATCAAAAAAGCCCACCCAATTAAGACTGATCAGATAATATTTCATGGAAAATTTCCAGATACCTATTTTCATCTGGAAGTTGTTGAAGGAGTGCTCGTTGATGTATTTCATCTGCTCCCTAAGCCTCATGGCATAGTCGGCCAAAGCCAGGATGTGTGAGCGGCCCTCTCTATCATAGGTGGAGTCATTGAGGCCAGAGGCTGCCATGTAGGTGGAGCCAATGGTTTTGATTTTCTCCAGCTGACGGAACCTCTCCTCGCTGATGATCTAGTAGTAATCAGCCGTGTACAGAGGGGGGAAATGAAGGAAACAGAAGCACCAATTCAGCAACAGGTCAACAGCGGCAGTTTGCAAGCTGCACAACAGCACCCATGGAAAACAGTTATTGCTGAACAAATAAAATATTGAATTATCCCCTCTTATAAGCCTGATCACATAAATGTTTCCCACGTTAAATTAATCCGCATTTATCTCCCCATGCTTTCCCTCACCTCATCAAAGTCAGCAATGATCTCGTTAAGCAGCCGGAGACACTCCACCCCCTCGTTGTTTGCCTCCAGCTCCACATAAAACTCTGAAAAGTTGCTTATGGAGGCAAACATGACGGCAACGCATTCACATGACTGGTAGTACAACTCATCATTTCGACGCTCCCGTGCAAGGAAGTGGGCGGCCACGTCCTTGGGCAGGATGTTGTGGAGCAGGCGGCGGTTGTACGCCTGCAGCTCCTCCATCTCCTCCTTCTCCTCTGTGGCCTTAGGGACAGGGAGAAATGTGCTTCTTTAGTCACATGCAGTAAGTATCCATGCACAGTTATAATGTGACTAGGACATTTACAGTGGGGCAAAAAAGTATTTAGTCAGCCACCAATTGTGCAAGTTCTCCCACTTAAAAGATGAGAGAGGTCTCCAATTTTCATCATAGGTATACCTCAACTATGAGAGACAAAATGAGAAAAAAAAATCCAGAAAATCACATTGAAGGATTTTTAATGAATTAATTGGTAAATTCCTCAGTAAAATAAGTATTTGGTCAATAACAAAAGTTCATCTTAATACTTTGTTATATACCCTTTGTTGGCAATGACAGAGGTCAAACATTTTCTGTAAGTCTTCACAAGGTTTTCACACACTGTTGCTGGTATTTTGGCCCATTCCTCCATGCAGATCTCCTCTAGAGCAATGATGTTTTGGGGCTGCCGATGGGCAACACGGACTTTCAACTCCCTCCAAAGATTTTCTACGGGGTTGAGATCTGGAGACTGGCTAGGCCACTCCAGGACCTTGAAATGCTTCTTACGAAGCCACTCCTTCGTTGCCTGGGCGGTGTGTTAGGGATCATTGTCATGCTGAAAGACCCAGCCATGTTTCATCTTCAATGCCCTTGCTGATGGAAGGAGGTTTTCACTCAAAATCTCACGATACATGGCCCCATTCATTCTTTCCTTTACACGGATCAGTCGTCCTGGTCCCTTTGCAGAAAAACAGCCCCAAAGCATGATGTTTCCACCCCCATGCTTCACAGTAGGTATGGTGTTCTTTTTCCTCCAAACACGACAAGTTGAGTTTTTACCAAAAAGTTCTATTTTGGTTTCACCTGACCATATGACATTCTCCCAGTCCTCTTCTGGATCATCCACATACTCTCTAGCAAACTTCAGATGGGCCTGGACATGTACTGGCTTAAGCAGGGGGACACGTCTGGCACTGCAGGATTTGAGTCCCTGGCGGCGTAGTGTGTTACTGATGTAGCCTTTGTTACTTTGGTCCCAGCTCTCTGCAGGTCATTCACTAGGTCTCCCCATGTGGTTCTGGGATTTTTGCTCACCGTTCTCGTGATAATTTTGACCCCACGGGGTGAGATCTTGCGTGGAGCCCCAGATCGAGGGAGATTATCAGTGGTCTTGTATGTCTTCCATTTTCTAATAATTGCTCCCACAGTTGATTTCTTCACACCAAGCTGCTTACCTATTGCAGATTCAGTCTTCCCAGCCTGGTGCAGGTCTACAATTTTGTTTCTGGTGTCCTTTAACAGCTCGTTTGTCTTGGCCATAGTGGAGTTTGGAGTCTGACTGTTTGAGGTTGTGGACAGGTGTCTTTTATGCTGACAACGAGTTCAAACAGGTGCCATTAATACAGGTAACGAGTGGAGGACAGAGGAGCCTCTTAAAGAAGAAGTTACATGTCTGTGAAAGCCAGAAATCTTGCTTGTTTGTAGGTGACCAAATACTTATTTTACAGAGGAATTTACCAATTAATTCATTAAAAATCCTTCAATCTGATTTTCTGGATTTTTTTTCTCATTTTGTCTCTTATAGTTGGGGTATACCTATGATGAAAATTGGAGACCTCTCTCATCTTTTAAGTGGGAGAACTTGCACAATTGGTGGCTGACTAAATACTTTTTTGCCCCACTGTATTTGGATAACATTCCTTGTCTAAGTATACTAGCATGGAAGGGAGAATCAATTGATTGACCAAAATATGTCCAACTCAGCTAAGATAGGTGGAAATATGCCAACTTTCAGAGAGTTTTGCACATTTTAAAACCTTTTTTTTTAAATCTATTTTGGACATTATTATTTGAACAATACCCCATGTTGTGTATCTTAACAGTTTTGTGACAGACTGGAACTGAGGTCAAAAATACTGTACTGTATTGATTTATTGTTCATCTTTCTTCAAGGTGTTACGGATCCCTCCTCCATAAGAAATTAGTCAGTGGTGCAGTTTCCTGACACCTTAAGGTACACCTCCACTACTAGCTCAGTGCTCAAAAACGACTAGGTCAGTCCACCTTGATGAGAGGGTCGAAACGGACTTGGAAATCCCAGGCTAAATAGGCAGTTCTGGCCTTGGCCCAGTGGGTGGACCATAACAGTTAGTTATGTATACTGCTTTATGTTTTCTTTTCTCAGATCTGTGTTTTTAATCCTATGGAATGAGGCGATTAAAAGTTAGCAGCTGTTACAGTAATGGACTGTGATATCATGCCACAGGTTGCAGTTACATTTCCTTTTTTTGTGGGCTCTTTATACTTTTGATGATTATTTTATTTGTAAGGATGCATTTATGTAAAAACTTTTTATAGATGCTGGCTAATAAACCTGTTAAAGCTGGATTCTGAACTGTGTGGTTTATTATTTTAAACTACAGACACAATGGCCTTGGGTCCAATGGGTGTTTACATTCAGAAGGAATTCAACTTCCAACCACATTATTTAGTTGTGTTAGTCTGACATCGAGAAATACGATTTAGAACCATTTCAGTCAAGCAAAGATGACACAGGCATTTTATAATTTTAGGTTTATTCAAAGAACCATTTTTTCCTATTCCATGCAAATTTAATGAGTGTCAGTAGAATGGATTCCTGAGGTGGTCACAGCTGGCATATAATTTGGCAAATCAAAGTAGAATGCACAATAATGGTAATAAAATGATTAGCGCTATATTTCCAGTCCTGGTGACAAGGGCTGGCAATCTGACATGATGTTCACAGGACAAAACTTGCTAAAAAACCCCCACCACTTTATACAAGGGGAAGGTTAAATATTAGTACCTTCCCCTTTAAAGCTGCAGTAGGCAGAATAATTTTGTTTAAATTTCAAAATAAATTAATTATCATTCTATTGCAATCTGTAACATATGTAGCCACGTGGACAACTATACCACAGGATCATCTTTGGACTCTGGTCAGCCTGTAGAAAGCAGTGATGGTTTCTCTGTCCAATCACATGTCTTGTCAGCCAGAGGCTATGCTATTAGCTGGGCTACAAAAGCTGGCACCTGTCATACATGTGCACTTCCAATTGGGTTAAGACAACTAAGGGAGGAGCTGCAGGAAGCAAGCATTTATTTCAGTTTCAGGCACTTTTTTTCCTGGTTTCTCAGATTTCTGCCTACTTTACCTTTAATTCTGTTTTCTTCACAATCCTTTGTTGTTTACCTGCAACTTCCAGAGGAAGTCAAGGCGTGCAGTAGACTCCACCTGTTGGCCATGCAAGTAGAGTGCCAGAACAAAAACCGTCAGGATTACAGGAGTCATGACTCTTAGGGGTACCTTGGTTCCTTGGTTTGGGCTGAGGAGGGAAGGATGAGCCATACTGTATATAGGTGTTGTGTTAGAGAAGAACACATACAGTGCCATGAAGAAGTATTTGCCCCTTCCCGATTGCTTATATTTTTGCATATTTGTCACACTTAAATATTTCAGACCATCAAACAAATTTTAACATTAGAAAAAGATAATAATGGATTTATATACAATTTATCATGCCACAGACAGACACTGATTGTGGTAAACTACCTCTGTAGCCACAGCTGCCCTGGGGCAGACTGATGGAAACATGGCTTCCAATCTGCACCAACATCCTCTCTGACCACCGTCAAACACTGATTCACATTCATGCACCAGTGTCAAGGACACTGGAGGCAAGGTGTGTAAAGTGTCTTTCCCAAGGACACAACAACAGGATATTGGAAGGGCGGGGTTTGAACCACCAACCCTCTGGTTATTGGACAACCCGCTCTATCTCCTGAGCCACTGCCGCCCCACTAATATAACCCGAGTAAATACAAAATGCAGTTTTTAGATGATGATTTCATTTATTAAGGGAAAAAAGCTATCCAAACTTACCTGGCCCTATGTGAAAAAGTAATAGCTTCCTAAAACTAACAAGAGCACTCTAAGGAGAGTGCAATATCCCCCGCCTCTGTTTTCTTTGAAGATTCCAATACTTACTGACAGAGAGCAGTTTTCAACTTTTTAATATACAGTCATGTGAAAAAATTAGGACACCCCATTACATATTCAGTTCTTTATTAAGAAATGTTCACATATCTATGTTTAACCTTGTTTTGATTTTTACTTGCATTTTTTAATATTTATTTTAGCCATTTTAAGTGGGAATGAATGTGGGGTGTCCTAAAAAAAGATGGGGGGTGCCCTAATTTATTCCTCACTATTTGTTTAGAATTACATCCATCTATCCATCCATCTTCTACCGTTTTTCCGGAGGTCCGGGTCGCGGAGGCAGCAGTTCAAGCAGAGAAGCCCAGACTTCCCTCTCCCCAGCCACCTGCTCCAGCTCTTTAGAGAGGATACCAAGGCGTTCCCAGACCAGCTGGGAGACATAGTCTCTCCACCGAGTCCTGGGTCTGCCCCGGGGTCTCCTCCCAGTGGGATGTGCCTGAAACACCTCAAGTGGGAGGCGTCCGGGAGGCATCCTAATCAGATGCCCATACCACCTCAACTGACTCCTTTCAATGTGGAGGAGCAGCGGTTCTACTCTGAGCCTCTCCAGGATGACTGAGCTCCTCACCCTATCTCTGAGGGTGAGTCCAGCAATCCTACGGAGAAAGCTCATTTCAGCCGCTTGTATCCGCGATCTTGTTCTTTCGGTCATTACCCAAAGCTCGTGACCATAGGTGAGAGTAGGAACGTAGATTGACTGGTAAATCGACAGCTTTGCCTTAGAACTAAGCTCCCTCTTCACCACAACAGACCGGTACAACGTCCGCATCACTGCAGATGCTGCTCCAATCCGTCTGTCAATCTCTCGCTCCATTTTCCCCTCACTCGTGAACAAGACCCCAAGATACTTAAACTCCTCTACTTGGGGCAGGAGCCCGTCCCCAACCCAGAGAGGACAATCCACCTTTTTCCGGCTGAGGACCATGGACTCGGACTTGGAGGTGCTGATTCTCATCCCAGCCGCTTCACACTCAGCGGCAAACCGTCCCAGCAAGAGCTGTAGGTCATTGCTGGATGAAGCCAACAGGACAACATCATCTGCAAACAACAGAGATGAGATCCTCTGGTCACCAAGCATGACACCCTCCATTCCCTGGCTGCGCCTAGAAATCCTGTCCATAAAAATTATGAACAGGATCGGTGACAAAGGGCAGCGCTGGCGGAGTCCAACTCTCACTGGGAATGACTCCGACTGAGTGTTGGCAATACGAACCAAACTCTCACAACGGTCGTACAGAGACCGAATAGCTCGTAACAACAAGCCCGATACCCCATACTCCCGAAGCACCCCCACAAAAAAACCACGAGGGACGCGGTCAAGTGCCTTCTCCAAGTCCACAAAACACATGTAAACTGGTTGGGCAAACTCCCACAAACCCTCAAGAATTCTCGAGAGGGTAAAGTTAAAGCACACCCTCCGGTCCCCTTTTTTGAAGAGAGGAACCACCACCCTGGTTTGCCATGCCAAAGGCACTGCCCCTCAAAGACTTTTTTCAAATTTTCTATAAAATGTAATTCTAGTTTAGAAAACTAGAATTCATTTTATAATTGTTTTGTTGTATGACGTGAATCTCCCAGTATTTTTAACATTGATATTAAATATCCATATGTCCAAATATGGATACACACACACACACAAACACACACACAGGCTTACACAGGGTGTCCTAATTTTTTCACATGACTGTAATTACTGGGGCAGAACCAAATTATGATGAACCCATCATCAGTGAATATATACAACAAAGTGTACAACCCATAGTTGTTGGTCAGGATCCCAAGGTGAACCTGTGTAGCAAGTTTGGTGACCCTAGAGAGCTTTACACGTTCTATAGTAACACAGCATAGGGAGTGCCAGCCTTGACTTTTGACCTTTTGACCTCAAACCTGTAGTCAGAGATTATGGTCCTGAGTGAACCTGTGTAGCAGGTTTGGTGACCCTAGCTTTCTTTGTTGTTGAGATATGGTTTATAAGCCATTTTAATGTTGACCTTTGATCTTGCCATCCCAAAACCATCGTCATCCTTCAGGGTCACAGGGTGAACTTGTGCATCAAGTTTGGTGACCCTAGCTTTACTCACTGTACAGTAATAAGGCGTAGGGAATGTTAACTTTGACCTTTTGACCCCAAACCCTTGGTCAGAGGTCAGGATTCCAAGGTCAACCTGTATACAAAGTGTGGTGGCCCTAGCTTTACTCGTTTTATAGTAATAGTAAATTTAGCATTTACCATAGTGCAACTAGAATGTTAACTTTAACATTTGAACTTTTGACCCCAAACCCATAGTCAGGCTAGGGTGTAAGTCGTCCAAGATGCATCTTAGATACAACTACTGCATCGATTTGAAAAGCCTACATCGTTTCTTTTAGTTGTTGTTGTGTTTACAAGATTTAGGGAAAATGTGACCTCTGACCTTTGACCTTAAGGTCATCTGATGAGAGTCAAATTGCAATATGCACATCATCTGTTTATATCAAGCATTTGCAATAACTGGCAATGAGTCTTTTACATTGCTTTTGAAGAACTTTGGTCCACTCTTCTTTGCAGAATTGTTTGAATTCAGCCATAATGGAGGGCTTGGGCTTCAGGTGACAAACTGATGGCCGGACATTCTCCTTCAGGATTTTCTGGTAGAGAGCAGAATTCATGGTTCCATCAATTACAGCAAGTCGTGTAGGACCTGAAGCAGCAAAGCAGCTCCAGACCATCACACTACCACCACCATGTTTGACTGTTGGTATGATGTTCTTTTTATGAAATGCTGTGATAGTTTTACAGCAGATGTAATGGGAAACACACCTTCAAAAAAGTTCAGCTTCTGTCTCATCAGTCCACAGAATATTTTCCCCAAAGTCTTGGGGATCACTAAGGTATTTTTTTGGCAAATGTGAGACAAGCCCTTTTGTATTTTTTGATCAGCAGTGGTTTTTGCCTTGGAACTCTCCCACAGGCGCCATTTTTGCCCAGTCTCTTCCTTATTGTTGAATCATGGACCAGTGTCGAAACTGAGGCAAGTGAGGCCTGCAGTTGTTTAGATCTTGTTCTGGGTTTTGGTTTCTCATCTGTTCTTGAATGTCTTTAGATTGTGTTGCCTTTTGAGATTGTTAACCTAAATCACTTTGAGGCAGGTTCTATTTAAATGATTTCTTGACTCAACAGATCTGGCAGAAATCATTTCAGGGTGTGGCTGGTGAAATTGAACTCAGCTTTTGCAATTACTTTTTTCACGTAGGGCCAGGTAGGTTTGGATAGCTTTTTTCCTTAGTAAATGAAATCATTGTTTAAAAACTGCATTTTGATTACTTGTGTTTGTCTAATATTAAATTTTGTTTGAGATCTGAAACGCTTAAGTGTGACAATTATGCAAAAATATTAGCAATTAGGAAGGGGCAAATACTTTTTTCACGGTGCTGTACTAAAACACATCGAACAAGCTGAAATCACTTACCACTCCTGTGAAGTTTCTTTGAAACCAAATCTAAAAAAAGACGGTTATATAGTCATTCCTACAACCATGTTTGTTGATTAAATTAGGTAGAACAAAACATTCAATACTTACTGTAGCAGGGACTCATTAACAGGTGACAATTGCCTGAAGAGAAGGAGAACATGTTCAAAAAATAGGGCTTAGAGCAAGAAAGTAGGTCTGTTGCAATCTAATCCTTAGCAAAAATGAGGTCAAATCCAACTTAAACCACAGTGTTGTGACACACAAGTTGGACTGTTGAGGTGGAAAATTGTTAAAGCATGAGTGTATTTGTTTGTGTGTGTGTGTGTTTTTGACGCGGGACTCACAGGGTGTTGGCCATGACCAGCCAGTCGGCGTTGTCGAACAGAGTCACCTGAGGCCATTCCACCAGCAGGAGGAAAGTGAGCTGGATGAGCAGCATCAGAGCCAGCTTCCCTATGCTGCTGATGTGGAGGAAGACAGAGCAGGCCAGCAGGGTCAGCAGTACGCTGTAGCTGAAATACTGCAGCGCAGAGGAGACGGCGAGGAGGAGGAGGAGGAGGAGGAGGAGGAAGAAGATGAACATAAGATAAGATAAGATAAGATAAGCCTTTATTAGTCCCACAACAGGGAAATTCCAGGATTGCAACAGCACAGGGATAGCAACACTCAGAGCAACAATCAGAAGGCAAGGAAAAAAAACAAGCAAGCAAGAGCAGCTAATATACATATGTACATATTACTATAAAATATATATACACACACACACACACACACACACACACACAGACACACAGTGCAGAGCATTGTAGCTGGATGGAATAAATATATGAATATATGAACACACAGTGCAGAGCATTGTAGCTAGATGGAATAAATATGTAAATATATAAACACCCACAGTACGGAGCATTGCAGCTAGGTGGAATAAATATGCAAGTATATAAACACACACAGTGCGGAGCAATGTAGCTAGATGGAATAATATGTAGATATATAAAAACACAGTGCGGAGCATTGTAGCTAGATGGAATAAATATATAGATATATAAATATAAACACACCCAGTGCTGAGCATTGTAGCTAGATGGAATAAATATATAGATATATAAATATAAACACACCCAGTGCAGAGCATTGTAGCTAGATGGAATAAATATGTAAATATATAAACACACACAGTGCAGAGCATTGTTGCTAGGTGGGATGAAACAGCATAACCGTCTATTTAGTTATCCTACATGGTATGATTATGTGCCCATACATATTCTCACCCTCCATAGCGACCGGTATGTTCCTAGTTGTATGCCGGAGAGGACCATTGTGTAAGTCTATTGCATCTTTTGCATTCAAAAAAAACTATTAGTTTGTTACGTCTTTTTGCTATCTCTGCGAGCAGCCCTGCTTAGGTTGTACAGTCTGACAGCCGTTGGTAGGAAGGACCTACGAAACCTCTCGGTTGTGCACCTGGGATGATGTAGTCTGCTGCTAAATGAGCTCCTCAGTGCATCCAGTATGTCCTGCATAGGGTGGAACTCGGACTCCAGCAGAGATGACAGTTTAGCCACCGTCCTTCTCTCTCCTATCTCCTCCATCGGATCAAGGCGTTGCCCCAGGACAGAGCTAGCTTTCTTAATCAGTTTGTTCAGTCTCTTCCTATCGGCTGCAGTAATGCCACTGCCCCAGCAGACCACTCCAAAAGTGATGGCTGATGCCACCACCGTGTCATAGAATGACTTCAGCAGCGCCCCTTGTACACCAAAAGACCTGAGTCTCCTCAGCAGGAACAGCCTGCGCTGTCCCTTCTTGTAGAGTGCGTCAGTATTGTGTGACCAGTCTAGTTTATTGTTCAGATGAATACCCAGGTACTTGTAGGATGTCACCATCTCGATGTCTGTTCCCTGTATATTTACTGGTGCTGTGAGGGGCTGCCCATGCCTGCGGCAGTCCACCACCAGCTCCTTAGTTTTCCTCGCGTTGATCTGGAGGCAGTTCCGATGGCACCAGTCCACAAAGTCCTGGATAAGCCCTCTGTACTCAGCTTCATCTCCGCTGGAGATGAGACCAACGATCGCAGAGTCATCAGAGAACTTCTGTAGATGGCAATGTGTTGTGTTGTGTGAGAAGTCCGCAGTATAAAGAGTGAACAGGAAGGGAGCCAGCACCGTTCCCTGGGGGGCCCCCGTGCCATAAACACACACCTGCGTCTGTGAGCGTAAACAAAACTATACACCACGTGCCCTTCTACAGTTGGAAGGTGCTTGCACATCGCTCTGTTTACAGTGGTGACATTCTGTCACTGACACACATGTAACGGCACAATGACAGCACAGATCTCTTTAATTCCTGCCACATGGGTTTTCGTTTCTGGGCGTTACAGACAAGCGTTTCAGTCTTATTAGTAATAACAAACACAATAGCACATTTGAATTAGTCGCCGCGACCCCTGGAATAGCCTACCATTGATAACAAAGTCTGCATCAGCTCCAGACATCCTTGAATCAAGACTTAAATCCCACCCGTTCTCTTAACCATTCTCAGGCCAGACTGAAGTTTAGCCTTCTCTTTTTTGTGTCTTGTCATTGTCTTGAATGGGTCTATCCTTTCGTTTTGTGTTAGTTTCAGAGATTGCACAGCTCTTAAGTCAACTCTCTTGTTTTAAATATGCTTATAAAGAAATTTGACTTGAAAGGAAATTATTATGGACATGCCACTACTTTTCAAGGAATTCTCAAAAAAAACCCCAACTTTAATAACATGTGCAACAGTAGTATTGTCCAGTAGCTGCCTCTCTGCTAATGTACATACAGTATGCTAATCATGCATTCATACTTTGAACTTACATGTTACTAGATCCCACATCCTTTATAGACAAGCGACCAGGTTGTGTGTCTGATAGGAGTCAAACAAGCACACATGCTGTAACGTTAATAGACTGACCTCTGGGAAATGGCAGGGCACAGCCTGACTGGAACACAGAGTCAAACCATCCTTTGCTGTCTTAGTAAGGTTATGAAGCAGGCAGAGAGTCACTGATGTGTTTAACTCGTCCTCCACGCAGTCGTGTAGCTTCTCTCTGCTGCAGGTAAACTGCTCAGAAAACAGAAAACAGTCAGTGAATAAAGGGAAGCCCTACATGCACACAACCGGGGAGCCACAACTACAGAATGTGCAGATGTTCATTTTTTTAAAACTTTATTTTCTGATCACATAAAACTGAAGAGGCAGAACGTAACAGTTTAAATAAACTATGGCTGACACACAGAACATTCTCTGATTTTATGTAGACAATAATGAAAGTGTTTCAGTATATGAAAGTGACAAAATGAAGAGCTTCTAGTCCCTACCATGTTAGCAAAGGAAGAGATAAAGAGGAGGAGGATGGTGAAGACGCCCACCAGTGTGCTGTTTGCACGAGACTGGACTATTTTCTTGGTTACTGTCTGTAAGGCAGCTGGGAAGACCTTTAATAGAGGCAGCAGGGAGAGGATCAGATAAGAGAGTTAATGCCATTAGTGATGCTGAATGAAGACATGTAATATTGGAGCTTATCTGTAAGAGGGATCGTATGAGTCGTGAAGGCCTTTGTCTCTTACTTTAATACAAGAGT
This sequence comes from Pholidichthys leucotaenia, assembly GCA_020510985.1. Lineage (NCBI taxonomy): Eukaryota > Metazoa > Chordata > Actinopteri > Cichliformes > Pholidichthyidae > Pholidichthys > Pholidichthys leucotaenia. The sequence goes on from CM035843.1 coordinate 342,697,949, forward strand.
AGATAGCACAGATGAAGAGGATGTTTGCAAGGATGATGAAGATGCTAACGTAAAGGCCAACCATAAGTGGTGTTCTGAGGAAGAGACGAAAACAGGCTCATTAGGACACACAACTGTCATCAACTCCTAATTAACTAATCAAAAGCACATTTCCTGACAGCAGTGCAGTATAACTGGGAAAAGGAACTTGTCAGATAACTACTTACTCTGTGAAAATGATCCTCTGGATGAAACAGATGCAACAGAAGACAAAAAGTGTGCAGGCCACATATCCCCCAAAGCGATCATCAACCTTTTTGGAGTACTGAAAAACAGGAGCACTAAATTGGTTACCAGTTTCAAAAGCTGTGATCCTCCAACTAGCTACTGTCTGGCACCAACCTTTTTCTCGAGGTCAGCTGTCTGAAAAGTGAGCAGAAACTTCCTGACATGATCTTTCCTCAGTTGGTCAATGCTGCGTGCGTCAATGGCTCGTCCAAGAAATTCGTCCACCTCCTCCTCAGGGTTCAGGGCTTCCTGAATGCAGCGACTATGAGACACATGGAGCAATAGGTCACTATGTGGTGTGTGCACTTGGGTTTCTGTGAATGAGCATGCAAGGGACCGGACCTGTGCTGTGACAGGCGGGATGACTCAGAGCTAATATGGCATTAGTGTGGTGTCGGATCTGAATGTACAAAACCAACAGCGGGCCGTGAAATTAAACAGTTACAGTGACAGTCTGCTAGTCAGTGATGCCAAAAACACTTACTTTTCTTTGCTGGATGCGGCTTTGATGCCCTAAGGAAACAAGTATGAAAAGTGAGTGAACACAAGAGCATGAAGCACTGAAATCACATTATCTGTAGCCACAGTATGGCAGAAAAATAGACACAGACTCAGGCATCTGCACAGCTAATCCCTGTGAGCCAGACTGATGTTTTAATTAATGCTCGGAGGCTTCAAATTACACCCTCATTGCCCCTAGGGCTCAAACCCTCTGAGATGGAGAGGACAGAAGGAGGAGAGGGAAAGAAAGCAGGAAAGAAAAGCAAAAAAGAATTAGAAAGAGGCAGAAATTCAAGAATGAGAAAGAAAATGTATCAGATTAGCTTTATTAGTACGATGAACTCGGAATTCCTTGGGGTTTTAGAAGTTCTGTTTACTTGACGGAAACAGATCAATGCATCTTCTCACATTCCCTTTATCTCCTTTAGACACATGACGAATTCTGTCCACATTTGTCACAATCTGGCACTCAAATTCACATACACATAGATTTGTCTCAAAAAAAGGGTGAAGGTTTTCATACAGAAACAAACCCACAGCTGCGCTGGAAGCCTCTGATAATAACTGAGAAATGCTTAATATGCAGGTATGTCATCCAAAATTAGCTTAATGCGTACCATATACAGCACGGGCCTGTTCTTTGTAACAATAATTAATGTTTTTAGGTATAGTTAGAAGATTATAATGCTAATAAAAGTGATAAAGATTAGCATGAGTATTTAATTCTGACCTGATGAACACACCCAGATTCACCAAAAGAAGCTTTTTTCTCTCTATATATATGCACATATATATATAGCCTAGGTCTATTGAAAGTTGAAATGACAGGTATCCTGTGACTAGGGCTGGGAATCATCAATATTTTAAAGACTATATTCAAATGCAGGGCAGCTCGGTGCGCAGTGGTTAGCACTGGGGCAGCACAGCAAGAAGGTCACGGGTTCAATCCCATCCCTGACCATCGGTGACCCTTCTGTGCAGAGTTTGCATGTTCTCTCCATGTCTGCGTGGGTTTTCTCCGGGTACTCCAGTTTCCTCCCACAGGCCAAAGACATGCAGGTTAAGTTAACTGGCATCAACTGGGGATTCTAAATTGTCCTTAGGTATGAATGTGAGAGTGAACTGTCCGTCTTCCTGTGTTGGCCCTGCGATGGACTGGTGATATGTCCAGGGTGTACCCTGCCTCTCGCCCAAAAGATGCTGGGATAAGCTCCAGCACCCCCCCCCCCCCAAAAAAAAGGAATAAGCGGTAGGAGATGGATGGATGGATATTCAAATCTGATTCAGAAGGTACTGATTTGATTTGATTTGATTTTGATCCTATTCATCGGTGATTCAGGCAGGGATTTTGCTATTATAATGACTACTTTCCTTGCATATGAAAGAATTTCTCAGACACAATCCTCTAAATGTGAAATAAATATATGAATGTGACAGTTCAGCCGCACAAGAGACCTCTTCTTTTTAAGTTTCACGCATGAAAAGGCATAGTATTAAAAAGATCGATCGTAGGATTTTGCTAATCAATATCGGATCATTCAAATAAAATCGACTGGATATCAGTTCTTCCATATTTTAACCCCACTCCTACTTGTGACCTTTGACCTTGAGGACAGCCTGGGTGCAGACCCATCTTAGGATCACTGTGTGAGCTTGGTGGCCATCCGGGCAATTACCTACGAGGAACAGCGATTTTTACGATAGTGCCATGACATCAGCTCATTTCACCTTTATCAGTATTAGCTGAAAATGCATGAAATTCCAGTTTTCACAGAAAAGCTAGTAAACTTTAAGGCATTATTGCCATTCTAGGATTAAAAAAGGTGAAACAGCTTGTTTTACATTGAACACAGAATGGAGCATGAGAAATGATGTCACAATTAAATCACCTATTATTGCACTTTTTTTAAATTCAGCCTATGTGGACTCCCAGTATTTCTCCATACTGTTTAACCCTTAAGTGACCAAGTTATTTTAGCTACTAAAATGAAGTCACTAAAGCGGAAGCATCTTTGGGCAAGAAGCGGGGTACAGCAGGGCCAACACAGAATAACCATTCATTCTTAAATTCACACCTAAGGACAATTTACCCCAGTTGATGCCAATTAACCTAACATGCATGTCTTTGGACTGTGGGAGGAAACCGGAGTACTCGATAAAAACCCACACAGACACAAGGAGAATATGCAAACTCAACACAGAAATGTTGCAGCTGGCCAGGGGTGGGTTGCATTGTTGCCTGCTGTGAGGCAACAATGCTGACCACTGCTCCACTGACCTGTCCCTGTTCTAAAATCTTATGTGATTAATTTTGGCTTCAAATAATTTTTGACGATGACATCCTTCTTGGGAGGTGGATGCCTTTTCCATATTATTCTATTTTTGCCTGTATATGCCTATCCAACCATGAGGCTCATTGTTTTCCACCAGATGATCGTCAGGGTGGTATGTCTGTGGCAGTTATTGGCCTTGGGCTCCTCCTCAAGATCCACCATGAGGTTGTCTATGAGCCCTGCCCCCACCTGTTTGTCACTAAAGATCCCTCCTGATTATCTCCTTCAACAGCCACGAGTACAGAATGGACCTCAAGGACAGATTCTGTGTCAGATCAGTCTTGACATTTCAGATATTTGAATTTCATTGTTCAACAATGACTCATCTCCATTAGTTGGGCTGTTTTCAACATCTACCTCAAGGTTTCTAGCCATAAATTACTAGAAAACATAAAAAACAGTGAAAATAGGTAAAAAATGCACCAGCATTAAGCCTTTTATTATCAGAAGACATGCAAATTTTTCAGGCATCATAAATGACCACACAACTTTTCATTGCCATTGCTGCACCAGTAGTCCAATTCAGTGAAAAGCTCTAAGATGTTTAAGGACAAGTAGGTTGTCACATTCATGGCAGGAATTTTTGGTTGAGATTAAGACAATGGCACATATAAACACGCAACTGAGGTCACAAATGTCCCCACATGGTCGATTGAAGGTTAAAGCCATTTTAAGCGAGTATCTCACAAAGTAGTGAATGCTGCAATTTTTGGCTTTGTCAACTTTTCTGACAAATGTTCGCGAAAACCGGGTTTCATCTCTGTCATTAGTGACATTTAGCAACGTTTGGTGACAATTAGCAACATCTGTGCAAATTTTTGCAAAAGACAGTTGGTGAACATTAGCGACTGTTAGCGACAGTGTTTGTGATGATTAGCAACGATTTGCCACTCTTTTGCTGCTGTTTGGGAACATTTGAGACTTTTTGCCAACCCCAGGTAAAACACCAGGCAAATATTAGGCAAATCTTGGACCCAACCCTATAAAAAGGGTGAGCAAACTCTCCCCAGCATTTAGATTTCAAGGATTTGTAATAGGGTTAGGCGATTAACCGAAATAAAGCTAGAACCAGTCTTCGGGGTGTAGAACCGACGTAATTTTGCTCATGTTGGGTTTTTTTCCCCCTCTCCCAGTTGTGTGCATGTATGTGAAAGCTTTTCATGTACTGTCTCTTTAAGACATGCCCACGGCATTACAGGCACGGGGACATAACTCCGGAAACAGCGCAGTCAGATGCATGAGAACAATTAAAGACGGCCTGTAATGAAAAGAAACTCGGTCTCCATCTACATAGTATGTGATGGCTGACTCTTCATTTCATCTGAAGATGCCAAGGAGGAGTGAGCGAAGTGCACAGATATTAACACTAAAAGCAGCAGAAGCTAAGTCGCTGTTAGCCTCTGACGGCTATTCGCATTATTGCAACTGTTTTACAGAGCAAATGGACAAGCTAAGGCTGTATTTAAGAACCTGATAAGAGACTCATAATAACTATGTGGCGATAACGCAATCATGGAAGTGTAAAGGAGTCCCCCAACACAGCTAACAAGCTAATTAGCTGCTGAGCATGTGATGTGACCCACAAACCCTCAAGAGGTATGCGTTCTAAACACTGGACAATGTCTGTTTTGTGTGTGAAATGATGATATTTCTGTGCTTTATTATATTATGCTCATTTACTACTGCACCGCAGTGATATGATACCACACTCTTGTGTAATATTGCTTCCTTGTCAGTAAGAAGAAGTGAGGAAAAAAGAAAGAAAAAGAAAACCGACATGAAAGGGTAAATTAACCATGATGCTGATTTAAGGTGAATTTGCTCAGCCCTAATTTGTAAAGGTTCTTAAGAAGTTGCTAGTGTTCACTACTCGGTGAACCAAAAAGAACTTTACCGTAGTATCTCATGACAGGGCGAATGCTGGCGAATGTTCACGAACATTGTGATTGTTTTGTCAGGGTTTGTAAAAGGTTACAAAACAGTTCACAAACAGTTTTTAAGGTTGCAGCCAGTTTTTCTGTTTGTGATCTTAAAAACTTTGCAAATTGTTTTGCAACCTTTTTGAAACCCTCAAGAAACCCCAAAATCATGACATTTGTCAGCATTCACCACCCGCTGAGATACTAGCTTTACAGCGTCTGGACTAGTAAACTGAGAACTAACTAATAAGTCCGCACAGATTGTCTGAAATGTATAAAAAATATAAATGGCGGACTGAATGAGACAATTGGGCATTGATCTATAAAGTCACTCATAAACAGGCAGTGATTTCTGTCATATGGGAATATTGCAGCCAGTTGTCTGAATTCCCATTGAGTGGGTGGGAGACATGTCTTCTGCCTCCTACATGCTCCACTCACGCAGCAGCCGCAGCTAAAAGAGAATTTTCCGTTGTGTGAATGCATCTGACACTGACTGTTGTCTCCTGCTGTGTGCGACATGTGAGACAGACAGACAACAACCCAACATTGTCCACTGTCCCAACACTCACAACGCTGTCCACATTTCACGTCTGAAAAGGACTTTACCAGTTCACCGACAAAAAAACCCAAACAAATCTGCTTTCCTTTTTTAAGAGAAAAAAAAAAAGTTGCTGAATAAAAGGCTATGCAAAAAAACAAAACCTCTTATCATTTGCAGTTTTAAAGCCAATGACCTCATCTGCACATATCTCACCATCTTCTCGTACACTTTGGACTCCTTGTTTCTGGAGTGCCTGTCAGGCACCCAACGTGGCATCAGCCCTTCTGCGGAATTTGCACGTCTTCGCTGGATCTTAGCCATCAGGGCCTTTTCTTCTTTCTGGAAAGGCAGAAACCGCTTTCTCAAATAAGGACTTCTGCGCCAGGTGACAAGCAATTATACAGTTTGTGAGAAATATGGCACTAGTTTGGGATTTGAAAGATAGTGTGTATGTGTGTGTGCGTGTGTGTGTGTGTGTGTGTGTGTGTGTGTGTTCATGCACTAACCCTTTTTTGGCTGCAGCCCAGCACCAGAAAGGTTTCAATGTTGTGCTCCTTCAGGTAAGCATTCCTCTCTCCTCCGTGTCCCGGCTCCACCTCGTAGTCCCCGTTCAGATACTGAAGTGTTGCTTTGGTGATGTGGATACGCCTATGCACGAAAAGAGATGGAAAACACAGTATGAGGTACTAAACTGAATGTTCTGCATTTCAGTAGAAGGCGGGTTTAAGGGACTTACCCTGCCTTTCCTCCAGCCTCCATGTGGTTAGCGAGCGTCACGTCGTTTGACCAGACGTCAAACTGCCACTTGCGCAGGCCCAGCACCCCACAGTGGACGCGTCCGCTGTGGATGCCCACCCGCATGTTCACGTTGACACCCGTGACCTCTCTAACTAGGCTGCAAAGACACACACACACACACACACACACACACACAAGGCTCACGTTCCACTTTTCAGAACTGATACTCAATAAACATTCAGTGAAATGTAATAATCCTTCCTGTTATCCGGCCCCTCATTTGAATATTCATCTCTTTGTGTTTCAGTGAGCTAACTGTGTGGGCATCGCTTACGAGATGGCTTCAATCATGTCCACTCCCATTTCAACACAGCAGTGGGCGTGGTCGGCCCGCGGTTCGGGCAGCCCTGACACGCAGTAGTAACAGTCCCCGAGGATTTTAATGCGCAGGCAGTGGTTCTCCTGCAGCAAACACACACACACAACAACGTAAACATAAGGTATTCAGACGGCATGGGAATGCTGGAAAAGTGTATTGTGATGCGTTACACAGTGGTCACAAAGCCACAGTTACATAACACACGATTACTTTAAATCATGAAATAGTGGCAGCAGGTGGCGGCACTCACCCAGGCCAGCTTGTCAAAGCGGGCGAACAGTTCATTTAGTGTCATGACCAACTCCTGAGCAGTACACTGAGACGCCAGGCTGGTGAAGCCCTCGATGTCCGCAAACAGTATGCTGTGAGAGAGGTTTGGAGGGGATGGCAGAAAGAAAGAAAAAAGACAGAAGTGGACAGATTAATTAATAAATGAATGTGAGGGCTCCAGCCCCCCCCCCCCCCCCCCCCCCACCGCGACCCGAAGAGGTTTAAGCGGAAGAAGATGGATGGATGGATTGAATGTGAGGGATAGCATGGTCCCTCCCTCCCCACAAAGTAAGAGAAAGGGGAGGGAAGGGGGGGGGCGCAGACATTTGTTCAGCTCTGGCTCTCATCATTTACATCACCTCCTCCAGCCCTTTCCCCTCAGACACCAGACCCCCCCCGTCTGCATGCCTTTCATTGCTAACTTTTGATAGTAACGAAAGGCGAACAAACAGCACGGACAAACGTTCCAGTGAAAGGCAACAGGTGGCGCCGTGAGCCTGGTGAGGTGAACCACAGGTGAGGACATGGGCTCCCAATTCCAGAACTCCACAGCTGTCTGTGTCCCCCACTTTGACCAGGCCAGAAAGTGCCATTACGAATGAGATGAACTTTAAAAGAACAATACTGCACATCAAAGACACAAAACACTGGCCATGAACCGGGTTTGGTTTGAAGTGAATTTTTATTTGTCTAAATTTTGAACCACAAGTCTTCACACTGTGCCACAACATAGCGTTATACCTGAAACTGAGACAGATAGCAATTATTGACGCTCAATAAACTCCATTTGAACAAAATACAATAATTCGATATCTCGACATTCATCTGAGTTGTGAGTGTGCGTGTGCATGTGAATGTAGCACGACTGCAGGACACCTATTGTTTTTCTCCCGATTCTGTTTATTATTTTTCTCTGCCAAAAGTGCATATGTGGCAAAAACGGTAATACGTAGAAACATGAAATTTTACAGTCGGCTCATAAATTTTCCCCACTGCTCAGAGACCCCAAATCAAGGTACTGCACCCATATGTGGCACTGTCATAATCAAGTTTCACATTTTTGCAAATATCTAAAGAATGGCTGGGCCTACATTCAGGTTGTACAGCTTCTCTTTGGCATATATTTTCTGATTTATCTTCTCATGTAACTAACAAGCCTACCTTCATGAAACTAGGCACTCACAATCACAGCAGTATTCTTTAGAAACACACCAAATTTCATGTAAATCTGTCAATGTGCTGAAAGTCATCTTTATGAAATGTCTCTCAGCCTTTGTGTCTCGTCAATGGAACATTCTGTTTTGAGAAAGTCAGACTATAAGCTGACGCAGCCCCATGGTGTAATGGTTTAAGATGTTCAGCTGGTATGCTGGAGGACCCAGGTTTGAATCCTTCCAGGGAAGTCCTATTCTTCTTAAGTACAACATGCCTCTCCTGCACATTTTAAAACCTAATGTGTAGCACACCGTAAGGTTTTAGATGCTTTTTGTAAACAGTACCTTAAAATCTACAGCTGCTTAGCAACGTATATTAAGTTTTTTCTTTTTTAATCAGCAGAGACAGGAAATGGGAGGAGACCCCGGGGCAAACCCAGGACTCGCTGGAGAGACTACGTCTCCCAGCTGGTCTGGGAACGCCTTGGTATCCTCTCTGAAAAGCTGGAGCGGGTGCCTGGGGAGAGGGAAGTCTGGGCTTCTCTGCTTGAACTGCTGCCTCCACGACCGGGACCTTTGGAAAAGCAGTAGAAGATGGATGGATACACGGAGACAGGAAATAGAATAGATAAATGAGTCGCATGTGTCTGTGGTCGGTGTCCATAATTGCTAGACCATCAGGTACCCCATATAAAATGCTTTAGCAATTCATGTTTGGCTGTCAGTCCACTGCTTCAAATAGTTTGGCATCTTTCATTCAATAGCAACACCTTACAGATATTCTATATTACAATTAATTGTGTATAATTTTCTGTTTTGGCAATGCTACTTGGTAACATCCTCAGCAAGAGCCATAGCAGTGATTGGAGCTACATTTACAAGCATGCAAAGCATTAATAGAGAAAGAGCAAGGGAAAGCTATCCAGTCCTCCAACTAAAGCAGGTCTAGTTCAAACATATTATAGTTCTCACCCACACCATCACATGCAACAGTTTTCACAGCTACTAGAGGTCACTTCTTTTCAAAACACGACTTCAGGTCATAATACTTGCTGATAAAAAGACTTGCTATTGGCATTTTCTGTAAGAAGACAGTCTCACAAGGGCACAGAGCACTGTGCACAGGGGCACCCTATTGCCTTGTTACATTCTAGATGATGTTACCCCACCCTCTCACTCACCCCCCAAAAAGATTACTCTTTTAATTTGTACCTCAAGTCAAAATGTTTTTAAATGAGCAATTTACATATTAAGCTTATGTCATACCAAGGTTGGTTTAATGTCTGTTTTGTTACCTACGCCAACAGAGTTGAGGTGTGGGTAGAGCAGTCGCCACCGTCTGTCTGTCTGTGTGGTGGTGAACTAGGGCTGCAAAAGGCGTGGGTCTCCATCTCTGTTGAGTGCAGTTCTGGTTGTTGAAATAAGATGTCATGAGATCCTGCTACAGATGAATTTCCCATGGGGACAAATGTAGTGAATTTCAAAAGTCAAATTTTCGAATTCCAATTTAAAGGTGCTTTATTGGTACATCAGTTTAACCTCTTTAAAGTTCAGTGTTCTGCCCATGGCACATTTCAAATTTTCTGCTGTCACACTGTGAGGAAAGAACTTGATTTACTTTGCGTATGCTATCTTTAGGCGTGTTTAGAGAAACTGGATGGAATGCTCAGGGGTTAAGAAAATAGTATTGCCAAAGCATCAAAATGCAAAAGGGACTACAAAAATAACTTTCAGTTAATTTAAATTCAGTATGCTTTATAAATAATGTTATAGTACGAGGGGGGCTGAAAAGTTCATAGTGGTCAAATTTGACCAAATGTGGTTTATTATTCATCCGCAGGGATCCAAGCGCTGCAGCAATGATGGAAGAAGTGTATGGATCGAGGGTGAAACTATGCTGAAAAATAAACCATATTTGGTCAAATGTGACCACTATGAACATTTCAGCCCATGAACTTTTCAGCCCCCCCCCCCCCCCCCCCCGCATATACTTGCATATGTGTGTTGTCAGGATACGGAGCACGGTTGGGGAACCGTGCTCATGCTCCTTTGGTTATTTCTGGTTATTTTCTGCAATTCCCCACTTCTGTTCTATATTTAATATTTAGGATGCCACCTGAGTTTGCTTTTTGTTTCTGTTTTAAGTCATCCAGGTTTTGTATCTTTTATTGGTCAGGATAGTCTATAGTTATTATTGTGTATTCTGTCCCCCGTCCTCGTTGTGATATTTGTTTATTTCCAGCACCTTTAGTATTTCTCATTTTGTATTTATGTTCCTCCTGTGCTTTTGTTTTGACAGTGTGCTGGATTGCTTTCATTATCTGCTCAAGTCTACTTCCAGCACAGCTGTCATTAGCTTGGACTGATTTCTCCCTGCTCTGGTAGTTCACACCTGTCTTCAGTTGTAATTATCCTTCGTGTCCTATTTAAGGGCAGTGGTGTCTCCACCTGACGCCGCGTCCTAATACCAAGTTCAGACGATTATTCCACACCTGTCTCATCCTACTCCTGCTTCTTGTAAGTGTTTTTATGCTCTGTATATTTTTGTATTCTTTATTAAATTCATGCAGGGCCAAATCATGACAGCAGGATGTGGCCAGTGTGTGACCCAGCTGCTGTGAGCTGTGTTTTTTCACTCACCTGTTTTGTCCGAAGTATCACCATGTCCCCAGCACGCTGGCCTTCAGCAAGCAAAGGAAGGTCGGCTGCTGGGTCCCTGAGTCTGGAGGAGGTGTGGGCTGCTGAATTTATCCAGAGTTTTGTGGATGAAGCTCTTGCCGCCCGTGGACCAAAGAAGACCTGGGAATGTGTAAATGGAGCGGTGGTGATTGTGGAGGCACATCCTGGCTTGTGGAAGTATCCCCAGCTCGCGGAACGGCTGTCCACGGTCTCCTCACCTCAGCAGTCGTTCCCCGGGCTGATGATGGGCCGCCTCCAGTGGGACCAAAGCCGACGTTCTCCGTGGCAGACATCCTTCTCCTCTGCCTGTTCACCAGCTTCGGCTCCAGCTCCCGTTTCGCCAGCTCCAAGACACCGTCATCCATCTTCGGGCTCCAGAAGAACGCCTTCACCTCCCTGTCAGCAACCCCTCCTTCGCTGAGGGAGAAGACTTCTGCAGCAGTGGCTTCTTTGCAATTTTCCCCTCTGACTGTCTTGTCAGCTTCATCTTTTCCTGCAGCTGCTGCCTCCCTCTCCTAATCGGCGTTCCTTCCTGCTGTTGAGGGTCTGGTCGTTTCTTCCCCGACTCCACTCGTCTCCGTGCTTGCAGGGGCGGCTCCTCCACGATCCTCTGAGGGGCCCACGACCACTGTAGCCACGGAGAGGGATGACTGTAGACCTGCTGCAGCAGAAAACATCATGCTTCAGGAACACAGGCAAGTGTTTTTTTCATTTTCCATCTTTGACGCATGAATTATCTTGCCTGATTCCCGGTGGTGAGGCTCAGACTGTGCAGTCCTCTGAGTTCTCACCACTTGCTGGAGCTACACATCTTTTACCTGCTCTAGCCGTGTCTCCTTTACTCCGAGTTTCCGCAGGCCCCAGAATTGGGCCGCTGGATGCTGGTGGAGCCTGCGGCCCTGGTTCCAGCCCCGCAGCCATGTTCTGGACAGAGGGGGAGCGCTGAGACTGAGCTGACGCCTGCACCGATGAAGGAGCATCCTCGGGCTTCAGCTGAGCAGAATCCAGGGCCAGCAGGAAGCCAACCTCCTGTTGCCACGCCGGGCAAGCCACGTGCATGGGCCACATCACTGGGGGTGTCCCAGGACTGCATTTGCCACCATGCCTGCTGCAGGGGCCGCCACAGCAGTGCTGGAGTGGGACTTCCAGAGGACTGGGCCCGAGAAACAATTGCCTGGATCGATGGAGTCCTGGACGGCGGTGGAGCTTGAGATCAGGCAAGTGGTCTCCTTTGCCTTTATTGTTTCTATTTTGGAGAGATCTTGCCTGGCTCTTGGTGGGGAAAGCCAAGTGTAGCTGTCAGCTGCACTTGAGCTCACCTCACCGGGCCCCACTGACGCTGGTGACCCTGACCCTGTTTCTTTGCCTCCTTTGCCTGAGCTTTCCCCCACGGTCACCGAGGATTGTCCAGCTCTGCCAGAAGTCTCTGTGGGTCCAGGTTCACCGCCTAAGATCACCATGGGTCCAGCTCCTCCTGCTGAGGTTGTCGCGGACGCTCTGTCCCAGCCCGGGGCCTCCGTGGGTGCTGCTCTCCCTCCGGATGAGGTCTTTGCCGGTGCTTCGTCCCAGCCCAGGACCTCCAAAGGTGCTGCTTCCTCGTTGGCTGAGGTTGTCGTGGATGCTCCATCCCAGCCTGGGATCTCCGTGGATGCAGCTCCTCCTCTGTCTGGGTCTCCGTGGGTGCTATGTCCCACTGGGGAACCGTGCTCATGCTCCTTTGGTTATTTCTGGTTATTTTCTGCATTTCCCCACTTCTGTTTTGTATTTAATATTTAGAATGCCATCTGAGTTTGCTTTTTATTTCTGTTTTAAGTCATCTGGATTTTGTATCTTTTATTGGCCATGAGAGTCTACAGCTATTATTATATATTCTGTCCCCCGTCCTAGTTGTGATGTTTGTTTATTTCCAGCACCTTTAGTATTTCTCATTTTGTATTTATGTTCCTCCTGTGCTTTTGTTTTGATGATGTGCTGGATTGCTTTCATTATCTGCTCAAGTCTACTTCCAGCACAGCTGTCATTAGCTTGGACTGATTTCTCCCTGCTCTGGTAGCTCACACCTGTCTTCAGTTGTAATTATCCCTCGTGTCCTATTTAAGGGCAGCGGTGTTTCCACCTGATGCCCCGTCCTAATGCCAAGTTCAGACGGTTATTCCACGCCTGTCTCATCCTACTCCTGCTTCTTGTAAGTGTTTTTGTGCTCTGTATATTTTTGTATTCTTTATTAAATTCAAACAGAACTCATAGTTCAGCGCGTGGGTCTTCTTCCTGCCCTAAAGGGCCAAATCATGACATGTGTGCATAAAGAGCATTCACTGTCCCTGAGGCTGTAGATATGTTAACAGTATACTGGGCAGCCAGATATTCCATGCCATGTTCTCTTGTCCTCAGGGTATTTATAACTTTGAAGTGTCATTTAGCTCACTGACCCTCCAAGGATTATCATGGTAGAGGGGTTTGTGTGCCCTAATGATCCCAGGAGCTATGTTGTCTGCAGAAATTTTCCCCTGGTAGGGTCTCCCAAGACAAACTGGTCCTAGGGGAAGGGCCAGACTAAGAGCGGTCCAATAGATCTCTATGAAAAAGTTACATCAAAGACCCAGTGTACCCAAAAGTGCCACATGGGTCTGCCCGCCAGTGGGCTCACCTCCTGCAGGAGGGATCATGGGGATCATGGTGCTATGGGAACTGGGTGGTAGTCTGGGCTGGTGTGTTTGGACTGCTACCCTCATTACCTGGAACCCTGGATAAGCAGTAGATGATCAATGGATGGATGGATTTAGCTCACTGAAATCTGGGATTACATAATTAAACTGATTAAATTAAGTGTCCCTAACCTCACTGAAAAGTTTACATTGAGATTTTAGGATGAAGTACATCTCAAACGGTGACTACACATTCTATTTTCTTTTGCCTGAAAAGATTTTTTGTGTCTTCCTTGTTTGATTGCCAGTTTGTAGTCACTAAGTCTGTAGTACTTATGTTTCTGTTTTCTACCTCTAGCATTGAAAAGAAGGGGGCTACATTGAACGTGATGAAAAAAATGTGAGTGCTCTCTTTCGTTGGTAGTTTTTAGTGGGTATCAGCCTAATTCTACTCAACAGGGATTTGTTTGTGTTTTTCTTTTTATTTGTAAGATGTACAGTGCTGTAAAAAATTATTTGCTAGCCTCCTGATTTCTTATATTTTTGCACATTTGTCACACTTAAATATTTCTGATCATCAAACACATTTTAATATTAGACAAATGTAGTTTTTAAATGATGATTTCATTTATTAAGGGAAAAAGCTATCCAAACCTACCTGGCCCTGTGTGAAAACACAATTGCCCCCTCTTGTTACATAATAAATTAACTGTGATTAACCACATTTTTTGAAAGTTGAGTTCAATTTCACTAGTCACACCAAGGCCTGATTACTACCAGAGCTGCTGAATCAAGAAATCACTGTCTGAATCTGTCTGACAAAGTGAAGTAGACTAAAAGATCTCAAAAAGCAACACATCATGCCATGATCTAAAGAAATTCTAGAACAGATGAGAAACAAAAAACCCAGAACAACATCTAAACAACTGCAGGCCTCATTTGCCTCAGTTTAGACACTGGTCCGTGATTCAACAGTAACAAAGAGAGCAGGCAAAAATGGCATCCATGGGAGAGTTCCGAGGTGAAAAGCACTGCTGACCAAAAAGAACACAAAGGCTGATCTCACATTTGTCACCAAGCATCTTGATGGTCCCCAAGACTTTGGGGAAAATATTCTGTGGCCTGATGAGACAAAAGTTGAACTTTTGTGAAGGTGTGCATCCAGTTACATCTGGTGTAAAACTGGCAAAGCATTTCATAAAAAGAACATCATCCTAACCGTCAAAACATGGTGGTGGTAGTGTGATGGTCTGGGGCTGCTTTGCTGCTTCAAGACCTGGACGACTTACTGTAGTGATGAAACCATTCTCCTCTCTACCAGAAAATCCTGAAGGAGAATGACTGACCATCAGTTCGTGACCTCAAGCTCAACCTCAAGCCCTCCAGTGCTGAAGGCTGAAATGGGGGCAGCAAAGGTCTGCCTCTGATGGTTTGCTCCAGATAGCACAGCAGTGTGCCTTAATCAATACATGGTTGCTTTGTCAGCATCAGTCAACAACAACATACATAATGTATGCTGTCAGGAGGGACTGTAAGTGACACATCAGTCAATGGAGGGGAGTCCACGGCACTTACACTATGATGACTCCAGAGCAGACAAGCACTTCCAATAACATCTTAAGTTTACATTAGTGTGCATGCTTAGTTTGTGTGTATTTACCTAACGTTGTCGTGCTTCTGAATGTAGATCTTGTGGAACATCATATCTTCCTTCTTAGCACTGACATCAGCCTTCATCTCCATGGCAACGTGCCTCGGCAGCACTGACAACAGTAATCGCTCCTGAGAGAGAGGTAGAGACGGCAGGAGCGAACGATGGTGCAGACAGAGAGAGGAATTCATAAAAAGTAAGAGGGCGTGTGAGAAAGAGTTAATTCATTTTCATCTTTTTTCCCCTACAGTTAGCATGTTCAGTGAGTCACCGTGCCTCGTTGGATACGTGTAGGAAGGTGTTAAGGAAAACAGAGAGCAGCAGAGGTACGCCTTGTACTCGAGAGCATATTGTTGGCCTCAAAAGGTGGAGACAAGCAAATTAGGTGAGAGACTGGAGGCATCCATTTGTTGCTCTTTTGCATTTGTGCGAGTGTGTGTGTGTGTGTGTGTGTGCGCGCGCGTGCGTGCGTGTACCTGCTGCTGGTTCTCCCTCTGCAGGTGCAGTCTGGCCTGGATGTATCCCCTGGTTTCTTGGAAGGCTTGTCTTTGGGAGACCTCGGCAGGGTAGTGAGTACAGATCCCAATCATGTTGGTGCACAGGAAGATCAACACATTGGCACCAATCTAAAAAAAAAAAAAAAAAAAAAAGCACATAAAGTATGCACAGGTCATATCACAGGAATACAGTGAACTATGCCTGACCTGGGTGAAGTCACTGTGCAAAACTGATAACAGACTATGTCATAGAAATAACTGAGAAGTGAAAAATTCTTCAAATGTCTGTGGACCCATTAGATGTGATCTAGTTAGAGATGATGAAAATGCCCTGCAACTGGACATTTTTTGCACTCAAAGGGATAAATAAGCTATAGCATTCGGTGTTGGTCAGAACTGGAGACTTTTGAGGACCACGTGACCTTTTTATTTTTCTTCTGTGTGAGTTGAAAATAAGATAATCATTTATTAGTCCCACAACGGGAAAATTACAGTATTGCAGCAGCAAAGTTACAGCAGCACTAAATAAAATAACTAAGATTAAAAAATGAGTACAAAACAGTGTATATACGCAGTGTTACATTCAGACTGGGGATGGGTGAGTGGGTGGGGTCAGAATGAACTGCAACTTCCATGAAAAAGCTAATATATGTGAATATTCAGCTCCCAAAACTATTGCTGTAACATTCCTGCATGTACCCAGTGCAGAGACTAATGCTGCTGAACAATAAGGCTTCGAGAATGTAGCACAGAATCTGTATAACATTATCCGTGGCTTGAGTAAATTAAGTTAAGCTGTTGTGTACACTGAGCTCTGCAGGGTCATTGACCTTACAGGCATTCCTCCGCGCCACTGCATTCAGTTTCTGCATGTCCCTGGGTGTTTTCGGATGCGTGCGGTAAGCTAGCACTCGAGTCTGTTAGTGATTTCTATTCTCACTAGTCCAAAGCCAAGAGTGAACATCAGAAATGGAGCCTTGGATTTTCCCCTCTCCACTCAGAAACACATGGGCACATGCACGCACGCACACATGCACACACGCACGCACACGCAGGTTTTGTCCATGTTCAGAAACACACTCCAGCCTGGGAAAGTCACTTGACCCCTGACCAGAGCACAGAGTGTTTCCTCTGAAGATGATATCATCAATAATGAGAAAAAGACATGCAGCCACAGTGCATAAATATATATATAAAGGCCGTCTTAATGGAAGCTGAAGAACTTTAAAAATCTCACCACCCGCACCAGTATGTCTGTGCCATGACTGGTATGTTGCCAAACCAGTGTGGTTTTTTAGTGTGTTTGTGTATGTGTTGTGTCTATCAGGACAGCGGAAGGGAGATCCAGAACCAGAGATAGAGGATTACTATCTGTATACATACATATGCCGCATATTTTAAGGGATGGACTTGCCTTTAAAAAAACATAAATAAAAAAACTAATCTAGAGGTGAATTTAACTCCTGCATTAGTACCCAGAATGTTAATCCCCCACTGTAAGGTGACAAAACACCCTCCGACTTGCAAAGTGAACACAGGCTTTCTGTCCTAAACTGCAGTTTACACTGTACACACATGAACTTCGCATTTGTTTTCACAACATGGCAGAGATAATCTAACAACCTGCTCTTGAAACACAACACCATCACCACAACCCAGTGGCAGGCAAACTGCAGTCACTGTATTGAAAGGGAGAGTCGGTGGCCTTCTTGAGTTGTATCGATGCATCCAAAGCATTCGATAGAATTAATCATGAAAAACTATTCATGAATTTACTTCTGCGAGGTGTTCCCAAGTGTTTAATTAGAATCCTGGTTTTCTGGTCAGACCATGTGTGTAAAATGGGGGAATATTCTTTCAACTCCCTTTCACGTGAGCAACGGTGTACACCAAGGTGGAATTTTGTCCCCTATTCTGTTTAATGTATATATGGATGATCTGTTGAGGCAATTGAACGGATGTAACACAGGCTGTGTTGTGGGTGGCTCAGTCATCAATCATCTCATGTATGCAGATGACCTAGTAATAATGAGTCCTTATAGTGCTGGGCTGCAACAACTATTAAGAGTTTGCTCACAATATGGCAATGACCACAACATCAAACTTAATGCTAAGAAGAGTAATGTCATGATTGTGAGATGCAGACAGGGAACTAGTTTTTCCTACCTTTAAATTGTGTGATACTTCGCTTGCAACATGCAAGGAAATAAAATACTTGGGTCACATCATCACTGATGATTTGAGAGATGGCAGAGATATCTACAGGTAAATTGTATGATCAAACCAATATGTTACTGAGAAAGTTTAGTATGTGCTCTGTAAATATTAAATCTTCTCTGTTCAGAGCTTACTGTACTCCTCTGTACACTGCACACCTATGGAGCTGCTACAGGACTGATAGTATGAGAAGGCTGACTGTGGCCTACAGCAATGCACTGAGGTTGCTGCTTCAGGTGTCCAGATGGCACAGCGCCAGCCAGCTGTTTGTGACGTGGTATTCCTACGTGCAATACACTACTGAGGAAACTTATGTACAATTTTATGCGTCGTCTGGATGACTCGGAAAACAGCATCATACAGACCCTGATAAGCCCTAGGCAGAGCAGTCTCAGATACACCTCTGTTCTCAGAAGACACTGGCACAACAGCCTCTACAAGAACTCTTTTTAAAGACTGTTATGCTGTTCTTATTGCTGCTGTGTTGTTTATTGTTTCCCTGATACCCCTACCTTTCCTTATTCTATATGGACCCGCTTGTGTGTCTGAAATAAAGATTAATTATTATTATTATAAAGCGCCGCCTGAAAACCAGTGACTTAGCTAAGCCAGGAGCACAGCAGCAAGCTAAAATAAACACTCCGATGGTTCACAAGTGCTGAAGCAAACATACCCTTGATGAATAGGGTAAATATAGTAAACCTAGAGTCACTGTAAGCAGGCAAAGAGCTATAAAGTTATTCAGGAACTAACAATATATATCCTCTTATTATTACTGTTATTCTGGGATGTACATAATTTCATTTCAAGTTTTGCTAAGAGTTTCCTTTCCTTGAGTCCTTGTGATGGCCACTTGCCAGTTCCTGTTTTAGTTTGGAAATTGATTTTGTGTGTGTGTCTCTTTTTTACTTCCTGTGTGGCTCTCGTTCCCACCTGTGATTTCCAAATTAATTCCAGCAGTGCCTTTTTTTAAAAATGATCTGCTATCTAATCTGTGTCCAGCATAATTCAACAAATAGCAGACTGTGTTGGACTGCATTAGAGTTTGGGATGTGACTGCCACTGTAACTTATATAGTGAATTCAAAGTATCCTACAATGTCCAAATCAATTGCAATACTACACAGAGTGAAATATTTGCTGAATCAACCCACACTATATACCTTGTATCATTCATTAATACTCCCATACATGACATATTGTACTGAAGTATGGGGAAATACATATAAAACAAACATACCCAGTCTTTATGCTTCAGAAGAGAGCTATTAGAATAATAAACAAAGCTGCTTACAGGGAACCAACAAACCCACTTTTTCTTAAATTAAAAGCTCTCAAGTTGAAAGATCTGTTTGACTTTAAAACTGCAGTAATAATGTTTAAAGTGAAGAATCTATCGCTGCCCGCAAATATCCAAAAGTTGTTCCAAATAAGGGAGAAACAATATTATTTCAGAGGAACATGTATATTTCAAAAACCTTCAGTGAGAACTACCACCAAGCAACACTGTGTTTCAGTGCAAGGAGTCAGATTATGGAACGATTTTGGACCTGAATTAAAATCATGTACAACGCTTAGACAATTTAAACAAAAACTAAAGGAAGAAATACTCCAAACATATATACAAGATGACATGTAAAATCACATAAGGATTGTCATATCCAGTCTGTGTTGTGTTGTAGCTTAGTTTTTTGTCACGTTTTGTCTTAGCTATGTTCTGAATTGTAATCACTCTTGTTTTGTTTTTCTTTTGAATTCTTGGATGGAATATGGGTGGGCAATATAAGCTGCGGCTTCAGCCATCACCCATTTCGGATAACTTATGTTGAACTGTATAATCAGAGGAGTTATTGTCTAATTTGACCTTGTTGGATTTTCTTTCCCCCTTTGTTATATTATTCTGTTTCTTTTTTAATCTCTACTTTTAATCTATCCGAAATAAAGATTCATTCATTCATTCATTCATTCATTCATTCATTCAACAGTGCTGCACTATAGGCATCCAATGATTAGTTCACCCAATCAACAACATTGATCATAAAAATCTGTCGATGCTGAATTTTAATATTGATACGCTATTATTTTATTTTTAAAGTTCATCGGCATGCTGTGGAAATGTTCAGATGTAACTGCGATGCACTACCGGAAATGCTGGGGGCAGTAACGCTGCCATTATCTTCCATGACCACAGTCTACTCCAGCAAAGAAGAAAGCATGATGGCACAATAGAGAATGGGCATTAATGTCATGCCGTGCTGCATTCTGGGCCGTCGTCGCCATTTTCGAGGTCTGGCTTCTTTGTTTATCTGTAGTCTATATCAGCTGCTAACACAAACAGACATATGGTCGATGGAAGGCAGCAAACAGAAAATTAAAATTCATTATTCAGAGAAGCTGAATAAGGAAGCAAAAGAGCGCTACCTCCAAAAAATTAAAAAAATGAATGGGATCGATCCATGCTGAGTGCAAGAAATTGACCATGGATCTCGACCAACTGCCTCGAGTCACGCTGTCACATGTTTGCCTACCTGGTTTGTGGGATGAGTGCATACACCCATGAGCAATTTAAGAACTATAAATCATTAAAGGCTCATGTTCATTTCATCAATGGATGGGTCTGGCCGCTTCAAATCTTCCAGGTGAATGACCAGGAAATCGTTTGCACGAAGGTAAGCAATCATTGTTTCTACAGTTTTCAGCACTAGCATGTGTCTCTGCAACTACAGGCATTTCTAAGTCCCAGCAGTGAAATGTTGGATTTATGTTCAAATTTGTCATATGATGCTTGATAAGTACAGTATATACACATTATTATACAACTGGGCATGAAATACTAATCAAATAATGTGATAACGCCAGCTCCCGCTGGCACACCAAAAAAATTAACACTATAATTAGTCACCATAAAAACATACTAAATCAGGACAGTGATGTTTTTATAGTTACCTGAAAGAGGAGAAGCTGCTGAATCTAACGATACAAAACAATCTATGGACTTCAGTCCCCAGCTGATTTTAAATTCATGCATGATGAAGGAGGTGCAGCTTCAGTCATCTCTGACCACTCAGTGTGCGCTTTTTCATTTCTTGTCTGAGATGTAATGATGACACCCAATCGTGATGGCAATCGAACATTTCATAGGCTGGTTTGCCTGTACAAAAATTGATGACTTTGATTAGATACGTATGCAGATGTACAGCCGGCTTGTTAAAAGTTAGCAACAACTCCACGTGCCTGCACCTCTGTTACAGCTGCAGCATCTCCAAGTGCATACAAGTAATCTTTATGTGTTTAAATCACAACTTTTCTTCGTGAAAATGCTGTGAACACACGACCATGTGTGCAGGAATATTGTCAAAGCTGATGCATTTCCTTCTGACCACTGCAATCCATTCCACCTGACTCCTCTTTGTTAGCTTGGAAACCTGATTCTCTTCACTTTTCTTCCAGAGTCGGAAAGTTAAAAAAGCGTACGCCGCTATCAATCTTTTCCCCACGCCAATCGTGAGAGCAGTTGTTGCATTTGATAATGCAGCAAATACCACACAACCTAACATTGCGTGGTATTCAGATGAATAATAACAACACACTGAAGCAACCCTCTCAAAAACCAGCTTAACAGCTGTCGTTACTACTGAACAAAGGCAGGCAGAACACTTTTCCCACAATTCCTTGCGGGTTTTCCATCGGGTGACGTCACACGCCCATTCTCTATAGAGAGCCTAAGTTCCGCCCCCTCTAATTCTGCATATGGGACCTTAAATTGGAAAAGTTCTCCATTGAAATGAATGGCAAGAGCAAAATTACCTTTTGATCCTGATCAAATTTTGCCATGAATTACAGATATGATGTTTGTCAATTTAAAAGATAATTACCTCCGCCAAGGAGGTTATGTTTTCATCGGCGTTGGTTTGTCTGTCTGTCTGTTTGTTTGTCTGTCTGTCTGTCTGTTTGTTAGCAAGATAACTCAAAAAGTTATGGACGGATTTTCATGAAATTTTCACAGATCGTCAGAAATGGGGTATCCTACAGATGATTAGATTTTGGTGGTGATCTGGATCACCGTCCAGAAGAAAACCGCCATTACGGAAAATGCCATTTTCGTCAATAACTACTGAACCACTAATCCTATCATTGTGAATCCAATTGCTAGTTATATGTTTTCATGGTCAAGGAATCTGAAAACGTACACACAAACACTGTATGAGGGGAAATGTGGCGCTTGGTGGAGGTCTGCGCTCTCCGAGTGCTTTTCTAGTTTTCAATGTAATTAAAGTTGTCAGTTGTCATATAACAACAGAGCAATATTTAGTTTTTGTTTAAACAATTAGCAGGCAACATCTCCCATCATCCCACATCACCAAACATGAGCATGGCAGGAGATTTCTAAAACCTCACCACCTGTTTCCTGACCAATGAAAGAAGGATCCAAAGAGGAGAAAAACAACACAAAGGTATTGTTTTGTATTTTGAGAGCTGCAGCTGATCCAGAGGACTGTTAGTTATTTCACCCTGGGCACGCTTTGAACACGTGATGTCAAGTACGTGCCTCTGTGTTTGTAGTCTTTTAATTTACACATTTTCATAACCTTATTCCTTAACAGTTAGACAACAGCCTACACTGTTATTTATGTGGTAAATAATATCAGTAAATTAGAATATCATGATTTGTAACAATTTTTAAAAAACTATAACCACAATCATCAAAAATAAATCAAAAAGGCACACAGTTCACTAGGTGTGGTGAAGGCTCACATTCCTGCACTGCAATTTAAAGTGTTTGTAAACTCTTATTTTGGACTGGAAGTGCTTTTAATTTTCAACTAAAGTCCAAATGAACTTTTAAACTTCCAGACCCAGCAAGGTTTTAAGTGAGATGCACTAGTTTGTCTTTCTTTTATAGACTTGAATGCTACTCTAGTTTGTTTTGTACTTGCAGAATTACAACAGCCCTCCATGCTGCAGCAGATTCTGCTATTTGAGTTTTTGGGTTAAAAGACTGCACTTTAATGTCTGTTATTTAACTGTGTCACTACACTTTTGACAAAGCTACCAATTTCAAGTTTCAAAGTCATATTTCATGGGTCATAATTTCACTTAGCAATGGAATTTTTTTATTCTGCGTCAGTCAAAGCCCCAAGGAATCAAAGAGACCTTCGGGCGAAGCCAAAGGGAGATTATGTTATGGGTCAGTGCGTCCGTCTGTCCCACTTTTGTGAAATCAACTCCTCCGACAGTTTTGTTCCGACTGTTTTGAAACTTGGTACCATGGTTTGATATACTCTGATGATGTGCATATTGCTATTTGACTCTCATCAGATGACCTTGAGGTCAAAGGTCTGAGGTCAGATTTTCCCTAAATCTTCTAAACACAATAACTACTGAAAGAAATGTTGTAGGCTTTTCAAGTCAATACAGTAGTTATATCTAAGATGCATCTTGCATGATTTACATGCTGACCTAACTATGGGTTTGGGGTCAAAAGGTCAAAGTTGACATTGACACCTGGCTGTGGGAGTGCAGTTGTTGGAGGTGTACCTGCTATGTCACTTGTGGTAACGTATTGTCACTTCCTGTATTGCGGTCTGTCCGTGTGGTTTGCTCTCCTCATTCTCCTGAGGATTTCGCTTTTAATTGTATTGCACCTCAGAGGACCCTTCGGTGAAGCTCCTGAAGTTTGTGGACGACACCACAGTCATCGGTTTGATCCAGGATGATGATGAGTCTGCATACAGGCGGGAGGTGGAGCAGCTGATCCTCTGGTGCAGCCAGAACCATCTTGAACTTAACCCAGCCAAAACGGTGGAGATGACTGTGGATTTCAGGCGACACCCCCCTTCATTCCCCCCACTCACCATCCTCAACAGCACAGTGTCCACTGTGGACTCCTTCAAGTTTCTGGGTACCACAATCTCCCGGAACCTGAAGTGGTCCTCCCATATAGACACTGTCCGGAAAAAGGCCCAGCAGAAGTTGTTTTTTCTGCATCAGCTCAATAAGTTTGATTTGCCTCAGGAGCTGCTGGTTGTCTTCTACACCGCCATCATCCAATCTGTCCTCTGCTTTTCCATCACTGTCTGGTTTGGATCTGCCACTAAACAGGACAAGACCAGACTGCAGCGGATCATTAAGTCTGCGGAGAGGATCATTGGTACCGACCTACCCTCCATTGAGAACTTATATTGGTCCATAACCAGGAAACGGGCGGGAAACATCTGTGCTGACCCATCACACCCCGGCCACAAACTGTTTGAACTTCTATCTTCTGGTCGTCGTTACAGATCACTGAAGGTCAAAACCACCCGTCACAGGAACAGTTTCTTTCCTCAAGCCATCACTCTGATGAACTCCTAACATTCACCTAGTCCTACCTGTTGCTGTACTCATGACTTTTCATCCATTATTACATTGCACATAACTCTCACACTGCTTTTTACTTCATTCACATTATATCACTGAGTCTGAGTTCACATTGAAATACTGTGTGACTGTATATTTTTTCATATATTTCTGCAAAGTGTGGTTAGTCTGAGTAAATAACTGCATATATTCCTGTATATATTTGCATCCTTTTATAGAAACGTGGACAGACTGTAATTTACTGTACATACTCTGTTGTCATTGAATCCTTATTTAAATCCTCCACCTGAACAACGAGAGCAAGTTTTTAGCCAAAGTCAAATTCCTTGTATGTGTTGTGCATACTTGGCCAATAAAGCTGATTCTGATTCTGATTTTAACCACTTTTTTCCATCTACCGTTAGTTCTCATTTCTGTTTATCAAGCCTCTTGCATTTGTGTGCGCACTCAGTGTCACCTAATCACCCTCTTCAGCCTTCTGTTCACCTTTTATCGGTGTTTTTGTTAGCTTCGGGTTAGCCACTAGCTATGGCTACTAGCTCTCCTTCCCCTTCTCCTCTGGTGTGCTCTCTACAGTGGGGTAAAAAAGTATTTAGTCAGCCACCAATTGTGCAAGTTCTCCCACTTAAAAGATGAGAGAGGTCTCCAATTTTCATCATAGGTATACCTCAACTATGAGAGACAAAATAAGAAAAAAAAAATCCAGAAAATCACATTGAAGGATTTTTAATGAATTAATTGGTAAATTCCTCAGTAAAATAAGTATTTGGTCAATAACAAAAGTTCATCTCAGTACTTTCTTATATACCCTTTGTTGGCAATGACAGAGGTCAAACGTTTTCTGTAAGTTTTCACAAGGTTTTCACACACTGTTGCTGGTATTTTGGCCCATTCCTCCATGCAGATCTCCTCTAGAGCAGTGATGTTTTGGGGCTGTCGCTGGGCAACACAGACTTTCAACTCCTTCCAAAGATTTTCTATGGGGTTGAGATCTGGAGACTGGCTAGGCCACTCCAGGACCTTGAAATGCTTCTTACGAAGCCACTCCTTTGTTGCCCGGGCGGTGTGTTTGGGATCATTGTCATGCTGAAAGACCCAGCCACGTTTCATCTTCAATGCCCTTGCTGGTGGAAGGAGGTTTTCACTCAAAATCTCACGATGCATGGCCCCATTCATTCTTTCCTTTACACGGATCAGTCGTCCTGGTCCTTTTGCAGAAAAACAGCCCCAAAGTATGATGTTTCCACTCCCATGCTTCACAGTAGGTATGGTGTTCTTTCTCCTCCAAACACGACAAGTTGAGTTTTTACCAAAAAGTTCTATTTTGGTTTCATCTGACCATATGACATTCTCCCAATCCTCTTCTGGATCATCCAAATGCTCTCTAGCAAACTTCAGACGGGCCTGGACGTGTACTGGCTTAAGCAGGGGGACACGTCTGGCACTGCAGGATTTGAGTCCTTGGCGGTGTACTGTGTTTCTGATGTAGCCTTTGTTACTTTGGTCCTAGCTCTCTGCAGGTCATCCACTAGGTCCCCCCATGTGGTTGTGGGATTTTTGCTCACCGTTCTCATGATAATTTTGACCTCATGGGGTGAGATCTTGCGTGGAGCCCCAAATCGAGGGAGATTATCAGTGGTCTTGTATGTCTTCCATTTTCTAATAATTGCTCCCACAGTTGATTTCTTCACACCAAGATGCTTACCTATTGCAGATTCAGTCTTCCCAGCTTGGTGCAGGTCTACAATTTTGTTTCTGGTGTCCTTTGACAGCTCTTTGGTCTTGGCCATAGTGGAGTGTGGAGTCTGACTGTTTGAGGTTGTGGACAGATGTCTTTTATACTGATAACGAGTTCAAACAGGTGCCATTAATACAAGTAACGAGTGGAGGACAGAGGAGCCTCTTAAAGAAGAAGTTACATGTCTGTGAGAGCCAGAAGTCTTGCTTGTTTGTAGGTGACCAAATACTTGTTTTACTGAGGAATTTACCAATTAATTCATTAAAAATCCTTCAATGTGATTTTCTGGATTTTTTTTCTCATTTTGTCTCTCATAGTTGAGGTATACCTATGATGAAAATTGGAGACCTCTCTCATCTTTTAAGTGGGAGAATTTGCACAATTGGTGGCTGACTAAATACTTTTTTGCCCCACCGTATGTCAGATGTTTAGCTACACCTCTGCCTCTTTTAGTGATAATGGTAAATGTAATAAATGTTGTCTTTTTGAGGCACTCGAGGCGAGGTTGTCTGATTTGGAATCCCGGCTCCGCTGCATTGAAACACCATCTGCGCCAGTTACTCTTGATGGACGTCCCCTAGCTGCAGTGGAGCTCCCTAGCTTAGGGCAACCTGTTAGCGGTCCTCTGGTCCTCCTCAGCAGCGAGGAGACTGGGTGGGTGACGGTGAGAAGGAAGCCTAGCCGCAAAGCCCCGGTTAACCACCAACCTGTTCACGTTTCTAATCGTTTTTCCCCACTCAGCGACACACCCGCTGAGGAAAAAACTCTGATCATTGGCAACTCTGTAGTCAGAAACATGAACCTACAGACTCCAGCGGCCATAGTCAAATGCATTCCTGGGGCCAGAGCAGGCGACACTGAGTCAAATTTGAAAATACTGGTTAAAAGTAACTGTAAATACTTCACAATTGTTATTCACGCTGGCATTAATGACATCCGTCTCCGGCAGTCGGAAGTCACGAAAACTTAATGTAGAATCGGTGTGTGACTTTGCCAAAACAATGTCTGCCTCTGTAGTCTTCTCTGGGCCCCTCCCCAATCTGACCAGTGATGACATGTTTAGCCGCTTGTCATCCTTCAACCGCTGGCTGTCTGTGTGGTGTCCTGCAGACAACGTGGGCTACATTGACAACTGGAGCTCATTTTAGGGAAAACCTGGTCTTATTAGACGAGACGGCGTCCATCCCACTTTGGATGGTGCGTCTCATTTATCTAACAATCTGGCATCTTTTTTTTTATCCAAATTTCCAAAATCTTGACAACTCAGAGTCGGGACCAGGAAGCAGAGTCACAGTGTTACACGCCTCTCTGCAGCTCCTCTTCATCCGCCAACTCTCAACTTAGCCCCTGTCTTTCCCTTCAGAGAATCACTGTCTGCTCCCTCCAAAGCGAATAAAAATATAATGTATAAGCATCCCAAAGTGATTAAACAAAAAGTTGGTAAAACTCAAATTAAACATGAAGCCTCTAAATTGAATGATTTGGCCTCTCTTCCTCCTCATAATTTAAAAATTAAATGCGGTTTATTAATCCCTTAACGCCTGAATTTATTTCCAATTATGAAAAAAAAATTTCACTTGTGTTTTTGCTTTCAAGCAGATGTTAAATTAAGTTGAGAAAGTTAATTTGACTATACCACATAAAATAGATATAATTTTAGGTATGATGCAAATTAGCAACAACAGGCATCTATGGTAAAAAAAAAAGGTAAAAGCACCTGTTCCCATCTCAAGTATGAAGAGTCTTTTATTTATGCAACAAAGTTATTTTCAGTATTTTCAACTCTCATGACTGCCAAACTATAACCCTAACCCTAACCCTAACCCTAACCCTAGCAATCAGGAAATGGACTGTGCTCCGTCTCTGACCGTTCCTACGAGAAACTAATGCTTGCAAAAGGTTCCTAGGTATGTGTTGGAAGTGCTCCAACCGGAAGTGGAGGAATACAGACGATATTTTGGTTGCATTTGGAGCGGAAGCGGTTTGATGCGAATTCGCGACAACAGGCGTCAAGGGGTTAAATATCAGGTCTTTAACTCCCAAGTCTCTGTTAGTCCATGATCTGTTAACTGATCATCAGATTGATTTAATATCCCTTACAGAGACTTGGTTTGGGCAAGAGGATTATGTTGGTTTAAGTGAATCAACTCCCTCTGGTTATTTAAACTGTCAAAATCCAAGAAGTTCTGGTCATGCAGGAGGAGTAGCAACAATTTACCATTCCAAATTACTAGTTAATGTAAAGCAAAAAACATGTTATAATTCCTTTGAGGGCCTGGTCCTCAGTATTGGGCACTTTAGCAATTTTAGGCTAAACCCAATTTTATTTGCCATAGTTTATCGTCCTCCATCAACCTACTCAGAATTTTTATCCGAATTTGCCGAATTCTTAGCTGATTTAGTGCTGAAATAAGATAGAATAATTATAGTAGGGGACTTTAATATACATGTAGATGTAGCTGTAGATAGTGACTGCCTTAATGTGGCATTTAATTCAATATTAGACTCGATGGGGTTTTCTCAGAAAGTAGGAAATTCTACTCATTATCTCCACCATATGTTGGACCTTGTTCTGACATATGGCATAGAAATAGAAAATCTGGTAGTGTCTCCTCATAACCCTGTACTGTCAGACCATTGTCTGTTAACCTTTGATTTTACTATTTCTGACTATTTGGCTCCTAAAGAAAAATATTACTACAGTAGATGCCTCTCAGATGATGTTGTTACCAAATTTATGCATATTGTTTCCTCTATACCATGTGTCAACACAACGGAAATAAGCTATAAACAGCTTGCTCCTTCTGTAATTAACAGCATGGTAGATAGTGTTACAGCTTCTCTGCATCAGACTCTAGACTTGGTGCCCCCCTTAAAAAAGAAAGTCTAATCAGAGATTTCTAACTCCTTGGTTCAACACAGAAACTCGTAGCTTAAAACAGAAGACTCGTCAATTAGAAAGAAAATGGCGCTCCACTAATTTAGATGAAATCTATTTAGCTTGGAGAAATCATCTTTTAATTTATAAAAAATCTCTGAGATAAGATAGAACGAGTTATTACTCTGTATTAATAGAAGAGAACAAGAATAATCCCAGGTTCCTTTTCAGCACTGTAGCCAGGTTGACAAAGAGTCAGGACTCTGTCAATCCTAGCATTCCCTTAGAGCTTACTAGTCAGGACTTTATGGACTTTTTCAATAATAAAATTTCATTCATCAGAGATAAAATCCATCAGATTCTTCCCACCGTTAACTTAAATACAGTAACTACTACAACTCCTTCAATTGATATCTGTCTTGATGAGTTTACTCCAATTGACCTTTTAGAGTTAGACAAAACAGACCCTATTCCTACCAGGTTATTTAAAGAAGTCTTCCCACTTATTGGTAGCGTTATTCTTCATATAATCAATTCTTCATTAACTTTAGGCCATGTACCGCAGACTTTTAAAACGGCTGTAATTAAACCCTTACTCAAAAAGCCAACGCTGGATCCAGGAGTTTTAGCTAACTATAGACCAATCTCTAATTTTCCTTTCATTTCAAAAATCTTAGAAAGAGTTGTTGCTACGCAATTATTTGACCACCTGCAGGGAAATGGTTTACTTGAAGAGTTTCAATCTGGGTTTAGAATCCATCATAGTACTGAAACAGCCTTAGCGAAGGTCACTAACAACCTCCTCATCGCATCTGATAATGGACTTATTTCTGTACTTGTCCTTTTAGACCTTAGTGCAGCTTTTGATACTATTGATCATAATATTGTACTTGATAGATTAGAACACTATGTTGGACTTAATGGAACTTTGTTGCAGTGGTTTAGATCTTATTTATCTGATAGGTTAGTTTGTTCATGTCAGTAATGAGTTTTCTTTCAACTCAAAGTTCAGTCATGGAGTTCCACAGGGATCTGTGCTAGGCCCTACTGTTTTTAGTTTATATATGCTTCCGTTAGGCAACATTATTAGAAAGCACTGTATACATTTTCATTGCTATGCAGATGACACACAATTATACCTGTCAATGAAGCCAGATGATAGTAATCAATTAGCCAAGTTGGAAGCCTGTCTTAAGGAAATCAAAGCTTGGATGACTTGTAATTTCCTGCTATTAAATTCAGATAAGACTGAAGCCATTCTTGTTGGTCCAGAAAACCTTAGAAACACCTTTCCAAATCAAACTTTCAGTTTGGATGCGGTTACTCTTTCTCTTAATAGCTCTGTGAGGAACCTTGGAATTATTTTTGATCAAGATCTGTCTTTCAATTCATATATTGAATTTGTTTCTAAGACTGCCTTCTATCATTTGCGTAATATTGCCAAGATTAGGAGCATCTTGTTTCAGAGTGATGCTGAGAAACTGATCTACTCTTTTGTTCGCTCTAGATTAGATTATTGTAATTCTTTATTATCAGGTTGTCCTAAAACATCTTTAAAAAAGTCTTCAGCTGATCCAAAATGCTGCAGCAAGAGTTTTAACAGGTACTAGAAAGAGAGATCATATCTCTCCGGTTCTGGCCTCCCTTCATTGGCTTCCCATAGAGTTTAGAATTAAGTTTAAAATCCTTCTTCTTACGTACAAAGCTCTAAACAATCAGGCCCCTCTTTATTTAAAAGATCTGATACTACCATATTATCCTAACAGAGCACTATGCTCCCAAAATGCAGGATTACTTGTAATACCTAGAATCTCCAAAAGTACAATGGGAGGCAGAGCCTTCAGTCATCAAGTTCCTCTCCTGTGGAACCAGCTGCCAATCTGGATTTGGGAGTCAGACTCGATCTCTGTTTTTAAGAATAGGGTTAAAACCTTCCTTTTTGATATAGCCTACAATTAGGGAGGGATCATGTGTTTCTGAACCCTCCCTTAGTTATGCTGCTAATAGGTTTAGTCAGCCGGGGGACCCCCAATAATGCACTGGGCCTCACTCCTTTCTTCACTCTCAATGAAATATTTTTTTTTTTGCTGGTCATTAACATCTGTTTGTTCTCTCCCATAGATTGAGTCCCCATCGTGCTGTTTGCTCTCTACATGTCTGTTCTTTTCATCCTCTCTATCCCCTCACCCTCCAGCCAGTTGCAGCAGATGACCGCCCCTCCCTGAGCCTGGTTCTGCTGGAGGTTTCTTCCTGTTAAAAGGGAGTTTTTCCTCTCCACCGCTGCCAAGCGCTTGCTCACAGGGGATCGCCTGATTGCTGAGGTCTTTCTGCAACTGTGGGGGTTCCCCTACAGTTGAAAGTGCTATGAGATGACTGTTGTTGTGAAATGGCGCTATATAAATAAAGTTGAATTGCGTTGAATTCCAGTTGCACTATGATAAATGCTAAATATGCTATTACTATAAAACGAATAAAGCAAGGGCTACCAAACCTGGTACACAGGTTCACCTTGGGATCCTGACTTCTGACTATGGGCTTGCAGTCAAAAGGTCAAAGGTCAAGCTTAACATTCCCTATGCCTTATTACTAAAAAACGAGTAAAGCTAAGGTCACCAAACTTGGTACACAGGTTCACCCTGTTACCCTGAAGTGTGACTATTGTTTTGGGATTGCAAGGCCAAAGGTCAACATCAAAATGGCTTATAAACTATATCTCAACAACAAAGAAAGCTAGGGTCACCAAACTTGCTACACAGGCTCACCTTGAGATCATGACCTCTGAATATGAGTTTGGGGTCAGAAGGTCAAAGGTCAAGGTTATCAGTTGCACTATTACTATAAAACGAGTAAAGCTATGGCCACCAAACTTGGTACACAGGTTTACCCTGTGACCTTGAAATGTGACTGTGGTTTTGGGATTGCAAGGTCAAAGGTCAACATCAAAATGGCTTATAAACTATATCGCAACAACAAAGAAAGCTAGGGTCACCAAACCTAGTACACAGGTTCACTCTGAGACCATGACCTCTTACTACAGGTTTGGGGTCAAAAGGTCAAAGGTCAAGGTTGGCACTCCCTATGCTCTGTTACTATAGAATGTGTAAAGCTCTCTATTGTCACCAAACTTGCTACACAGGTTGACCTTGGAATTCTGCCCTTCAACTAGTGGTTGTATACTTTGTTGTATATTCGTGGATGATGGGTTTATCACCATTTGGTTCTGCCCCAATAATTATATTGAAAAGTTGAAAACTGCTCTCTGTCAGTAAGTATTGGGATCTTCAAAGAAAATGGAGGTGGGGGATATTGCACTCACCTTAGAGTGCTCTTGTTTATAATATGTTATAGTAAGGACTGACAACTAGGGGCGGGAGAAATAATCATTCTCCTGATGCATCTCGATGCAGACATGAATGATTCTGAATCAATGCACAAATGGCAAAATTCTGATTCTTAAATATGTACAGTATTTATACCATAATTTTATGTGGCCGGAACAAAAAAACAACAGAACCTTAAATGCGGAAGTTGGCGCCCGCCCAGACAGTCTTTCATGTGACTCACAACTTACCTTTGTGAGTCATGTGACACTCCTGTATATATGGACTGTAGATTAATAACGTAATTAATGTTAATGGAATGAAAAAAAAGCAGACTCTTAAATGCAGAAGTTGGCACCCCGCGGGATATAAATATGTTCACATCTGTGGTTGCGGCACTCAACACAAAACTCCTCATTTTATTTAATTATGGGTGTTGGGATCAGTTTGCTGGAGCATTGCTGTCATCTAATATTAATACTATAGGGACTGTAGATTACAGTCAATGCACCTGTGTGAAAGTGGCTGTGGCAACCAGGTCATTCGACCTGCACAGCTGCGGCTAGATGAAAACATGGAAAGATTGAAACCAGTAGGTAGGAATGCTTCTATTTTTCATTAGAAGTGGCTGGATATAATATTTCTTTCACAGATGAAAAGAGTCAGAGCGCACTGTTAAATTCACAGCCTTTATTGGTGTTAAGACTAATGCAACAATTCTGTGTCTGACTCTGAAGAAGACAGAGTGTTTGAAACTTTATTATTCTTATTCTATATAATGCACTTGATAAATGTTATTGGCATCTTCCACTCCCTGCCACTTGTAAATTAGAACAGTTAAAAAGGATATCACAAACAAGCTCTGGCAACAATCAGGCATATTTACAAACATGTAAAGTGTTAATTAATATGCAATGTGTCAAAAAATTAAATAAAATAAATGTTAAAATCAGTAATAAGTCTATGACCTAAGAGGACTGAAGAGGATGTATATATATTAGTCTTAGCACCATTAAAGACTGTGAATCTGACAGTGTGCTCCAGACTCTTTTCCTCTGTGATTTTGATGTCCTTAAGCTGACCACCACCTGCAACAGCTACAGTTTCTTTGGAATGAAGTGCAGAAAGTCTTTTTTCTAATATTTACATGTTAGGGGGAAAAATGCATCGTAATCAGCTTGAATCGTGAGGTGCCTAAAGATTCCCACCCCTGATACTTACATATGTACGTATTTAATAAATTAGATATTTATTTCCAATTTTAAATAACTGGCACTTGTTTAATGAAAGATCATTTCATTTCCAATTATAAATAATTCATCACACATTTGTGACCCGCCACGAGTAAACCAGCAACAAGTCGGCCTGACGTCTATCCATCCATCCATCCATCTTCTACCGCTTTTCCGGAGGTCCGGGTCGCGGAGGCAGCAGTTCAAGAAGAGAAGCCCAGACTTCCCTCTCCCCAGCCACCTGCTCCAGCTCTTCAGAGAGGATACCGAGGCGTTCCCAGACCAGCTGGGAGACATAAGGCGCTTTTCCACTTGGAACCCAAAGGCCCCGTTTGGCCCCGATCGGCCTCCATTGTCCGGTTTCCCACTCGGAACCCAAAGGCCTCACAGTTCCCTTTTTCGGAACAGTTCCAGTTTAACTGACACTTTTTTCGGCACCGTAAAAAGCAGGTCCGAAGTTCCCGGCCCCATTTCGTCACGCCACCGCTGGCCATTCATTGGTCTGTGCGTAGCGTCATGAGAGTGGGCGTTACGTGGGCGTTACACTGACTTTCCAGAATCGCTTGCTGGTCGCCATTTGCAATTTTTCGTCAGTGAGCCCGCGAACAAGTGATATTATAAACCACAACGAGAGAATGGCTTAACAGAAATCAGCAGAAATCCAACACCGCAGTCCAGCAGAGTTTCCTGTGCATTTTGGCTGATGAGAGAATGCAGAGGGAAGCAGACTGAGCCTGCAGTGGTGCGCACAAACAGACGCACCAGAAATTACACGGAGACGCACCGGGAATTAGACCCAGCCACCCGAATTGAATTGAATGTGCAGCCGCGACGCACCCAACTTCAGCAGTTGAAGCCGTGATACTGTGATAGAATGGCTTAACAGAAATCAGCAGAAATCTAACACCGCAGTCCAGCAGAGTTTCCTGTGCGTTTCGGCTGATGAGAGAATGCAGAGGGAAGCAGACTGAGCATGCTGTGGGGCGCAAACAGACGCACCAGAAATTACACGGAGACGCACCGGGAATTAGACCCAGCCACCCGAATTGAATTGAATGTGCAGCCGCGACGCACCCAACTTCAGCAGTTGAAGCCGTGATATTGTGATATACAGGACGGTAAGTGATCTGATATTCATGCTTTATGTTATTTTTTCCAACAGTGGAAAGTTCACTTAGGACAGACGAAAACTTAATCGTGTTTAAACGATGACCTAGCTTAATGCTATGTCCGTCCTTGTATGTTGTTTTTTGTGTTGACAATATCTGATGAAATAGTTAGTTGTAATCAAAGTTTTTTTTTTTTTTTTTTTACATGTTGCACTTTCGTACCAATCCATAAAGGATCATAACAGTAGAAGCGGGGCGAACCGCAGCATTGGAAGTAGTTCGATCTCATGGACCAAATTTATGGAAACCGGAGCTGGGAGTGGACCCCTCGGCGACAATCACGTTAACCACAGACGGTGAGTGTTTTTTTCTTGACATTAATGTTTTTACCTTATCCAGCCTGTTTCATGCTAACTATAATTATGTAGAACAATAAATAAATAACAAGTCCCACGCCGTTATCGTGGCTCACGAGTGGATCGTAGCTGTCGCTGCGCTAGCTAGCTCGCCATCACGGTTTAAAAAAAAAAAAAAAAAAAATGCAATTGAATATTTAATCACAGGCATGGAAAAGGTAATGAGCTGTTGTAGCACAAAAGTCATTATTTGAAAGTCAGCGTGCTTCATTTTCATGATTCAGTTGAGCCTACTGTATAAATGCATTCAGAATTTTTTCCATCCATCCATCTTCTACCGCTTCTCCGCGTCACGGAGGCAGCAGTTCAAGCAGAGAAGCCCAGACTTCCCTCTCCCCAGCCACCTGCTCCAGCTCTTCAGAGATGATAGACCAGCTGGGTCTCTCCACCATAGAATTTGGGTCACCTCTAGAATTTTTTGACCACCATAAAAAGCTAGGCATTTGAAACATAAACCCAGCTTTTACTAAATGTATTGTACAAATACACAGTTGTGATACTCATAAAAAAAGTAATTTTTTCAAACCCAGCACTTGACTTTCACCAGTGTGTGTCCCTTGTAC
The DNA here is from genome assembly GCA_020510985.1 of Pholidichthys leucotaenia. Taxonomy (NCBI): domain Eukaryota; kingdom Metazoa; phylum Chordata; class Actinopteri; order Cichliformes; family Pholidichthyidae; genus Pholidichthys; species Pholidichthys leucotaenia. Next base: position 342,733,358 of record CM035843.1, read on the forward strand.
AGGTACATCTCAAAATAACTGCATGTCATGGTACAGTGTGTTTTTTGTGACTCACAAAAGACAGTGAAAGTCATATAAGATGGTATCTGTCATAATCTTGACAATCCATATGGGTTTTATGTCAGGAGAGTTTCCTGGCCAAATCAAACACAGTGATGCCTTGTCCATTACACCAGGTTTTGATTGTTTAGGCACTGTGGGGCGATGGTCACTCCAGCTGGAAAATGAAATCCGTTTCTCCATAAATCCTCATACTTTTGAGAACACTCCTCTTTTATTAATATCTATTTTTAACATAACCATCGATTTTTCGAGAAAAGTAGTTTTGGATATTCATGCGCTGTGAGCCAATAAATGATTAAAATGTAACAATACTTCACTGTCTGATTAATGATTCTGTATAATATATGGGTCTCACTTTCTGACATGTGTCCAAAAATATTTAACTTTTGTATTAATTTTTGGGGATGTACTGCTACATGTTTTGAGGTTGATTTTACTGACACCAGCTCACATTTCTGTCTTGTAGGTAAGAGGAAGCGGAGCAACACAAAACAAGACCTTTCAACTATTTTTGCATCGATGCAAGAAGCAGAAAGGGAACAGCACCGTGAACAGATGGAGCTTCAGCGGGAACATCAACGTGAGCAGAGGGAGCTCCAGCGGCAACAGTTGGAACTCAATTCACTTCTTGTGGATGAGGTCCGTCAGTCCAGAGAAGCTGAAGTTGCTGTACGAAGGGAGGAAATTGCGCAGAATGCTGCCCTCAATAACACTCTCATGGCAGTCTTTGAAACCCTCGCACGGTGTGTGTGACCCGTTTTCCCAACCATTATTATGTATATACTGTACATTAATCAATGACCAGTGTTAATAACATTGAATAAACCCGTGACTGTTGACATCATGTGTTGTCTGTTACTACTAAGTTTTACACTGTCTTAAAACCCTTAAAAAGGTTGGGAAAAATTTGTCATTGCAGTGTGTTATATACATTAAAAGCCAGCCACTACTGACCAAGCTTTATATCCATGTGCAACAACAGGGACACCTAATATTTTAAGTTCTGTATTTGGAAATGTTCATATTGCCAACCCAGGTAATGGTTTTATCTGCACAAAATATTCAACTTAGCCATTGTAAGGACGGGTGAGTGTGGGGTGTACAGCAACAACTGTTTTGGTGCGCCTCACCCAATTCTGTACTCAGCATTAACAAGTACACTTTAAAGAAAATGTGGACTTGTAATTTTGTAAGATATTTTTTATTAGATGGCTGTCCCAGTACTTGTAACTGTGATATTAAAGATCCACACGTCCACATTAAATATACGAAAAAATTGCGTCATTGCAATGGCACAAGGTTACATGAGATGAGTAATGCATAATAATACACAGCAGCTTCACCACCAAAATGATATTAAATAGCTGTTGGACTACTAATTGGTCCAGGGAAAATGGTGCAGCCTCAAGGGGAGTGTAGCACCGCCTCCAACTCCCTCAAAACCCTGCCTCTAACTCCCTCCTTCTCCCACCCATACTACAGTGAGCCTTGTGCTGTGGAAAACCACCAGTGCCGGAACAGGACTGTTCGGTCCAAGGCCAAACGAGGCCTTTGGGTTCCAAGTGGAAAAGTGCCTATAGTCTCTCCACCGAGTCCTGGGTCTGCCCCGGGGTCTCCTCCCAGTTGGACGTGCCTGAAACACCTCAAGTGGGAGGCGTCCGGGAGGCATCCTAATCAGATGCCCATACCACCTCAACTGACTCCTTTCAATGTGGAGGAGCAGCGATTCTACTCTGAGCCTCTCCCGGATGACTGAGCTCCTCACCCTATCTCTGAGGGTGAGTCCAGCAATCCTACGGAGAAAGCTCATTTCAGCCGCTTGTATCCGCGATCTTGTTCTTTCGGTCATTACCCAAAGCTCGTGACCATAGGTGAGAGTAGGAACGTAGATTGACCGGTAAATCCACAGCTTTGCCTTAGAACTAAGCTTCCTCTTCACCACAACAGACCGGTACAATGTCCGCATCACTGCAGATGCTGCTCCAATTCGTCTGTCAATCTCTCGCTCCATTCTCCCCTCACTCGTGAACAAGACCCCAAGATACTTAAACTCCTCCACTTGGGGCAGGAGCCTGTCCCCAACCCAGAGAGGACAATCCACCTTTTTCCGGCTGAGGACCATGGACTCGGACTTGGAGGTGCTGATTCTCATCCTAGCCGCTTCACACTCAGCAGCAAACCGTCCCAGCAAGAGCTGTAGGTCATTGCTGGATGAAGCCAACAGGACAACGTCATCTGCAAACAACAGAGATGAGATCCTGTGGTTACCAAGCATGACACCCTCCATTCCCTGGCTGCACCTAGAAATCCTGTCCATAAAAATTATGAATAGGATCGGTGACAAAGGGCAGCCCTGGCGGAGTCCAACTCTCACTGGGAATGACTCCGACCGAATGTTGGCAATACGAACCAAACTCTCACAACGGTCGTACAGAGACCGAATAGCTCGTAACAACAAGCCCGATACCCCATACTCCCGAAGCACCCCCCACAACAAACCACGAGGGACGCGGTCAAATGCCTTCTCCAAGTCCACAAAACACGTGTAAACTGGTTGGGCAAATTCCCACGAACCCTCAAGAATTCTCGAGAGGGTAAAGAGCTGGTCCGATGTGCCACGGCCAAGATGAAAACCACATTGCTCCTCCTGAATCCGAGGTTCGACCAACGGCCGGACTCTCCTCTCCAGTACCTTGGCATAGACCTTCCCAGGGAGGCTGAGGAGTGTGATCCCTCTAAAGTTGGAGCACACCCTCCAGTCCCCTTTTTTGAAGAGAGGAACCACCACCCCAGTTTACCATGCCAAAGGCACTGCCCCCGACCTCCACGCAATGTTGCAGAGGCGTGTCAACCATGACAGCCCTACAACATCCAGGGCCTTGAGGTACTCAGGGCGAATCCCCTGTGACAGGCGAGTCATCCCCATTGTCCCCCAACCCTGTGGAAGGCGTATCAGTGGGATTGAAGAGATCCTCGAAGTATTCCTTCCACTGCCCGATGATATCCCCAGTCGAAGTCAACAGTGTTCCATCCGCACCATACACAGTGTGGACAGGGAGCTGCTTTCCCCTCCTGAGCCGTCGGACAGTTTGCCAGAATCTCTTCGAGGCCGACCGAAAGTCTTGTTCCATGGCCTCACCGAACTCCTCCCATACCCAGGTTTTTGATTCAGCAACCACCCGAGCTGCACTCCGCTTGGCCTGCTGGTACACCTCAGCTGCTTCGGGAGTCCCACAAGCCAACCAAGCTTGATAGGACTCCTTCTTCAGCTTAATGGCCCTCCTCACCACTGGTGTCCACCACTTGGTTCGGAGGTTGCCACCACGAGATGCACCGACCACCTTGCGGCCGCAGCTCTGGGCCGCCACTTCAACAACAGAGGTGGAGAACATGGCCCATTCAGACCCCATGTCTCCAGACTCCCTCAGAATGTGGTTGAAGTTCTTCCGGAGATGGGAGTTGAAGACCTCCCAGACAGGGGCCTCAGCCAGACGTTCCCAGCACACCCTCACTATACGGGCCTGACATGATTCCTAAAAAACTTATAAATACTTTTTTTTTGAAAAATTTATGATTTTTGCTTTTTTTTTTTTTTTTTTTGCAAACCATGTTAGTTGAAATCATGGAGAAGCTATGTGGGAGATTTTAAAACCATAAACTTTGTATTTGAAATAGAGTGGTTTCAGAGGGAAATATCAGCGAGACCGCTTCCTAGTTTCGGGGGCATGGATACATATTACATATCCGGTTTGTTTGGCTATTCACATGTCTTTGTTACTCATTTCGGCCAATCAGCAGCATGTTCAGGTAGAAGCACATGGCTACTTAAGCAGAGCTCCTTTTGATAAGCACTGTAAAGGTGCGTTCAGACCAAATGCGAACCGGCGGTGTGCATCCATACAAAATCAATGGAAAGAGGCGAGCACACACGAAATTGCGTATTAAGGCGTTCACGTCCCAGGGATAGTGCCGTCATCTGAGTAAAAATATCAACATTGGAGAGTAAACTAGTTTGAAAATGAGACTGCCACTCACCTAGAGACAAAAGGACTGGGAGCTTTTCAGCTGAATCGGGATGTCGGAGTTATTTACGCACGGATTCCGGCCATGGACATGCTAATAAGGCTAGCAAGCTAGTAATGGAACCATCCAGTTTGTGAAGTTTTGGAATCTGGGACGACTTTTTCAGATGAGCCCCCATCAGATAATGTAAACCTTGTTATGTTGGGGATTTCCACAGCAGGTTGAACACAGCTGCAGAAGTTATAAAGGCAACTTCACCTGTCAGCATCTCACTCAGACGGTGAATTCATGTCATGTGTTCACATTGAGTTATAATGTTTTTGTGCTGTGCGAAAAATTTGCCCATTCGGGTTTGGTCTGAATGCACCTTAAGGGAGTTGGGTTCATGCTAAGTCATGTAAATGACCAGCTTTTGTTACCGCCCCCCACCTGGCTCCCCTGGAAGGTGACAGTCCTTGGAAACTTTGAACCTGATTTTCTCAGAGAAGTAGTTTGAGAGGGGCTAACATTCAAATGGCCACATCTTCTCCAAATCTTTTCGGATTTCCATACGTTAGACATCATTGGAAAACTTAGATTTCACACTTTTACAATCTGTAAGTAACTTAAAATACACTTCGGGAGCCTTGTTCCTTGTTTTTCCATGGCTGGTCACATTTGTGTAATTAAAGCGTACCTGTGGTGGTCGTGAAGACGCATTTGACTTGAAAACATTATGAAAAAGTATTTCTTATTTTGGTAAATAATTTTTGCCAGCCATATACCACCAGACATATATTCAAATAGGACCTTGGCCATGGGCAGCCAATGAAAACTGTGGGCGCAGCCATGACACATGCGGATGTGACGTCACTTCGTTGATACTTAACAGTCAATGCTCCGCCTGTATGAGAGACTAGGGTGCTGTTGTGAGTGTTTTTATTCTATTATGGCTGAATTGTCGGACTCTGAGGAAGAATTTGTCCAACATGGCTATAGGTTTGAGCCAGAAAGGTCTTCTGAGGGTTAAAGTGACGAAGTGGTCCTCACACACAACACAATTTCGTCTGAAATCATTCGTCTGTGCCCTGTTTCCGCTCCGATCTTCTGACAAGGTGAGCTGGGTTTGGGTACACAAAAAAAGTGTTTCTTTGTTTTTTTCGCTTATTATTCAGACATCCAAAGGCTTTACATTCCGCCATGTTGCGATATCCATATCGCATTGTATGTTTTTGTTTTTACAAGAGCACCGAGTGTCTGCTGCTCTGTATATAGTTGTAGAATCATCTTCCGTGTTGCGGCAATTACGAGATCAGATGAGACAAGCAGCTGAATTTAAGCATTTATTTATTTTCTACTCGTTTCAGTTCAGCATTTAATATGAACCCAGAGTTTGAAATAAACGTTTGAATTTTGGTCCTCATACAACGCAACGCACCGTCTGCCGCTCTTTATAGCGGCGAGGGAAGAGCCGAATTAATCTGCTGTTTTGCGGCTGTTAACGACCTCACATCAGACAAGAGGACCCGCCGAATTTAAGCATTTATTTATTTATTTTCTACTCGTTTCAGTTCTGCATTTAATATGAACCCTGAGTTTGAAATAAACGTTTGAATTTTGGTCCTCATACAACGCAACGCACTGTCTGCCGCTCTTTATAGCGGCGAGGGAGGAGCCGAATTAATCTGCCCTTTTGCGGCTGTTAATGACCTCAGATCAGACGAGACGACCCGCCGAATTTAAGCATTTATTTATTTATTTTCTACTCGTTTCAGTTCTGCATTTAATATGAACCCTGAGTTTGAAATAAACGTTTGAATTTGAATTAGAATATCCCCAAAGCCGCTGCACATCCGGGTACTCGAGGCTCAGCCAATACTGATCCAGATCGCGGTAGCCACGAAATTACGTCACAGGAAGCGTCCTGGAAGTCCATGTAGCCGCTAGTATGGCTGCACCCATGTTTTGCTGACATAGCTGAACCAGTACATCAGCAATGGATTTATATCAAATTGCTTTGAACATGAATTTCAACTTAAACTTGAACTAGAACGTGAGACAGGGGCTCAATATAATGTCTTTTTTTTCACGACCACCACAGGTACACTTTAATAGTGTGTCTATTTATTTCATTTAGTCAGTGCTGACCCTTAATAGTCACACAGTAGGAAGAAAAAAATCTAGAATAGAAAAAAAAAGAGAAGATGCACCAAGATGCATTGAGAATCGTAATCGGCTGGAATCGTGAGGTGCCTAAAGATTTCCACTCCTACTGACAACAAGGTGATATTCACAGGTGTGCAGACTTAAACAGGTCAGGTAAAACATGCTGTGGAGCACCAAACAGGAGACGTGCCCGCAGGAAGCAGAGATGGAGGATGTGACAGAAATAATCATGACTAGCCGACTAATCGAAAAAATAATCGATAGTCAACTACCAAAATAATAATTACTTGCAGCCCTAGTGTACTGTCTGATGAACACTATCTCATGTACCCCATCATGCACTGTTTTCACAACAAATTGTCAAACTAATACATAAAAATCTGTTGAGTGTTCCCAACCTCTGAATACAACTACATGTGCTGTGTTGAAGATGGTGACGTCACCACCTTTCACAGAATTTCACTGTTTCAATATCACTTAAACCCACCAAAAGAATTCAATTCAATTCAACTTTATTTATATAGCGCCATTTCACAACAACAGTCATCTCATAGCACTATCAACTGAAGGGGGGACCCCCACAGTTGCAGAAAGACCCCAGCAATCAGGCGATCCCCTGTGAGCAAGCACTTGGCGACGGTGGAATCAGAATCAGAATCAGAATCAGAATCAGGTTTATTGCCATTGTTCATGTAGTACACAAACTAGGAATTTGTCTCGGTACAATGCTGCAACATTAAACATGATAAGATAAGAGAAATAAACTATACATGTAATAAAGTGTAGGATAAGATTAAGTGATACTGGTCAACAGTTAAAATATATATTAGCCAGCAGCAGATACTGTGGAGAACTATATAGTGCAGTCGGTAATGCAGGAAGAAAACAGTGATGATTGACATGAGTCTGGTTGAGCTGCTGTACATGGTGCACGAGAGTCAATAAGTCACTTAGTGTTCAGCAGTCTAATGGCAGAGGGGAAGAAGCTGTTCATGTGACGGGAGGTTTTAGTCTGGATGGACCGAAGTCTTCTACCAGAGGGGAGGGGGGCAAACAGTACGTGACCAGGGTGTGAGGGATCGGCTATGATCCGGCCAGCACGCCTCCGGGTCCTGGAGATGTACAGATCCTGGAGAGATGGGAGCTTGCAGCCGATCACCTTCTCAGCAGTGCGCACGACGCGCTGCAGCCTTAGTCTGTCCCTGGCAGTGGCTCCTGCGTACCACACGGTTATGGAGGTGGTGAGGATGGACTCGATGATGGCTGTGTAGAACTGCACTAACATCTTGGTGGGTAGCTTGAGCTTCCTCAGCTGCCGCAGGAAGAACATCCTCTGCTGGGCTTTTTTGATGAGTGAGCTGATGGTCAGCTCCCATTTGAGGTCCCTGGTGATGGTAGTGCCTAGGAAGCGGAAGGAATCAGCAGTGGTGATGGGAGAGCCTGAGAGGGTGAGGGGGGGCAGAGGAGTAGTGACTTTCCTGAAGTCTACAATCATCTCCACTGTCTTCAGAGCGTTCAGCTGCAGGTTGTTATTGCTGCACCAGGATGCCAGCTGGGCCACCTCTCTCCTGTAGGCGGACTCGTCGCCGTTGGAGATGAGCCCGATGAGGGTGGTGTCGTCCGCAAACTTGATCAACTTGACAGACTGGTGGCTGGAGGTGCAGGAGTTGGTGTAAAGGGAGAAGAGTAGGGGGGAAAGTACACAGCCCTGGGGTGATCCGGTGCTGATGCTAGTATAGTCTGAGACAGTCTTTCCCAGCCACACATGCTGCCTCCGGTCCGTCAGGAAGTCGATGATCCACCTGCAGAGGGAGTCAGGCACGTTGAGCAGGGACAGCTTGTCCCGGAGCAGAGCGGGGCGGATGGTGTTGAATGCGGAGCTGAAGTCCACAAACAGGATCCTGGCGTAGGTTCCCGGGGAGTCCAGGTGCTGCAGGATGGAGTGGAGGGCCAGGTTGACTGCGTCGTCTACAGACCTGTTGGCTCGGTAGGCAAACTGCAGCGGGTCCAGGAGAGGGGTGGTGATGGACTTGAGGTGGGACAGGACCAGGCGCTCAAAGGACTTCATGACTACAGAGGTGAGCGCTACAGGTCTGTAGTCATTAAGTCCAGTGATCCGTGGCTTCTTGGGGACAGGGATGATGGTGGAGGATTTGAGGCAGGACGGCACGTGGCATAACTTAAGGGAGGTGTTAAAAATGTCTGTGAATACAGGAGCCAGCTGTTTCGCACAGAGTCTCAGGGTGGAGGGAGACACGCCGTCTGGGCCGGGGGCCTTGCGCGGGTTCAGTCTGGAGAACTGTTTGAGCACATCCTGCTCACTGATGATAAGGGGAGGGGGGGAGGAGGGGGGGTGCCTTAAATGAAGTAGGGAATGTGGAGGCTGTGGAGCTGGAGGGAGGGGGGGAGTTGGACACAGATGACGAGGTGTCAAAACGGGCATAGTGTTGGGACAGTCTTTGACAAAGGGCTTTGTCATCCTGACCTTTAGGAGCCTTAGGTCGATAGTTGGTGATTTGCCTCAGTCCTCTCCACACGGAAGCCGAATCATTAGCAGTGAACTGCTGCTGGAGTCTCTCTGAGTATAGAGATTTAGCCCTCTTCAGCTCTCTGTTAAACCGGTATTTAACCTCCCTGTAGCAGTCCCTGTCTCCACTTTTCAGCGCTGCTTCCTTCTCCTTCCTGATCTGTCTGAGCTTAGCTGTGAACCAGGGTTTGTCATTAGAGTAACTCACCCTGGTGCGTGATGGAAGAATGTTCTCTTCACAAAAGTGGATATATGAGTTCACAGTGTCCGTGTACTCATCCAGATCATGCGTGGCTCCTTTAAGCATGCCCCAGTCAGATATTTCCATGCACGTTTCCAGCTTCTCCTCAGCATCACTGGTCCGTATCTTCGTAGTGCTCACAACAGGTTTAGTGAGCTTCAATCTCTGTCTGTATGTGGGAATGAGGTGAACCATCACGTGATCAGATAATCCCAGCGCAGCTCGAGGGACAGCGCGATATGCGTCTTTCACTGTGGTGTAACAGTGATCCAGTGTGTTTAATCCTCTGGTGGGGCATTTAATAAACTGTTTGTAGCGGGGGAGATCGTGGCTCAGATTGCACTGATTAAAGTCGCCAGCCACAATAATCAGCGAGTCTGGAAAACTCCGCTCTGTGTGTTGAATGTGATCCGCGAGCACGCGCTGAGCTTCGCGCGTGTCCGCGTCGGGAGGGGCGTACACAGCGATCATTATGAAAGAAGCAAACTCCCGCGGGGAATAGAAGGGCTTGCAATTGATAACAAGAAATTCCAAGGCAGGAGAACAGTGTTTGGAAATTACCGTTACATCAGAGCACCAGCTGCAGTTGATGTAGAAGCAGACACCGCCTCCTGTGGTCTTGCCGGAAAGCTCTGTGTCACGATCAGCACGGAAGAGCTGAAAGCCGTCGAGGCGCAGCGCGCTGTCCGGTATATTTTCCCGGAGCCAGGTCTCAGTAAAGCAGAGGACAGCTGAGGAGGCGAGGTCCTTAAAACGCATCAGCAGTCTCAGTTCATCTACCTTGTTAGAGAGAGAGTTGGTATTGGACAGAAATATGCCAGGCAGCGCCGTTCGCGAGCCTCTCCTGCGAAGTCGTACGAGAGCGCCCGCTCGTCTTCCTCTCTTCCGCCGTCTCACTTTCCGAGCCAAACAATAAACCAGATCGGCGGCAGGGGCTAGAAAAACTGGGAGGAGGTCCGTGGGGGTGAAAGTCCTGATATTTAGAAGTTCTTCACGGGTATAAGTGCAAGCAGACACACAATTGACAAACAAAAACAAACAAAGAGCGCAGCGAAGCACCATGTCGACCGCTGTGGGCGCCATCTTGGATCATCTTGGAGAGGAAAAACTCCCTTTTAACAGGAAGAAACCTCCAACAGAACCAGGCTCAGGGAGGGGCAGTCATCTGCTGCGACTGGCTGGGGGGTGAGGGGATAGAGAAGAAGAAAAGAACAGACATGTAGAGAGCAAACAGCACGATGGAGACTCAATCTATGGGAGAGAACAAACAAATGTTAATGACCAGCAAAAAAAAAATATTTCATAGAGAGCGAGGAAAGGAGTGAGGCCCAGTGCATTACTGGAGGTCCCCCGGCTGACTAAACCTATTAGCAGCATAACTAAGGGAGGGTTCAGAAACACATGATCCCTCCCTAATTGTAGGCTATATCAAAAAGGTAGGTTTTAGCCCTATTCTTAAAAACAGAGATCGAGTCTGACTCCCGAATCCAGATTGGCAGCTGATTCCACAGGAGAGGAGCTTGATAACTGAAGGCTCTGCCTCCCATTGTACTTTTGGAGATAAGATAAGATAAGATAAGATAAGCCTTTATTAGTCCCACAACGGGGAAATTCCAGGATTGCAACAGCACAGGGATAGCAACACTCAGAGCAACAATCAGAAGGCAAGAAAAAAAACAAAAAAAAAACAAGCAAGAATATACATATGTACATATTACTATAAAATATATATATACACACACACACACACACACAGACACACAGTGCAGAGCATTGTAGCTGGATGGAATAAATATATGAATATATGAACACACAGTGCAGAGCATTGTAGCTAGATGGAATAAATATGTAAATATATAAACACCCACAGTACGGAGCATTGCAGCTAGGTGGAATAAATATGCAAGTATATAAACACACACAGTGCGGAGCAATGTAGCTAGATGGAATAATATGTAGATATATAAAAACACAGTGCGGAGCATTGTAGCTAGATGGAATAAATATATAGATATATAAATATAAACACACCCAGTGCTGAGCATTGTAGCTAGATGGAATAAATATATAGATATATAAATATAAACACACCCAGTGCAGAGCATTGTAGCTAGATGGAATAAATATGTAAATATATAAACACACACAGTGCAGAGCATTGTTGTTAGGTGGGATGAAACAGCATAACCGTCTATTTAGTTATCCTACATGGTATGATTATGTGCCCATACATATTCTCACCCTCCATAGCGACCGGTATGTTCCTAGTTGTATGCCGGAGAGGACCATTGTGTAAGTCTATTGCATCTTTTGCATTCAAAAAAAAAAAAAAAAAAAAAAAAAAAACTATTAGTTTGTTACGTCTTTTTGCTATCTCTGCGAGCAGCCCTACTTAGGTTGTACAGTCTGACAGCCGTTGGTAGGAAGGACCTACGAAACCTCTCGGTTGTGCACCTGGGATGATGTAGTCTGCTGCTAAATGAGCTCCTCAGTGCATCCAGTATGTCCTGCATAGGGTGGAACTCGGACTCCAGCAGAGATGACAGTTTAGCCACCGTCCTTCTCTCTCCTATCTCCTCCATCGGATCAAGGCGTTGCCCCAGGACAGAGCTAGCTTTCTTAATCAGTTTGTTCAGTCTCTTCCTATCGGCTGCAGTAATGCCACTGCCCCAGCAGACCACTCCAAAAGTGATGGCTGATGCCACCACCGTGTCATAGAATGACTTCAGCAGCGCCCCTTGTACACCAAAAGACCTGAGTCTCCTCAGCAGGAACAGCCTGCGCTGTCCCTTCTTGTAGAGTGCGTCAGTATTGTGTGACCAGTCTAGTTTATTGTTCAGATGAATACCCAGGTACTTGTAGGATGTCACCATCTCGATGTCTGTTCCCTGTATATTTACTGGTGCTGTGAGGGGCTGCCCATGCCTGCGGCAGTCCACCACCAGCTCCTTAGTTTTCCTCGCGTTGATCTGGAGGCAGTTCCGATGGCACCAGTCCACAAAGTCCTGGATAAGCCCTCTGTACTCGGCTTCATCTCCGCTGGAGATGAGACCGACGATCGCAGAGTCATCAGAGAACTTCTGTAGATGGCAATGTGTTGTGTTGTGTGAGAAGTCCGCAGTATAAAGAGTGAACAGGAAGGGAGCCAGCACCGTTCCCTGGGGGGCCCCCGTGCTACTGATGATCGTGTCGGAAACACAGTCCCGGGTTCTCACAAACTGAGGCCGGTTCGTGAGGTAGTCCAGGATCCATGATGACAGGTGCTGGTCCACCCCTGCGCGCAGCAGCTTGTCCTTCAGGATCATCGGTTGGATGGTGTTGAAAGCACTGGAGAAGTCAAAGAACATGATCCTCACCATATTCCCGGGCTTCTCCAGGTGGGACAGAGAACGGTGAAGGAGGAAGATCACCGCATCCTCCACCCCAATGCCATGCTGGTAGGCGAACTGGAGTGGATCCATCGCTGGTTCCACCAGGGGGCGGAGATGAGCAAGGAGCAGTCTCTCCAGGGTCTTCATCAAGTGGGACGTCAAGGCCACCGGTCTGAAGCTGTTCAGGTCTTTGGGGTGGGAAGTTTTTGGTACAGGTACCACACAAGATGTTTTCCACAGCTGTGGTACCCTCCCCAGTTTCAGGCTCATGTTGAAGATATACATCACAATCCCACACAGCTGGTCTGCACAGGACTTGAGGAGCTTTGCGCTGATGCCGTCCGGTCCCGACGCCTTCCTCGCCTTGATCTTCCTCAGCTCCGTCCTCACCTGGGTCTTGGTCAGGGTCAGGATGGGGGGCTGTGTGTTGGGAGTGGGGGGGGGGTGTCGGTGGAGTGGGGAGTGGGTAGCAGGACTTGATTTCTTAGAGGCAGCAGTGGTTGTTGTGCAGACAGGGGGGAGGGCGGTTGGTCAAATCTATTGAAAAACAGATTCAGGTTGTTCGCCCACTCCCTGCCCCCCGTGGCCTGGGGGGAGGTATTCTGGAGCCCCGAGATGGTTTTGAGGTTTCTCCAGACCCCGCTGATGTCGCTCTGTTGCAGCTTGTCCTCCATCTTCTTCCTGAAGCTGTCCTTGCCTTCTCTGATCTTTCTCCTCAGCTCCCTCTGTACGGACTTCAGCATCTCCCTGTTTCCCGACCTGAAGATCCTCTTCTTCTCTCTCAGAAGTGTTTTTATCTCAGGGTTGATCCAGGGTTTGTTGTTTGAGTGACGCCGTATGGTCTTGGTGGGAACGGATTTGTCCACACAGAAGCTGAGGTAGCCCGTGAAGGTGTGAATGAGGCCATCGATGTCCTCACCATGTGGATCGCAGAGCTGCTTCCAGGCAGTGGCTTCAAAACAGATTCTAGGTATTACAAGTAATCCTGCATTTTGGGAGCGTAGTGCTCTGTTAGGATGATACGGTAGTATCAGATCTTTTAAATAAAAAGGAGCCTGATTGTTTAAAGCTTTGTAAGTAAGAAGAAGGATTTTAAACTTAATTCTAAACTCTATGGGAAGCCAATGAAGGGAGGCCAGAACCGGAGAGATATGATCTCTCTTTCTAGTACCTGTTAAAACTCTTGCTGCAGCATTTTGGATCAGCGGAAGACTTTTTAAAGATGTTTTAGGACAGCCTGATAATAAAGAATTACAATAATCTAATCTCGAGCTAACAAAAGCGTGGATCAGCTTCTCAGCATCACTCTGAGACAAGATGCTCCTAATCTTGGCAATATTACACAAATGATAGAAGGCAGTCTTAGAAACAAATTTAATATGTGAATTAAAGGACAAATCCTGATCAAAAATAACTCCAAGGTTCCTCACAGAGCTATTAAGAGAAAGAGTAACTGCATCCAAACTGAAAGTTTGATTTGGAAAGGAATTTCTAAGGTTTTTTGGACCAACAAGAATGACTTCAGTCTTATCTGAATTTAATAGCAGGAAATTACAAGTCATCCAAGCTTTGATTTCCTTAAGACAGGCTTCTAACTTGGCTAATTGAGTAGTATCATCTGGCTTCATTGACAGGTATAATTGTGTGTCATCTGCATAGCAATGAAAATGTATACAGTGCTTTCTAATAATGTTGCCTAACGGAAGCATATATAAACTAAAAAGAGTAGGGCCTAGCACAGATCCCTGTGGAACTCCATGACTAAGCTTTGAGTTGAAAGAAAACTCATCATTTACATGAACAAACTGGAACCTATCAGATAAATAAGATCTAAACCACTGCAACGAAGTTCCATTAAGTCCAACATAGTGTTCTAATCTATCAAGTAGAATATTATGATCAATAGTATCAAAAGCTGCACTAAGATCTAAAAGGACAAGTACAGAAACTAGTCCATTATCAGATGCAATGAGGAGGTCGTTAGTGACCTTCGCTAAGGCTGTTTCAGTACAATGATGGATTCTAAACCCAGATTGAAACTCTTCAAGTAAACCATTTCCCTGCAGGTGGTCAAATAATTGCGTAGCAACAACTCTTTCTAAGATTTTTGAAATGAAAGGGAGATTAGAGATTGGTCTATAGTTAGCTAAAGCTCCTGGATCTAGCGTTGGCTTTTTGAGTAAGGGTTTAATTACAGCTGTTTTAAAAGCCTGCGGTATATGGCCTAAAGTTAATGAAGAATTGATTATATGAAGAATAAAGCTACCAATAAGTGGGAAGACTTCTTTAAATAACCTGGTAGGAATAGGGTCTAAAAGACAAGTTGAAGGTTTGGATGAGGAAACTATTTTGTCTAACTCACAAAGGTCGATTGGAGTAAACTCATCAAGACAGACATCAATAGAAGGAGTTGTAATAGTTACAGTATTTAAGTTAACTGTGGGAAGAATCTGATTGATTTTATCTCTGATGGATGAAATTTTATTATTGAAAAAGTTCATAAAGTCCTGACTAGTAAGCTCTAAGGGGATGCTAGGATTGACAGAGTCCTGACTCTTTGTCAACCTGGCTACAGTACTGAAAAGAAACCTGGGATTATTCTTGTTCTCTTCTATTAATGCAGAGTAATAACTCGTTCTAGCTTTTCTAAGAGATTTTTTATAAATTAAAAGATGATTTCTCCAAGCTAAATAGATTTCATCTAAATTAGTAGAGCGCCATTTTCTTTCTAAATGATGAGTCTTCTGTATTAAGCTACGAGTTTCTGTGTTGAACCAAGGAGTTAAAAATCTCTGATTAGACTTTTTCTTTTTTAAGGGGGCCACCAAGTCTAGAGCCTGATGCAGAGAAGCTGAAACACTATCCACCATGTTATCAATTACAGAAGGAGCAAGCTGTCTATAGCTTATTTCCGTTGTGTTGACACATGGCATAGAGGAAACAATCTGCATAAATTTGGAAACAGCATCATCTGAGAGGCATCTACTGTGATAATATTTTTCTTTAGGAGCCAAATAGTCAGAAATAGTAAAATCAAAGGTTAACAGACAATGGTCTGACAGTACAGGGTTATGAGGAGACACTACAAGATTTTCTGTTTCTATGCCATATGTCAGAACAAGGTCCAATGTATGGTGGAGGTAATGAGTAGAATTTCCTACTTTCTGAGAAAACCCAATCGAGTCTAATATTGAATTAAAAGCCACATTAAGGCAGTCACTATCTACATCCACATGTATATTAAAGTCCCCTACTATAATTATTCTATCAGATTTCAGCACTAAATCAGCTAAGAAATCAGCAAATTCGGATAAAAATTCTGAATAGGTTGATGGGGGACGATAAACTATGGCAAATAAAATTGGGTTTAACCTGAAATTGCTAAAGTGCCCAACACTGAGGACCAGGCCCTCAAAGGAATTATAACATGTTTTTTGCTTTACATTAACTAGTAATTTGGAATGGTAAATTGTTGCTACTCCTCCTCCATGACCAGAACTTCTGGGATTTTGACAGTTTAAATAACCAGAGGGAGTTGATTCATTTAAACCAACATAATCCTCCTGCCCTAAGAAGGCAGGTCAGAGATGATGGGAGGGACTAAAAATGAATTTGAACTAGGGCTGGCCAATATACTGAATATATTTGCTGTATTGATATTTTTGGCCACCCACGATACATAAAATGGCCATATCACGCATACTGAGTATAATTTGTCACGTAAATACGTGCCAGGACTTCACTCCGTGCAACGTGTCTCTCCCTAGCTGTTACTCCTGAGGAGATGCTGCGGCTCAAGGCTGCTGCTACACCCCCCCTCCCTCCTTCTCTTCGTGAGTGAACTTTAAAAATAAGAGCTCCTATTTGGTCTTGCAAACCTTCAATATAAGAGCGAGTGACTAGCCAAACGAAGAACTAATGGAACGTAGACACATGAAACACAAAATAAGTGACAAATTATACTTCTATCACTTATTAGACCACCAAATCAAATCAAATCAAACTTTATTGTCATATTGCTGTACATACAACTGTAGTGCAGGCAAGATGAAATTGCGTTTCTCTCGGCATCCATATAAGAAGCAGCATGATTAAGACACACTCCCACATAGCTCCCACCCCCCCATCCATTCACACATCCCTGAGACATACTTGGGGAAAAAGAATAACTAACTATAATATACAAAATGTCCATAGGTGCAGTAGTGTGTATGTGAGATTCCGGGTCAGCTGTTCAGCATCCTGACAGCTTGTGGGAGGAAGATGTTGATCAGTCTGGTGGTTCTGCCTCTGATGCTCCGGAATCGTTTACCAGATGGAAGAAGTTCAAAGTGTTTATGCAGAGGGTGAGAACGGTCCTTGACAATGTTCAGTGCCCTGCTCCTACAACGGTTCTGAAAAAGTTCTTGGACAGAGGGGAGGGAGACTCCAATTACCCTCTCCGCCTCCTTGACTATCCTCTGCAGGGCTTTTTTGTCTGACATACTGCAGCTGGAGTACCATGTAGCAATGCAGTACGTCAGAACACTCTCCACCACACCTCTGTAGAAGGTCCTGAGGATGCAGATGGGGAGAGAGGCCTGTTTGAGTTTCCTCAAGAAGTGTAGTCTCTGCTGAGCTCGCTTCCTGATCTCCAAGGAATTCTTGCTCCAGGACAGGTCCTGCGAGATCTGCACTCCGAGGAACTTGATGTTCTCTACTCTCTCCACTAAACGGCCGCCGATGCTGAGGGGGACGTGCTCAGGCTGTGACCGCCGGAAGTCGATAATCATCTCCTTTGTTTTGTCCACGTTGAGCACCAGATTGTTCTCCCTGCACCAGCCCTCCAGGTCTCTCACTTCTTCCCTGTACATTGATTCCTCATCCCTCTGAATAAGTCCCACCACCGTGGTGTCATCTGCAAACTTAATAATCTGGTTCCCCTCGTGTTTGGATACACAGTCATGTGTTAGAAGTGTAAACAACAGTGGACTGAGTACACAGCCTTGAGGGGTTCCGGTACTCAGCGTGACAGAGTTGGAGATGTTGTTTCCAACCCAGACAGACTGAGGTCTCTCAGTCAGGAAATCCAGGATCCAGAGACATGTGGCGGTGTTCAGACCGAGAAGGAGTAATTTCTCTATCAGTCTCTGGGGAATAATGGTGTTGAATGCTGAACTGAAATCAATGTACAGGAGTCTGGTGTAGGTGTCTTTCTGGTCCAGGTGGGTGATGACAGAGTGTAGGGTGGTGACTATAGCATCCTCCGTGGAGCGGTTTGAACAATATGCAAACTGGAGCGGGTCATGTGATGCAGGGAGGCAGGCTGTGATGTGTGGTTTGACAAGCCGTTCAAAACACTTCATCACAATTGGTGTAAGTGCAACAGGACGATAGTCATTCAAACATGACACCACTGGTTTCTTTGCCACCGGTACAATGATAGAGGTCTTGAAGCATCTGGGAACGATGGCCTGACTCAGGGAGATGTTATAAATGTCAGTCAGGACATCCGCCAACTCGCTCGCGCAGTCTCGGAGCACACGTCCCGGAATGTTGTCTGGACCTGCAGCTTTGCGTGGGTTGATTCTGGATAGGGTCCTCCGTGTGTCCGCTGTGTTAATGGTAAAAGCTGGTCCGACCGATGGTGGGAGTGGGCCGGCCCTCCCTCTGATTGTCGAGTTTGATGCTTCAAAACGTGCAAAGAAGTCGTTAAGCCTGTCTGGAAGCGAAGCGTCGTCATCATCGACCCCCTGCCTAGACTTAAAGCCCGTCAGTGTCCGAACTCCCTGCCACATCTGCTTGGTGTTCCTAGTGTCACAGAGGTGTCCCTGGATTTTCTCCGCATAGGCGCGCTTTGCCACCTTAATTCCCTTTGAAAGCGCAGACCTGGCTGAGCGGAGGGCAATCCTGTCCTTCGCTCTGAACGCTGCATCTCTGGCTTTAAGCAGCGAGCGCACCTCTGCAGTCATCCAGGGCTTATGATTACCCCGCATAGTGATGGACTTCACTGTAGTGACATCCTCTGTGCACTTCGCGATGTAGCTGGTGACCGAATCAGCATACTCCTCCACATCTGTCCTGTCTTCCTGGGAGGCTGCTATTTTGAAGATCCTCCAGTCTGTGTGATGAAAACAGTCTTGCAGTGCAGAGGTTGCACTCTCTGGCAAAATCCTGATTTGTTTCACTGCTGGCCTGCTGCGCTTCAATAAAGGTTTGTAGGCAGGAACCAGCATCACGGACATGTGATCAAAACGGCTGAGATGGGGGCGGGGTAACGCTTTATATGCATCTGTGTTTGTGTACACTAAGTCCAACATATTCTCTCCTCTGGTCTTAAAGTCTACACATTGTTTAAACTTGGGGAGCACAGTCTTTAAGCTGGTGTGGTTAAAATCCCCCGCAACCACCACAAAACTGTCCGGGTGTGACGTTTGGATTTTACTGATTGCATTGTGCAGTTCCCCGAGTGCCTTCTTAGCATTAGCTTTAGCATTAGCGATCGGCGCTATGTAAACACCAACTACAAACACGTTGCTGAATTCCCTCGGCAGATAAAAAGGCCGACAATTAACAATAAGGAACTCCGCCAACGGAGAGCAGTGTTTAGACACTAACGTGGCATTAACGCACCAGTTCTTGTTAACATAGATGCATAGCCCACCCCCCCGGCTCTTACCGGAGCTCGCCGTTTCCCTGTTGGCACGGAACATCGCCATATCTTCCAGCTGAATGGCCTCGTCAGGAATGTTGTCGTGGAGCCATGTCTTGGTGAAAACAAACACACAGCAGTCCCTCCATTCTCTCCGGGTTTCTTTCAGCAAACGCAGCTCGTCTACCTTGTTTTCGAGGGCGCGGACGTTTGATAGAAGAAGCGACGGTACCGCTGGTCTGGAGGGGTTAGCCTTTAGCCTAGCATGGATCCCAGCCCTTTTTTCCTCGCTTTTGCTTGCGCTCGCTCCGCTTCACCAAGCATGAAGTATGAGTGTAAACTGAAATATTCCTACCAATGTGGATAAACTTGATTACTGATAATGTGAGTTTTGTTAGGTGAGGAAAAAGGACAATTTAAGTTAAATGAAACTCTACTCTCATGTGTGTGTGTGTGCGTGTGCGCGTGTGCACTCACACACATGCACATGCTCACACACACAGAGAATATGATTTTTTTTCTAATAAAAATGTAAGTAACACCAAATTTTAAAGGACACTGAGTGCTCAAAATACATACCATGATATACATCATGTATTGCAATAAACAGACATATTGTGATACTTTTTTTTACTATATTGCCCAGCCTTAATTTGAACTCAACAAAACAGGCAGCAACAAGCTTACTGACTTTCTGGGCCTCAGACTGAAGCCTCAGACCTAAGCTGTTAAAAGCCACTGGAAACCTCATCAATGGGCCATTCAAGATCAGGTGTAAGTACAACTAGTCGTGCTCTTTGCTTCAGTGACCATTCTCTAAGCACAATATTGAATTTGTGGCACACCACTGCACAGTGATTGGCCTGTCATCTTCATAGATCACTGACTATCAAGGGGGCCTTGATAAATCCCGCATTGTCGACACCCAACAGAGACCTGACACCCCAGGCTGAATGGCTCTAAATAAAATCTGATCACATTAATCCCACACAGATGGCTCTCAAAAAGACGACTCGGATAACTTTATTAAACAGTATGTCAGACTGAGGACCACCTGCAGCTCCTAAAACTGTACATCTCAGCAATGGACACAATTTACAGACAGAGTGCAGCTGTCCATGTAGGCATGGTGATTTCAGTCTAAATAAATATACTTCTTACAATCTGATTTATTGATACAGTGTATATCAAAAGTCTACACACTTCTGTTCAAATGCCAGGTTTTTGTGATGTAAAAAAATGAGACCAAGATAAATCCTTTCAAAACTTGTTGCCCCATTAATGTGACCTATAACCTGTACAACCCAACTGAAAAACAAACTTAAATGTTTTAAGGGGAAAAATAAAAAATAAAAAACCTACAATAACCTGGTTGCATAAATATGCACACCCTCTTATAACTGTGGGTGTGGCTGTGTTCAGAATTAACCAATTACATTCAAACTCATGTTAAATGGGAGTCAGCACACACCTGCCACCATTTAAAGTGCCTCTGATTAACCACAAATAAAGTTCAACTGTTCTAGTAGGCTATTCCTGACATTTTTGTAGTCACATCTTACAGCACAAGCCATGGCCCACAGAGAGCTTCCAAAGCATCAGAAGGATGTCATTGTTCAAAGGTATCAGTCAGGAGAAGGGTACAAAAGAATTTCCAAGGCATTAAATATACCATGAAGCACAGTGAAGACAGTCATCATCAAGTGGAGAAAATATGGCACGACAGTGACATTACCAAGAACTGGACATCTCTCCAAAATTGATGAAAAGACGAGAAGAAAACTGGTCAGGGAGGCTGGCAAGAGGCCGACAGCAACACTGAAGGAGTTGCAGAATTTCTGGTAAGTACTGGCTGTTTAGTACATGTGACAACAATCTCCCATCTTCTTCATATGTCTGGGCTATGGGGTAGGGTGGCTTATTAAGAAAAGCATCCAAGCCCGGCTATATTTTGCAAAAACACATTTGAAATCTCCCAAATGCATGTGTGAAAATGTGTTATGGTCTGATGAAACCAAGGTTGAACTTTTTGGCCATAATTCCAAAAGGTACAGTATATTTGGTGCAAACACAACACTGCTCATCACCAAAAGAACACCATACCTACAGTGAAGCATGGTGGTGGCAGCATCATACTTTGGGGCTGTTTTTCTTCAGCTGGAACTGGGGCCTTAGTCAAGGTGGAGGGAATTATGAACAGTTCTAAATACTAGTCAGTGTTGGCACAAAACCTTCAGGCTTCTGCTAGAAAGCTGAAGATGAAGAAGAACTTCTTCTTTCAGTACGACAATGAACCAAAGCACACATCCAAATCAACAAAAGAATGGCTTCACCAGAGGAAGATTAAGGTTTTGGAATGGCCCAGCCAGAGTCCAGACCTGAATCTGATCGAACATCTGTGGGGTGATCTGAAGAGGGCTGTGCACAGGAGATGCCCTCGCAATCTGACAGATTTGTAGCATTTTTGCAAAGAAGAGTGGGCAAATATTGCTACCTCAAGATGTGCCACACTCCTACCCAAAAAGACTGAGGGCTGTAATAAAAGCCAAAGGTGCTGCAACAAAGTGTTAGTTTAAAGGTGTGCATATTTATGCAACCAGGTTATTTTATTTTATTTATTTTTTTATTTTTTTATTTTTCGCCTTAAAAGACTTCAGTTTGTTTTTTCAATTGGGCTGTACAGGTTACAGGTCACATTAATGGTGGAAAAAGTTTTGAAATGATTTATCTTGGTCTCATTTTTTTACATCACAAAACCCTGGCATTTGAACAGGGGTGTGTAGACTTTTTATAGCCACTGTACAGCACACAGTGTCCTCTCCAACACACTGGATAGACATTTGCTAATATGATGCAAATGTTACTGCAGCATCACAGGTTTGGGCTATAGTTGCTTGGGCAACATCCCATTTGCTGTGTTTGACTGAGATGCCACCCCAGAGAGGAAAAAAAAAGAAAAAAAAGTTGGCCTGTCAACATTATAAATATTTTTTTTTCTTTGATGCAAGTTTTCTCTAATTAATTTGTCAGGTTGCAACTTTTCCATGTAAATTTTTTGGCTTTTTCCATCCAAAATATACAACTTTTTCCTGTAAATGTGTCACTTTACGAGGGGGGCTGAAAAGATCATAGTGGTCAAATTTGACCAAATGTGGTTTATTTTTCACCATAGTCTCCACTTCGGTCCACACACTTCTTCCATCAGTGTTGCAGCGCTTGGATCCCTGCGGTTGAAAAATAAACCACATTTGGTCAAATCTGACCACGATGAACTTTTCAGTGCACCCCTCATATGCTGCACTAGTAAATTTGTGGTTTTCTTGCATCTCTCATGTTTTTTTCATGTAATTCTGAGACCTAATTCTTCCTTTTTTAAAATGAATTTGACTTTTTTTCTTTGAAGTGTACGCATTTTTGCAAATTATAGTTTTGTTTGTGTAAATTTGTAATTTTTACATGTCAGTTTAGAACATTCTCATAAATTGGCTACTTTTTAATTGGCATTTTGAGATAATTTTTCTTCTTTTTCTTGAAATTGGAGAATTTTCACAAAAATGTTTAAACTTCGTGAAAATTTGAGACCTTTTTGCTCATGAATATTCTTTTTTTTCTTAAATTTGTGACTTTTTTGTTGTAATTTTGTGATGTTTTCTGCAAAATGTAGTCTTTCTCACAAAATTAGTGCCTCTTTTTAATACATTATTAAGAAATTTAATACATTTTCTGTGTTTTCTTATACATTTTCAGTGATTGTTATTGTACACATGAGATTCTTTTCCTCATAAATTTGTACGTAGGAGGAGAGCTCGTTTCAAAAGGGTGATAGCTATGAGTAAGTGAAACTGAAGTGAGGAGAAACACGGCGAACAAGGCTTGGGGTGATGTCAATTTAAATGCTTAGTCACCACATGGAGATTAGAGGTTGAAGAATTTGCAGGGGCTTTTGAATAAATCGGTGTGTGAACTACAGAATGCATGTGTGTGTGACTCCTTTATGACTGGCAGCTCTTTGATCCTAAAGCTTGTTGTGTCTTGTTTGCTGAACTCGTGTCACCCAGGCTTGCAAATCCAGCACAGAGCCGTGGCTGGCACTTCCCTCTCCAAACAGCGTTTTGGTGTGAAGTGAGCAGCGGCGGACGTTTCTCTCCATTAACACCGCGCCACTCATTTCATAACCACTAATCTGGATTTACAGTATCATCCACTGATGTCTCTGGACCGTTCCTCCAGCAGACTCTTGGCTCTCTAAGATGAGCCCCGTACTACTTCAGCATGAAGCTCTTGGCGGCGAGGCTGAAAGGAGCCCAAACATTGGCTTATAAGGCGCGGCTCGCAGAAAGGTGCTTTATAAAGTAAGCAAGAAGGATTGCACGTAAAAACACAAATGAAGGAAGGGGATGGAAAAGATTTTGGCTTGGCAAGCGAACGGTGAGTCCATTCATCTTTAATAATGTCACGCTGGATGATTCCCTTAAGCACAATCATGCTGGAATGTAGCCTATGTGCCCACATCGAGATCTGACAGGAAGGACATTCACCAATCACTCAGCGGCAGAAAGGAAGCCACAGTCAAAAATAAACATTATCGATACCACAACAAGCCTGCTGCACTGCTGTAAGTGAACAAGTGTTTTAAAGAAGAAAAACACCAAGTTAGTGACCTTAAAGGGGTCACTGATTGAAAAATGATGTGTTTGTAGGTTTTAACTGTCTGAAATCAGTCTACTGGTCACCTAATTATCCCAAATTTTTCAAAACAGTCAATTCTCTTAAAAAAACACACAGCCTTTACCTCGTTTTTCTCTCCCAGAAATGCTTGAAACAGTTTTGACTTTTTTGTGGAAATCATTAATGTCATGTTTAGAAAAAACCAACCCACCACTGTCCTTGAGACCAGCCCACTGCTCTTTTATTGGCCCGCCTAGCTGTCTGTCATGTATATGGAAGTGGTGCTAAAGGTAGCTTATTAGCCCTTCAGCTATTAGTCCCCAAGCTAACATTGGTAACAAGAAGCTCAAATCGAGCGTGGCTTATGTTGTTATTTTCTTCAAATCTTAGTCACCCTGATAACCGTCTCTGTTACCACCTGGTTCACTGGTCTGCCGTCCATAATGCGCCTTGCTCCGGCCCGAAGACGCAGGTGCATGCGCAAAGACGCAGGGTAGCACGTTTCTATAAGTAGAACAAAATTATATGAACACTGGTGTTGGCACGCCAGTCACGGGGAACTGAGAGCTCCGGTGGCCGAGCCATGGAATTTTGGCCACCGGCCTCAGTTTGTGGCGATCGGTGGAGCGCACGGTGTGGGCAATTTAATGTGGCGTCTCAGGCATGGTTGTTGTTGTTGGTGGGTGGATCGTGATGACGCGAGATGCACAAACGACTGTGGATCGGTGAACCAGCGTTGTTCATCCAAGCTGGAAGGAGCCGGCTAGAAGCTACTCAGCTAATGGCTAACTGATGTAAGAGGGAGGGTGGAGATGAACAGCTGAAGTCGGTTTCTTAAAGTGACAGGCTTTAAAATCAGAGCATTTCAAGAAAGCCAAGAAAAATAAAAACAAATTTGCTTCAATAATTAAAAAAATAAAGAAAATGTGAACAAAATATGTCACAAGCACTTCATCAAGACGTGAGTGAGCTGTTAAAATGTGTAAAAAGTGCAGTCAGTGACCCCCTTTAAGGAGACAAGGATGTGGCGAAGGGGAGAAAAAAATGCTAATCAGATACATCATGTATTTTCCATTTAACCCATGTTTGAATTTATCCAGCTGTTTCTGTAAAAGGCCTGCAGTGAATCACAAGCTCAAATATTCCACCAACCCAGAGCTCCAAATAAAACTGAAGTTTAAACTTTAAAAGGCCAGAGTGCTACATCCCAAAAGTCAACACTTGGGACACTGACTGTGGCTGACTGTGGGCCACTCTCCAGCACATGACCTTTGATAGGCATCTGGAGCTTTTAAATTTGTCTTACAAGGATGAGTGCGGAATCACTGTCACACGCTGCTGATCACAGCCCGAAAAGATAACAAGTGATTTAAAAGTAGTAAAAACCTACAACTTTGCTCACTGTGCTTGATCTAACAGAGTTCATTACAGTGTTTAATTGCATTTAAAAAAAATCCTTATACAGATTAATCTTTAAGAGTTGGGGTGCTTGTCCTTGCCACCTTGGACTCCTGCCATTGTGGAGATGGAGCTCTGTTTCTGTTGTGACTTGGGCCAAACCAAAATTGGTCTCAGGCGACCATTGAGGCCGCTATGTAATCTTTGTGAAATGCTGAGGCAAATTCAGTGAGGCTAAACAGAGATGGACCCAGGCGGCACATCTGTTAGGAAAACAGATCCTGAATTACTTGCACAAGAACATTCAAACGTGAGAACAATTTCCCAGCTACTCTGGAATTACTGACAAAACCAAACTATAAACAGCAGCTCTGACAAACCACCCAACCTCCCCAATAAATGTGACCACTAAGCTCCACCTCAGTTAAAAATATCATAAACCCTACTTGTCCATGTCTTCTTCTTCAGTTCTCACATTTCACTTTTACTCTCAATCAGTTAAGTTTCCAACTAGAACTGCACCCAAGGGAGATGTTGATCCACACCTCTCCTCTACAATCTCTAGAAACAGCTGTGAGTAATAAAGTGACTACAGACCAAGACTTTTTATGATGCTGTGACCTTGAGACTGGACCACCAAAAACATCCAGATGGAAGGTCAATCTGAAATCTCCCTATACATAAATGATCTACCAAATGCATGCAGAAACACTCATATACAAATGTATGCAGATGACATGGTAATAGTCACACCTGCAAAAAACACACAAGAAGCCACCTGTATTCTTACAGCAGCGATGACCCAAATCCATGACTGGCTGAATAATTCATGTTTCCTACTAAATACTAAAAAAATCTGTTTGCATGATGTTCACCAAACAACGATCAAATATTACAAACACAAACATTTTCTTAAAAGGGGAGGAGCTGGAACTAGTCAAGGAATTTAAGTACCTCAGCGTGATTTTAGACTCATTAACCTTTAAAAAACGCATAAAAAAAATCTCAAACATAATCAAATTCAATCTAAGAAATTTTAAACAAATTAGACCATTGCTGACAGTTAATGCAGCCAAAATGTTTCTGCATGCAATGATCTTCTCAACATCAACTATTGTTTTACCAACTGGTCTCACTGGCGTAACCATAATCAAACCCATTGAATCTTTATACAAAAAAGCCATAAAAATCCTTGACAAGAAAGATCCCACATATCACTGCTGTCACATTTACAAGAAATACGGCCTTCTGTCTTTTGAAAATGATAAAACTCTCAAATTTGCCTGTTCAATCTATTAAATATTAAATGGCTATGCACCACCCCTCCTGGGAGAATATGTTAAACTGAGAACTGTCACCGGTACAATCACCAGCAGCAATCACTAGAGGAGACTGTGAGGTCCCCCACAGACGCACCACATTTGCTGTGCTATCAGTAAGGGGCACCAAGATCTGGACTAACATACCACCTGCAATCAGAGAACGTACCAGACTAAACACTTTTAAGACTCATTGTAAAAATTGGCTTTTAAACAACCAAAACTGTACCCATAACTAGTGGTTGCTCTGCAGCATACGTATATATACAGTATATATATATGTGTTTGTGTGTGTGTGCCCGTGCATCACACACATATTCCCCACCATCTTGTTTGTTTGTTTGTTGTTGCTGTGAGGTGCTTGGGTGCATGTGTGTGCACGCATACACAGCACTTCACGTGTGTGCTATTTGAATATTTTGTTTTGTAACACCTTAACTCCGCACTTTGTACAGTTTTATTGCAGTTGTTCTGCTCGTGTATGATTGTTTGTTTGTGTGTTTTTGTGACCTGCCGGGGGACTAGAGATGCAAATTAGCAGTATTGCTACATCTGGCATACTTACATTTGTATTAATATTCATTAGTATGTATTGTCCCTTTCAAGTAGACGTTAAACTAAACTAATACTGACTTAGGTGAAACTAGCTTCATTGATTTTTGAATTGAAGCGACTACCCTACCGACATTTTGTCTGCATGCTCCTTTTCCTTGTCCTGGTTGACCATGGTTTGAACACATGCCTGATTAACTGGAAAACATCAAGCTGGAGATGATGATCTAACAAAGTAAGATGAGGACCACTGACTCAAACTGACAATGTGAAGAAGGCAACATAAAGACCTCTTGTTTTTAACTGAGCACCATGACTGAGGCTGTTCCCTATAAACAATGCACTCATTTATTTTTCCCTTATAACTTTCTTGTAGCTGATTTGGCTGAGACATATGCAGTATCTCAAGTTTAAATCTTCTCTAGGACATTTATAATTTGTTCCACTTTCCTCGAGATGTTTCGTCTCTTGAGACTAGGGAACACAGGACTGGAATCCATCCTGAGCACAAAAAAGGATGTAGCCAACAAGATGTCACTCATAGGTTTATGCTGCCCTGTTTTTTAAGCCTGAGCTGAGCATTTTTTTTTATTTGGAAAGGGCATGCATCTGACAGAGAAAACACAAACAAGGAGGCAGTAATATGTGTGACCTTTTAATCACAAGGTTAGCCTGTTGTAGAGAAAAAAAACCCCTCTTTCATTGTTTTTTACCATATTTGGAACAATCTGAACTAAAATTTGTTGTCAGCTTTTTGAGATATACGCTCAATGTAAAAGATAACTAGGGTAGTTCTACTTTAAAAAGTTAGTGTCCAGTCTGCCTTAACATTTAAATTGACTGAACTTGAGTTTATGTGTTTTAAACACAAAGCACCGAGCCCACGTGAGCACGCTGACCCGAAAAAAGCGCGTCGGAGGTGGGGCCAAAGGCGCCGAAGGCGAGGCAAGAGAGGAGGGCTACAGGCTAGGCTAAAGGCTCGCTCCAGCCGGCCACCGCTATCCAGTCTGTTAATTGCAAATGTTCGGTCTTTGGAAAATAAGCTAGATGAACTAAGAGAAAGGACTGAAGACCAGCGGAAGACAAGAGAGTGTTGTGCCCTAATATTCTGTGAAACTTGGCTTTCAAACAGAGTCCCGGAGAGCACTATTCAGCTCCCGACCCACTCAAGACACGAGGCAGACAAAACAGGAGACTGTGGTAAGACAAGGGGTGTGTGTGTGTGTGTGTGTATTTATAAACCACTCATGGTGTGGAGATGCACAGACCATTTACAAGCACTGCTCGCCCGACGTGGAGTTTTTACTGCTGAAATGCCGCCCCTATTATTTACCGAGGGAGTTTACCGCTGTGTTTTTGGCCGCTGTATACATCTGTCCACAGAGCAACTACACAGTGACGCTAAACAAACTCCACGATGTCATCAGCGCAGTAGAGACGAAACATCCCGCTGCTGTTTTTATTGTTGCTGGCGACTTTAACCAGTGCAATTCACGGACCGTACTCCCCAAATATTGCCAGCATGTGGACATTCCCACCCGCGATAAAAGCACATTGGATCATGTTTATTCCAACATATGTGGTGCCTACAGAGCGGCACCCCGCCCCCACTTCGGACAGTCGGATCACATCTCCCTGTTTATGTACCCAGCCTACAGACAAAAGCTGAAACAAACAAACCCAGTTACTAAGCAAATTAAGCGCTGGACTCCAGAGACTGAGAACATCCTGCAAGACTGTTTTGCCTGCACAGACTGGGATGTGTTTAAAGCTGCTGCCACTCAGGAGGACTCTTCTGTTAACACACAGGACTACGCTGAATACGTGACTGGGTACATCAGCACATGCGTTGATACCATTGTACCCACTATACAGATCAGGAAGTTCCCCAACCAGAAGCCCTGGATCAGCAGTCAGGCACATCAGATGCTGCGTGCTCGCTCTCATGCATTTAAATCAGGCTGTGAGGTCGAGTACAAAACTGCAAAGTATGGAGTAAGGAAAGCTATAACAACAGCCAAGAGGCAGTACAGGGAAAAGCTGGACAGCCTGTACTCCACTCCTGACCCGAGGCGCATGTGGCAAGGCCTGCAACACATCACAGACTACAAGAAGACCAACAGCAGCACCGCTAGCCCTACAGACAGCCTGCCGGATGATCTCAACATCTTTTACACCCGCTTCGAGACCATCAGCCACAGCACAGAAAAGAGACACCCACTCACGCACCCCCCCTCACCCACTAAGAGTCTCACCAGACCAGGTAAACAAAGCACTGAGAAATATCAACCCCCGCAAGGCAGCAGGACCAGACAACATCCCTGGGCGGGCCCTCAGAGCATGCGCTGCAGAGCTGACTGATGCTCTCACAGCAATCTTCAACCTCTCCCTCAACCAGAACAGTCCCTTTGTGCTTCAAAACAACAACAATCATCCCTGTCCCCAAAAGGAGCCTGCCAACCTGTCTGAATGATTACAGACCAGTAGCACTCACTCCAATCATCATGAAGTGCTTTGAGAAAGTGGTGCTGCCCTTCATTCAGGAAAGCATACCGGGCACCCTGGACCCCCTGCAGTATGCCTACCGGCCCAACAGATCCACCTCAGATGCCATCGCTGCAGCACTCCATTATTCTCTTTCCCATCTGGAAGATAAAGACTCCTACATTAGGATGCTCTTTGTCGACTACAGCTCCACCTTCAACACGGTCATCCCCCACAAACTCACCAACAAACTGTCTTCACTTGGCTTGCACCCCACCCTCTGTGACTGGCTACTGGACTTTCTAACTGGCAGGCCCCAGTCTGTCAGGATGGGTAACAGGATCTCAGCCAGCATCATCACAAACACAGGTGTCCCCCAGGGTTGTGTTCTCATCCCCATCCTCTACAGTCTCTTCACCCATAACTGTGTTGTCTCCCACAAGGACAACATCATCCTAAAGTTTGGGGATGACACAGCAGTGATAGGACGCATCACTGGTGATGACAAAGCATCCTACAGGAGGGAGGTGGCCAACCTGGTGTCATGGTGTAAGGACAACAATCTCACCCTCAACACGGACAAGACAAAGGAAATGATAATGGACATGAGGAAAGGGAGGAGGAGACCTCATCGGCCACTGTTCATCTAGAAGCTTGAGGTGGAGAGAGTGAGCAGCTTTAAATACCTGGGCATCCACATCAGCGAGGACCTTAAGTGGACACACAACACCACAGAGCTGGTCAAGAGAGCTCAACAGCGACTGTACTTTCTGAGGAGGCTGAAGAAGTTTGGCATGTCTTCCAGGATCCTCAACAATTTCTACAGCTGCATAATCGAGAGCATCCTGACCAACGGCATCACTGCGTGGTACGGAAACACCACTGCCCTCGAGCGCAAACGCCTGCAGAGAGTGGTGAGACAGCAGAGAAGATCATCAGGACTCCACTTCCCTCTCTGCAGAGCACCTACCACCACAGAGTCCAAAATAGAGCTGACGTCATCCTCCGGGACCCCACCCACCCCCAACACAGACTGTTCACACTTCTACCCTCAGGTCGGAGGTACAGAAGTGTGACATGCAGACAACCAGACTGAAAAACTCATTCTTTCCCACTGCCATCAGACTCATGAACAGACAACAACTACCAAAACTCTTAACACAGCTTTGCATATAGGAACTCACACACTGGCTGCTAAATTTGCACACTGCTTACCTGTACAGTAGATGTAGTATCACCTGTCTGTGTCATGGCGCCCGCAGGGCCATCATCTGTCTCAGCTGCGTCCACACCTGTTGCCAATCGCCAATGGGCTTTAAGAGCCAACCCTGCCAGCGACTCAGCACGGAGCCGTCTGTCAAACTTAGGAAGGCACGTCGCCCGTCCTCAGCCTTGACTTGGCTCTACGCCTGACCAAGAGCAATACGCCGGCGCACGTAAGCGTTTCTTGCACTCACCTTGTCAAGCTCCTTTCCCCTGTGCACAGGTGGATCTCCCAGACGGCAGATCCTCTCTCCCCGGCGGCGGCACAGCACCTCCCCGGCATCAGAGCAACTTCCCTGCTTCCCGGCACAGAGCAGGACGCTCTCCTTCTGGCAGCCACCCGCAACGCAAGCTGAAGCTTAGCATCGCCATCTGCAAAGTAAGCGGCAGACTTTATTACACTCCCCGCACTGGTGCAGCGCTAACATCTCTGCTTTGTCTCCTTAGGGTTGCCAGGCAGAACGGAGACCTGCTCAGCTACAGCACAAGACCAGCACTACACACCTCACTGAACATACACGCACTCACACACAATACACTGGGTGAAAATAAAAGGATAATTGTATCTCCTCGAGTTTGTCTTCTGTCCCCTGGGTCCAGAAATTATGTCAGTACGGCTCCGTCAGGGCGACCCAGCGGACAGCGTGCTAGCACGCCATCTAAACACCTTAGACGCTCGAGATGAGCAACTAAATTACCAACAGAACGTTATCCTGGCCCAGTTAACCCAAATAAACAGCCGGTTGGATTGCCTGGAAGGACAGCGGGCGTTCCCACCGGTTTTCGGGGCTCCACCGGGTCCCGCTAGCTCCCCGCCTAGCCAGGTTAGACAGACTCCTTTGACCTGTCTCACACCGGTGCCTACGCCCGCTCGCTTCAGTGGGAAGCTCGGGGAGGCCCGGGGATTTATCCTGCAATGCGAGACAGTTTTCCAACGAGTACCGGGGGACTTCTCTACGGACAACAGCAAGATAGGCTACATTGCTAACCTGCTAGAAGGTAGGGCACTAGCCTGGGCCTACGCCATTATGGCTAAGCCCAGCTACGCCAATTTAACTTACCAGCAGTTTCTGGCCGAATTTCATGAAGTGTTTGACCACACCGACCGGGACACCATGCTTACCACCCGGTTGTTAAACCTTCGACAGGGCGGTAGGTCCGCTGCGGACTACGTGGTCGATTTCCGGGTGGTACCCGCTGAGGTCGGGTGGGAGGACTCTTTGTTGTGTAGCATATTTATCCGTAGCCTAAGCCCTGGTCTAAGGGATGAACTAGCTACGCGGGATAAGCCAGAACGACTACATGAGCTAATCTCACTCACCATTAGCTTAGATAACAGGCTGAGGGAATGAGCAGCCGAGCGAAGAGCTTCCAGCCACTCGAGCTGAAAGCTCGAGCTGGAGCAGTTTTTTCATTCCTCACAGTCCCCTCAGTTGGCCCTGCCCTCCTCGGAGGAACTTCCGGGGCAGGAGGATGTGGTAATCGGGCGCTCTAAGATTCCACCTGCTGAGAGACAGCGCCGTAGGGAGCTAGGGCTGTGCTATTATTGTGGTAGCAGTTCACATGAATTGGCAGATTGTACGAGTCGGTTAAAAGAGGAGGTCCGTGGGTCACAGTAGGGGGACTCACGGACACGTCCCAGTCAAAACCCCTCACCTGCTGCCTCGTGCCCATTCGACTCATTTAAAAACATACTGAACACTCCACTCACGCACTGATTGACTAGGGGGCTGAGCAGAGTTTCATATTAGGAGACCTGGCAACCCAGTTAGGGCTCCCATGTCAAACTCTTCAGCCACCCCTCAAGCTCAATGCCCTATCTAAAGCCCCCCTAATGACCATTTCTCAGCAGACTGCCCCGGTGTTGGTGATTGTTTCTGGGAACCACCGGGAGGATCTACGTTTTCTGGTGCTGCCTTCTTCCACTTCCCCGATCATCCTGGGTTACCCCTGGCTGCGGCTGCATAACCCTTCATTCGACTGGCAGACAGGGAGCATCTCTTCATGGAGTTCTTTCTGCCTCAGCACGTGCCTGCAGTCCGCGGCTTGTGCCCCGTCTGTGTCTGTGGCCCCGTGTGTGTCTCCTCCCCCAGATCTGTCCAAGGTGCCAGTTGAGTATCACGACCTGGGGGCGGTCTTCAGTAAGTCGCGGCAGTGTCCTTTTCCCCCCACCACCCTTATGACTGCGCTATTAATCTCCGGGCTGGTGCCCCGCTACCGTTGAGCCGTTTGTACAGCCTGTCTTCTCCGGAATGGGAGGCAATGGATATGTATATCAAGGAGTCGCTCAGCTCTGGGATCATCCGCCCGTCTTCCTCGGCGGTGGGGGCGGGATTCTTCTTCGTTGGTGTTGGAAAAAATTGTATATATGTATATAAATAGTTATCATTTTATTAATGATTCATGAAGCTGAGACTGATGTCCCCACATGTGGGTGTAGCTGGAGCGTTGTGTGCCAGGACTCATCCTTTTCATATCTTGTACCTTTTTACATATCCTGTACTTTTGTATCTTCTCTGCAATAGACTGTTGTGTACAAACTGTGTGTGCTTTCCCCTGTGTGGGGGGAAGAATGGGTTGTAAAGCTGTCACTGTCTTATCTTTGCCTATAAGAATTACTGTACGAGACTGCCTCGTCAGTATCCCACTCGCCCTGTAAAAGGTATGTGTTGATACTCCTTGTACAAGTAAAAACTTCAAAGGCTCTGCATGTCTTAAGTCTGATCTTTGATTCAGTCTAATACCTTTTTGTACTCTGTATTTGTGAGGTTATATTTCAGACTTCTGACATAGGTGGTGCCGAAACCCGGGACAGCTGAGATCCAGGTGGAGCGGGAGGGGATGTGTGTCCTGCAGGTTGAAAACCGTGCACGGTCTGATGGTATCCATCAGTATTGGAAACCCGACTTGAGGGAACGCTGCCAGAGACTCTCCTTCTCCCGGCTTTATCTGGTGACGGCTGTCCTTACTGATAGAGCCTAAAAAGTAAGTTACAAATTTTTCCCTTTTCAGATTGACTGTAGTAGACATATATGAAGAATAACCGAGCCTCACAATTCACAATTTCCCATTTTTAAAGAACCACGGGTCAGCTGACGAGCGAGTAATGGTAGTATAAGGCGGCGCCCTGTACTTTTCCTTGTGGTTAAAAACCGCTGCAGGAATGCAGTGGTCTTAGGAAGTAACGTGACGGCGATTCACGGTTACTGACCAGTCAGGTTTTAAAATAAAGAGGGGTGCAGGAGACAGTGTGACGGCGATTCACGACTGTTTGGTGGTAAGGTTTTAAAATAAGTAGGGTGAAGGAATTCACCCCAAATTGGGCGGTAATAGTGTTACGGTCGGCGTACTGATAACGTCCCTGACTACGGAATCCACCCCAAAAATTGGGCGGTAATAGTGTTACGGTGGGCATACTGATAACGTTCCTGACCATCTAAAAATGGGGAATTGTGTTAGAAGACCAGATAGGCAGACGAATAAACAGAAGAAAAAACAGGACATAGCGCGCGCAACTGTAAAAAACTACAATAACAGACAAAATGAAAAGGGAAAAATGAAGGATCCGGATAATATTTAATCACTGCTGCAAGTGCTATTTGGTTTATATTGGTAAGGTATTGCTATTTGTGTTATATTGGGAACACTGTAAGTGAGAAGGTAAAAGTTTAAAAAAAAAAAACAAAAAACAAAAAACGGCTGTTCTCTTTCCCATCAGCAAGGGGAGGGGTGAGAAGCTCTCTCTCTCTCTCTCTCTGTTCCTCGCTCTCCCAAAGGGGGCGGGCGAGGGATAGTGCTCTCTCTCTCTCTCTCTCCTTTTGCCTGAGGGGCGGGGGGAGAGGCAGATTTGGCCTGTAGAAAAAACAGAAGTGAAGGAAAACTCCGTGGGAGAACGGCTGCAGAATGTTGATAGTTTATGCTCTAATACTGGCAGTGTGGAATCAGGTGTAGTAGATGATGAAGGTACAGTCTTAGCGTCGACGGAAAAACTTACAACAAAAAGAGATAAATATCAAAACCAACCGAGCATCGAACCATTATTAAATGAAAAAGATAATCCTTCCCCAACTTATTAATGCCACGATCCTAAGGAGGGTCCATACGGCAAATTATTTAAAGAAGCCCAAGAGGTTGGGAAAAGGAGGAGGCAAATAAAATCATAAAAATTAGACCATAATATTTAAAGACGGACGGATTAAATGGCAGCAGAACTGGATAACGTTAAAATGGACAATGAGAAAATTATTTTATCTCTTATCTATTCTTTGTGTGTGTGTGTGTGTGTGGTTGATCTGTGAAGAAAGTGGTCTAAATATGGGTACTTTTACAAAGTTTTGGGTTTTTATTTTTTCAATTTAACTCTGTGGGGTCTTGATTAATGTTGCGTACGTGATAAACTGTTTACATATTTAAAAAAAAAAAGCAATTTTGACGCATTGCTGACCTTTGTCCTTGACTGAAACTGACAGTGCACTTTATAGAAAAAAAAAAAGGACTGACGTGTGACAATGTGACTACAGGCCATACTTTGATCATATTATGATGTCATTTAATAATGCCTAATCACTGAAGATTTTATGTTTACCCTATATCACATGATTTAGAGCACAGAGGATCAAAACAGATTGATAATTAATGTGTCTGTGCACATGATCTGCCAGAGGCTATGGATTATCAGACAAAGGTCTTGGAGAAAGAATCCTTAAATTGATAAGCACTTTTTGAAGCCAAGTATGACTTTGTATGACATTGTAGATAACATAAGGTGTACTGATTCAAATGACTTTGACTTTACAAATGTAATGTTTATATGATTTTATACTGATATTACTCACCACATAATGGTGCGGTAACAATATATTTCAGAAATGTGACAGCAATGAGGGATGTGCTTCTCCTGATTCAGCGGTGGCCAAGCTGGGTCAGGGTGAACTACATTACACTCCATAATTTACCAAGGAATGTATGAAATAGGGACATTCCTTGTAAAACATTAAATCAAATTCTAATTAGGCAAAACGTCCGCCTTTCCTTTGACTGAAAGAATGTGACACAATATTTCAAATTCAACCCATCTGTGTTCAACTGGACAAACTGATCTTATTTATCAATGCTGAAGCATATCAAAAATGCACAGATAGTTATTTTGTTTTTCTTAAATGAAATTTGTAAACTATTTCAAGAGATGTCACAAAAAGAAGCTATAATTATTGAG
Source organism: Pholidichthys leucotaenia (assembly GCA_020510985.1). Taxonomy (NCBI): domain Eukaryota; kingdom Metazoa; phylum Chordata; class Actinopteri; order Cichliformes; family Pholidichthyidae; genus Pholidichthys; species Pholidichthys leucotaenia. Next base: position 342,769,258 of record CM035843.1, read on the forward strand.
ATCTCATCTTTGAAGGAACTGGGCTACCTGCAAATTTTATTTAAAACTAAAAATGGTAACACACTTCCTTTCAGTAAAAGAATCAAACAAATACCCTGTAACTTTGCTGCATGTGAGCCTCCATGTATCAAAACAGGGGGTATCAAAGAAATTAATTAGCAAATAATTAGCAATCCTCAGAAAAATAGATAATGCATAAAAATTATCAATAAATGATTGATGATGAATTCAATGCAATTTTATTTACATAAGTGCTTTTCATTTCATTTTCTGTAGTGCCCAGGATAAACATATGGCTGCAGTTATAACTCAAATACAGGCTGGGCAATACAGACCACCTTTTTATTATTTATGGGATAATATAAATAATAAGATCATGCCCTCTATTATCCTACACATTTCCCATGTTGTGAAGGAGGGGGTCTCTCTCTCTACTTAGCAAAGGAAGAAGCGAGCTATAGGCTTGCTCTGTAAAAAATAGAAGTGTGCTTATGCTGTAACGGTGTTGTCTGGGGTCCTGATTGTGTAAAAATTCCACAACCTGCATCACCTCCAACAGCTGAATGAGCTACTAACCTGAATGTAACTTATCTGTATTCTGTACAGATAGTAAATATGCTTATAGCACATGCCACCTGCATACTGTTACTTTGAATCTGCGGGGGTTTGTCACCTCCACAGAAAAACCAGCAAAACATCGACAGCAATTGTTGCAACTATGTAATGTTCTGATGCTACCATGTTCTGTGGCAGTTATTCACTGCCCTATCCACACTAATGGCACTGACTTGTCTAGCTGCGATAATCACTTGGCTGATAACGCTACTCACTGTGCTGCTATTGGTCTTTTAGGAACCGTCTGTCTTATTAATAATGTTGATGTTTTAAAAGACTGTCAAAATAATATGGACCTTCCTCCTGTTTCATGTGTAAATAATTAGATATACATTTGGCTTGTCTGATGAAAATTTGCTCTGCCACCCACATTATACAGATGAGCTGTCCTGGTGGCACATGGCCAATTATGTGCCACCAGGAGGGAAATCAATGATGAGGATGTTGGGGAAAAAAAACTGTCCTAATATTCTGAAAGAAGTAACAAAAACATGCCAAAAGTGCATCATTTGTTGATAAAATAATGCTCAAGGAGCAATGGAAAGCTACAATATTGGTTGGTGTTGATTGACACCTTCACAAAGTGGACAGGAATTCATCACACATCCTCAGCAAATGCCGCATCTGTGTGTGTGAAACTCTATTGAATGATGCTTTTTCCGTTTTTGGGGTTCCAGAACTGATTTATGCAGAAAATGGAACTCATTTTACAGCACAAACAGTTCAAGACTTAATCCAAGCTGTAAGAAGTAAGATCAAATTTCATAGTATCGGTACAATCAAACAAATGCTGGCAAAAACCACACATGGAAAGGGTATTACTTGGCCAGAAGCTCTGAAATTAGTCAGACTAACCATTAACTCTATACTAGACCCAAAGACAGGATTATCACCTTTTGAATGTGTTTTTTCACCATCCTTATGTATTACCTGACCTCTCACCACTAACCACACCTAACAAATACACAGATCTTGGTGAACATCTCAGGGAATGTTTTGATTCTGTCAGAAGCTCTCTCTGCTCCACAGAAAAGGATAACCTGGAGACTATGTCTTCATAAAGAACCACCACCGACAACACTAGACACTCCCACTCCCACTGCAGTACGTATTGCTGAATGACCATCTCGGATTCACCTTTCACACGCTAAAAGACTACAGGTGCCTGTAAGTGAACTAACTAACTTGTTTCCCTGAGTAAGTCCAGTACAAAGGGGGCATGTCATTTTAAGGACAAGGCCGTCTCAACCCTGGTGAAGAAAGAGGCCCGGAGGGGTACTCTCTCAGGTGGAAGCATGGCACCAAAATTATTGATGACTCTGTGTTCAGCACTTCTCCTGGCAGTGGGGTGGTAATCTCTTTCTGATTCAAGGACAAGGAACCCACGAAGCACGGACAATGAACAATACGCATAACCTATGGTACCAGACAATGGTGGTTTCGGTGAGAGGACTGGGAATCGATACTTCTTGCTATGTGTGTTCATTGCTACCCCATTTACACAAGACTGCAATACCCTTGATTGACTACAATACCCATGATCCCTGTTCCACTGAGTGAAGAGAAAACGCCCGGAGCGACAATAGCGATGAACTCTTGTCTCAGTCTGTTTAATACAAACAATAATGTTGGACATTGGTTGGTGGGGAATTTGTCAGAAAGGTATCTTAATAGATTGAATGTCACTATTACTGATTACACTGGGTCTAAGATTAGAATATTTAATATTATTGGGATTGGAACTTCTTTGCTTGCAGTTAAGAAGCATTTAATGAAAGTAAATCCTACACTGTTTACTTCACCAATCTGCTTTCACAAAAATTGTAGTAAAAACAGTTTCAACCTGGGTATTTCACAAAGATGCAATGATACTAAGGAAGTGACCTGTGAAGTGTCATATTATGATTCTGTCTGTAGAAATGTATTTCACTTTCCCTATATTGCTGCTGGAAAATTCACCTTAAAGAGGAAAAATTGTACTTTTAACTGCAGCAATAATCCTACTGTTTTTTGGCCAAATGATGATGGGTATGGATTCTTGGAAAACCAATGGGTACTCTTTTTCCAATGTATGGCAGTGCTCTAGCTATACGCCACATAAATGCTCAATGATGTCAATGTAGAAAATCTTTTGAAGTTACATTGAAGTTACATTATACTGATAATTGCATTAAAAGGGTTAATAAAATAATAAACAGGAGGGAAATGTTGGAAAAAATTGTATATAAACAGTTATCATTTTATTAATGATTCATGAAGCTGAGACTGATGTCCCCACATGTGGGTGTAGCTGGAGCGTTGTGTGCCAGGACTCATCCTTTTCATATCTTGTACCTTTTTGCATATCCTGTACTTTTTTATCTTCTCTGCAATAGACTGTTGTGTACAAACTGTGTGTGCTTTCCCCTGTGTGGGGGGGAAAGAATGGGTTGTAAAGCTGTCACTGTCTTATCTTTGCCTATAAGAATTACTGTACGAGACTGCCTCGTCAGTATCCCACTCGCCCTGTAAAAGGTATGTGTTGATACTCCTTGTACAAGTAAAAACTTCAAAGGCTCTGCATGTCTTAAGTCTGATCTTTGATTCAGTCTAATACCTTTTTGTACTCTGTATTTGTGAGGTTATATTTCAGACTTCTGACAGTTGGAAAGAAGGACGGCTCCCTGCGACCATGCATTGACTTCTGGGGGCTTAACGACATTACGGTGAAGGACAAGTATACCCTGCCCCTCATGGACACGGCCTTTGATTCTCTCCAGGGGGCCTCGTGGTTTACCAAATTGGATCTCCGCAACGCGTACCATCTCGTGCGGATCAAGGAGGGAGATGAGTGGAAGACAGGCTTCCGAACCCCAAGCGGCCAATTCGAATACCTGGTGATGCCGTTTGGGCTGACCAACGCTCCGGCCGTCTTCCAGCGCCTAATCAATGATGTCCTCCGGGATTTCCTGGGCGCTTTCGTCTTTGTATACCTGGACGACATCCTCATCTTCTCCCGGTCGCTTGAGGAGCACTGGGTACACGTGAGGCGGGTCCTCCAGCGGCTCCTGGAGAACCAACTGTTCGTGAAAGCCGAGAAGTGTGAGTTCCACGCTAGGAGGGCGTCCTTCCTCGGCTTTGTGATCTCGCACAACCAGGTTCTCCCCGATCCGGCCAAGGTCAAGGCAGTGGTGGATTGCCGCCCCCCCCCCCCCCCGTCCAGGAAGCAACTGCAGCAGTTCTTGGGGTTTGCCAATTTTTACCGCCGCTTCGTGCCCAAGTACAGCATGGTGGCTCGCCCGCTGACCTATCTCACGTCCCCGAAGGTCCCCTTCCACTGGACGGAGGAGGCCGCAGCGGCATTCAACGCTCTCAAGAGGGAGTTTTCATCGTCCCGCATCCTGACGCAGGTGGATCCAGCTCTCCAGTGCCTGGTTGAGGTGGACACATCGGACTCCGGGGTGGGGGCAGTACTCTCTCGGCACTCTCCAACAGACGGGGTGATCCGCCCCTGCGCCTTCTTCTCGCCCCGCCTGTCTCCAGTGGAGAGGAATTACAGCATCGGCGATAGGGAGCTGTTGGCGGTGAAGCTCGCATTGGAGGAGTGGCGTCACTGGCTGGAGGGTGCTGCCCAGCCTTTTGTGGTTTGGACCGACCATAAGAACCTGGAATACCTGAGGACAGCTAAATGGCTGAACTCTCGTCAGGCCCGCTGGTCTCTCTTCTTCGGTCGGTTCAACTTTACTATCACCTACCACCCCGGAGAGAAGAACACTAAGCCGGACGCCCTCTCCAGGCAGTTCTTGGTGGAGGCATCCGAGGACCAAGAACAGATGATCCTCCCCCCATCCTGCGTCGTGGGCACCCTCTTGTGGGACATCCGGGAGAAGGTTGTGAAAGCGCAGGAGGCTGAGCCCGATCCAGGAGGCGGCCCCCCGGGGCGGTTGTTCGTTCCCACTTCGGTCCGGGGTGAGGTCATTCAATGGGCTCATGCCTCGAAGTTGGCATGCCACCCTGGGGTGTCTCACACAACTGTGCTCCTCCAGAGGGTGTTTTGGTGGCCGGGGCTGCAGAGGGACGTCAATACCTACATCCGGGCATGCGCTCAGTGTGCCACCGGGAAGTCTTCCTCCTCTCCTCCGGCCGGACTGCTCCACCCCCTGCCGGTTCCTAGTCGTCCCTGGTTGCACATTGCTCTGGATTTCGTGACAGGCCTCCCACCACCAAATCATTTTACAACGATCCTGACCATTGTCGATCGCTTCTCCAAGGCGGCCCACTTTGTTCCCCTCCGGGGGTTGCCGACGGCGCAGGAGACAGCGGACCTGCTGGTTCAGCACGTCATTTGTCTCCATGGGATGCCCACGGACGTCGTCTCGGATTGGGGGCCCTAGTTTGTCTCACAGGTTTGGACAGCGTTCTGTCAGGCGTTAGGATCAACTGTGAGCCTGTCATCTGGTTACCACCCTAAGAGCAATGGGCAGTGTGAACGAGCGAATCAGGAACTGGAGGCCGCCCTACGCTGCGTCATTGCCTCCAGTCCCTCTTCATGGAGCAGCCACCTGCTGTGGATTGAGTATGCCCACAATTCCACGGTTTCGTCAGTGATTGGGATGTCTCTCTTCAGGGCATCTTTGGGGTATGACCCTCCCTTGTTTCCGGAGGAGGAGAAGGAGGTGGCGGTGCCTTCTGTCCATGCCCATGTCAGGCACTGCCGCCGGCTCAGGACCACCACCCGCAGAGTCCTCCTCCGGACCACGAAGCGCAACATCAGGACGGCCAATCGCCACAGGAGACCGGCCCCCGAGTACAAGGTGGGCCAGCAGGTATGGCTATCAACTTGCAATATCAATCGCGGAGAAACGCAAGCTGACCAAGCGTTTCATCGGGCCTTATCCTACTGTCCATGTGGTCAACCCTGTCCAGCTAGCCCTTCCCCCCCGTCCGCATTTGTCCCACCTTTCATGTTTCACAGGTCAAGGCCGTCGTTGCCAGTCTCCTCTGCCCGCCCCCCGCGGCCCCCCCCCCCCCCCGAGGATGATCGATGGCCACCCGGCGTGGGGAGTTACTACTATCTTGGATGTCCATCGGTGGGGCCGTGGTCTACAGTAGCTGGTGGACTGGGAGGGATTTGGTCCTGAGCACAGATCCTGGGTACGTCCGTCTCTGGTCCTCGATAAACAACTCATCCGCGACTTTCACCGGACGCACCCAGGTAAGATAGGACAGGTGCCAGGAGGCACCTCTAGAGGGGGGAGTACTGTCATGGCGCCCGCAGGGCCATCATCTGTCTCAGCTGCGTCCACACCTGTTGCCAATCGCCAACGGGCTTTAAGAGCCAACCCTGCCAGCGACTCAGCACGGAGCCGTCTGTCAAACTTAGGAAGGCACGTCGCCCGTCCTCAGCCTTGACTTGGCTCTATGCCTGACCAAGAGCAATACGCCGACGCACGTAAGCGTTTCTTGCACTCACCTTGTCAAGCTCCTTTCCCCTGTGCACTGGTGGACCTCCCAGGCGGCGGATCCTCTCTCCCCGGCGTTGGCGCAGCACCTCCCCGGCATCAGAGCAACTTCCCCGCTTCCCGGCACAGAGCAGGACGCTCTCCCTCTGGCAGCCACCCGCAAGGCAAGCTGAAGCTTTGCATCGCCATCTGCAAAGTAAGCGGCAGACTTTATTACACTCCCCGCACTGGTGCAGCGCTAACATCTCTGCTTTGTCTCCTTACGGTTGCCAGGCAGAATGGAGACCTGCTCAGCTCCAGCACGAGACTAGCACTACACACCTCACTGAACATACACGCACTCACACACAATACACTGGGTGAAAATAAAAGGATAATTGTATCTCCTCAAGTTTGTCTTCTGTCCCCTGGGTCCAGAAATTATGTCAGTCTGATGTACATATCATCTCTGCTGCTACTTACCAATAATTTGTAATTATACACTGCTTGTTGCACAATGCTCATTTGTACACTGTACATAAGTCTATGCCATCTCAGGTTACATCAGGTTGCACATTGCTCATTTGCACACTGTACATAGGTTCATGCCATCTCAGGTTCACACCATCTCTGATATCAATATACCACTATCACTTTAGTCATCCGGTGACTTCATTTTCATTCCTCTACTGCTAACTGTGCGTTGGTGTATGTGTCTTAGCATCCATCTGTACTAGGATTGGGTTACTGTGTTAGTGTGTCATGACCTATTAGAATTGTTGTTTCTGTATCTTTAACTTGGAATTCGTTCGGAGAGCAAAGTAAGAATTTCATTGCTCAGGAAATGTAGCATTTCTTAACTGTGCACATGATAATAAAGCCTTTGAATCTTAAACTTTACCACTTATCTTCTCATGTTCAGACAACTTAAAATTTTTAAGGCAGCCGGACACTATCTTTTTAAAGATGTGATAACTTTTATTTATAATGCTGTATATGCACTGTACCCCAACTATTGGTACACCTTACAAGAAGCAGTATTCTGTTCTTACTGGAGACTATGAACATTTCCTTTTACTTTTCTTGTAGAAAACTACTATCAGAATTATGGAATTAAAAAAAAATGAACCTCATCCAAAGGTAAAGCTATGTGTGAATTGCAACCATTAGCTTAACCTGTTTTATCAACCACATCCATCACTCTCTAAAATACCAATTGTATCAGTCATTAGACACAGAAACCAGCCAAAAGAAAATGTTTTCGTGTACATTTTCTTTTTTCTTCTACACTGTCATCTCTGCGAGTCTGTGGCATGTGTGATGTAGTAACATAATAATAATAATAATAATAATAATAATACATTTTATTTGTATAGCACTTTCCAAGGCACTCAAAGATGCTTTACATTAGAAAAAAAATTATCTGAACTGTATCCGTTGGTTGCAACTAGTCTATTCAGTAAGTTTGACGAAAAAAAGTCCACCACTACAAGTTGGAGGTAAATGTTTATCTGTATCTTTTACAACAATTAGAGTAGTATCTCACTGGGTTGTGACAGCTCGTGACTAGTTGGAGAAGGGCATTTGCGAGTGAGTTTCCAGAATCTCTCCAAACGTTTGTTCGCAAGGGTTTACAGTTTCCTTTTGTGAGTCACAGGGTCTTGCTCTCGTGTCGCAGGAATTTTTAACATGTTCAAAAAATCTGTAAAACAAATTTTCTCGGCAGATAGTCAGAGTCGTTGCAGGTGTCTCAAACCCATGTAGAACCCTTCTCAGTTTAGTTTCCATTACTCAGAATGTGCAAGAAAAGTTAGACAATTTTGCGAAAAACTTAAATTGTGACTGATTGGAGACAAAAAGGACAAGGCATTCAGTGTGCAAGACAGGCACGAACAGCGAACTGCGACCGACAGTATCACCATGCCACCCAAGGGCAAGAAAGGCTAGGGATGGGGGGGGGCTTCTGTTCCTGCCCCACAGGCCTCTACAGATGAAGCAGAGCCACACCCATGGCCTGCTGTGTCTGATGCAGGAGACTTGGAGGCAGCCCCCTCATCCAACAGTGTCTGCACTTCTTCTCTGTGGTCAATCTTGCTTGACATCTGATGACAAAATGACTGCTGGAATGAGGAGAGCCATCCATCCATCCATCTTCTTCCGCTTAATCCTTTTTTCGGGTCGCGGGGGGGCTGGAGCCTATCCCAGCATCTTTGGGCGAGAGGCAGGGTCCACCCTGGACAGATCGCCAGTCCATCGCAGGGCCAACACAGAGAGACAGACAACCATTCACTCTCTCAGTCATACCTAAGGACAATTTAGAATCCCAGGAGATATGGTCCCATTTTGTAATTGTCAAGGACAACTGTAATGTCAGTGTTGCATGGGATTTGTGTGGCTGTCAGGAAACAGTTGTAAGTGCAATAAAATGCACAATTTTGTTGTGCAACACACATAGCATGTATGCAAACTCCGGGAGTTTGTGTGATCTTTGTGCAATACCCATACGTCACACACAAATGTGCCATTTCAGTGTGATTCCAAGTGAAAATTGTCACAAATTTGCATATTTGTTCTAAGCTTTTTTTAATTTCCAACTAGTTGCGAGCTGTCACAGCTCAGTGAGATACTACCTTAAAGTGCTCATGACACAATTTTGACATTTTTTAGCATGTTGTGTAAACCTAAAAGTCATTGTCGATGATCAATATAATAGATACAAGCACGCCTGCATAACATAGTTATCATCAAAAAACCGCAGCTACTGACTGGACTGTGGCGCCGCCCACCGAATGAAGAAGGAGGCTGAAATGACGTCAGTGAGAGAACGGACGCCGGTGTTGTTGACTGGAATGCCAGCAGCTTTGTAGTAGACAGCTTCTCTGGTTTCTTGTTTTAGTTTTACGGCTGTGCTTTCACGTTGTGTCACAGGCTAAGATAAACAGCAGGCTGTGAAAGACCACATCACACGCTTCAGCTCCAACTGTCATAAGCCTCCTTGTGCGCTTTTACGCAGCGCACGGAGGAGGGGAAGGATGAATGGATTTACATGCAGGATTCACTACAGCACATGTATTGAACATAAGACCGATGACAACAGTTCCCAAAAAGGTGAAGACTTACAAAAATAAACAGAAACACTTACAGTTGGCGTTCAGGGCTGACATCGCTCAGCGAACGCATGGAGAGGAGATGTGTTAACCACGGTTGCGCCCCAGGGCTGACATCGCTTCAAGGGGCGCAACAGAACCCAGACCCAGAACACAGACATAAAAACAACAAGAACTCAAAAGACAATACATTATAAACCCGATGCCTGAGTCGCAGAGAACGGTCAGAACCGAGCCTACAGGATAACACGGGCTTGGTTCGTGACACCAACTGACTATATTGTATTCATTGCCACTAATTTGAACTTTTTCCTGTTATAACAATTAATTTAATATTTTTGATAATTATAATACATGTGTGCTATACCAGTTATGAGTATTGTTTTTCTTGTGACCAAACTCTTGAAAAAATGAGGACTATCAGTTGCTTCTGTTGCTTTTATTATTATTGTTGAAAATCACATGCCAGTTGATAAAAGACAAAAGCAGTTATTAAACAATGATAAACAAAACTGCATTTTTTTATGAGACATAAATAATGGGGAATACATTATTTTTAAGGATATTGCCATCAGTAACACAGAGAATAATTTTAATTTCTAAAGGGGTTTTACTGATAATTGAACTTTAAAATGAAAAGTCTGGCCTCGAGTATGCTCTAATTTACTAAAATTAAAAAAAATTATATTTGCAAAATAAAAAAAAAAATTGTGTCTTGTTCAAATACCCAGGATTGATACAGGATTGCATGCAACATCCCAGTGATGACAACAGTTATGAGATTTTCAAGTATCACACTATAAATATTTAGTAATTTTATTTTCTTGAAAAAATTGACAACAGTTGTGGTCAGATAAATATTTATCGAAAGAAAAACAATACCATGAAAACATAAAGGTAGTTAGTCAGCATAAGTAAAACCAACATATTGTCCTTCTTGTAGTGGAAAGGTCTGTCTGATCTTGTGAACAACCCAGGCAGGTATTGGCACTCGGACTTTCTCACCAAGGTAGTGGTAGCACCATCTGATGAACTGTCTGTAAGCTGTATATCGCTTCCAATTGTTCCCGTAATCCACATTCACATAATGTTTATAGGTGAAGTAGGCCACTTCCAGCACATCTTCATTCAGACACACCGCAGGGAAGTTGTGATGACCAGTGATACAATTTATAGCACCGTCCGGAATTTTCTGCTTCACCTTGTCCTGCTCCTGACAGCAAATACTCTCCTCCTCTGTTGTCATGGTCACACACAGACCACACTGACACCTGCAAAAATAAAAAATAGTATCTTTTGATTTGTTTACTTGGGGGGGGCGTTGACAGTATCAGGTAGATGTTTCAATTTTATTATAAATACACTGCTATGATTTTATTGAAAAATCGGTTTTAAATAAATTATATTTATGAACAAATAATTTTGTTGCAATATCTGTAACAAAAGCATACCACTCAGTGTTCCCCTGCCGTGTGTTTGTCGCTGTTGCTGCGCCGGCCATGTGTGCTCTCACCACCGTCACTCTCTGAGTCTGACTTGCTAGGCATGATGTCCGCTTGGTATGGCTCAAACCTGTAAGGTCTGATGCCCCCATATTCTTCATTGTCATCCCATTCTTCTGAACTATAATCGTCTGAAGATTGGACAACACAAACCAATTCCAGACTACATGTGCTGGAACCATCGTTGATGTTTTCTACCGCTTCCATCCTGCGTGTACAATGGGCATCCAAGCGCTGTGTTCTCCCAATGATGTCACAACATGGCCAGGTTTTTTTTCCAGCCACTGACACAATTGGTGACGTGGCACTCTTGGAAACATTGGATATTCGTGTGAAAACAAACCTGTTTGACTTACAACTGCACAGACCCACCAATTTTGCCATACTGAAATTATGTGTTGCAAAATTAGATGCAGTCAAAATCGTGTCATCAGCTCGTTAAGTCACACGTTTTAGTTTATCTTTTGAAGGTGAGAGCAGCTAATGTCATGTTGATGCCTCCACCTGTATGTTCACAATCTGTGAAAATCACTACTTTTCCTAGGCAATTGCAAGGATGTTCACCAAATTCATACACAATGATCCTCAGGTGACTCTGCATCTAGGCCGAGGTCAAAGTCAAATATCAGGAGAGAAGGGGTGTCATAAAGCATAAACATAAAGAATTGTGTATGATCCATGCTAGGAGTTTACATACTTTATAAAGCTAAAACTGGGGTACCAAAAACATTCAGGTTAATAAACTGAGTATACATACATAAGTTTCTTTTATAAATCACACTCAACTAGGAAATGTGTGCATGTTGATTTGTTCCTGTTCCACCCTATGCAGACACACATTCAACATAAACAGTCAATGCAAAGCAGCTCATGAATACTGATGCATAGTAGTGATGTTAGATCGTCCAATTGCGTTGTCTTCCAAGGGTGTTTTCGCTCCTCCACAGCACAGCTGCATCCACCCAGCAGCTTGGGCAGGAGTGTCAAAGCAGTGCTAATATAGTAACAGCGATCAGAGTGATTGATTCAATTTGTCACAATGTTCATGATAAGCGTTATCCTCCCTCCTACCATGTTATTTAAAAAATAAAATATGACAGGTGAATATAACTATATATTAAGATTCAAGATTCAAAGGCTTTATTATCATGTGCACAGTTAAGAATTGCTACATTTCCTGAGCAATGAAATTCTTACTTTACTCTCCGAACGAATGCCAAGGTAAAAGGTACAGAAACAACAATTCTAATAAGGTCATGACACACTAACACAGTAACTCAATCCTGATACTAATGGATGCTAATAACACACACACCAACACACAGTTAGGCAATTAGGACTCCTTAAGCACACCTTGATACTAAATACTAAAACTAACGAGTACTAATAACACACACTAGGCAATTTGGACAGTTAAAGCAGTCAGACAAGAGGAATGAAATTGAAAACTCACTGGATGGAAAAAAACAGAAGAACTCATTACTGATTTTAGAAAGCATAGCAGTGAGCCGCCTCCTCTATATATAGGCAAGGAGCGTGTGGAGAGGGTGGAGGCTTTTAAGTTTTTGGGTGTTCATATTTCTCACAACCTTACCTGGGCAGTTAACACCATAGCTACGATAAAAAAGGCTCAACAACGTCTACACTTTCTGAGGCTCCTCAAGAAGAATGGCCTGAATGCACAGTTGCTGGTTTTATTTTATCGCTCTGCTATTGAGAGCATTTTGTCATATGGCATCACGGTTTGGTATGAGGGCTGTTCAGCTGCAGACCGCAAAGCCTTCCAGAGAGAGATCGAGACTGCACAAAAAATCACTGGCTGTTCTCTCCCTTCTCTGGAAGAGATTTCCAGGTCTTGGTACCTCAACAGAGCTACTGCCATCATTAAAGACTGTGCTCATCCAGGCCATGATTTCTTTCACTTGCTCCCCTCGGGAAAGCGGTACAGAACCCATAAAACCTACTACCAGGTTTAATCATAGTTTTTCCCAGCAGCAGTACGTATTTTGAACGGATTTATGTAACACGCACAGACTGCTGATATTTTTTGTTATTTTAGGTTATTTTGTAGCAACAACCTTGTGTGCATAAGCTGGTCTTTTGTATTTATCGCTCAGTATGTTTTCATTATTGCTACGTACATATTGCATTCAACTTTTAGGTAATTTTGTTTCAAGCATTATTTATTGTTGTAATTATAAGAATGTTAAATGCATGAGTGAACTGTGAGTGTGATAGTTTGTTTATAGTTTGTTTTTAGGGAGCAGCATCTCAATTTCGTTGCATTGTTCATTAACAATGGAATGACAATAAAGGCACTTTGACTTTGACTTTGATGACTATAGTGGTAGTGGTATATTGATATCAGAGATGATGTGAACCTGAGATGGCATAAACCTATGTACAGTGTGCAAATGAGCATTGTGCAATGAGCAGTGTATTAATTACAAATTACAAATCAGCACCTGGTGCTAGTTTCTCTGTAATGATAGTACCAGTAGACTGTGCATGATAAGTAGCAGCAGAGATGATATGGACATCAGACGGGTGAGACTATTATCGACTGTACAGGTGAGCAGTGTGCAAATTTAGCAGCCGGTGTGTGAGTTCCTATATGCAAAGCTGTGTTGCAGAGTTTGGGATTTGTTTTTTGTTCAGGAGTCTGATGGCAGTGGGAAAGAAGGAGTTTTTCAGTCTGGTTGTCTTGCATTTCACACTTCTGTACCTCCGGCCTGAGGGTAGAAGTGTAAACAGTCTGTGCTGGAGGTGGGTGGGGTCTTGGAGGATGGCGTCAGCTCTCCTTTGGACTCTGCGGTAGTTGATGCTCTGCAGAGAGGAGAGTGGAGTCCTGATGATCTTCTCCGCTGTCTTCACCACTCTCTGCAGGGGTTTGCGGTCCAGGGCAGTGGTGCTGCCATACCATATTACTCTTTTGACTATGATATGGGTGAATTTAGCCAGTATTATTGGAGCCAGACTATAATAATGCATCAGATTTATACAGCGCTTTATCATAGACACTCAATGACGCTTTACAAATAGATACAGCTGCCCTGGGGCAGGCTGATGGAAACGTGGCTGTCAATCCACGTCAACGGCCTCTCAGGCCACCACCGAACATTTATACCCAGTGTTATGGACACTGGAGGCAAGGTGGGTAAAGTGTCTTGCCCAGGGACACAACGGCAGGATATCTGGGGAGAGCGGGATTCGAACTGCCAACCATCTGGTTATTGGACGACCTGCTCTGCCTCCTGAGCCACTGCTGCTATGAGAGTATGTTGTGTAATGATTATCTGAGATCAGTTACTTGTTTTATTCACAGACAGAAACTTTACACATATGGACAGATGGACAGGATGAAGTATATGGGAGAGATGAGAAGAGAGTTGGTGGGTCCTGCCATATGTGTTGAGAACAGTTTTACATTTAAAAACTAAATAAAAATGCTCTCAACTTACTAGGCGATTTATGACCTTACTGTATATCCCCCAGTAGTTTAGTGCGCTCAACGTTCCACCTGCTACACCCCTATTATCCTGCATTTAAACTGCAGAGCTCCTCACAACTCTCTGTGGGTGCACTGCCTTTAGCCTTCAGCCCTAACCTGTGCTCCAGTTTGGTGGCGATGTCTGATATAGAAGGTGTGACATTCAATACCAAGAGGATTTTACTGTTTTAGCTGGTGTCTTACAGTTCCAATATGTGTTACTAACATAATTGGTACAGCTTACAGAAATAGTGCTAATCATGAATGTTTATAATAAAATGCACCTATAAGTACATTTGTGAGACTGAATGGATGAGTGAATGTATTTATATAGTGAGTCCTAGGATTAACTCTTTTTTTATGGCCTTTAGTTCTCCATCCCAGAGGCCACATTAACTGAATATTGTCTGTCAATGACACATTATTTTGAGCACTGACAAAAATCTGAAGGCTGCCTGCCGTTTTGACAGATTACACTGAGCATGATCTATTGTTACCTTCTAACCTTGTAATTCCCACATGTCCACTTTATAGCACACATTAAACGGCTATTTTATTGTCTCGCAACAACCGCAAAAAAGCAGCTATTAATGGCCAAACAGCTGTGATGCTATTGATAAGCAGAATTGAAAACAGGAGGGACTGATGCAGTCAAGAATAAAGCTCAAACATACACATCTGTTGCTGTATCATTACATCTCCTACCCCCTCCATTGTCAACCCCCCTCCCATGAATCTGCTTCATATGCCGTTGAACAACACTGACTCATAGTTAAAAAAATAAATGCAAAATGACATTTGAGTGAAAAATGCTGTATGTATTAGAGCTGAGTGATGTGACGTTAAATCAATATGATTACTTGAACAGTTTACTTCAGTCTCAGTTTTTCCAACAATTGAAAAATATTTATTTATTTAAGAAGGTATAATAAATAACTTCATTTATCAGTAAAAACATATATCCACCTTATTCCTAGCCCCCATGATGCCTTGCATGAATTATGGGCACAACTGTGTGCGCTGGAAGTCACAAAAATGTGACTTCCAGCGCCACACGAGTAGGTTGCCTTTTTGCAACAGCGGATCAATTTCTTCCTATTTTTATTTACTATCTGGCTTCTCTCGCTAATCTTTCTGATCCGGCAACACCTTATACATCGGACAGACACACGGATCGCCCAAATGTCTCCTGAGCCGGGAGACGGAGCCACTGTTTTTAGCAGGATACGTTACAGCAGAGACCAGCTGTTAGCACTTAACCGGACCAAGATGCTAGCACAAGACCTCGACATACCAGGTGAAATAGAACAGAAACGACGTGGATGCCGTGCTGGAGCAAGACGGCGGGCGAGGAATATAAGGTACAGACCCGTCCTTCCATCCGTTATTATGGGGAACATTCGATCGCTACTCAATAAGACAGATGAGCTAGCGGCTATGGCTCAATACCAGAGCGTCTTCAGAGAGATCATCTTGACGTTGTTTACTGAGACGTGGCTAACAGAACTAGCAACAGATGCTAACATCAAACAGGAGGGTTTCCACGCAATACGGGCAGACCGGACACCAGACAGTGGGAAGGCAAGGGGCGGAGGAGTGATAATGTATGTCAATAACAGCTGGTGCAGACCGGGACATATCACGGTTAAACAACATCACTGCAGCAAAGACATTGAGTTGCTAGCTGTTAGCATGCGGCCTACCTATCTCCCAAGGGAATACTCACACGTGATCTGCATTGTTATTTATGCAAATCCGACGGCGGACGCTGGGACAACGTGTGACATCATTCACTCAATAACTGGCAGGCTGCTGACAGAACACCCAGATGCTCTTCTCCTCATCTCAGGCGATTTCAACCATGTTTCACTGTCTCCCATTCTACCCACGTTCACCCAGTATGTCACATGCCACACTAGAGACAATAAAACACTGGACTTATTCTATGCTAACATTAAGGAGGCGTACACCTCATCACCACTCCCCCCAGTCGGGAGATCGGATCACAACTTGTTTCATCTCCTGCCAGTGTACAAACCCCTAGTACACAGACAACCTCCGGCCATACGCACGGTGAAGATATGGTCTGAGGAGGCAATGGACGCTTTAAAGGACTGTCTTGAAAACACTGCCTGGGAGCAGCTCTGTGATCCACATGGTGAGGACATCGATGGCCTCACTCACACCATCATGGACTACATCAACTTCTGTGTGGACAACACCGTACCCACGGGTACCCACCCGTACGGTGTTGCTCAAACAACAAACCCTGGATCAACCCTGAGATAAAAATACTTCTGAGAGAGAAGAGGATCTTCAGGTCAGGGAACAGGGAGATGCTGAAGCCCGTACAGAGGGACCTGAGGAGGAAGATCAGAGAAGGCAAGGACAGCTTCAGGAAGAAGATGGAGGACAAGCTGCAACAGAGCGACATCAGCGGGGCCTGGAGAAACCTCAAAACCATCTCCGGGCTCCAGAATACCTCCTCCAAGGCCACGGGGGGCAGGGAGTGGGCGAACAATCTGAACCTGTTTTTTAATAGGTTTGACCAACCCCCCCCCCCCCCCCCCCCGCACAACAACCACTGCTGCCTCTAAAGTCATTGAGGCCTGCTGTCCACACCCCACTCCACCAACACCCCCCCACTCCCAGCACACAGCCCCCCAACCTGACCCTCACTAAGACCCAGGTGAGGACGGAGCTGAAGAAGATCAAGGCGAGGAAGGCCTCGGGACCGGACAGCATCAGCACGAAGCTCCTCAAGTCCTGCGCAGACCAACTGTGTGGGATTGTGGAGCACATCTTCAACCTGAGCCTGAAGCTGAGGAGGGTACCACAGTTGTGGAAAACATCTTGTGTGGTACCTGTACCAAAGACTTCCCACCCCAAAGACCTGAACAGCTACAGGCCAGTGGCCCTGATGTCTCACATGATGAAGACCCTGGAGAGACTGCTCCTTGCTCACCTCCGCCCCCTGGTGGGACCAGTGATGGATCCACTCCAGTTCGCCTACCGGCATGGCATTGGGGTGGAGGATGCAGTGATCTTCCTCCTTCACTATTCCCTGTCCCACCTGGAGAAGCCCGGGAATGCGGTGAGGATCATGTTCTTTGACTTCTCCAGTGCTTTCAAAACCACCCAACCGATAATCCTGAAGGACAAGCTGCTGTGCGCAGGGGTGGACCAGCACCTGTCATCATGGATCCTGGACTACCTCACTAACTGGCCACAGTTTGTGAGAACCCGGGATTGTGTGTCCGACACGATCATCGGCAGCACCGGGGCCCCCCAGGGAACGGTTTTGGCTCCCTTCCTGTTCACCTTTTATACTGCGGACTTCTCACACAACACAACACACTGCCATCTACAGAAGTTCTCTGACGACTCTGCAATCGTCGGCCTCATCTCCAACGAAGATGAAGCTGAGTACAGAGGACTTATCCAGGACTTTGTGGACTGGTGCCATTGGAACTACCTCCAGATCAACGCGAGGAAAACTAAGGAGCTGGTGGTGGACTGCCGCAGGCAAGGACAACCCCTCATAGCACCAGTAAACATCCAGGGAACAGACATTATTGAGATGGTGACATCCTACAAGTACCTGGGTGTTCATCTGAACAATAAGCTAGACTGGTCACACAATACCGACGCACTCTACAAGAAGGGACAGCGCAGGCTGTTCCTACTGAGGAGGCTCAGGTCTTTTGGTGTACAAGGGGTGCTCTTGAAGACATTCTACGACACGGTGGCGGCATCAGCCATCACTTTTGGAGTGGTCTGCTGGGGCAACGGCATTACAGCAGCCGATAGGAAGAGACTGAACAAACTAATCAAGAAAGCTAGCTCTGTCCTGGGGTAACGCCTTGACCCAGTGGAGGAGATAGGAGAGAGAAGGATGGTAGCTAAATTGTCATCTCTGCTGGAGTCCGAGTCCCACCCTATGCAGGCCGTACTGAACGCACTGAGGAGCTCATTCAGCAGTAGACTACATCATCCTAGATGCGTGACCGAGAGGTTTCACAGGTCCTTCCTACCTACGGCTGTCAGATTGTATAACCTAAGCAGGGCTGCTCGCAGAGATAGCAAAAAAATGTGACGACCTAATAGTATTGAATGCAAAAGACGCAACAGACTTGCACAAATGGTCCCCTCCAGTATACAACTAGGACAATATCAGTCGCTGTGGAGGGTGACAATATGTATGGGTACATATTCATACCATGAAGGGTAACTAAACAGACGGTTATGCTGTTTAGTCCATCTAGCTACAATGCTCCGCACTGTGTATATACTGTATATTTATATATTTATGTGTACATATGTATATTTACTGCTCTTATTTTCTTATCTTCTAAATTATTGCTCTGAGTGTTGCTATCTCTGTGCTGTTGCAATCCTGGAATTTCCCCATTGTGGGACTAATAAAGGCTTATCTTATTTTATCTTATCTTATCTTAACTTCCGGTACTAGTTTAGAAAGTGGGGTTGTCACAGAAATGGGACCCTTTTCCTTGTTAAAAACCAATGACTTTGGCATCAAAAATGCGGGAACACGGCCTTTTGCACCTCGAAAAGAGTAATATAATTATACTACTTCCCACAACTATGGAGGGATAGGAAGATGACCTTAAAAAGTGGCCTGGAAGACAGTAGCTCTGTTAGTTAGCTCCACTGCTAAGATGCTAACACTGCAAACAAATAGAAGCTCTGAGATATTTCAATGTCTCCACTGCAATAAAGTCGGTTGCATTTTGATAAAATATGTTGGATATAATCAGATTTACCTCAGAGCAGACGTAGAATCTAGTCAGAGCCACAAAGAACCACAACACCGCGCTTGGGTGTTTTAATTTCGGGGTAAATACAGACAGCTGTGGCTGTCAACTGTCCAGGACTCTCCATTGAGTCCTGGGTCTGGCCCAGGGCCTCCTCCCAGTGGGGCGTGCCCGAAACACCTCAAGTGGGAGGCGTCCAGGAGGCATCCTGATCAGATGCCCATACCACCTCAACTGACTCCTTTCAATGTGGAGGAGCAGCGGTTCTACTCTGAGCCTCTCCTGGATGACTGAGCTCCTCACCCTATCTCTGAGGGTGAGTCCAGCAATCCTACGAAGAAAGCTCATTTCAGCCGCTTGTATCCGCGATCTCGTTCTTTCGGTCATTACCCAAAGCTCGTGACCATAGGTGAGAGTAGGAACGTAGATTGTCTGGTAAATCTACAGCTTTGCCTTAGAACTCAGCTCCCTCTTCACCACAACAGACTGGTACAACGTCCGCATCATTGCAGATGCTGCTCCGATCCGTCTGTCAGTCTCTCGCTCCATTCTCCCCTCACTCGTGAATAAGACCCCGAGATACTTAAACTCCTCCACTTGGGGCAGGAGCCTATCCCCAACCCGGAGAGGACAATCCACTTTTTTCCGGCTGAGGACCATGGACTCCGACTTGGAGGTGCTGATTCTCATCCCAGCCGCTTCACACTGAGCGGCAAACCGTCCCAGCAACAACTGTAGGTCACTGCTGGATGAAGCCAACAAGGCAACATCATCTGCAAACAACAGTGATGAGATCCTGTGGTCACCAAGCATGACACCCTCCGTTCCCTGGCTGCGGCTAGAAATCCTGTCCATAAAAATTATGAACAGGATTGGTGACAAAGGGCAGCCCTGGTGGAGTTCAACTCTCACTGGGAATGAGTCCAACTGAGTGTTGGCAATACAAACCAAACTCTCACAACGGTCATACAGAGACCGAATAACTCGTAACAACAAGCCCGATACCCCATACTCCCGAAGCACCCCCCACAAAAAAACCACGAGGGACACGGTCGAATGCCTTCTCCAGGTCCACAAAACACATGTAAACTGGTTGGGAAAACTCCCACGAACCCTCGAGAATTCTCGAGAGGGTAAAGAGCTGGTCTGATGTGCCACAGCCAGGACGAAAACCACATTGATCCTCCTGAATCCGAGGTTTGACCAACGGCTGGACTCTCCTCTCCAGTACCTTGGCATAGACCTTCCCAGGGAGGCTGAGGAGTGTGATCCCTCTAAAGTTGGAGCACACCCTCCGGTCCCCTTTTTTGAAGAGAGGAACCACCACCCCAGTTTGCCATGCCAAAGGCACTGCCCCCGACCTCCACGCAATGTTGCAGAGGCGTGTCAACCATGACAGCCCTACAACATCCAGGGCCTTGAGGTACTCAGGGCAAATCTCGTCCACCCCCGGGGCCCGGCCACCAAGGAAATTTTTAACCACCTTGGCGACCTCAGCCCCTGTGATAAGCGAGTCATCCCCCTCGTCCACAAGCCCTGCTTCCTCTGTGGAAGGCGTATCAGTGGGATTGAGGAGATCCTCAAAGTATTCTTTCCACTGCCTGACGATATCCCCAGTTGAAGTCAACAACGCCCCATCCGCACCATACATAGTGTGGACAGGGAGCTGCTTGCCCCTCCTGAGCCGCCGGACAGTTTGCCAGAATCTCTTCGAGGCCGACCGAAAGTCTTGTTCCATGGCCTCACCGAACTCCTCCCATACCCAGGTTTTTTCTTCAGCAACCACCCGAGCTGCTCTCTGCTTGGCCTGCCGGTACACCTCAGCTGCTTCGGGAGTCCTTCAAGCCAACCAAGCATGATAGGACTTCTTCTTCAGCTTAATGGCCCCCCTCACCACTGGTGTCCACCACTTGGTTCGGGGGTTGCCACCACAAGCTGCACTGACCACCTTGTGGCCGCAGCTCTGGGTCGCCGCTTCAACAATAGAGGTGGAGAACATGGCCCATTCAGACTCCATGTCTCCAGACTCCCTCGGAATGTGGTTGAAGTTCTTCCAGAGGTGAGAGTTGAAGACCTCCTGGACAGGGGCCTCAGTCAGATGTTCCCAGCACACCCTCACTATACGTTTGTGTCTACCAGGTCTGAATGGCATCTCCCCTGCCATTGGGTCCAACTCACCACCAGGTGGTGATCAGTTGACAGCTCTGCACCGCTCTTTACCCGAGTGTCCAAGACATATGGTTGCAGGTCTGATGACACGATAACAAAATCGATCATCGACCTGCGACCTAGGGTGTCCTGGTGTCAGGTGCACATATGGACACCCTTATGCTTTTGTTTTTATTATTATTATTTATCAGGATAAATTCTAAGGAGAAAAGAGGTGAAATAAATGGAGAGACTCATTAAATACAGTGAATATCAGCCTGTACCAGATTGCTGCTCTGCTATTCACTGTCACAAAGCACGATTATTTCATACTGAATTTAATAAGGTATTTATTTAAGTCCTCATATATAAAGGACAGTGCAAAAGCAGATTCTAGGGTCTGAATGCCGGTTCTGGTTATTTTTTGATTGTAGTATTTAGGCCTTCTTTTATGTGTATATAAGCTTTATACAATCGTGAAAAAATTAGGACATCCCATTAAATACTCAGTTCTTTATTAAGAAATGTTCACATATCTATGTCTAACCTTGTTTTGTTTTTTATTTGCATTTTTTAAAATTTATTTTAGCGATTGTAAGTGGGAATGAATGTGGGGGTGTCCTAACTTATTCCTCATTATTTGTTTAGAATTACACTTTACAGAAAATTTGAAAAAAGTCTTTGATTCATTTTTAATTGTTTAGTTGTATTACATGAGTCTCTCAGTATTTTAAACATTGATATTACATATCCATATGTCCAAATATGTAAAAAAACAAACACACACAGGCTTATACAGGATGTCCTAATTTTTTCACATGACTGTAAATGACACCCCCTGGGCACTTAAGTGATTAAACAAAATCATAAAATTCACCTGGGCTGTTGGTCAGATGGTCACCATATTCATACACACAATTCCAGCAAAGGCTCATGGTGACATCTGGGAATTTTCATCTGGTTTGAATGGCATACTCCCTCACTGATGTGTGGTCTAAAATGAGGTAATGCCGGTATCCTTTGATCAGGATCCTATCAGCAAGTTTAAAATAATTTCTTCTCAGATTTTTTTTTAGCACAGTCCATTCAGATCCAATCTTTAAGATGTATTCACAGGATAATTTTAAATTCTTCAACTTTTTCAAAGCCAATCACATATCAACAGCACAGATGCCAAACAGGAAGTGAGGCAACTGCTTCATGTACTGACAACAAACTGGTACGGACAGTGATTTTATTACTCAACAGGTACTGGAAAAAATGATTATGGGCAGTGTTGTGATTTAGAGCACACAAGCTGCTGTTAGTCAGTGGTCTTGGCTGTTCAGGAGTCTGGGGTCATTATTTGGCTGCATAGACTGAGGGAGGGAGGGAAAGGGCAGGACTGTATGCAACTCTCCTCCCAGCTGTGTCCTCACTAACCCTTTTCTTCCAGCCCTCACAGGCACAGCTGCAATTACAACACATACAAGGAATATAATATTTAGTAATTAGACCAAACAACTAGCCAGCCACAGTAATTGCTATGCTAACTCCACTCACTTTAGGCTTTGAACTATTTAACTGTGAGCTGAACTTTGATGGATGTCCAGTTCACTAGCTATACCATCTCCTTTTAATCTTAACCCTTCGAGGACACATGGCACAGATCTGCACTTTAAGGGTTAATGGGTAATATGAGTAAAAGCTACTGACACATTTAGAAAAAAGCTGCTCCAAAGCAGGAAATTGTTGTTAGGTGACATGCATTAATATGACTCCATGTAATCAAGTGTGTCTAACACTCAAATATGTTTGGTATTCTTCAGGCAACATTGTTTTCAGATCCTTGGTAAGGGAACATCTGTAAGGGAACAAATTAAACACACAAGTGTTCAATTTGACTATTACAAGCATCTGCTCGCAGTCACTGCATGGTTTGGCCGTGTCCTCCCCTGTTCTGTCTTCTCAAACATACCCAATGTTTGCTTTTACTACAAGGTACACAGATCAGTAGTGTGATGAGAACAGGTTATAGTTTAAACAGAATTAAAAATTTTGATGAGTTTCTTTCCAAAAGATGAGCTCATCCAACCCCAACACCAGCTTTAGGATATCTGATATGATACGTTTACCTTGTCTAACAAATAAGCAGCTGTTCACACAGGCACAAGCATGACATTTAAGGACATGATTTGAAAACTATGAACATGTCTTTTAGTTGACTGCTTCTGAATTCCTCTGATGATAATGATAACTGTGGTAATATCTTTGGTGGAGATGTCTTTGGTCATGGCTCCAAAACTGTGCTGATATGTTTAACAGTGAGGTTAAGAGTCTGTGGTCGTGCACATGTTCTGACCGAAGAATGCCTGAGAAAAAAAACTTTTTTCTCACCATGGAACCACTGCACAACCAACCAAAACAAATGAAGCACTAAATCACTGCCATGACAGTGGCACTTTCGAAAAAAGGAAGCAAAATATATTACAGCAAAACATGGAGGATCTTATGGAGAAGTAAAGCCTCACTGAATTATGGGAGTAGAAGCAGCTTGTGAGCAGAGGCTGGGAAGTACACACATTCCTTAAGGGCTGTCCACACCAACAACGATAAAGATAACAATATTAATTAACAACTATAAAGAAAGAGATATGAGCATTCACACTGATGAACAATATCATTCTAAAAATAAGCAGCAGAACCAAACATGTGCTACACGTTCCAGACACCGGCTTCACACTGCACCACACCGATGTGAGACTGGCCTTGCAAACCAAGGAAATAGTCTCAATCATTGGTGCATCATTTGTACACATGTGCACTTGGGATTTTGTTGGGCTTTTACATTTTTTTGAGATCAATATATGTCATTTAGTTTGTAGTACGTGTGTGGGGGTGGGAGGTGGGCGATGGCATCAACACTGGAAATGTATATAATAATTATATACTGTATATAATCAAAAACTGTAAAAACACAAATGAAAGTTTCAAGTGCACAAATGATTGTGGTTACTTCTGCCTAGTTTTTTGGGGAAAGTTCTTCTTGCCGCAGAATGAGACAGTGTGCTGCTGCTGCAATCACAGAACCAAAATGGGTTTTATTTACTAGACCTATTGCTGTACAACAGGCAGATAAAAAAGAAGAAAAGCAGAAGAATGTGTAGGTTCATGAAATTATTCAGTGGATCTTTCTCTCTGCTTAAAAGCTTCCTCAAAACCACAGACAGGTAGAATGAAATGACCGGATAGCACAAAGCAGAATCAGTCAGGCTTGCAAATAATTAATAATAATTTCAGCTTGAAAGCATGGACTGCTCTATGCATCCAATCATTTCTCATCCACCTCCTGTGCGCTTAGCATCCTCTCTGAAAAAAGGTCCAATTTACATAGAGCTCAGCCTGTAGACAAACTATCCTAGTGTCAGGAGGTGAGCTGGAGCTATGTCCTTGCTTTGTGTTATAATTTACTTTTCTTGTCACCGGGACATGGCCTCCAACTCATATCCTTGCATTAAGTTTATTTTTCTGGGTTCTGCATTGATTGGTGTTTTTTTAAATCTTGAGTTGTGTTCTGTCATCTTGACTTGTATATTCATGTGCTATCTTGTTTTTAGTTAATGTGTGTTTATTCTCACCTTAATCTTGCCTGGTTTGTGCTAGTGATGGGACGGCAGGCTCCGGAGCTTCGAGGGTGCTCTGAGCTTATCTAGGAAATATTTGGTGAAGCGCGTTTTGAGGTGTGTAATGTTGATGACGTGACTGGGTCAGGAAGCCATTCATGATTTTGCAAACAACATAAAATAAAGTGAGCAGCAATACACAATGGAAATCCCCGTCCCTCACGTTTTGCGTTGTCGATGTTTGACTGTGTAAGGGATTTGTCAAAGCTAATTTTCAGATAGAGGCAGCACCAAAATCATGGACTTCTCCCATTTGGGAACATTTTGAGTGCGTTTCTCCCATTGATGTATTTTCCACAAATAGTCAATATTTATTGTAACTGGGGATTCTAAATTGTCCTTAGGTATGACTGCGAGAGTGAATGGTTGTCTGTCTCTGTGTTGGCCCTGCGATGGACTGGCGATCTGTCCAGGGTGTACCCTGCCTCTCGCCCAAAGATGCTGGGAAAGGCTCCAGCCCCCCCCCCCCCCCGGCGACCCAAAAAGGATTAAGCGGAAGAAGATGGACAGCTGGAGGTGATGGCTTAGCGATAAAGCATCTGCTCTACAAGTGGGAGGCCTGGGTTTGAATCCCAGCTGGGTGATTCTTGTATTTTTATTTGCAAGGTGAAGTGTCTGTTATGTTTCAGAGAGCCTGGATCATTATTATGCATCATTATGCTGAGGTACTATTGGTATTGTGCCCTATATGAGTTGAATATACTGGGAAAAACAGTATAAGACTGTTGAAAATGTATTATTTCTTAATAAAAATGGATAAGTAGTATAACCACACCAAATAACACAGGCACATTCACTGTAGTCACCCCAGTTTTATTATTTCTTTTTTTCCCTTATGATCATTGATATTTCTTAAAATAACACATTTATTGAAATTGAAAAAATACACACTAAACCAATAATGTCCTTGTAAAAATCTGCATGCTGTATACTTTTTGTCGACTACATGGCCTAGTAGAGCAAATGAAGTTCCACATGAGGCTTCATCGATATGAACCATTTTGATGGAAACACTCAGGTCTTCAAGAAAGCCTTAGCTGGCTGTCACTAAGTGGTAGCCTAGAGATGAATGTCTGTCTTACATCTGGAGAGCTGGGGTTCAAGGCCCAGTGGGGTTATTTTTATTTGCAAGGTGAAGCATCTGTTGTGTTTCAAAAAGCTTGGATACAACAATAACACATCATTATTCTGAGGCACTATTGTGCCTTGCATGACAATAAGGACAGAGATGAATGTACTGAGAAAAACAATATAAGACTGTTGAAAAGTTATTATTTCTTAATAAAAATGTTTAAGTAGCACAAGCACAGTCACTGTAGTCACCTCAGTTTTATTATTTCTTTTTCCCCTTATGATCATTGATATTTCTTAAAAGACAGCGGATTTATTGAAATGAAAAAATACACAAACCAATAACACCCTTGTAAAAATCTGCATGTTGTATAAGTTTTGTCCACTAGATGGCCTAGGAAAGAAAATAAAGTTTCACAGAAGGCCTCGTCAAAATGAGCCATTTTGATGAAAGGCCTCAAGTCCTCCAGAAAGCCTCATCTGGCCATCACTAGTTTGTGCTCCGTTCATTTCCTGATTACACACAGCTGTTTTGTGTTCAGTTATTAGTTCACCTGCTATTTAAGGGATGCAGCCCCTCACCTGGGTGCTGTGTCATTAGCTGTTCTGTTTGATGTGATCTGTTCTTTATCTTGACCTGTAGAGGACCTGTAAATCTTTGTCGGTTTTGCGTTGCAGTTCCCAAGCTTTACTTTGTGTCTAATTAAATCATGTTTAAAGTTCGCTCTGCATATGAGTCCAGCTCTCTGCCCATCCGGGGCGAAAACCATGAGACCTAGTCTCTGTCATTTATTCCAGCCCTGCTGTCAGAGCAGGTAAATGGAGGGCTAGATGTACTCTGATTGGCTGTCAGTGTTTTTATCATTCATAAAATCTCTCTGAAAGTAATCCCAACAATATTGCCTCCCACTTTTGTTACGGTTATCGCTGTAGGGTGGAGTTTGCCATCCACTTGTGTTGGAAAAGCATTAAAGTAAAAACTCAGAAATCTATTTGAAATATTAAAGTTTTTAAAAATCTGTTTGAAGGAAATTTCTACTGCATGGTTCAAGCTGAACCTTATGTCATCAATATAGTGTGTAGACTATTATTCAATCAAACTTTGAAAAATACAGTAATATACGCTACATTTACTCCAATGTGCAAACCAATTTTCATTTTCAAGATCATACCCTAAAAGATGATCAATAAAACAAAAAATAAATACTCAAGTAAAGTACCATTAACCTGGAAATTCTACTTCAGTGCATTAAGTGCTTAAGTGCATTAAGTGCTTCAGTGCTGACAGGTGGCAACAGGTGAAGCTAGGGAGATTTACATCCAGCTCCCGAAAAATTAGTACTGGCGCCCCCCAAGGATGTGTCCTTTCCCCACTGCTCTTCTCCCTCTACTCCAATGACTGCACCTCAGAGGACCCTTCGGTGAAGCTCCTGAAGTTTGCGGACGACACCACAGTCATCGGTTTGATCCGGGATGATGATGAGTCTGCATACAGGCGGGAGGTGGAGCAGCTGATCCTCTGGTGCAGCCAGAACCATCTTGAACTTAACCCAGCCAAAACGGTGGAGATGACTGTGGATTTCAGGCGACACCCCCCTTCATTCCCCCCACTCACCATCCTCAACAGCACAGTGTCCACTGTGGACTCCTTCAAGTTTCTGGGTACCACAATCTCCCGGAACCTGAAGTGGTCCTCCCATATAGACACTGTCCGGAAAAAGGCCCAGCAGAGGTTGTTTTTTCTGCGTCAGCTCAAGAAGTTTGATTTGCCTCAGGAGCTGCTGGTTGTCTTCTACACCGCCATCATCCAATCTGTCCTCTGCTTTTCCATCACTGTCTGGTTTAGATCTGCCACTAAACAGGACAAGACCAGACTGCAGCGGATCATTAAGTCTGCGGAGAGGATCATTGGTACTGACCTACCCTCCATTGAGAACTTATATCGGTCCATAACCAGGAAACGGGCGGGAAACATCTGTGCTGACCCATCACACCCCGGCCACAAACTGTTTGAACTTCTATCTTCTGGTCGTCGTTACAGATCACTGAAGGTCAAAACCACCCGTCACAGGAACAGTTTCTTTCCTCAAGCCATCACTCTGATGAACTCCTAACATTCACCTAGTCCTACCTGTTGCTGTACTCATGACTTTTCATCCATTATTACATTGCACATAACTCTCACACTGCTTTTTACTTCATTCACATTATATCACTGAATCTGAGTTCACATTGAAATACTGTGTGACTGTATATTTTTTCATATATTTCTGCAAAGTGTGGTTAGTCTGAGTAAATAACTGCATATATTCCTGTATATATTTGCATTCTTTTATAGAAACGTGGACAGACTGTAATTTACTGTACATACTCTGTTGTCATTGAATCCTTATTTAAATCCTCCACCTGAACAATGAGAGCAAGTTTTTAGCCAAAGTCAAATTCCTTGTATGTGTTGTGCATACTTGGCCAATAAAGCTGATTCTGATTCTGATTCTGATTCTAATACAGTATTTGTTCTTTGTTACTTCCCAACACTGCTTATTAGTAGGATGTGTCCTCCAACTGCAAGGTGGCAAAGTATGAAAAGCAACAGAGGAGGAACAACAGTCATATGTCTCAGCACTGATTAATATTATTACTATTATTAGGGGTGGGGCAAAAGATCAATTCGGTTTAATATATACAGTATATACGGTGGTGTGAAAAAGTGTTTGCCCCCTTCCTGATTTTTTTTTGGATGTTTGTCACACTTAAATGTTTCAGATCATCAAACAAATTTAAATATTAGACAAAGATAATACAAGTAAACACAAAATGCAGTTTTGAAATCAAGGTGTTTATTATTAAGGGTAAAAAAAATCTAAATGGCCCTGTGTGTTAACTTCCCTTTCCCCATTCTATTATGCTGAGCACCAAGCTAGAAAGTACCATTTTATATGGTCTTTGGTATGACCTGAATGGGATTTGAACCAATGACCTCCCAGTTGTGGAGTGGATACTCTACCAACTAGGCCACCACTCCAGGGTTCTAACAGATATGCCAAAATGTCAGAACGCTGGAAGAGGGGGATCCAATCAGCTGATCGCCTGAAGCACAGAGCGCAGCTGTTTTCCGTGATAAATCACACTTTCCTGTTGGCTGCACCTCCCAGCAAAAGCACACTCCACGCATTATCTTGTTTTGGGTTTTTTTTGAATATGGCAACATATTTTTTCCGGGGAAAGGGGTAGAAAACACATAACACTGTTGTAACCAGAATATGTTAATTTTATACACTTAATTTCTTTTTTTTTTTTTTTAAATTTTGCACAGTAACTTTACATATGGAACTTACCATTTGAAACATTATACAACCAAGGCCTGAATGTTGGAATATTGGGCCAGTTGAGGTTCCACCCAAACATCCTGTGTTTGGACTTTTTACTGGTGTCATCCTTCTCTCCTTCCTCTGCTCTCACCTCTCCTGGACCCTCTGCCTGAAAACTTTCCTCTCCTTGGCTCATCTTGTCTGTCTCATTTTTCAGTTCGATTCAATTCAGTTTGGCTTTATTAGCATGGGAAACATATGTTTACATTGCCAAAGCAAGTGTGACATAAAACAAAAGCACATACAGTTAAATATAATATATGGTAAGAAGATGGTTAAAAAGAAAATACAGGAGTAAAATAAGAGACTGTTTCTTTCCCATATACATATTTCATCTTTCCCTCTCAGAGCTCTGTCTAGTTCAGGTTCTCTCTCTGTCTATGGTGGTATACAAACAGGTTAGAAAATACCAAGTGTCACGTTTTGTCCTGCAGGATTTTTTTGTCATGGATTACATAAATGACAAAAATATGTGTATTGTCTGTATTTTTATTCTAGTGTTTCTTTTTTCCATTGAGAAAAAATAGGAAAGACAAGGGAAAAAACATTCATAATAGTAGTTTACTCATGCATACTTAAATTATATGCTCAGAGGTGGGTATAGTAGCCAGGAATTCTACTTATGTAAAAGCAGTGCTTTGAAATTAATAATTTGCTGTATATAAGTAGACAACCAAAAATTTCTAGTTAAGGGTACAAAGAGCACCCACTTAAAAACTTGAGCAATGACTTAAGTCTTGAAGGTTTGAGATTTTTCTCCAAAATTCATAACAATTTTCTTATAGTTTTCTACTCTTCTCTATAAATGCATTTAAATTTGCAACCATTTTCCTCATTTGTAATTTCCTCTTGTAAAATTATGACTTTTGTTGTATATTTGAGACTTTATTATAAACTTGAGGATTATTTTACAGCTAATTTTTGTCTTTTGTTTATAAAATTACCGTGTTTTTTTAAAAAAAATATCTTATTATTAATATCTTTGAAAACTGCAGCAATAGTGAAATAGGCCTATAGTTTCAAATTCCCCTCTGTCACCCGTCTTGTATATTGGAATTATTTTGACTATTTTCATTGCATTGGGAAATATACCTGTTTGGAGAGACAGGTTGCAGATATACGTCAGTGGCTTCACTAAGCATTCAATGATAGTTTTGACTAAAAGCATGTCAATACCATCACAATCCAAAGATGTTTTACTTTTAAACGATTTAACAGTTTCAATGACCTCTCTCTCATCTGTGTTCTAATTAACTTAAATTACCAAAGATGCTGTTATTTATGTTATAATGCTTCTATATTTATAGTTTCTTAGAAATCTCCTCACCAAACGAACAGCAGGAAAAACCTCCCTTATTTTGAAATCCAAATGCTGGCACATTTAGTTTGTCTGAAGGCTGTTGACGGATTAAAGTCAATGACTTCGTGAATTTCGGTCATCTTAATTTGCCAGGTACATAATAATGAACATAAATTAGTCAATATTGTAGTGGCTGGTGAAGTAAATCCTCAGCAATTCATCAGTCATTCTTGCATTTCCTTGCATGGAATTTCCCCATTGTGAGACTAATAAAGGCTTATCTGATCTTTTCTTATATGAAGCCTGCATATGAAGCCTAACCACACATTTGCTAAGCGACTCTTCATTATTGTTCCTGTTACCAGCAAGTTAAAACCACAATAATTGCCTTCACTGCTTATATACCTCTTCGGCTTTATTTCCATGTTTAAAGTACTTTAATAAGCCCATGCTTCTCTCGGACAGCGACACTAGAAAGACGCTCTCTGCCTGCCACCTGCGTGAATTTGGCCCCCCACTCAATGCAAAAGTCCACAAATTATGCTCAGTTGTTAGTGCATCATTAGTGCTGGTTTGTGCTGTTAAAATTTTCATTTGTGCCATTATGTTTTTTTTTTTTTTAGCTATTAAAGACTAGACTCATTCAGAGGTCACTCAGCCCACCCATTTGCTCCAAAGTCACCCAAAATGGTCTCATTTGTTAGTGCCTCATTATTACTGGTTTGTGCTGTTAAAATTTTTGTTTGTGCTATTATGGTTTTTTTTAGATATTAAAGATTATTTTAGAAGGTCATTCAGAGGTCACTCAGCACCCCCCCCAACTTGCTCCAAATTGACCCAAAATGATCTCATTTGTTAGGCCTTCATTAGTGCTGGTTTGTGCTATTAAAATTTTTGTTTGTGCTATCAGGGTTTTGTAGATATTAAAGATTTTTTCAAAGGTCATTCAGAGGTCAGCCCCCCCCACTTGCTTCAAATTGACCAAAAAATTTCTCATTTTTTAGCGCTTCATTAGTGCTGGTTTGTGCTGTGAAAATTTTAATTTCTGCTATTATGTTTTTTTTTTTAGATATTAAAGATTATTTTATAAGGTCATAAAGAGGTCACTCAGCCCCCCTACTTGCTCCAAATTGACCCAAAATGGTCTCATTTTTAGCCCCCTCCTCATCCGGCGACGTTGGCCTGGCGTCAAGGACCGCTCAGCGGAGGGAGACACAGAGGAAGTGGGATTAACAATTAAAGCTACAGCAGGTGGTGGGAGCTCGGGGGGCTGTGAACCCCGAACTCCACCTCCAGGAGTCAGACAAGGCAAACCACAATGAAGAAGATATGAGTGAACTTGGACTTGCCTGTCTTCCGGAGGCAGGATGGTGCTTGCTGTAGCGGACGTTGCTCCTCCCTTTCCCCGCCGGATGGTGACAGAGGGCCCCCTGGGAGGATGAGGGGGAGCCGCTCGCAAAGGTTCCGGGACGGGGCTCGCCGAAACAGGACTCCAGGCACACACAGCAGCTGGGAAAGGTGTCAAGGAGGAGGGGCGACAGCCGAAACGAGCCGGGCACGGAGCGCTGACGGGACAGCGGGAGAAGATGGCCCGGGGAGGAGGCTGCGGGGATTCCCTTCTGACGAGGCGCAGGAGTGACAGCTGTGTGGGAGGTAGAGCCTTTGCGGCGACCCAGAACTGGATCCGGACGGGGTTCATGCTGAAGTTGAAAGCAGATGTGATGGCGGTTTCTAGCAGAGGGCGAGGCGAAGGTGAGGTCCGGGAATCGCCACTCCTGTGCAGAGACAGAGGCGAGCAGGTTGGCGAACTCAGGGAAGTCACTTAACTCGGGGTTCCTCTCCACCAGTCTGACTGCCGCCGTCACATGCTTGATTATTTGTGTGGGGTGAACAGCAGAACGAGCTGCCGCCACTCGGTCCCAGATGGAAGCAGCTGCGAGTTGGAGCTTCTTCGGGGGATTCCCGTATGACGACACTCTCCGGCGGGGATCACCCCGAGGCGGTGCGAACTCCTGGACCGGAATGGCGACAGGAATGGAATCCGGACGTGAGGAGCGAGGACGCCTCCTCTTCGGCTTCCTGCCGGGATTTCCCTCCAGCCCACGGAGAATCTCGCGCTGCGTGGCGATGTCATCTCTCCTCACACTGACTCCAGGGTGATTAGCGAAGCAGGGGAGATGATTAAGAATGTCCTCAGCTTGGTCCAGGTACTGGTGCACGTCGCTGTGGAAGTCAAGGAGGGAGGTGGCGATGAGGGTTTCATCGACGCACTCGAGGGCTTCCGCCAGCTCGTTGCTCTGACTCGGAGCGTGGACCATCCGCAACGGCATGCTTCCAGCACGGTACCCAGACAGGAAGGAGCACAGTCCAACTGCAAAACTCACCGGGAACGGCGTCTCGGTGTGGCGCCTCTATTTAGACGTCCTGGCAGCAGTCTACTGTCACGGTGGCCCTTGCGAGCCACCATAAGATGCCAACAAGTCAGCGGTGAGTTTGCAATGGTGTTTATTCAGGGTAAGGAACAGAGGATAATAGAAGGTAACATGAAGTACAAAGTAAAGAGCCACGGTGGGCTAAAACACACTATAATGGGAACGGGAAAACAACAGGGTAAACTTACAATCGTAACGACGAATAGACAGCGTCTGAGCCGGGGATGCCTGAAGTGTCAGACGATGAAGAGTTTTCACGGAGGTTTAACAGGAGTTTAACAGAGACTGCTGCATCAGGGTGCGTTCAGCGTCCGCTTTTAACGCCGGACACTAATGACCCCGAATGCAGCACAACTGTTCGGCTTTGACAGCAGGAAGCTCCACCGGGCGCTGTCACAATAAGAGCCCGGGGAGCCGGAAGGGACATACTGCTGTCAAAGCCTGAAAAAGATGATGTATGACCCGAGCGCGGACGAGATCGGCGCTCGGATCATGACATACTCTAAGAAAATACCATCACTACAAATGTGAACTATTTGTATTTAATAGGCCAGTCAGGTAAATGTTGAGGAAGTTAAACATGATAATGTGATCAGTGGTGTAATTCAGTGGGAAGGAGGTGTTTCCGATTTGTATTCTGATAATATAAATATTAATGCAGCATCACTCCTGTAGCACATCCACATTCCAGCATACAGCTGGGCTCACACTATAGCATTTGGACTGGCTTTTACAGACATTTTGAAAAATCAGAGAAATTAGTCCAAATGTTGGTGAAATTACATTCGTGAGCAGGTATTTTTAATCCAGTGCATACCAACTTTTATAAACTTTTGCTAGCATTTGCCAGCATTGCATTCAGCGTTGGCAAACTTTTGCCAACTTAGGCTAGCATATGTATAGCTGTTGCCAACTTAGGTTAACTTAAGCAAATGAAAACTCAGCGAAGGTCAGCTGACATCAGCGTCAGGTGACGCTCATATAAAGATCAGCGTTTGTGGAGGCTTTCTGCCATTCCTGACCTGCTTTTGAAGTGAACACATCTCCCTTGGGCATACGTTCAGTATTTACTGTATTTTCATTTTATATTCCCGTGTAGTTATTTCTGCATGCCCTTTTTCCCAGTTCATTCATTCATTCCTCTAAAAAAACACAAAGATGCCTATCTATAGACTCCAACAGTAAGTCTGCAATTAAAATGTGAATGTGGATGGAATAAAAAAACCCAACTATTTAGTGTATAATCATATAAATAAAATGACGGGTGATTATATTTTGACTGTTACAACTCTCTCCATTAAAATAACATAAAATCCCATTAAATGTCATTTACTTTTTGGCACCACATCAGCGCTTTTTGATTCCCCACAATGGAAGATGAACCAATAAATCCTGGAGAATGATTACACATGGAGCACAAAATTAAGATCAGTAAATTTTGCAATGAGATTTTTTTTCTTTTGAATCGTCACGTTTTTGGGGGATTACATATTTTTCTTTTTTTTAATTCCCCCTTCTCTCGGCTTTTGGCATTCCAGAACCATGGACAGCAACACTTCTTTGCAATTCTCTTGCATCCGTGCATGTTTGAAGTGAGTTTCAGTCTAAAAACTTCTGCTTCCACCAGCATTTCAGTCAACGTTTGCCAATGGGGCTTAACTTAGACCGATTTAGGTGAACACTACCTAACTTAGCCCAGCGCTCAAGAACTTTTACAAACTGAACACAACTTTCACCAACATGTATTTCCAAGCGTCGGTAAATTTTCAAAAAAGCACAACTTTCACCAGTGTTTGCCAACAAACACCAACTATCATTAACTTTTACCAACTTTTGCCAGCAGAGCCAGACATTTCCCAAAACATCAGTAAAAGTTGATCCAAACGTTGTAGTGTGAATCCACCCTAACATACACTGTCACTGTTTCACCTCTGCAATTGTAACTGGGATAGCAAGGATAACAAGACAGCTGGCTAGTATGACGCTGACCTTTGACATAGGAACAATCACCTTTTTGTCATCAATGCTTGAGTGGGTACTCCACAGTATCCACAGTAAAACTGCCCTTCAAAGCATAAGACCTTACATGCCTCACAGATGCACATTTAACATTGCTGATGGATTCCTAGTATAGTTTCTCTTGGACATCTGCCACAGCAGTTCAGCATCAAATCCTTGTATTTACATTTGCACAGAGCCAAGTTGTTAGTAAACCATGAACTGTTATTAGAAGCCTGCACTTCCTCTTCTCTGACTCACACAGCTATTATTAGCCTGGCTATTATTTCCCTTGACACTGGTTGCATTTTAAAAGCAATGTTTCGCCTACCGTGCTAATCCTAATTTCTCCCACCCATGGTGATGGAAGTTATCGGGGTCTGTATCATTGCCTCTGGTTGTAATACAATCAGTGGATGAGTCAGAAGTTCTCTCCCTCTTGGAGAAGGGGGTGGGGTCGGGTGTCAAAAAGGGGGTCTATTATTTCAGCAGCTGCATTGTTTGGGAGCCGAAGTACCTGATGATGAGTTCTCACCATCTGAGCTGCACAGACAGACAGACAAACACACAACTGTGCACATAATATGGGAGAATACTGGACATGAGTGCTGGCAAAAAAAAAAAGACCCAACCAAACAGCAGTAAATGAAACATGTAAATACAAAGTGAGAAAAAGATACAGATGCACAATTATCTTTAACTGTTGAATTACTTAATATTTCTATTTGATTTAGTCTTTGCAAACACTGCAAAAAGTAAACATAATTTGCAGTGGGGTTTGAATAACTTTAAGTGCAACTGTAATAATCACTAATATACTGTATAAAATCATGACAATATGTCAATGAAATGTTGAATGATTATATGATTCAACCAGGTTGGACTGTCCTCTTTGTCCCTGTCAGCAGAAGGGAGCTACATCAATACGAATGACATGGTTGTTTATTTTGGAAAAACTTAAACCTCTACTGACTCATAAGTAGTTGATACAATGACTAAGCAGTCAGGATAAACTGGCAAAAACCAACTACTAGCAAGGCATATCAGCACAACAAAAGCTCTTAATGTTCAAACTTGTTGTGGTTGGGCTTCAAAACTTTTCTTATGAATATACATTAATAACATAATGTACATACTCCTCATGGATTCACTACACTGACTGAAAAGTAGAACTGTGATGAGAGGGACAAGAATCAACTTTTATTTTCCAAATCAAATTTTTTCTTGTGTGATTTTGTACCTGACATCAGAGCTGAATTTGGTCCCGATGCCAGTTCTGTAAGAACTACAGAAAATAAGTTTTAAATTTCTTAGCAGGTTTATACTGTATATGTTGTTGTTGTTCGTCCCTCATTCTCGACGATGACCAAGGACATCACAGGGAAGAGGACTGGGTGCGGTGTGTCTGGCTGTGGCTGATCAGTCCAACGCGGGCGCGGAATCTGGACTTGCAAAGCTTACGTTTTCTCTGGGCCTTGGCAGTCCTGTTCAGTTCAAAGCTGCTAATATCAAGACCATATCATTCCAAGGCAGTGCAACAAATGCAACCACCGCCCCCCCCCAAAAAAACAACAACTATTTATCTTTCTTAAATCATTAAGCTTTAGGAAGCAAACTGTTACTATTTTTTATTTATTATTTTACTTCATGCAGCCTTGCATTTGGTGACATATGACGCATGAACGTCAGATCTGTGACATCAATACAAGTAAAAAAATACCTGTTGCTCTTGTGTCTGTACCACTGATCACACCAACAGTCCTTGTTAGTTTTCAGTGCATGAGCTACGCATTGCAGGTGAGAAGCCTCCATTTATAGTCTGTGGCACAACCATGAACACCAACAACAAGTACCAGAACTACGCCAAAACATTGAAAAAATACAAAAACTACAAGTGCTGAAATTAGCTGCCACTTGAGTGCAAAACATGTATGGAGACTATACATTAAAATGAATTTGAAAAACTTTTAAAAACCACTGTTTTAAATGCCCCACTTATCCACTCTTGCTGACTGATTTAACACTACTTCAGACGAAACTGGAAGTTGCGCCCATAATCATTTCTACAGCAGCGCTCTCAGGAATAAAGTGGATTGAACAAACTGAAGATCAGAGTTCATAGAAGACACCCACGGAACCTTCAAGATTTGACAGTTTCTGTGGAAGAATGGGCTAAAATCACTCCTGAGCAATGCCTGCACCTAGTTTCTCCATATAGGAGGCGTCTGGAAGCTGTTATTACCAACAAAGGCTTTTCTACTAAATATTACATGAATTTCACCAAGTGTGTTCAATACTTATTCCCCATGCAATTACACTTTATTAAATATAACTTGTTTTGTGAACACAGTTGTCTTGATTTCTTTGTATGTATGGATTACTTGGGTTGTTACTGAGATTGATTGAAAATCTCAGGTCAATGACTCCATCAGAAATGTTTAATGAGAAAAATGTTGACGTGTTCAATACTTATTTTCTCTGCTGTATACCTATCTATCTATCTATCCATCTATATTCTGCGGTGTGGGTATGTATGTACGAGGGGGGCTGAAAAGTTCATAGTGGTCAAATTTGACCAAATGTGGTTTATTTTTCAACTGCAGGGATCCAAGCATTGCGACACCAATGGAAGAAGTGTGTGGACTATGTTGAAAAATAAACCACATTTGGCCAAATATGACCACTATGAACTTTTCAGCCTATGAACTTCTCCTCGTATGTGGCAGAAACTTTGTCCCCCTGCTAACTCGGAGGCAACTTGACTATGGGCTCTCATCTCTTGCTTGCATGGTGATGCCACAATACCTGAAAAGTGCACGTGACATGGTTTCACTGATCATGTGACCATAAACCTGGATTTACACTGACTCTGGATACAGTCCATTATTGCTGTGATCCATACAAACACTTCATCCATTTATAAATGCGGGGAATCTATGTGTATATGTAAGTGTGTGTCTATCTGTGTGTCTGTTCCGCACATATCTCTCAAACTGTTCATCAGATTGACCTAAGATTTTGTATGTGTTTTGCTGAGGTTACGAGGGTGTGCATCCCCGAGTATGGAGTCACTCAGTCAAAATATGTAATTTTTATCAATAAAAGTTTAGCCACCGCTCTGTCTTTTCATGCCCTGGCTTCCTGGAAGTGTGGGCGGGGTTTCGGATTGATTCTGTGCTGATTGGATAATACGCCGGCATCACAGCCATGCTGATTGGATAATACGCAGCATCACAGCCATGCTGATTGGATAATACACGGCATCACGACCAGTCAGTCACCACAGCGCTTTGCAAACAAAAAAAGGAAGTGAAAAGTGAGAAATTTGACAAGAAAGAGAGAATAGTGAAGATGTAATGCTTAAAAAGTCACACCATAATATTGCTGTGACTGCATACGTCTAAAGGATAATTCGGGGAATGCCAGCGGGGACCCAGGGTCTGCCTAAAGAACACCGTTGTTGGAGAAGCAGTGAGCAGAACGGGGTCGTCAACCCATACCTGTGGCTGTCTGCTGTTTACCGGTCAATCCATGTTCCTACCCTTACCTATGGTCATAAGCTTTGAGTAATGGCTGAAAGAATGAAATCGCAGATACAAGCGGCTGAAATGAGCTTTCTCTGTAGGTTGCTGGACTCACCGTTAGAGATAGGATGAGGAGCTCAGTCATCTGGGAGAGGCTCAGAGTAGAACCGCTACTCCTTCACATTCAAAGGAGCCAGCTGAGGTGGTTTGGGTATCTGATCAGGATGCCTCTTGAATGCCTCCCAATTGAGGTATTTCGGGCATGTCCAACGAGAAGGAGACCCCGAAGCAGACCCAGGGCATGCTGGAAAGACTACGTCTCCCAGCTGGCCTGGGAACGCCTTGGTATCCTCTCTCTTGGTATCCTCACTCTTAGTATCCTCTCTGAAGAGCTGGAGCAGGTGGCCGGGGAGAGGAAGGTTTGGGCTTCTCTGCTTGAGCTGCTGCCTCCGTGACCCGGACCTCCGGAAAAGCGGTAGGAAATGGATGGATGGATGGATGGACAGACAATCAAATAAATCTTAGTGCCATCCAGGCCCTTTTATATTTGTCAAAGTCTAACATGTGAGTGCCTACATATAGCCTACACCTCTTTGTATTCCACTTTCACACAGCCTACATTTGGGCCTGTAAAGCCTAATTGGGCTACCTGTTTTCAGACAAGAATACTTGCTTTCTACGGGCATGAACAAGTAGAATTAAAATTAACAGACTACTTATGTATTATTAGAGCACAAAAATTCAGGTGGAGAGTGGCTACATCACACTTCCTTGTTATTATCACTTGATCACAATCGATTCATCTCGGTCATTCTCGGGTCTTTCTCAAGATGTCGCTTTATTTTGTATAATTCTCATGCAATCTTGTCCCTGCCGCTGCAAAACATAAATGGAGTTGGTAGGGACAGGTGCAAGGGTCCATTCGTTCTGCATCTACAACGGA
The DNA here is from genome assembly GCA_020510985.1 of Pholidichthys leucotaenia. Lineage (NCBI taxonomy): Eukaryota > Metazoa > Chordata > Actinopteri > Cichliformes > Pholidichthyidae > Pholidichthys > Pholidichthys leucotaenia. The sequence goes on from CM035843.1 coordinate 342,808,616, forward strand.
TTGCGTCCGGAGTCAGTGTAAATTCAGGGTAAAAGAGGTCAAAGGTGACCATTTTTAACCGACCTTTACCAGTGGAGGTGTACATCTGGGAGGAATTAAGAGCACTTGACATGGTCGGCTGAGTTTAGGATCCACGAGTCTCTTTCCACAATACAGGTATTGTGGACTGATGGGAAGATGGAGGTACAGGTTACTGCCCTGGGTGCTGGGACACTGATACTATATTTATATTTACCTATATTCACTTTTATTTGCCCCATTCCAGATGGAGATGCCGTAGCGGAGACAAAAGAGAGGTAAATGTGGAGGTATCCAAACAAAGCTAACCGTTAGCCCTCACAGACTCCCGATCCCTTCTCTCATCCTGGCCAACGTACGCTCACTTGACAACAAAACAGACCACATACAGCTCCTGAGATCTACACAACGTGACGCGCCGAACTGCTGTGTTTTTATCTTTACAGAAACATGGTTAAATGACGATATACCTGACTCTGCCATTCAGCTAGCTGGGCTAACATGCCACCATAGCGACAGCGTGCTAATGGTAGGAGGGAAAACCCAGGGTGGAGGCATGTGTGTGTACATCAGTGATGCCTGGTGCTGTGATTCTGTTGTTGTTCACAGACACTGTTTTCCTTTAGTGGAGTTCGATCATCAAGTGCAGACCCTTTTACATGCCTAGAGAAATTTCATTTGTTCTACTTGCTGCCGTGTATGTCCCGTCCACCGGCATCGGCGAGAGGAGGGAAGCACTGAAAGAACTCTATCAGGCTATAAGTGAGACACAAACAGCGCATCCAGATGGATTTCTTATCACAGTGGGAGACTTCAACCATGCAGATTTAAAGGCCCTCCTACCAAACCTATATCAAATGTAAACTTTGCAACTAGAGGAAACAATCTGCTGGAACTGGTGTACACAACTCATAAGAACGCATACAGACCCTCCCCCCTTCCCCCCCTGGGTCTCTCTGGTCACATCACCATCCTGTTAAGGCCGGTATACAAACCCAAAGTGTAAACCATCAGATCAACAAAAATGCAGGTATGTGTGTGGCCAGAGGGGGCCTCTGATGCTCTGAAAGACTGCTTCAGCACCACAGACTGGGACACTTTCAAGCATACAGCCACCCACAACGGACACACAAACCTAGAGGAGTACACTGAGGTTGTTGTGGCATACATAGCCAAATGCATTGATGATGTCACTCACTGCAAGACCATCACTGTTCGTGCAAATCCGCAGCCATGGATGACAGCAGAGGTCCACAGACTCCTGAGGGCTCAGGACACAGCCTTCAGGGCTGGCGACACTGCAGGACTAACAACAGCTAGGGCCAACCTGTCCCATGGCATCAAGGAGGCAAAACGACAGTACAGCAAGAAGATATCTGGACACTTCAGCAACACCAGAGATACATATTCTCTCTGGCGTAGCATACAGACACTCACCAACTATAAACCTCCACCTCAGACCTGTGCTAATGACATCACACTGCTCAACAACCTAAATGACTTCTTTGGCCGATATGAAGCACAAAACAGCACACCAGCACAGAAGACCACTCCTCCGGACGAGCAGGCCATGAGTCTGGATCCGGCTAGCATGAAGAGGACCCTTTGCAGGATCAACCCACGCAAGGCAGCTGGCCCAGACAACATACCGGGTCGCGTCCTGAAGGACTGTGCAGAGGAGCTTAAGAATGTCCTGACTGACATCTTCAACATCTCCCTGTCTCAAGCTGTTGTCCCCACATGCTTCAAAACTGCCACCATAATACCAGTCCCAAAGAAGCCTGTCCCATCCAGTTACAATGATTACCGGTCCGTAGCACTGACCCCCATTAAAATGAAGTGATTCAAGCGGCTAGTCATGCAGAACATCAAGTCCACCCTCCCTCCCTCCCATGACCCATTCCGGTTTGCATACAGGTCGAACAGATCCACAGAAGATGCCATCGTTGCTGCTCTCCATCCAGCCCTCACCCACCTAGACTCAAAAAAACTCCTACGTGTAAATGCTGTTCTTGGACTTCAGTTCAGCACTCAACACAATCATCCGCCAGCACCTGATTCAAAAACTCAGACACTTATGACTCAAAACCTCTCTCTGTAACTGGGTGCTGGACTTTCTCACAGGGAAGCCACAGAACGTGCGGGTTGGCAGCAACACCTCCCAGATCATCACACTGAGCACAGGGGCCCCACAAGGATGCATGCTCAGCCCACTGCTCTTCACCCTGCTCACCCATGACTGCGTTCCAGCCTACAACACCAACCACCTCATCAAGTTTGCGGACGACACGACAGTGGTGGGCCTCATCACCAACGAGGAGGCCAACTACAGAAATGAGGTGAGCCAACTGGTCCAATGATGAAAAGACAACAACCTCTTCCTGAACGTGGGAAAAACCAACAAGACTGTGGTCGACTTCAGGAGGGGTCACACACAGCACCCCCTCTGATCATCGATGGTGCAGCTGTGGCGAGGATGAGCAGCACCAAGTTCCTGGGGGTGCACATCTCTGAGGACCTCTCCTGCTCCAACAACACCACATCACTGGCCAAGAAGGCCCAAACTCACCTCCATTTCCTCTGCAAACTGAGGAGAGCATGAGTCCCTCACCCCATCATGTGCTCTTTCTACTGGGGCACCATTGAGAGCATCTTCACCAGCTGCATCACAGTGTAGTATGGAAGCTGCACCGCCACCTGCTGGAAGACACTACAATGTACAGTGGAAGCAGCCAGCAAGATCATCGTGCCCCTCTGACCCCCCCCACCCCCCCAGACATCGACCCCACCCGCCTCTCCCGCAGAGCCATCAGCATCACAGGTGACACCTCCCACCCCTTACACTCCCTCTTCAGCCCCCTGGCCGTACTGAAGCCTCCGGGACCGCTCCACAAGACTGCTTAACAGCTTTGTTCATGAGGCCATCAGGACCCTGAACTCTGTTCACTCCCCCTTCCCCCCAGACGGTAACACAATCACGCACACAATAACTACCTCAGCTGTTGGTACAGAAAGGCTGGCACACCAACAGTAATACTGTTGTTTTGTTGTACTTTTGCTGCTGTATGTCTCTGCACATTAACTGCAATCATTTGCACAAATATCATATCTGCTGCTGTCTGTCTGTCACTGCAATACTGATCATGTGCAGTCCTATCTGTTACTACCTGCACCTACACTACCGCAAGATGAATAACTGCAGCTACAGGTATTCTTGGAGAGATTGGTGCTGAACCACCTGAAGGTCATCACAGGCCCCCTGATGGATCCACTGCAGTTTGCCTACCGGTCAAACAGGTCAGTGGATGATGCAGTGAATATGGGACTACACTACATCCTGCAACACCTCGACTCCCCAGGGACGTACGCCAGGATCCTGTTTGTCGACTTCAGCTCAGCGTTCAACACCATCATCCCAGGCATTCTTCATCAGAAACTCCTCCAGCTCAAGGTGCCCCCCTCCACCTGCCAGTGGATCTCCAGCTTTCTGACTGACAGGTGGCAACAGGTGAAGCTAGGGAGATTTACATCCAGTTCCCGAAAAATTAGTACTGGCGCCCCCCAAGGATGTGTCCTTTCCCCACTGCTCTTCTCCCTCTACTCCAATAACTGCACCTCAGAGGACCCTTCGGTGAAGCTCCTGAAGTTTGCGGACAACACCACAGTCATCGGTTTGATCCGGGATGATGATGAGTCTGCATACAGGCGGGAGGTGGAGCAGCTGATCCTCTGGTGCAGCCAGAACCATCTTGAACTTAACCCAGCCAAAACGGTGGAGATGACTGGCCCCGCCTACGAAAATCAGCTGATAAATGTCACCTGGCAGCAATCAGCTGACTCTTCTGATGAAGGCTGCAGTGCAGTTGAAACATGTAAAGAAGGTAAAGACATCTTTCTATTTTACTTTTGTCTTTCAAAGGAAAAAAAAAAAAGGATAAATAAATGGTGGAGATGACTGTGGATTTCAGGCGACACCCCCCTTCATTCCCCCCACTCACCATCCTCAACAGCACAGTGTCCACTGTGGACTCCTTCAAGTTTCTGGGTACCACAATCTCCCGGAACCTGAAGTGGTCCTCCCATATAGACACTGTCCGGAAAAAGGCCCAGCAGAGGTTGTTTTTTCTGTGTCAGCTCAAGAAGTCTGATTTGCCTCAGGAGCTGCTGGTTGTCTTCTACACCGCCATCATCCAATCTGTCCTCTGCTTTTCCATCACTGTCTGGTTTGGATCTGCCACTAAACAGGACAAGACCAGACTGCAGCGGATCATTAAGTCTGCGGAGAGGATCATTGGTACTGACCTACCCTCCATTGAGAACTTATATCGGTCCATAACCAGGAAACGGGCGGGAAACATCTGTGCTGACCCATCACACCCCGGCCACAAACTGTTTGAACTTCTATCTTCTGGTCGTCGTTACAGATCACTGAAGGTCAAAACCACCCGTCACAGGAACAGTTTCTTTCCTCAAGCCACCACTCTGATGAACTTCTAACATTCACCTAGTCCTACCTGTTGCTGTACTCATGACTTTTCATCCATTATTACATTGCACATAACTCTCACACTGCTTTTTACTTCATTCACATTATATCACTGAATCTGAGTTCACATTGAAATACTGTGTGACTGTATATTTTTTCATATATTTCTGCAAAGTGTGGTTAGTCTGAGTAAATAACTGCATATATTCCTGTATATATTTGCATCCTTTTATAGAAATGTGGACAGACTGTAATTTACTGTACATACTCTGTTGTCATTGAATCCTTATTTAAATCCTCCACCTGAACAATGAGAGCAAGTTTTTAGCCAAAGTCAAATTCCTTGTATGTGTTGTGCATACTTGGCCAATAAAGCTGATTCTGATTCTGATTCATCTTTAGCTGTCTGTATATACAGTGGTGTAAAAAAGTGTTTGCCCCTTCATGATTTCTCATTTTTTTGTATGTTTGTCACACTTAAATGTTTCAGATCATCAAACAAATTTAAATATGAGACAAAGATAACACAAGTAAACACAAAATGCAGTTTTGAAATGAAGGTGTTTATTATTAAGGGTAAAACCTACATGGCCCTGTGTGGAAAAAGTGATTGCCTCCCGTTAAAACATAAATTAACTGTGGTTTATCACATCTTTGGAAAGCTGAGTTCAATTTCTCTAGCTGCACCCAGACCTGATTACTGCCACACCTGTTCTCAACCAAGAAATCACTTAAATAGGACTGGCCTGACAAAGTGAAGTACACCAAAAGATCCTCAAAAGCTAGACATCATTCTGCCATCCAAGAAATTCAGCAACAAATGAGAAACAAAGCTAATTGAGATCTATCAGTCTGGAAAAGGTTATAAAGCCATTTCTAAAGCTTTGGGACTCCAGTGAACCACACTGAGAGCCATTATCCACAAATGGCGAAAACATGGAACAGTGGTGAACCTTCCCAGGAGTGACCAGCAGACCAAAATTACCCCAAGAGTGCAGTGACGACTCATCCAAGAGGTCAAAAAAGACCCCACAACATTCAAAGAACTGCAGGCCTCACTTGCCTCAGTTAAGGTCAGTGTTCATGACTCTACCATAAGAAAGAGATTGGGCAAAAATGGCCTGTATGGCACCGTTCCAAGATGAAAAACACTGCTGAGCAAAAAGAACATAAAGGCTTGTCTCAGTTTTGCCAGGAAACATCTTGATGATCCCCAAGACTTTTGGGAAAATACTCTGTGGACTTATGAGACAAAAGTTGAACTTTTTGGAAGGTGTGTATCCCATTACATCTGGTGTAAAAGTAACACAGCATTTCAGAAAAGGCGCATCATACCAACCGTAAAATATGGTGGTGGTAGTGTGATGTCTGGGGCTGTTTTGTTACTTCAGGACGTGGAAAACTTGCTGTGATAAATGGAGCCATGAATTCTGCTGTCTACCAAAAAATCCTGAAGGAGAATATCCAGCCATCTGTTCGTGACCTCAAGCTGAAGCACACTTGGGTTCTGCTGCAGGACAATGATCCAAAACACACCAGCAAGTCCACCTCTGAATGGCTTAAGAAAAACAAAATGAAGACTTTGGAGTGGCCTAGTCAAAGTCCTGACATGAATCCGATTGAGATGCTGTGGCATGACCTTAAAACGGCAGTACATGCTCAAAAACCCTCCAATGTGGCTGAATTACACTACCGTTCAAAAGTTTGGGGTCACTTAGAAATTTCCTTATTTTTGAAAGAAAAGCACTGTTTTTTTAAAAGAAGATAACTTTAAACTAATCAGAAATACACTCTAATATCTAATATACATTGCTAATGTGGTAAATGACTATTCTAGCTGCAAATGTCTGGTTTTTGGTGCAATATCTACATAGGCGTATAGAGGCCCATTTCCAGCAACTATCACTCCAGTGTTCTAATGGTACAATGTGTTTGCTCATTGCGTCAGAAGGCTAATGGATGGTTAGAAAACCCTTGTGCATTCATGTTAGCACAGCTGAAAACAGTTTAGCTGGTTAGAGAAGCTATAAAACTGACCTTCCTTTGAGCAGGTTGAGTATCTGGAAAAAATTATTTCAAATACAAATCATTATTTCTAACCTTGTCAATGTCTTGACTATATTTTCTATTCATTTTACAACTCATGGTGGTAAATAAGTGTGACTTTTCATGGAAAACACAAAATACTTGTCTGGGTGACCCCAAACTTTTGAACAGTAGTGTACAACAATTCTGCAAAGATGAATAGGACAAAATTCCTCCACAGCACTGTAAGACTCATTGCCACTTATCTTAAACACAGACAGTGTTTATAACGAAGCAAGATGCCGCCTGTGTGTGGCTGATCTTCTATTTCTGTCATTTCTGTGTTTATTCTTATGTCTAACCCTCTTCACTCAATAAATCAAATCACCGCTGGTGTATGATTGCTAAACTCTCCTGGATCTCCGGTCTTTTGTTAAAGACCTAGCTTCATCTGATTTTAATGGACAGAAAACTTTGCCCCCTGTTTTATCGGGAGTTTCCCTCACCTGTACTGGGCTTCAGTTCCATCCTCCTACCAGAAGTGTCACTGTTGCCACGGTAAACGTGGCGGTTGGCTGGTCAAGCTCAAACTCTGCCTGGCGTGCTCCTCTTCTGTTTCCCGAGCAGAGTATGGATTATCTTCTCTCTTGTTTGTGCCTTGGCACTCCTTGGGTCCAATTGATCCCTGCCTAGTACCTGTGACCGGCTTGGATGAGGTGTCCCAGCCCTGCCGCCCCTGCTCTCCCCAGCTTCGCCAGCGCAGCGTGAACCTTGGGAACCAGCGGCCGCTGTGTCGGGCTCCCTGGTCTGCTTCACCACCCGCCTCAGCTCCTGCCAGGACTGGCCTGGTAAATGCCAGATCACTGGTAAATAAAACTTTTATCCTCAGGGATTTCTTCCCTTCCCGTGGTCTGGATCCATCCATCCATCTTCTACCGCCTTTCCGGAGGTCCGGGTCACAGAGGCAGCAGTTCAAGCAGAGAAGCCCAAACTTCCCTCTCCCCAGCCACCTGCTCCAGTCTTCAGAGAGAATACCAAGGCGTTCCCAGACCAGCTGGGAGACATAGTCTCTCCACTGAGTCCTGGGTCTGCCCAGGGTCTCCTCCCAGTGGGACGTACCCAAAACACTTCAAGTGGGAGGCGTCCAGGAGGCATCCTAATCAGATGCCCATACCACCTCAACTGACTCCTTTCAATGTGGAGGAGCAGCAGTTCTACTCTGAGCCTCTCCCAGATGACTGAGCTCCTCACCCTATCTCCGAGGGTGAGTCCAGCAATCCTACGAAGAAAGCTCATTTCAGCCGCTTGTATCCGTGATCTCATTCTTTTGGTCATTACCCAAAGCTCGTAACCATAGGTGAGAGTAGGAACGTAGATTGACTGGTAAATCGACAGCTTTGCCTTAGAACTAAGCTCCCTCTTCACCACAACAGACCAATACAACGTCCGCATCACTGCAGGTGCTGCTCCGCTCTGTCTGTCAATCTCTCACTCCATTTTGGTCTGGATTTCCTCTACATATGTGAGACTTGGTTGAGTGTCGGTGACTGTAGTAAATTTTTCTGAACTTTTACCGGCTGATTGTTCTTATTTTAATTCCCCGTGGATGTTGGGTCGAGGGGGAGGAACGGCGATTATTTATAAAAATGATTTTAAATGTAAGTAGTGGGGTTTTTTTGTCATCGCTGTTCTCCAGTTTTGAAATGACTTTATTTGAGGTGAGTCGCTCTGACCTGGTGCTGGTCGCTGTCATTTACCGACCCCCAAATACAATAAGGATTTTATGAATGACTTTGTCGATTTTCTGGCAGAAATTATGCCAAAGTATGACCAAGTCCTTATTGTTGGAGATTTTAATATCCATGTGTGCTGTCCAGATAAGCCACTGGTGAATGACTTTTTAAATCTCATTTATTCTTTTAGCCTGGAACAGTTTTTACCTGGTGGACCCACACATGAACACGGACACACATTAGACTTTGTTCTCGCTCATGGTTTGTCTGCGTCTAACCTGGAGATTGGTGATACTGTATTTTCTGACCACATGCCTATTTTATTTGATGTTGGTCTATCCTGCACCAGAATTCAAACCTGCGCTCCTGCTCGCTACTGGAGAATTTTTAACCCCTCCACTGCTGGCCAGTTTTCTGCTGCTTTTACCCAGCTCTGTGCTCCCCTGGATTTTACTTTTTTTGATACAGAGGACCTCAGTTCCTGGTTTTATTCCTCTTGCCAAACCATCCTGGACTCTGTGGCTCCATTAAAAATTAAGCAGCCCAGAGCCAAGCACGAACAGTGGTTAAATGACAGAACTCGGGCAGCCAGACGGGAATGCCGCAAAGTTGAGTGCAGGTGGAATTAGGACAAGTTGCAGGTATCATTTCAAATCTTAAAGGACTGTTGGCATCTCTACCAAAATTGTGCTAAAGAGGCTAAAAGGGAACATCTATCTAATATTATTGCAGCAAACTGTCATGATCCACGTGTATTTAAAACCATTGATTTTGTTATTAATGCCTCACAGTCTGTCAGTATGGAAGTGTCTTCTGTAACATGCAATGACTTTTTACATTTTTTTATTGATAAGGTCACCACCATTAGGGCTCTTATCCCAGCTCCCGCCTCTGACCCCTCTGTGTGTGTCCCTTGCTCTGCTGTTTTTAATCAGTTTCAGCCTGTGACCTTGCAACAATTACAGGATGTGGTTGGCCATATTAAGCCCTCAGGTTCTCCTTGTGATGCCCTCCCTCCTCGATTTTTTAAAGAAGTTTTTCCTAGCATAGGTCAATCAGTTTTAACCATTTTAAACAACTGTTTAACTTCTGGTGTGGTTCCTGCAAAGTTTAAGCATGCAGTAGTTAAACCCCTAATTAAGAAATCTGGTCTTGACCACACTGTGTTGGCTAATTTTCGGCCAATCTCCAAACTGCCTTTTATTTCAAAAACATTGGAGAAAATAGTTTATTTCCAGTTGAAGGATTTTTTGGATGAACAAGATATTCTGGAGGCGTTCCAATCTGGTTTTAAAACCCTACATAGCACAGAGTCAGCACTATTAAGGGTTTTTAATGACATCCTTTTGATGTCTGATTCTGGTGATCATGTGGTTCTTGTTTTGCTAGACCTAACCGCCGCTTTTGATACAGTGGACCATGAAATCTTAATTTCTCGCCTGCAGTATCTTGTAAGTATTTCTGGTACTGCATTGGAATGGTTTAGGTCCTATCTAACTGTTAGAACCATGTGTGTAAGCCTTGCTGGTTCTGAATCCTCCTCTGCTTCCCTGTCATGTGGGGTCCCACAGGGCTCAGTTTTAGGGCCTCTGCTCTTTTCTCTTTTTCTGTTTCCACTGGGTTCAGTTCTTAGAAAGTATGGCATCTCCTTCCACTGCTATGCTGATGACTGTCAGATTTATGTTCCAATAAAGCAGAAGGAGAACTTCTCAATTAAATCACTTCTTGAATGCCTTAATGACATTAAAGATTGGATGGGAATGAACTTCCTAAGTTTTAATGAAAAGAAGACAGAAGTGATTGTGTTTGGACCCAGCGGCTCCTGTGAGTCTCCTCCTGTTGACTTGGGTCCCTTGACAGGGTTTGTCCAACCTACTGTAACTAATCTGGGTTTTAAGCTGGACAGTGATTTTAGACTGGATCGTCAAATTGCTGCAGTAGTGAAGTGCAGCTTTTTTCATTTAAGGCAACTGGCAAAGACTAAACCCAGGTTCAGGTTCAGGTTCCTTTATTTGAACCTGTAGGTAGATTTGTTTTGCAGTCTGGTGACATCCATATTTACAAGCCACAATTACATTCAACGTAGACACAAACACAGGCACACATGAAGCTGACTATAAATATGATAAAAATACTCAAGGCTCCATCAATCAGGGTATAAAGACAAAGAGATGAGAGAAAAACCAGAGGTAAGAGAGAAGGGTCATCTTAAAAAGTTAAAAACTAGTCAAAGAGGTTAAAAACTCAAAGGTCTAAAACCCAATAAAATATTTAGAACCCAAATAACATCCTACAAAAATAAGTAAATATAAAATGGAGTTAATAAATAGGTACCTATATTATGTGCAATATGTTGTTACAACTTGTTCAACTCTTTGACAGCAGCAGGAACAAAGCTGTTTTTGTAGTGCTGGGTTTTACTTTTTGGGACAGCAAACCTCCGTCTTGAGGGAAGAAGCTGAAAGTTGCAGTGCAAAGGGTGGGAGTCATCATTTAAAATGGAGGTGGCCATCCTCTGTACTTGTCTGGTGTACAGGAATGTCAGGCTCAGCTGTGACTCACCAAGCAAACGACTGGACCATCTAACTACCTGATCCAAGGATTTCCTCTGTTTCAGTTTTATCTGACCAAACCATGACACTAAAGAAAAAGATAAAACAGATTCAATAAAAGCCCGATAAAACATTGTCATTATGGTTCGCTCAATTTGGAAGCGTGCAAGTTTCCTCAAGCAATGCAAATGTTGCTGACCCTTTTTGCACACCCTTTCACAGTTCTCTTCAAAGTTTAAATTACTATCAATAATCGTCCCAAGATATTTGTAGGATTGTACACATTCGGTGGTCTGGCCTTTTAGTACGGTGACTTTGTGTCTGGGAGTTTTCCTCCTAAAGTCAATAATCATGTCTTTAGTTTTTGTCGTATTCAGCTGCAGGTAGGAATCCTCACACCAGTGAACAAAATCATCAACTACTGGGCCGTGGCCACTCTCACCATCCTGGAGGAGACTGACAATAACTGAGTCATCAGCATACTTTATAATGTGTCTGTTGTCATGTCTGCTCCGACACATGTTTGTGTACAGGATGAAGAGTAGCGGTGACAACACCCACCCCGGAGGAGAGCCAGTAGAAGAGCACTTTAGGTCAGACAGTGTACCATTGACCCTTACTCTCTGCGTCCTGTTGGTTAAGAAATCCAGAATCCAGCCCACCAGATTATTGCTCAAATCAAATTGTTGCAGGAGCCTTTCAACTAAAATATGAGGTTGGATTGTATTAAAGGCGGAGGAAAAGTCCACAAATAAAAGCCTGGCGTGCGTCCCATTAAAATCCAGATGTTTAAAAAGCATGTTAAGCAGAGTGACAGTGGCGTCCTCCACTCCTCTGTGAGGCCTATAGGCAAACTGAAGAGGATCCAATGCATGCTCAGTCTGCTTTAGGACCTCACATCTGACCAGTTTTTCAAAAATTTTCATTAAAATTGAAGTCATAGCAACTGGTCTAAAGTCGTTTAGCGTTTTAGGACAGCTGGATTTTGGAACGGAAACAACCACGGCTTCTTTCCAGATCTTAGGCACATGTAAAGACTTATTGAAAATGTAATGAAATATAGGACTCAGTTCATGTGCACAGGACTTTACCAAGCGCCCACATATATTATCAGGGCCCTGACTTTTGTTCACTTTTACAGCGCAGAACTCCCTTTTAATATCCTGCACCTCAATATTAACCCCTTGCACTCCGGTCAATTTCCCTAAAAACGCCAAAAAATAATGTGCCCAAATTAAATCCAAAGCTGTTCTTCAACCCTTTGCAGCATCTTCATGGGGTTGGTCTCATTTAAAAGAAAACACTTTGAATTTTTTGGCAAAACAGTCATAATCTCTCTAAGTGCTCCAGCCACTGAGTTACAGTCATCTAAACATAGTGAACTTGAAGAAAATAAATTTGGCCTGGGTGTTTTTTTGGATACAAATGCTTGCAAATAACACACAGCTTTAGATCCGGGCTGGAAAATGCAACAGAAATGTAGAACCAAGTGTTATCCAGCTGAGGTCCAAATTTTGTAACAATACCACAAAAAATGAATATATTACACAGCTTTTTCCTCAGGTAGTTCCCAGGCGTTTTTGAACTGTGCCAAATTGTGCCAAATGGCACAGTTTGGAAAAACGTCTGTAACTTTTGAATGATTCAATGTAGAAGCTTTATTTTGGGCTCTAATGAAAGGTCACACTCAGGGCTGTGTCTGTGTGTGTGTGTGGGGGGGGGTTGTCCCCCCCTCGCTACAGAGGACGGAGTTTGGCCATCGCTACATGACGGATTAGCCTCATGTGGTGATGTGGTGACTGCGGTGCAGTCACCGCGGCTTCCCCCCCCCCTCGCTACAGAAGAATAGCGGGGGGGGGGGGCCGCGTTCATGGTCTGGACGCGGCAAACAACCCGTGTACCGCGGCGCACGAACTTCAGACTTCGTGCGCCGCGCAGTTGTAATTTACCGAACGGTCAAAAGTCATTTTTGATTACAATTTTCAGAGATAAAGAATAATTTAGCTTATAACACCTTACCTCTTCACAGCAGTGTCCTGGCGAACTTCTCTTCCTCATTGTCAGACGAACGCGACGCTGGTCCGCTCGTGGTTCTGGTCTCGCGACCCGATCAAAACATAATTCCATTATTGCGGTTTTGTGCTTCCGTGATTGCGGTTTCTGGTGAACGATTTTTCAAAACAAATAACAGTAGTAATTAAAAAAAGACTGGCGAACGCGTGTGTGTCACTCAGCCTTCGTCGTCGGCCTCCGTCGGTCTATGACCATGGAAGTAAATCATAACGTCTACTCTGCTGGAACAAAAACAAAATAAGCACCGCCTGTGGCCGAACATGCCGATGCGCGAATGGCAGTCGCTGTCACACAGGTTGCACTTATGGGTGGTCTCCGTGCTGCTGGGTCTGTGACGGTTCTTCCTGCGGGTCCTTTTTTTATCTGCTGCAGCAGTCTGTCTTCACCCAGCCTTAAAAAAAAAAAACAGCTCGCAAACTTCTCTGCTTCAATTGGCTCACTGCATTCACAGCCTTGGTAGGCGGGTCCTTCTTGCTAGGTTTTCAGTCATTGGTTCTTCAAGGTTTCAGAAACCCAATTCAAGGCTCTTATTAGTCGAATGAGAGGTCAATCAGATGAACTAATCTGTTTGCGGCTGTGTCTGCAGCTTTTATTTTCAGTGCGCGCTTGGACGCATCTCCATCATGTGTCCTAGAGCGCACGAGGGTGCATGAGAGCGCCCTCGTGCGCTCTGGGACGCAGAGACTTGCCCGCTCGCGGTACAACGGAGTGCAAGAGGTTAAAGTGCTGATTGTCTTTGAATTTCTGTTTCCAATCTTGGGTTTCTGTGCTAAAATCAAAGGAGTCAAAACGACCATAAAAACAATTAAGAGCATTAGCCAGCTCTGTGTCTGAATTAAAACCATCTAAAAACACACAATTACTGCGTTCTGTGCTCTGAAGGCCTGCAATAGTTTTCATACTGGCCCAGGCTGAACCAAGTTTCTTTGTTGCCATCTTACTTTCCAACTCTGATTTATAATTCTGTTTTGCTCTTAAAATTTCGGACTTCAGCTCTTTTGTGGCAACCTGTAGCTCAGAAACAGACCCCTGTTTAAAGGCAAGTGCTTTCCTCTGTAAGCAGGATTTAACTGATTTTGTAACCCATGGCTTGTTGTTGGGATATATTTTGACACGTTTATGTGGAACGATCGTATTTTTACAGAAAGCCATGTATGAGCATGTGACGTCCACCAAAGAGTCCAAATCATCCCCGCAGGACAGTGTGAACATCTCCCAGTCTGTACAGTTAAAGCATTCCTGGAGGCTGTGCACTGAATCCTCTGTCCACACATCTATGTCTCTCGTCTCCACCTTGCCTCTTCTGAGAGCAGTTTTATATGTGGGCAGCAAATGTACACAGTTGTGATCTGAGGATCCTAAAGGAGGAAGGGGGAGTGATTTATAGGCCCTCTCTCTGGATCCATAGCACAGGTCCAATGTCTTTTTTCACCTGGTTGGGCAGGAGACATACTGATAAAAGTTTTTAAGTGTCTTCTTTAAAGAAACATGGTTAAAATCCCCAAGAATAAAGTTCAGCGCCTCTGGAGAAATTGACTACAGCCGCTGGACCACATCAAAGATGGTGCTGGAGGCGGAGTCAGCATCTGCCCTCGGGTGGATGTACACAGTTGTGATAAAGAGTTGGGGGAACTCGCGAGGCAAATAAAAGGGGCGTAGTGACACAAACAGCAGCTCCACATTGGGTGTACAGATGCGCTTTATGACTGTGACAGATGTGCAGTACTGCTTATTAATATATAAACATACGGCACCCCCCTGACGTTTCCCCGTTACCTTTTCCTGCCGATCAGAGTGGAGTGGGGCTACAAAGCCGTCAATCCACAGGTCCGCATCCCGGTCGTGCGCAGTAAGCCAAGACTCGGTATAAGCCATGACACAGCAGTTCTTAAAGTCTTTCTGGTAGCGTACATTCCCTTGAATTTCATCCACCTTGTTCCTCAGAGACTGTACGTTCCCAAAAATCATAGAAGGAAGAGGAATGTTACCAAACTGACGTCTTCTCAGGTGTAATTTCACGCCTCCACGCTTTCCGCGTTTCCTTCTCCCATCTCACTTTTCACCGCTGTGTCCATGAACCATTCTTTCTAAACAGCACTTTGAGACAGTAATCCATGCCTTCTTCACATCTTGGCTGGATTACTGTAATGCACTTTATTTTGGAGTCAGCCAGTCTTCCCTCGCACGTCTCCAGTTGGTTCAGAATACTGCTGCACATCTTTTAACCGGAACACGTAAGAGGGACCACATTACACCTATTTTAGCTTCCCTCCACTGGCTGCCTGTGCACTTTAGGGTTCATTTTAAAATTCTCTTATTTGTTTTTAAATCATTGAATGGCCTTGCCCCACCTTACCTCTCTGAGCTTCTTCACTTTTACACTCCTGCTCTGTCTCTCAGGTCAGCTGATCAGTTGCTCCTGGAGGTACTTGTTTTTAACCGCTGGCTGTCTGTGTGGTGTCCTGCAAACAATGTGGGCTACATAGACAATTGGAACTCATTTTGGGGAAAACCTGGTCTTATTAGACGAGACGGCGTCCATCCCACTTTGGATGGTGCGTCTCATTTATCTAACAATTTGGCATAATTTTTATCCAAATTTCCACAACCTTGACAACTCAGAGTTGGGACCAGGAAGCAGAGTCGCAGTCTTACACGCCTCTCTGCAGCTCCTCTTCATCCGCCAACCCTCAACTTAGCCCCTGTCTTCCCCATCAGAGAATCATTGTCTGCTCCCTCCAAAGTAAATAAAAATATAATGTATAAGCATCCCAAAGTAATTAAACAAAAAGTTGGTAAAACTCAAATTAAACATGAAGCCTCTAAACTGAATGATTTGGCCTCTGTTCCTCTTCATAATTTAAAAATTAAATGCGGTTTGTTAAATATTAGGTCTCTAACTCCCAAGTCTCTGCTAGTCCATGATCTGTTAATTGATCATCAGATTGATTTAATATCCCTTACAGAGACTTGGTTAGGACAAGAGGATTATGTTGGTTTGAATGAATCAACTCCCTCTGGTTATTTAAACTGTCAAAATCCAAGAAGTTCTGGTCGTGCAGGAGGAGTAGCAACAATTTACCATTCCAAATTACTAGTTAATGTAAAGCAAAAAACACATTATAATTCCTTTGAGGGCCTAGTCCTCAGTATCGGGCACTTTAGCAATTTTAGGCTAAACCCAATTTTATTTGCCATAGTTTATCGTCCTCCATCAACCTACTCAGAGTTTTTATCCGAATTTGCTGAATTCTTAGCTGATTTAGTGCTGAAATCAGATAGAATAATTATAGTAGGGGACTTTAATATACATGTAGATGTAGATAGTGATTGCCTTAATTTGGCATTTAATTCAATATTAGACTAGATGGGGTTTTCTCAGAAAGTAGGAAATTCTACCCATTATCTCCACCATACGTTGGACCTTGTTTTGACATATGGCATAGAAATAGAAAATCTGGTAGTGTCTCCTCATAATCCTGTACTGTCAGACCATTGTCTGTTAACTTTGATTTTACTATTTTTGACTATTTGGCTCCTAAGGAAAAATATTACTACAGTAGATGTCTCTCAGATGATCTTGTTACCAAATTTATGCAGATTGTTTCCTCTATGCCATGTGTCAACACAATGTAAATAAGCTATAGACAGCTTGCTCCTTCTGTAATTGATAGCATGGTAGATAGTGTTACAGCTTTTCTCCATCAGACTCTAGACATGATGGCCCCTTTAAAAAAGAAAAAAGTCTAATCAGAGATTTCTAACTCCTTGGTTCAACACAGAAACTCGTAGCTTAAAACAGAAGATTCGTCAATTAGAAAGAAAATGGCGCTCTACTAATTTAGATGAAATCTATTTAGCTTGGAGAAATTATCTTTTAATTTATAAAAAATCTCTGAGAAAAGCTAGAACGAGTTATTATTCTGCATTAATAGAAGAGAACAAGAATAACCCCAGGTTTCTTTTCAGCACTGTAGCCAGGCTGACAAAGAGTCAGGACTCTGTCAATCCTAGCATTCCCTTAGAGCTTACTAGTCAGGACTTTATAAACTTTTTCAATTATAAAATTTCATCTATCAGAGATAAAATCAGTCAGATTCTTCCCACTGTTAACTTAAATACAGTAACTACTACAACCCCTTCAATTGACATCTGTTTGGATCAGTTTACTCCAATTGACCCTTTTAGAGTTAGAACAGTTTCCTCATCCAAGCCTTCAACTTGTCTTTTAGACCCTATTCCTACCAGGTTATTTAAAGAAGTCTTCCCATATCTCTCTGGTTCTGGCCTCCCTTCATTGGCTTCCCATAGAGTTTAGAATTAAGTTTAAAATCCCTCTTCTCACTTTCAAAGCTCTAAACAATCAGGCCCCTTTTTATTTAAAAGATCTGATATTACCCTATTATCCTAACAGAACACTACGCTCCTAAAATGCTGAATTACTTGTAATACCTAGAATCTCCAAAAGTACAATGGGGGGCAGAGCCTTCAGTTATCAAGCTCCTCTCTTGTGGAACCAGCTGCCAATCTGAATTCGGGAGTCAGACTCAATCTCTGTTTTTAAGAATAGGGTTAAAACCTTCCTTTCTGATATAGCCTACAATTAGGAAGGGATCATGTGTTTCTGAACCCTCCCTTACTTATGCTGCTAATAGGTTTAGACAGCCGGGGGACCTCCAATAATTGCACTGGGCTTCACTCCTTTCTTCACTCTCAATGAAATATTTTTTTTTTTTTTGCTGGTCATTAACATCTGTTTGTTCTCTCCCATAGACTGAGTCCCCATTGTGCTGTTTGCTCTCTACATGTTGTCATATCCGGCTCTAGGGAGCCGGGCAATCAGAGCCAGGGACAAGCCAGTGAGTCGTGATATTTTATTCAGGGTAAAGGGGAAGGGATGAGGAGAGCACAGATACTCATGCAGAGGTACACTCACAGGTTGCACAGCGCAGAGGTAAGCAGCTCGTACCGGACGTGGGGGTAGCAAGACGTACATACTCACAGCGGGATACAAACACAGGAATGGTGCAAGAGGAGTATAAGCTGACACCAGACGAAGGGGCTTCAGCTTAGCAATGTGTTTATGTCGCAGCCCCGAGTCATCGAGGCTGCTCCTATTTATCCTCATTGGCAGCGCCCCAGCTGATGAAGACTAATTGGCCCCAGCCGTCCATAATGCTGCCAGCTGGGGGCCAGCTGAGATGCTGCTCAATGGGAAGCAGGGATGAGGGAAAACATGGGCTGAGTGCCGAGACGGCATCTCAACCCATGGTGACAGAGCCCCCCCTCAAGGTCGGGCTCCTGAACGACCAGGAACATCCCAGCCCCCCCCCCCCCCACCTAGGGTGGGAGGAAGGGAGGCGGACCGGAGGGGAAGAAGCCAAGGGAAGGACAACACCAATGGGGCAATGTAGGGTAGCGGGAAAGAAAAACCCAAATACAATACTGACAAAACAGAATAATTAACCCAGGTACAGATGGAGAAGAACTGGGTCAGCACGCCAGTTACATACTACCCAGAGAGTACCAACCATGCGTGACCCAGAGCAAGGAAAAAAGAACCACCAAAAAGGTACAGGGCAAAAAATGCTGAGTACGGTTAAATAAAGGGGAACCTATACACAGCGCTAATTTAAGTACATACACACACAGTCACCAAGAAAAGTGAGGGTGACTGGAACAAATGACAATTATAGAGCATGGTGTTACGGAAAACAAGGCACATGACTCTATAATGAACCAACAGGACAAAAAAGAAATACTGAGTGCAGGCAAAGAAAAACCCACACACACACGAATATATAAATACCCAGTCACCTAAAGAAATGAAAGTGACTGGAATAAATGGATAACTGCAGAGCATGGTGTTACGGAAAACAAAACATAACTCTACAATGCAAAAACGGGACTAAAAACATAGTACAACAAGTAAAAATGCTGAGCATGAGCGATGGAAAACACAGCACTATAAAAATGAATCCACCAACAGGACAAAACATTACACCCGAGTGACCTTAATAACAAAAGAAAAAGTGACACCCGAGGTGAATGGCAGGCAGAGTCCAAAAATAGCCGAGATGGCTCCGGAGATCTCCCCGCCTATTGTCCAGCTGGCGAATCAGGGGAAGAGAAGTGTTCGGACGGCGAACTCTGGACCCAGATCCCAGGAATCCAGTCCACCGGCAGCCGAACCAGGCTGCCCAGAGGGAAACACAGACCAGTGGGGGGAACCAGATCACCGAACCGAAAGTTCTGTGGGTCGGGTCGTCGACCCGCATCACTCAACCACCAGGACCGTTGAGACGGGCGAAGGATCAGAGCGGATCCCGGTGGAAGAGGCTCAGGGGAGAGCCGATGACGAGGGCGGCGGGCGTCAGGCCACAGGAAAACGGCCACCTCCTCACCGGACCTGGACAATACTGGGGCAGCACCCACGTCGGACCCCGATCGGGCCTCAGGCGAACCCACGTTGGACCCCGACTGGGTCTCGGGCGAACCCACTTTGAATACTGCACCAGAACCGACCTCCAACGTTGAACCCGGACCCTCCAGCACCACGAGGAACAGCAACTCCTCGCCGGTGACCCTGGAAGAAGGCTCAAAAGAGAAAACAGAACCGGGATCAGGATCACCGGCAGCGCCAGAACCCGGCGAGACGAGCTCAGACGCAACGGGCGGCTGCACCCTGCTCGTCTCCCCTGGAGATAGGCTAAAGTGCTCAAAGATAAAAAGAGAGAAAAGAAAGGAGAGCACTCGCCTGATCTCGGGTTCTGACGCCGTCCAGGACTGCGAAGATCCAGGATCCGTCGTCAGGTCGTTGTCAGGCTCCCATCTAGCCGCGTCGGGCCCCGCAGCCAGCACGATGGTCAGCGCAGCTTGAGATTCCTCCGGCTCCGGTGACCCCGCCGACGATCCACTCGGCGTGAAGCCAGAAGAATCTCGTCCCGCTGGACCGAACCGCTCCTCCGTGGAGACCCGGGGACGCTCAATCGTCGGCGTAGACTCCACGCAGCAGTCAGTCCCCCTCCTCCGTCCGCAATGTAGCTGCGGAACCACAGGCCCTCTCCATATCCCACCACGTTGACCCGGAGCCGGGGACCGCTCGGCGGAGAGAGACACAGAGGATGCGGGATTAGGAATACAGATTACAGCAGGTGGGGAGAGTTCAGGGAGCTGCGAACCCTGAACTTCTCCTCCAGGGATGTGACAGAGCAAATCATTAAGCAGGTGTGAAAAAACAATGACTTGCCTGCCCCCTGGAGGTTGAGTATCGCCTGCTGTAGTGGATTCTGCTTCTTCCTCTCCCCGCCCGGCGATAACGGAGGACCCCCCGGGAGTTCGTCTGAGGATCGCTCGCGTTGTCTCCAGCAGAGAGCTCACCAGACCGGAATTCCAGGCACACACAGCAGTCAGAAAGCGCGTCGAGGAGGAGGGGAAAACAGCCGGGGTGAGCCAGCCCGAATGTCCAAGAATGACAGCGGGGAAATGAGGCTCAGGGAACGGGGCTGTAGAATCTCCACACAGACGAGGCGAAGAGGTGACAGCTGCGTGGGAGGAACTGTCCTGACGATGGCCCAGAACTGGATCCGGACGAGGTTCGTGCAGAGGTGACTCGGCGATGTGATGGCGGCTATTCCCGGGGAACGAAGCGAGGGGGAAACCCAGGATTCGCCGCTCCAGATTGGAGATCGAGGCGAGGAAGGCGCCGAGCACGGGAAAGCTTCGTAGCCCTGAAGTCCTCTCCATCAACCTCACTGCCGCCGCCACATGCCTGAAGGTGGTGACAGGAAACACAGTGGAGCTCGCGACAGCCACTCAACCCCAGACATAACTGCTGTCAGCTGCGGCTCCTTGAAGGGAATCCCGAGTGACGTGGCGCAGGTCGGGGGAAGTCCTCTGGTTGGCGCGAACTCCCGGACTGGAATAGCGGCAGGAACGGGACTCCGAAGCGGGGAAAGACGTCGCCCACTTCGACTCCCTGCCGGGATTTCCATCCACCCCGTGGAGCTTCTCTCGCTGTGTACCTGCAGCGTCTATCCTGGCACTGTCCTCCAGATGGTACAGAGAGTGAGGGTGACAGTCCAGGAGTTCCTCAGCACGGCCCGGATGCCAGCGTCTCGCGTTGGAGGCGTCGTGCAGGGTGAAGAATGTCCCGTCGACAGCCTCCGAGATGGACCTCAGCTCGTCGCCCTGGCGCCGGAAGTGACTCCTGGGAAACGGCATGCTAGCAGCGTTGACACCCGGACAGAAAGGTACATTTCCACAGCGACTCACGGCCGCCGGCAACTCTTCTGGCTGCGACATACTGTCATATCCGGCTCTAGGGAGCCGGGCAATCAGAGCCAGGGACAAGCCAGTGAGTCGTGATATTTTATTCAGGGTAAAGGGGAAGGGATGAGGAGAGCACAGATACTCATGCAGAGGTACACTCACAGGTTGCACAGCGCAGAGGTAAGCAGCTCGTACCGGACGTGGGGGTAGCAAGACGTACATACTCACAGCGGGATACAAACACAGGAATGCTGCAAGAGGAGTATAAGCTGACACCAGACGAAGGGGCTTCAGCTTAGCAATGTGTTTATGTCGCAGCCCCGAGTCATCGAGGCTGCTCCTATTTATCCTCATTGGCAGCGCCCCAGCTGATGAAGACTAACTGGCCCCAGCCGTCCATAATGCTGCCAGCTGGGGAACAGCTGAGATGCTGCTCAATGGGAAGCAGGGATGAGGGAAAACATGGGCTGAGTGCCGAGACGGCATCTCAACCCATGGTGACACATGTCTGTTCTTTTCTTCTTCTCTATCCTCTCACCCCCCAGCCAGTTGCAGCAGACTGCCCCTCCCTGAGCCTGGTTCTGCTGGAGGTTTCTTCCTGTTAAAAGGGAGTTTTTCCTGTCCACCGTCGCCAAGCGCTTGCTCACATGGGATCGCCTGATTGCTGGGGTCTTTCTGCAATTGTGGGGGTTTCCCCTACAGTTGAAAGTGCTATGAGATGACTGTTGTTGTGAAATGGTGCTATACAAATAAAGCTGAATTGAATACCAAAATCAAAGAAGAAGCTCAGAGGGGACAGAGCTTTTTCTGTTGCTGCTCCTAAACTTTGGAACAGTCTTCCTTTGCCTATTAGACAGGCGCCTTCACTGTCCACTTTTAAATCTTATCTTAAAACTCATTTTTACTCCTTGGCCTTCAACCCATCTTGAGACATTGATTGTACTTGTTTTATTGTTTTATTATATGATTGTCATTTTTATTTGTTTTGTTTCATACCTTTTTAGTTGCATTTTATTGTCTTTTATGTCCTTTTCATTTTATCTAGTCCTGATGTACAGCACTTTGTATCAGCTGTAGTTATTTTTAAAGTGCTTTTAAATAAAGTTTGATTGATTGATTGATTATCGCAAACGCTTGATTGCAGTTGTTGCTGCTAAGGTTGGCCCAACCAGTTACAGTATTAGGTTTAGGGGGCAATCACTTTTTCACACAGGGCCATGTAAGTTTGGATTTTTTTTTTTACCCTTAATCATAAACAACTTCATTTAAAAACTGCATTTTGTGTTTACTTGTGTTGTCTTTATCTAATATTTAAATTTGTTTGATGATCTGAAACATTTAAGTGTGACAAACATACAAACAAATGAGAAATCAGGAAGGGGGCAAACACTTTTTCGCACCACTGTAGGATTGCTGGGTTTATCATCATTAATCGTTTATCTCTATGGAGGTCTGGGTCTTTCTTGTCACCATTGGCACCACGGGTTGCATTACTGTACACAGACTGCTGTTGTTGTTCTGTTGGGTTTTTTTTCCCAGCCTTATTCCTTTTCTTTTTATATTATGCACACCAATGAAGAGAAAGAGAAGCATTTCAATTCTCCTGTATATCCTGCACATATAGTAGTATTGACAATAAAATCTTTGAATCCTGAATTTACTTTAATCCGCTCATATCACCCCATGGAGGTGTACACCAGTGATAGAATCCAGTGAACCCCATCCGTTCCTGTCGGAGAGATGGAAGCTCGAAGCAGGGAGACTGAGCCTACATTTAACTCTCTCATTTATGCACTGTTTTGAATGTGTTCTTGCCTTCCCAAAATGGGTTTCTGCTGTGTTCAAATCATATCTCTGTTTATTAAATAAACAAGAGCGGAGAATAACTTTTCATGTGATCGCTGCAACAGGGGAAAAAAGACAAGATGACAAAACAGTATGTACACTGTCGCCGCTAACAGTAATGTAAATATTATTGGGGTTACAAATGTTCTGTGTCTGCTAATGTCCTTAGTATTCTTTTGAATTTGTTGTTTATCCCATTCCTTTTGGAAGTGCAGGAAATGTGAAGGACAAAACTGTCTTCTATTAAAAACAATGTATGAATTATGGATTTAAAATGTTTGTGGAAAAAAAAAACAGGAAGATGTCTTTTTATGACAATCCATCCATCTATTCACCAAAACCTTTAAAATGGACCCCGAAAAACTTCTCTTCCAGCAAAAATATCAAAAAATAAAATTGAATCATTGTCCAGAGCAGCATCTCAATGTGGTTTAATGTTCGTAAAGTTGTCTTTTTACAATGTTTTGCTATGTGTGAGGTTGGTTAGTGTACACTTAATTCCTACACAGCAACTGAAATTCAAACCCCTCCATATCACCAGCTTTAATTAGAATATTAATGTGTTAATTAAAAACCACACAAGACAACAAATACATCATGAAAATGCTTTGTTTGTTCTAATCAAAACTCTGCTGGTCATCAGCCAGCTGTCAAGTCTTGGGAGTAAAACCTTTTCCACAACAATGTCAGCTGTCCCAGGAGATTTACACACTAAATGTAAAAAGGATCAAGTGTGCAAAATCCCAGGAAGCAGAATGAAGATGAGGAACTCAAACTAACTCTGCTGTGCCCAAGTTACAACACTTCAGGGATTTCAACAGATCAAAAATCTATATAGGAGTTTCCAAAAACGGACTGAATTTACAGTCAGGCTATCATCTGACATCTTACAACTGTTTGCAAACACTTGCAACTATTTGCAACTGTTTGTGGAAAAATACATTCACAAAATCGACAAGAAAAACTGCTGGCAAACTGTTTGGCAACCTTTAACAAACCCTGACATTCGTGAACATTCCTCAGCATTTGCCTTTCTACAAGATAAGGGGGTAAGCAGTTTCAGAGAATTATTTCAAGATTTCTGCACTACATTCAGACAAAAATATCCGTTTTGGAGAAAAACAAGCAAAAGTCTATTTTATTTTCAGAATAATGTTCAGTTTTGGTGTATAATCCTGACCTATTTATTCCTGTAACATTTGCTGTAGTATTTGGAAGGTTTGTATAAAATATGACTAAAAATCTACTACAGTGTTATACATCCCTGAAGAGCTGCTGAACCAGGATTTACTTTTTGTGGTGTATTGCTCACTTATAAATCCAAATACAACATATAGGTGGGTTGTATGTGGAAACACATACAACACATTCAAGTTCTCAGTTTTTAATAGATTATATTCATTTGTAATATTTAATATTTAAAAGAAGGTAATACTACACATTGTGGTATGAGCCAACAAATCTATTTTGATACATATTCAATCACATACTGAATTTTCATAATTGCAAAACAGTATAAAGTTAAAAACAAACTGTGAGAGTTCATCAAAGTATGCAAGGTTTGTTCAAAGTGAAGGAAAGCAAGTATGACTTAAGAGCATTTCATTTCCAGGAGAAAAAAGTCCTGAATGTTGAAACATTTATCATAGCGCAATATAAAAGAAAATACTGACGGCTGCCAGTAGTACCCCCCAGCCCCTGTTTGTTGTTGAGATGTAGTATACAGTGGGGTAAAAAAGTATTTAGTCAGCCACCAATTGTGCAAGTTCTCCCACTTAAAAGATGAGAGAGGTCTCCAATTTTCATCATAGGTATACCTCAACTATGAGAGACAAAATAAGAAAAAAAAAATCCAGAAAATCACATTGAAGGATTTTTAATGAATTAATTGGTAAATTCCTCGGTAAAATAAGTATTTGGTCAATAACAAAAGTTCATCTCAATACTTTGTTATATATATATATATATATATATATATATATATATATATATATATGATATATACCCTTTGTTGGCAATGACAGAGGTCAAACGTTTTCTGTAAGTTTTCACACACTGTTGCTGGTATTTTGGCCCATTCCTCCATGCAGATCTCCTCTAGAGCAGTGATGTTTTGGGGCTGTCGCTGGGCAACACAGAGTTTCAACTCCCTCCAAAGATTTTCTATGGGGTTATGATCTGGAGACTGGCTAGGCCACTCCAGGACCTTGAAATGCTTCTTACGAAGCCACTCCTTCGTTGCCCGGGTGGTGTGTTTGGGATCATTGTCATGCTGAAAGACCCAGCCACGTTTCATCTTCAATGCCCTTGCTGGTGGAAGGAGGTTTTCACTCAAAATCTCACAATACATGGCCCCATTCATTCTTTTCTTTACACGGATCAGTCGTCCTGGTTCCTTTGCAGAAAAACAGCCCCAAAGTATGATGTTTCCACCCCCATGCTTCACAGTAGGTATGGTGTTCTTTCTCCTCCAAACACGACAAGATAAGATAAGAGATAAGATAAGCCTTTATTAGTCCCACAACGGGGAAATTCCAGGATTGCAACAGCACAGGGATAGCAACACTCAGAGCAACAATCAGAAGGCAAGAAAAAACAAGCAAGCAAGAGCAGCTAATATACATATGTACATATTACTATAAAATATATATATACACACACACACACACAGACACACAGTGCAGAGCATTGTAGCTGGATGGAATAAATATATGAATATATGAACACACAGTGCAGAGCATTGTAGCTAGATGGAATAAATATGTAAATATATAAACACCCACAGTATGGAGCATTGCAGCTAGGTGGAATAAATATGCAAGTATATAAACACACACAGTGCGGAGCAATGTAGCTAGATGGAATAATATGTAGATATATAAGAACACAGTGCGGAGCATTGTAGCTAGATGGAATAAATATATAGATATATAAATATAAACACACCCAGTGCAGAGCATTGTAGCTAGATGGAATAAATATGTAAATATATAAACACACACAGTGCAGAGCATTGTTGCTAGGTGGGATGAAACAGCATAACCGTCTATTTAGTTATCCTACATGGTATGATTATGTGCCCATACATATTCTCACCCTCCATAGCGACCGGTATGTTCCTAGTTGTATGCCGGAGAGGACCATTGTGTAAGTCTATTGCATCTTTTGCATTCAAAAAAAACTATTAGTTTGTTACGTCTTTTTGCTATCTCTGCGAGCAGCCCTGCTTAGGTTGTACAGTCTGACAGCCGTTGGTAGGAAGGACCTACGAAACCTCTCGGTTGTGCACCTGGGATGATGTAGTCTGCTGCTAAATGAGCTCCTCAGTGCATCCAGTATGTCCTGCATAGGGTGGAACTCGGACTCCAGCAGAGATGACAGTTTAGCCACCGTCCTTCTCTCTCCTATCTCCTCCATCGGATCAAGGCGTTGCCCCAGGACAGAGCTAGCTTTCTTAATCAGTTTGTTCAGTCTCTTCCTATCGGCTGCAGTAATGCCACTGCCCCAGCAGACCACTCCAAAAGTGATGGCTGATGCCACCACCGTGTCATAGAATGACTTCAGCAGCGCCCCTTGTACACCAAAAGACCTGAGTCTCCTCAGCAGGAACAGCCTGCGCTGTCCCTTCTTGTAGAGCGCGTCAGTATTGTGTGACCAGTCTAGTTTATTGTTCAGATGAATACCCAGGTACTTGTAGGATGTCACCATCTCGATGTCTGTTCCCTGTATATTTACTGGTGCTGTGAGGGGCTGCCCATGCCTGCGGCAGTCCACCACCAGCTCCTTAGTTTTCCTCGCGTTGATCTGGAGGCAGTTCCGATGGCACCAGTCCACAAAGTCCTGGATAAGCCCTCTGTACTCAGCTTCATCTCCGCTGGAGATGAGACCAACGATCGCAGAGTCATCAGAGAACTTCTGTAGATGGCAATGTGTTGTGTTGTGTGAGAAGTCCGCAGTATAAAGAGTGAACAAGAAGGGAGCCAGCACCGTTCCCTGGGGGGCCCCCGTGCTACTGATGATCGTGTCGGAAACACAGTCCCGGGTTCTCACAAACTGAGGCCGGTTCGTGAGGTAGTCCAGGATCCATGATGACAGGTGCTGGTCCACCCCTGCGCGCAGCAGCTTGTCCTTCAGGATCATCGGTTGGATGGTGTTGAAAGCACTGGAGAAGTCAAAGAACATGATCCTCACCATATTCACGGGCTTCTCCAGGTGGGACAGAGAACGGTGAAGGAGGATGATCACCGCATCCTCCACCCCAATGCCGTGCTGGTAGGCGAACTGGAGTGGATCCATCGCTGGTTCCACCAGGGGGCGGAGATGAGCAAGGAGCAGTCTCTCCAGGGTCTTCATCAAGTGGGACGTCAAGGCCACCGGTCTGAAGCTGTTCAGGTCTTTGGGGTGGGAAGTTTTTGGTACAGGTACCACACAAGATGTTTTCCACAGCTGTGGTACCCTCCCCAGTTTCAGGCTCATGTTGAAGATATACGTCACAATCCCACACAGCTGGTCTGCACAGGACTTGAGGAGCTTTGCGCTGATGCCGTCCGGTCCCGACGCCTTCCTCGCCTTGATCTTCCTCAGCTCCGTCCTCACCTGGGTCTTGGTCAGGGTCAGGATGGGGGGCTGTGTGTTGGGAGTGGGGGGGGTGTCGGTGGAGTGGGGAGTGGGTAGCAGGACTTGATTTCTTAGAGGCAGCAGTGGTTGTTGTGCAGACAGGGGGGAGGGCGGTTGGTCAAATCTATTGAAAAACAGATTCAGGTTGTTCGCCCACTCCCTGCCCCCCGTGGCCTGGGGGGAGGTATTCTGGAGCCCCGAGATGGTTTTGAGGTTTCTCCAGACCCCGCTGATGTCGCTCTGTTGCAGCTTGTCCTCCATCTTCTTCCTGAAGCTGTCCTTGCCTTCTCTGATCTTTCTCCTCAGCTCCCTCTGTACGGACTTCAGCATCTCCCTGTTCCCCGACCTGAAGATCCTCTTCTTCTCTCTCAGAAGTGTTTTTATCTCAGGGTTGATCCAGGGTTTGTTGTTTGAGTGACGCCGTATGGTCTTGGTGGGAACGGATTTGTCCACACAGAAGCTGAGGTAGCCCGTGAAGGTGTGAATGAGGCCATCGATGTCCTCACCATGTGGATCGCAGAGCTGCTTCCAGGCAGTGGCTTCAAAACAGTCCTTTAGAGTGTCCATTGTCTCCTCAGACCATAACTCCACAGTGTGCATGGCCGGAGGTTGTCTGTGCACTAGGGGTTTGTACACCGGTCGGAGATGAACCAAGTTGTGATCCGATCTCCCAAGTGGGGGGAGTTGTGATGAGGTGTACGCCTCCTTAGTGTTTGCGTAGAACAAATCCAGTGTTTTATTGTCTCTAGTGTGGCATGTGACATACTGGGTGAAAGTGGGCAGAATGGGAGACAGTGAAACGTGGTTGAAATCGCCTGAGAGACAAGTTGAGTTTTTACCAAAAAGTTCTATTTTGGTTTCATCTGACCATATGACATTCTCCCAATCCTCTTCTGGATCATCCAAATGCTCTCTAGCAAACTTCAGACGGGCCTGGACATGTACTGGCTTAAGCAGGGGGACATGTCTGGCACTGCAGGATTTGAGTCCCTGGCGGCGTAGTGTGTTTCTGATGTGGCCTTTGTTACTTTGGTCCCAGCTCTCTGCAGGTCATTCACTAGGTCCCCCCATGTGGTTCTGGGATTTTTGCTCACCGTTCTCGTGATAATTTTGACCCCACGGGGTGAGATCTTGCGTGGAGCCCCAGATCAAGGGAGATTATCAGTGGTCTTGTATGTCTTCCATTTTCTAATAATTGCTCCCACAGTTGATTTCTTCACACCAAGCTGCTTACCTATTGCAGATTCAGTCTTCCCAGCCTGGTGCAGGTCTACAATTTTGTTTCTGGTGTCCTTTGACAGCTCTTTGGTCTTGGCCATAGTGGAGTTTGGAGTCTGACTGTTTGAGGTTGTGGACAGGTGTCTTTTATACTGATAATGAGTTCAAACAGGTGCCATTAATACAGGTAACGAGTGGAGGACAGAGGAGCCTCTTAAAGAAGAAGTTACAGGTCTGTGAGAGCCAGAAATCTTGCTTGTTTGTAGGTGACCAAATACTTATTTTACTGAGGAATTTACCAATTAATTCATTAAAAATCCTTCAATGTGATTTTCTGGATTTTTTTTTTTCTCATTTTGTCTCTCATAGTTGAGGTATACCTATGATGAAAATTGGAGACCTCTCTCATCTTTTAAGTGGGAGAACTTGCACAATTGGTGGCTGACTAAATACTTTTTTGCCCCACTGTATATGGCCTTTTGACACTGCAATCCCAAAACCATAGGCAGAGGTCAGGGCGAACCTGTGTACAAAGTCTGGTGACCCAAGCTTTACTCGTTCTATAGAGGCATATATATATGCCTCTATAGAATGGATGGATGGATGGATGGATGGATAGATAGATAGATAGATAGATAGACAGACAGACAGACAGACAGACAGACAGACAGACAGACAGACAGGCATAGAGGAAGCTAGCCGTGACCTTTGATCTTTTGACCCCAAACCCATGGTCACAGGTCATGGTCTGAAGGTGTACATGTGAACCAAGTTTGACGACCCTAGTTTTACTTGTTCTATAGTAGTAGAAAGGAATAAAGTGAATATTAACATTGACCTTTGACCCCAAATCCATAGTCAGGGGGCAGGGTCTAAGCAATCCAAGACTTGTCTTAGACATGATGATATCACTTTTAAAAGGCTACATCATTTATTTGTGTAGTTATAAGATTTAGGGACAACTGACCTCTGACTTTGACCTAAAGGTCAGAGGTCACCCAAATTCAAACTCCTCTGAGATTTTTCATAGATACACCCATGGTATCAATTTGAAAAGCCGACATGATTTCTCTAGTTATCATGTTTCCAAGATAGGTGATGATGCCGCTGCTCAGCCACCCGGTGGGGTGACGACAATACCCCTTCAGCCTTTAGAGGCTGAGGGGTAAAAACACATCATTTTTCTGCTATAGCAATTTAAAAATACAGTATATGTATCTCATTACCTCTGCCAAGAGGAAGAGGTAATGTTTTTGCTGGCGATGGTTTGTTTTCTGGTTTGTCTGTCTGTACGTTAGCAACATTACTCCAAAAGTTATGAATGGATTTTGATGAAATTTTCAGGAAAGATGTGTAATGGCACGGGGAACAGATGATCAGATTTTGGTGGTGATCCGGATCATGATCTGGATCCAGGAATTTAAAAAAAAAATTACTTTATATATTAATATTGAGCTTTTCATGTACTTCCCCTTTAAGAATTGTCCGCAGAGTTACGTGCGTGGCCATGCACCTCCACACCCCAGAAGCAGTGCACTCTTAGCATTGTTTACCACAAACACAGCAGAAAAAGTAAAACAGCTTGGTATGAAAAGAAATGTGGTCTCCATCCACATAGTATGTGATGATTGACATTATTTCATCTGAAGACACAGAGAAAAAGTAGGCAAAATGGGCGGTTTAAGACAGGGTTCGGAGTGCGTGCAGACATAACTCCGGCGGCATGTACTGGCAGACAAGCTAAGGATGTGGTTGTGAGGCATGTGACCCACATGGTCTGTAAACACAGTAACTTCAGCACTGGACAATGTTTAACTTTTTTGTTTGTGAAATCACAATAGGCCTGTTCTATTATGCTCATTTACTATGCACTGCAGTGATATGATACTGCACTGTTGTGTAATATTGCTTAATAATTATGAACCTTGTCAGTAAACTGTAAGGGAGAAGCGGAAAAAAAAACCAAAAATTGACCTGAAAGATCCAATAAAGCATGATGCTGATTTAAGGTTGAATTGCCAAGCCCCAATGTATGGTCAATACAGTTATGACAGTCTTGTTATTATAATTGTCATGATCCGGGGCACGGGTGGGCACTGTGCCCTGTCTCCAGTTTTAGTTAGTCTTTTTCTGTCTGTTTCATTATTTTCCTGTTTACTGTATTTGATTCCTGTGTAGAGGATGCCTTTCACAAACAAGACTGAGTTTATTTCTCAGGGTTGGTTTATTGAGAGGTCACATCCTCCAACAAGAACAGAATCTCAGAAAAGAGGCAGAACAATCATCCTTCACAGTTCTTATACCCCAAAATCAAATACCACACCCCCAACCCACAGTCCTTGAGTAAACATACAGCCCCCGAGGCTCCTTGGCGTCTCCACTGTCTCTCTCATCCTTCTAGCCTCCGGGGCTCCTGCTGGGACATTCTCTCCCACTTCCCGTCTCCTAAAAGACCAACTTCACACCTCTCGTAGGTCTCTGCAGGGTCAGGTCCTCTTTGGCCATTGAGACGTGAAGCTTCCAGAATATGCATGTCATGCCTACTATTCACTATGTGGGTGAATATGAATGCCCTATATGCGCCATACCTGTTTTATTATTGCCATTCTGTATTTGTTGTTATTATTTACATCTTGGAGTTGCATTGCTCTTGTGTCATTAAGGTTTCTGGTTAGTGTTTTATTTTGACAGTGCTGCGCAGCTCCCAGCTGTCAAACTGGCTCACGGGCTGTGCAGCTGTCACTGATTGTAATTCTGTTCGCCATTCATGTGCCACACCTGCTGCCTACTTTGTACATGGTATTTAAGGGCACGACAACCCGTTCCTGTGGTTGTGTCCTTCTATACCGCAGGATGTCCTCAGTTGCATCAAACTCTGAGTGTTTTGGGCTGCTGTCGAGGAGAACGGGAGAGCTCCGTCCAGGTCAGTGGTTTCCCCTTTTTTGCCCGGCGTTCCTAGGCTTCTGCCTGCCTGTTGACGTCTGCGTTCCCTCCGTCTGAGGTCTCCATGGGTGCTGTTACCCCTCCGTCTGATGTCTCCATAGGTGCTGCTCCCCCTCTGTCCGAGTGCTCTATGGGTGCTCCGCTGGTCGATCGCCTCCTTGGCCTGGTGCTCTCGTGGGTCAGCCTGTTCATCGTGGGTGTTATGCTCCAGTCCAGGGCCCTGTGGGTGTTGTTCCCCAGTCCGGGGCCGCTGTGGGTGCTGCGCCCCAGTCCGGGGCCGTCGTGGGTGTGGCGTCCCAGTCTGGGGCCTCCGTGGGTGCTGCTTCCCTGCCCGAGGCAGCCACGGATGCTATGTCCCTGCCCGAGGCTGCTGCGGGTGCTACGCCTTCGTCTGAGGTTGTCTTGGATCCCCTCTCCTCGTCAAAGGTCTCCGCTAAGCAGCCTCTTCCCTCATCTGGTTCCTCTGCTGGTCAACCACCATCATCATTGGGCCCTACCGTTGGCCAGCAGTCGTGGTTGGGGGCTAACCTGCTGCCTCTGGGGGGGGTGGGGGGGCACATTGGGCTCAGTGGCTCAGTGCCCCATGAACTCTGGGAGGCCACCCGACGGACTGGGCCGTCTGCGCAGCTGGCTCCAGAACCTGGAAGACTGCTAGACAGACTGCGCCGTGGGGCCGGGTGGCTCATGAACTCGAGGAGGCCACTCGACGGGGTGTACCATCTGTGCAGCTGGCTCTGGAACCCTGGGAGACCACCAGACGGACTGCGTCGTGGGGCCGCCTGAGCTGCCGCTGTGGTCAGCTGGGGGTCTGTTAGTCCTGGGCTACCACACTGGTTCAGGCTGTGGCTCATGAGTGGGTTTTTTTTGGTTCCTTTTGTCTTTTTGTTGTGGCTTGGTCCCTCCGTGCCTGGGTTCCCCCTCCTACCCCCTGGGGTGGGTTGTTTATCTTGTTTTTTTGGGGGGGGTCTGCTTTGTGGGGGGTTCTTTTTCTTTTTGTTGTTGCCTTGGGGTGTCTGGGTACCCACCCCTTGAGGGGGGCTCTGTCATGATCCAGGGCACGGGTGGGCGCCATGCCCTGTCTCCAGTTTTAGTTAGTCTTTTTCTGTCCGTTTTATTATTTTCCTGTTTACTGTATTTGGTTCCTGTTTTATTATTGCCATTCTGTATTTGTTGTTATTATTTACATCTTGGGGTTGCATTGCTCTTGTGCCATTATGGTTTCTGGTTAGTGTTTTATTTTGACAGCGCTGCGCAGCTCCCAAATGTCAAACTGGTTCGCAGGCTGCGCAGCTGTTATTGATTGTAATTCTGTTCGCCACTCATGTTCCACACCTGCTGCCTATTTTGTACATGGTATTTAAGGGCACAATGACTCGTTCCTGTTGTTGTGTCCTTCTATACCGTGGGATGTCCTCAGTTGTATCAAACTCTGTGTTTTGGGCTGCTGTCGAGGAGAACAGGAGAGCTCCGTCCAGGTCAGTGTTTTCTCCTTTTTTGCCCGGCGTTCTCAGGCTTCTGCCTGCCTGTTGACCCCGCTCTCCTCCAGCGCCCTTACCATCCATTATTTGTATGTGTAGTGAATTTTTGACTGTCTTTACTTTAATAAATGTGCAAAACACACAGTGAGTGTTTGGTGTCCTTCAACAGCCCTTAAAGGGCAGTTTATGACAATGATGTAGTCATATAATGTAGTCATATTGCTTTTGCTGTCGTTTTGCTGTCTGTTAGCAGGATCATGCAAAAACTCCTAAATGGATTTGGGTGACATTTTCACCAGAGGTGCCCTTGGGCTCAAAGATGAACTCATTAGATGTTGGAAGTGATCCGTGAGTGCATACCTCTGCCAAGGCCCTATCTCGCAATCTACAGATGGATGGCGATATGGACAGACAAAGGGGCGGAGGGGAGGACAAAAGACGGGAGGGAGGGATGGAGCCTTGGCGGAGGTTATGTGCTCTCTGAGTGCCCTCTAGTTTAGTAATTTTTTTTTTTTTAATGGGCATGTTTGACTTTGATTTCAAATACAAAAGTGTTTAATTTTCTTAAGTAATTTGTTATTACAATCTTACTGTTTGTTACTGTTCACACCTGTAATGATGGGTAGACAAAAAATAAAGTGTTGCTTTTGTCTGCACCCTTTCATTCTTTGCTTATCTCATTTAATTAATTTGCTTATTTTTTAAGTGTGTTCTTTGTTCTGTATGTACAGACTGAAACAAAGTTGAATATGAATTTACACACTCATGGTGTTGTTGTTGCACACTCAGTATCTCTGTTGTCTGCCAACACTGCACCGAGGTAATACTGAGCCACAACTTCTCAGTCAGAAACACGGGGTTCATCTCTCTTCTGTCAGGCAGCGTATTAGAAGACTGACAATCTAGAATTTTTTGCTGCTTCATTTACTCAAAATGTTGTTTACTCTGCCAATAATCTGAAAGTCTTTACTCATAAATAGAACATAAATGCAACTTCTCACACAAGCCACTATGTTTACGCTCATCTCAAAAAGTAGAAGTAACCCTCAACAAGGCATTGATTGGAAACATCAAATCAGTGCACAGGGGGCAACCACAAAAACACTGTACAAATCCAAATTTATGCAACTGCTTTAAGATAAATTGTGGCTTAAAACCTGTCAGATTCCCTCCTTTAAATCCAGGGAGTGTGCTCCACCTGCAGTAACAGTGTTTGAGGTCTGCACCTGCGGGATAGCAGAGGTGCTTTAAGTGAACACCAACAGGGTAGCTGTTGAGTCTCAGAAATCTCCTCAGAGCAAAGCAGTGAAAGATCTATGGAGGCAATCCTCATTTGCACAGTGAGCTCAGTTTCAGCCAACTGAAGAACAAAAGGCCACTCCATCTGAGGAGGATTTTGAGTGAATGGAATTATGACTCAGAGAAAAACAGTGGCGGGAAAAGAAAGGAGAGAAGAGACTGGGATCTCTTTGACAGCAGGGTGAGTCAGCCTGAGCATTATTTCATGCTCTCCGTCCATGGTTGTCCCCTTGTCACCAGTGTAACCGCCACATACGCCCCCACCCCTCCAGCATCATCGCGGAGGTCCCTCACAAAGACTGCTTTTGTCTTTGCTGTCATCAGTTTCACATCTTCTCAGCTCTGATCTTGCATAAATACCCCTGTAGGGGAAAATACAAATAGGAGAAAAGGCTCCGACACAGAACAGACTGCAGGACGATGAGGTTTCATAAGAGGAGTGAGGTGAGGAGCCACAGAGTTTGTGGAGTCTTACGGGTCTCAAGTTCTTCAGTAAAACTAAACAACACACCATGCTGTTCTTCTTCTGAAGTTATCATGTACTGATGGGTTTTATATGGTTTATTTTAACTACGCTGTTGACAATAACTGTGATAATTTAAAACATGACACTGATACAGTATTTATATCATAAATAATACATTTTGAAAATGTAAATCTGAACATCTTAAATTATTTCAATTACCTATTCTTGCTTTGTCACAAGGTGGCGGTAGCGTGCCTTAGTGCTGGTTTACACTGATAGTAAACAAAAGAAGAAGACAGACTTCTACAACATTGTTGGCTGGCCAATCAAAAAATTTTCAAGGCATTTTCCTATAATTTCAACATTTGTGTAGTTACTGCGTCTTGTCTTGGTATAGAAATATAGCTGAATTAGGATGTGTACATTAAGGTTTAGTTTGGTATTAAAGCAAATTTACCATGGTGAGGGACCAGGCTGTATTTTGAAAGGAGTTTCTGGATATTTATTAGGTAACATTAAAGATGCATATGTGGAGAACACGAGCATTACAGCGGAGTGTCATGGAACATAACACTGGCCATTAGGGTTGGGCGGTAAAATGATAATGATAATTATTGCAAAATAACTTTTTCTTGATAGAGACATAATACATTCCCTACAGAATGTCGATGGAAGTCATTCGTTCTGTGTTTTGACAGACAGCACAAAAAGCCAATGAAAATGAGAATACACCGCACCAAACCAATCATGTGACTGGAAGTCACGTTGGATTGATGCACACAACAGCGTGCATAGGCACGTAGGACCAATAGCTGAGGCTTAGCACACCTGCTAATGTTTGGGCTAGCGCAGCCGTGTTGAAGTTGTAGCGTGGTTAAAAAGAAAATGACAGAAAACATTAATGAAAAGTCCAGTGACAGCTTTACCAAACAAGACACCAAAATGGATGCCGCCCAATGTTCAGTAGATGAGGAGACTGTTGAAAAGAAGGGTCCAAGGAATTCAGTAGTGCGGACAGAATGCTGGATTTAAGTGGCTGATTAAAGTAATTGACCCTTTTTACCAACTCCCTGGCCATAAATATTTCTCCCAGACAGCACTTTCCCAGCTGTACACAGAATGTAAAGAAATGGTTGAAAAGGAACCGTAAAGTCTGCCATACTTCGCTACTACTTCAGATTTGTGGTTAAGTCACACATTTGAACCATATATGAGCCTCACTGCCCACTTCATTGATCAAGACTGGAATTTGAAAAGCAAATATCTTCAAACTTTCCTAAAGATATGCAGGTGAAGTCATTGCTTTAGGAATGACCGAAGCACTTGCATCCTGGAGACCGAGTGAAGACAATCAAGTCTGCATCATGACAGACAGTAGGACAAATATAGTGAAGGCCACATCACTAAACAAGTGGACATGGCTGCAGTGCTTGGAGCATGTACTTCACTCAGCTATCGGTAAGTTGATGAGAAGAATTTTATAAAATATTTATATTTTGTTTTATAATTATTTTTGCTTTATAATTATTTGAAATACAGTAGTATAATGTATAATGTTCTACACTACATTTGTCAAGTTCAACTGACAGAAAATAAATATTTAAAACTAATCTTGTTATTGCTTCACCTCTCACTTAGGAGTAAAAAGGAACCTTTAAGCTTGACAGAAATAGTAATCTGATTCATATATATATATATATATATATATATATATACTGTATATATATATATATATATATATATATATATATATATATATATATATATATATATATATGTACTGCGATAGACTGGCCATGTAGTCCATATGGATGATTTGCGGCTTCCTAAGGCTGTCTTTTATGGTGAACTTGATAGTGGTACAAGAAACACAGGCAGACCCAAGCTCAGATTTAAGGATGTTCTCAAAAAGACATCTGAAGACCTGCGCCATCGATGCTGACTCCTGGGAGGTTGGAGCAAGCGATCGTCTCTGGTGGAGATCTGTTGCCAGAAGCTCTGTCTCCCTGATCAATGACTGTCTAGCTGTGGAGACAACTGAACGCAGTTAAAAATGTGCTGCAAAGATCACCTCAGCTGCTGATCCTCAAGCTCATATCTCTTGCTTCTTCTGCCGCCACTGCGGCAGACGATGCTCCCACCATATTGGACTGTACACCCATGATGAAGTTGTCATACTCCTCAGGAGTGACAGCCACACACACTATATATATCGATCAATATGCAAAAAAATTTATTGTGACTGGAATTTTTTCATATTGCCCACAGTGTTTCCTCTGGCTTGAAGACCTTGGCGCATTGGCAACATATTTTTCGGGGGGGGGGGGGGTGCAGTAAACACATGACACTATTGTTACTGGAATATGTTAATTTTATACTATTTATTTCTTTTTTTTAATTTTGCACAGTAACTTTGCATATGGAACTTACCATATGAAGTACTGTACAACTGAGGCTTGAATATTGGAATATTGGGCCAGTTGGGGTCCCACCCAGACGTCCTGTGTTTAGACTTTTTCGTGGTGTTATCCTTCCCTCCTTCCTCTGATCTCACCTTTCCTGGACTCTCTGCCTGAACACTTTCCTCTCCTTGGCTCCTCTCTTCTGTCTCATCTTGCCCTTTCTGAGTCCTGTCTAATTCAGCTTCTCTCTGTCTATGGTGGCATACAAACAGGTTAGAAAATATCAAGTGTCTTGTTTTGTCCTGCAGGATTTTTTTTGTCATGGTTTACATAAATGGCAAAAATATGTGTATTTTTTGTATTGTAGAGTTTGCATGTTCTCCCCGTGTTTGCTTGGGTTTACTCCGGAATTTCTCCGGTTTCCTCCCACATGCCAAAAACATGCTCGTTAGGTTAATTGGCATCAAACTGGGGATTCTAAATTGTCCTTAGGTATGACTGTGAGAGTGGGTGGTTGTCTGTCTCTCTGTGTTGGCCCTGCGATGTACTGGGGATCTGTCCAGGGTGTACCCTGCCTCTCACCCAAAGATGCTGGGATGGGCTCCAGCCCCCCTGCAACCCAAAATGGATTAAGCGGAAGAAGATGGATGGATGGATATTTCTTTTTTTTTTTTTTTTCATTGAGAGAGTAGGGAAGGGGGAAAAAAACAAAAAACATTCATAATAGTAATTTACTCATGCATGCTTAAATTATATAATCAGGTTGGTATAGTAACCAGAAATTCTACTCATGTAAAAGCAGTGCTTTGAAATTAATAATTAAAAGTAGAGAACCAAAAATTTCTAGTTGAGCTAAGGATACAAAGAGCACCCACTTAAAAACTTGAATAATGACTTCAGTCTTGAAGGTTTGAGATTTTTCTCAAAAATTTATCAGAATCAGAATCAGCTTTATTGGCCAAGTATGCACCACACATACAAGGAATTTGACTTTGGCTAAACTAAACTTGCTCTCGTTGTAAGATCTAAATAAGACTTCAATGACAACAGAGTATGCACAGCAATTCACAGTCTATCCACATCTCCACAAAAGGATGCAAATACATACAGAAACATGTGCAGCAGTTCACTCAGACCATCCTCACTTTACAAAATATATGAAAAGATATTCAGTCATACAACATCACAATGTAACTCAAATTCAGCAACACAATGTGAGTGGAGCAAATGCAGTGTGAGAGTGTGAGAGTTATGTGCAGTGTAAGAATGAAAGAAAAAGTCATGAGTACAGCAGCAGGCAGGTCTATGTGACTGTTATGAGTTCAACAGAGTAATGGCTTGGGGAAAGAAACTGTTCCTATGACGGGTGGTTTTGACCTTCAGTGATCTGTATCGTCGACCAGAAGGTAGAAGTTCAAACACCTTGTGGCCGGGGTGTGACGGGTCAGCAGAGATGTTTCCCGCCCGTTTGCTGGTACTGGACCGATAGAGGTTCTCAATGGAGGGTAGGTCAGTACCAATGATCCTCTCCGCAAACTTGATGGTCCGCTGCAGTCTGGTCTTGTCCTGTTTAGTGGCAGATCCAAACCAAACAGTGATGGAAAAGCAGAGGACAGATTGGATGATGGTGGTGTAGAAGACAACCAGCAGCTCCTGAGGCAAATCAAACTTCTTGAGCTGACGCAGAAAAAACAACCTCTGCTGGGCCTTTTTCCGGACAGTGTCTATGTGAGAGGACCACTTCAGGTTCCGGGATATTGTGGTACCCAGGAACTTGAAGGAGTCCACAGTGGACACTGTACTGTTGAGAATGGTAAGTGGGGGGAATGAAGGAGGGTGTCACCTGAAATTCACAATCATCTCCACCGTTTTGGCTGGGTTAAGTTCAAGATGGTTCCGGCCGCACCAGAGGATCAGCTGCTCCACCTCCCGCCTGTATGCAGACTCATCACCATCCTGGATCAAACCGATGACTGTGGTGTCGTCCGCAAACTTCAGGAGCTTCACCGAAGGGTCCTCTGAGGTGCAATCGTTGGAGGAGAGGGAGAAGAGCAGTGGGGAAAGGACACACCCCTGGGGGGCGCCAGTACTAATTGTTCGGGAGCTGGATGTAATTCTCCCTAGCTTCACCTGTTGCCACCTGTCAGTCAGAAAGCTGGAGATCCACTGGCAGGTGGGAGGGGGCACCCTAAGCTGGAGAAGTTTCTGAAAAAGGATGCTTGGGATGATGGTGTTGAACGCCGAGCTGAAGTCGACAAACAGGATCCTGGTGTAGGTCCCTGGGGAGTCGAGGTGTTGCAGGATGTAATGTAGACTCATGTTCACTGCATCGTCCACTGACTTGTTTGACCGGTAGGCAATTATAACAATTTTCTTATAGTTTTCTACTTTTCTCTGTCAATTTATCTAAATTTGAAACCATTTTCTTCAAATTTGTAATTTCCTCTTGTAAAATTGACTTTTCTTGTACATTTCAGACTTCATTATACATTTGTGGATTATTTTATGGCTAATTTTTGTCTGTTTTTTAAAAATAAAATTACTGGGTTTTTTTAATAAATTTGAAACAGACTGTGGTATTTTTTTTAAACTTTTTCTTATAACAATTTAAATTTTTAACCATAATTTTGCAGAGCCAGAACAGAGCAATAATTTAACTCTGATTTCAAAGAAAAAATATTAATAAAATTGTATTTAATGAAATAATTAACTTAAATGACCAAAGAGGCAGTTATTTTGGTTATAATATTACTATATATTTAGTTGTTTTTGGTTTTTTTTTTCCAGAAATCTCCTCACCACCCAGACAGCAGGAAAAACCTCCCTTATTTTGAAATCCAAATGTTGGCACATTTTGTCTGAAGGCTGCTGACAGATTAAAGTCAATGACTTTGTGAATTTCGGTCATCTTAATTTGCCAGGTACATAATAATGAACATAAATTAGTTAATATTAACTACGGTAAAGGTTAAAAACAGCTCCTTTTCATTCTTGACTGAAATAAAAACAAAAAAACAATAGTTAAACAAAATCAACCAATTCGAGCTCTTAATCACGCCTGTTAGCTAAGCAACTCTTCCATTATTGCTCCTGTTACCAGCGGGTTAAAACCATGATAAATGCCTCCAGTGCTTACATACCTCTTCTGATTGTTTTTCACGTTTAAAGTACTTTAATAAACTTGTGTTTCTCTCGGACAGTCACGCTAGTAGTGAGACACTCTGCCTGGCTGGTGACTAGAACACGCGGCGGGGCAGCTTCTCTCTGCGCGGATGATGGTCACGTGCGTTGTTCGTGTGCGCGCTTGCAGATTGTCATTCCTTCATAAATTTTTCTTAAATTTATATGTCCTGATAGAGTGGCGGAAATTTTTCTGGCATGGCGGGCCGCCACCGGGAAATGTTACCAGAGGAAACCCTGCGCCCAGCCCTACTGGCCATACGGACGCAAGTACACACAGCCAGCCCAATGGGAGACAGAATCCCCACTGGCTTCTCATCATGTGCTCAAATGGCTATTATAATTTCTAAAAATGTTAAAGTTAATACTGCCGTAATAATGGAGAGGAATGGCCATGTGTGGCCCCGATGCAAGTATGGGTAGCAGAAACAGCGGAGAGGCAAAGCTCATGACCAGCAGCTTGAGTTATTTGTAATCCGAGAGCGAGTCCACACCCTCAACCAGCCAGAGGTCAAAGTCAAAGTCCCTTTATTGGTCTCCCTTGGGAGAGATTTGTGCTGGACAGAGGGATCTGCTGCACAACAAAACATATACATACAACTACACAACAATACATAAAGAGACAATCAAAAATAAAAATCGACAAAAGTCAACAAATGCCCACTGGAATGCCTGCTGGTGTTACTGGCACAGTTTATGCCATTTAATCGATTGGTTCCTCTCCACAATTATTAGACAACAACAGTAGCAAATTGGAACCATGCACTCCCCTCCACATTTATTTTGTGCGCAACCATTTCTGTATGATTTTAACATATTTTACTTTGTCATGCTGCATCAGGCCAAAACTGTCAGAGCATTACATCATCAACAAATCCTCCGGAGACAGGTAGGTCCTACCAACATAATGGAGACACGAGGGGCAGGAGGCCAAATACAGGAATAGTCCTAGAAGTTCCTGGCCCCCTCAATTGGTTCCTGGTTCCTAGTAGTGGAAACGGGGCCATTGCAAACATGTACACCTCTGTGTGTCCCACTTTCAAAGACAGCCTACATTTGGACATGTAAAGACTACGTGGGCTACCAGTTTTCTACAGGAAAACTTGCTTTCTATGGGCAATGCAATAGTTCACATTAAATCACAACACATCAGAGTGGTTAGTTAGACTGTGGTCTCATACACAAACATTATGTCTCCTGCTCCCTTTAAGTAGGTTCTATTATAGTGGTAGCAGATGTTAAGATATGCACACAATACTTACAATGTGGTTCTTCTGTTGCCTTTTCAACAAGATCAATTGTTCTTTTTGTACACTTTTGTACAGTTATACATGCAGCGCTTACTTAAACACACAATAAGCAAAATTAAAGGTCAGTTTCAATGATTAAATTATTATTAGGGAAGCACCAATATATCGGAATCAGCTGATAATTATCCTATTGACTGGTATCGGCAATTAAAATGAGGTTTACCAGTTCATGTGGCTGATATTTTTTTGGTGTGTCTGAGTTGTGTGGCACTGAGTTTGCCCCAAAATGAACAACAGTAGACTACAACTGCAAATTCAGTAATTATAATGCATATTTCTATGACATCAAGCATGGAATAGATGAAAAAAAATCTGTATTAGCCATTGACCAACTTATTATTTTAAGCATCGATGTTGGTATCAGCCCAAAATTTTGATACTGGTGCACTGAAAAAAACCAAAATCTTTTTTTTTTTTTTACATTTTATATAGATACCGTGATGATATTGTTACCATAATATTTTCCTGCCATGATAAATGTGCAGTAAACTCTGATATTGTGACAGCCCTAATTTGAAAAATAGCTTTAAAGAATCCCCATCCAAAGCAGACATCCTATCCTCAGTTAAGTTTAATGTTTATTTGAAAGGGACATTACATACTAATGAGCATTAATACAAATGCAAGTATGCCAGATTTAGCAGTACTGCTAATTTGCATCTGTAGTCCCCCGGCGGGTCGCAAAAACACACAAACAACCATACATGAGCAGAACATCTGCAATGAAACTGTACAAAGTGTATATGCTAAAGTGCAAGAGTTAAGGTGTTACAAAACAAAATATTCAAATGTCACACGAGTGAAGTGCTGTGTATGCATGCACACATATGCACCCAAGCACCGCACAGCAACAACAAACAGAAACAAACAAGAGGCGGGGCATGTGTGTGTGACGTACAGGCACATATATATGCGTATGCTGCAGAGCAACCACTAGTTATGGGTACAGTTTTGGTTGTTTAAAAGCCAATTTTTACAATGCGTCTTAAAAGTGTTTACTGTGGTACATTCTCTGATTGCAGGTGGTATGTTATTCTAGATCTTGGTGCCCCTCACTGATAGCACAGATTGAGCAAATGTGGTGCGTCTGTGGGGGACCTCACAGTCTCCTCTAGTAATTGCTCTGGTGGTTGTACTGGTGACGGTTCTCAGTTTAACATATTCTCCCAGGAGGGGTGTGGGGGTGGGTCGGTGCATAGTCATTTAATGTTTTATAAATTGAACAGGCAAATTTCAGAGTTTTATAATTTTCAAAAGACAGAAGATTGTATTTCTTGTAAATGTGACAGCAATGATATGTGAGATCTTTCTTGTCAAGGATTTTTATGCCTTTTTTGTATCAAGATTCAATGGGTTTGATTATGGTTACACCAGTGAGTGACCAATTGGTAAAACAGTAATCGATGTGTGAGAAGATCACTGCATGCAGAAACATTTTGGCCGCATTAACTGTCAGCGATGGTCTAATTTGTTTAAAATTTCTTAGACTGAATTTGATTATATTTGAGATTTTTTTTGATGTGTTTTTTAAAGGTTAATGAGGAGTCCAAAATCATGCTGAGGTACTTAAATTCCCCAACTAGTTGCAGCTCCTCTCCTTTAAGAAAATGTTTCAGTTTGTAATAGTTGATTGTTGTTTGGTAAACATCATGCAAACAGTTTTTTTTTTTTCCAGTGTTTAGTAGGAGACATGAATTATTCAGCCAGTCATGGATTTGGGTCACCGCTGTTGTAAGAATACAGGCGGCTTCTTGTGTGTTTTTTTTGCAGGTGTCAATATTACCGTGTCATCTGTATACATTTGTATATGAATGTTTGTACATGCATTTGGTAGATCATTTATGTATAGGGAGAATAATGTTGGTCCAAGTATGGAGCCTTGTGGGACATCCATTTGACATTTCAAATATGGCAATTTGACACTGTTGACCATTAAACATTGCTGTCTTTCTGTTAAATAGGATTTCATCCATTTGATAGCATGTTCTGAAAAGTTAAACTGAGTAAGTTTGGTTAAAAGGATGTTATGGTCAACGGTGTCAAACACCTTCTTCAGATCTAAAAACACAGCACCTACACAATTGCACTTATCTAAGAAAGATTTTGTTTTCTTTAGGAACAGGCTTATTGCAGACTCTGTTGAGTGGTGGGCACGGAACCCAAACTGTGTGTGATGCAGGGGGTGTTTCCATAATTCAGATGTTCACATAATAGTGTGACCACCCATTTTTTCAATGATTTTGAAGATGACAGGTAAGATGCTGATTGGTCTGTAGTTGTTTATATCAGTTTTACTCCCTGTTTTGAAAATTGGTCTGACCACTCCTACCTTCCAAGCAGTTGGGACAACAGCATGTTTGATTGACAGACTGATTAAATGAGTAATTGGACAAATGAGAGATTTTTCATTTTCTTTTAA
Organism: Pholidichthys leucotaenia; assembly: GCA_020510985.1. NCBI lineage: Eukaryota > Metazoa > Chordata > Actinopteri > Cichliformes > Pholidichthyidae > Pholidichthys > Pholidichthys leucotaenia. The sequence continues at coordinate 342,852,951 of CM035843.1, forward strand.
AAATTTGGTGTTAAGACCATGTTCATCTGTTGCTTTTGAGCTACTCAATGAGCTGAGACTATTTCAGTTTCCACTAAAAGTTTACAAGCTGATGAGAGAGCAAGAGTCACCCTGTAGCTGGACAGCGTGAGATCCAGGCCCCATCATTGATCTCTGAGACACATGGAAAATACTGCACTGATGGTTGCAGCCCTCAGGCAAGGCAGCAGTCCATCATCACAAAACCAATGAAACCAGCTGGAGCTAGAGCACATACACGCAACAGACCAATGAGAGCAATGTGACAGCAGTCTCGCTGTGTAGTCTGGGGCATGGACGCTTAACAAACAAGCTCACTGGACCAGTAGAGTTATGTCAATATTGCCTTACGCATAACAGCTTCACATTCATCTGGTTGCTGAACAGCGATGGCTAGAAGAGAAACCCAATAAAACATCAAAGATTTAGGATCACATGGGGTTTTGGATATACTGTATGTCATTTCTGCATTTTGTTGGCTTTAGATATGGGTATTTTTATAAAGGAGAAAATGCTTTTAAGATTAAAAGATCTATCATGAAGACACTGGAAAACAAGTACTAAAGTACGTTTTCACATTTGGAAAAATAATGTCATTAGAGGCCCTGAAGGGACTGTTATGCAGTTAAGTCTGTATATTGAAGCCTAAACTTTTTTCCACAGTACAAGTGCATCATGTCAAAATAATCATTCAGATAGAATAGGTTTACTAAACTTTGCTTTCAGTTTGTAACTTTCTCCAACTCCAGCCTGATACACAAATATATAAAAATACACACTGCTGTCCCCATGAGAATGGTGCATGTATGCCAGTATTCATGCAGACAAACAGGAAAGTGATATGTTGCAAGTTGAGCAGAAACGGCTTGTTCTCTCAAATGAAGGAAGCAGGAGCTGTCCATCCATTGTATCAGTGGTAGGAAGGTAAGAAATTTTTATTTATGCCTGCAGTCCTTGGATGGACGTATTCCATCAGTATTAAAGGTGAACTAAACAGTATTTTCATGAAAACAAATATTTAAAAAAAACAATACATTGACAAAATGTTCAGAAAGGTGCAGAGTTAAAGTCTTTATAGTCTTCAAAAAATAAAATATTCATGAAAAAATACTTTAAAATTTTTTTTAGGTTCCAAAATAATCATATTTACAAGTGAGCTGTTGGATGAAGACACTTTGATATGTATATATATATAAGTAATCCAAACATACAAAGAAATCAAAGCAACTGTGTTCACAAAACAAGTTACATTTAATAAAGTGAAATCCCACAGGGAACATGTATTGAACACGCTTCGTGAAATTCATTTAATATTTAGTAGAAAAGCCTTTGTTGGTAATAACAGCTTCCAGATGCCTCCTGTATGGAGAAACTAGGTGCAGGCATTGCTCAGGAGTGATTTTAGCCCATTCTTCCACACAAACTGTCTTCAAATCTTGAAGGTTCCGTGGGTGTCTTCTATGAAATCTGATCTTTAGTTCGTTCCATAGATTTTCAAATGGATTCAGGTCAGGTGACAGACTGGGCCATTCCAGCAGCTTTATCTTCCTTCTCTGGAGCCAGGTAAGTTTCCTTGGCTGTGTGTTTGGGATCATGCCTTGCTGAAATGTCCACCCTCGTTGGTAGATGGCAACAGGTTCTTCTCAAGGATGTCTCTGTACGTTTGTCCATTCGGGGTTTCCTCTGGTAACATTTCCGTGTGACAGGCTGCCACACTTGAAGTTATGCCACCACGCCAAGGAAATATAAATTTAAGAAAAAATATGAAGGAATAACGCTCCGTAAGCACACACATGAACAACACGCATGACCATAATCCGCGCGGAGTTCGGAAGCGCCCCGCCCGAGTGTTCCAGTCGGCAGGCAGAGTGTCTCACTGCTAGCATCACTGTCCGAGAGAAGCACGAGCTTATTAAAATACTTTCAACGCGGAAAAAAGCAGAAGAGGTATGTAAGCAGTAGAGGCATTTATGGTGGTTTTAACCTGCTGGTAACGGGAACAAAAATGAAGAGTCGCTTAGCTAACGTGTAGTTAGGCTTCAAATACAGCCGGCTTGACATGCAGGGACTGATGAATTGCTGAGGATTTATTTCACCAGCCACTACATTAACTAAATTATGTTCACTATTATGTACCTGGCAAGTTAAGATGACCGAAATTAAGGAAGTCAATGACTTTAATCCTTTAACAGCCTTCAGACAAACTAAACGTGCCAACATTTGGATTTCAAAATAAGGGAGGTTTTTCCTAGTGTCTGGTTGGTGAAGAGAGTTCTAAAAACTATATAGAAATATAACAGAAATAATTGAATCTTTGGTAATTTAACTTAATTTATTTCATTAAATACAATTTTATTGATTTTTTTTTCTTTGAAATCAGAGTTAAATTATTGCTCTGTTCTGGCTCTGCAAAATTATGGTCAAAAGTGTAAATTGTATAAGAAAAAAGTCAAAATTTTACCACAATCTGTTTCAAATTTGTAAAAAAACAGTAATTTTATTTTAAAGAATAGAAAAAATAGCCATAAAATAATCCTCAAATTTATAATAAAGTCTCAAATGTACGAGAAAATTCAATTTTGCAAGAGGAAATTGCAAATTTGAGGAAAATGGTTTAAATTTAGATAAATTTTTTTTTTTTTTTTTTTTTTGTTACTTATTTGTACCCGTAGGTAGACTTGGTTTGCAGTCTGGTGACAAGCCACCGGCTGCTGGTCGCTGCGTGCGCGAGCGCCCTAAACCTACATGTTTTTGGTGTGCGGGAGGAAACCGGAGAAATCCCGGAGTAAACCCGCGCAACACGGGGAGAACATGCAAACTCCACACAGCTCACTGTTGGTCGGGGGCTGGGATCGAACCCACGATCTCATGATCCCCGCGGTCCCCCGGCCGAGGGTAAAACTGTGCTGCCACAGTGCTAAACCACTGCGCCACCGTGCAGCCCACAGTTGACATAGAAAATTGACATAGAAAAGTGAAAAACTACAAGAAAATTGTAATAAATTTGAGAAAAACCTCAACCCTTCAAGACTGAAGTCATTACTCAAGTTCTGAAGTGGGTGCCTTTTGTATCCTTAACTAGAAATTTTTGGTTGTCTACTTTTAATTATTAATTTCATAGCACTGCTTTTATATGAGTAGAATTTCTGGCTACTATACCCACCTCTGATTATATAATTTAAGTATACACGAGTAAATTATGAATGTTTTTTTTTTCCATTCCCTTTCCTACTCTTTGTCAATGGAAAAAAAGAAACACTAGAATAAAAATACAAACAATACACATATTTTTATCATTTATGTAAAAAATGACAAAAAATCCTGCAGGACAAAACTTTAGACTTGGTATTTTCTAACTTGTTTGTATTCCACCACAGACAGAGAGAGAACCTGAATTAGAAAGGGCTCAGCGAGGGAAAGATGAGAGAGACAAGATGAGCCAAGGAGAGGAAAGTGCTCAGGCAGAAGGTCCAGGAGAGGTGAGAGCAGAGGATGGAGCGAAGGATACACCAGTAAAAAGTTCAAACACAGGATGTCTGTGTGGGACCCCAACTGGCCCAATATTCCAACATTCAAGCCTTGGCTGTCATCATCATCTTCATAGCAGTCTGTTGTGGGCGACAATGACTGTTTCATTTAGGTCTGATCAGATTCCTCCACACAGCTGTCCTTAGCCTTCCGCTGCCAGGAACTCCTGTCTATATCCAGCTTCTTCAAGTTTCTTTTTACAGTGTCTTTTAATCTGAGCCTTGGTCTACCCTGATTGCATTTGCCCTTGCATAACTGTGAGTAGAGTAACTGCCGAGGGAGACACTGGTGGTCCATCCTCTCAACATGTCCGAGCCATCTCAGGTTCGTCTGTATTAGCATGTCCTCCATTGATGGTAGACCAGCTCGTTTCAACACTTCTATGTTGGTTATCTTGTCTTTCCATGAGATGTTCATTATGGCTCGAAGGTGTCTCATCATGTACGTGTGGAGTTTCTTTACCTGCACTCTGTAGACAGTCCAAGTTTCAGCACCATACAATAGAGTAGCCAGTACTGTTGCTCTGTACACTTTGCATTTCACACGGATAGACACATGTCGACTGTTCCACAGTCTCTCCCTCAAGTTTCCAAACACAGCGCTTGCTCTTCCCATTCTGAGAGATAGTTCATCCTCCAGCCTAGCATTCTCTGAAACAGTACTCCCTAGATACTTGAAAGTCTTGCACTTGACTAGTGGCTCTGTACCAATGCTGAATTCTTCTGGTAGTGATGTTGATAATTGGAACTTTGGTGGTTGATAAAGCCACTCTGTCTCCTTGATGTTGATTTTGAGGCTGATTTGGCTACCTGTTCTTGCAAATTTCTCCACTAAAGATTGCATATCTTCCACACTGTGCAACTAGAGCACTGTTGTCGGGAAAGAGCATTTCTCTTACTACCTTTATTGATGTCTTACTCTTGGCTTTAAACTGTGCCACATTGAACAAGTCTGCTTCTTTCCTTGTTTGAATGTATACTCCTTCTGAAGTGTCTTTGAAGGCTACCTCAAGCACTTCAAATAATAAGTTCCATATGCAAAGTTACTGTGCAAAATTTTTAAAAAAAGAAACAAATAGTATAAATTAACACGTTCCGGTTACAAGTGTCATGTGTTTTCTGCCCCCCCCACAAAAAAAATATGTTGCCACCACGCCAAAGTCTTTAAGTCAGAGGAAACACTGCCGTTCATCTTTCCTTGAATTATATGAAGTCTGCCTGTACCATGTGCTGAAAAACACTCCCACACCATGATGCTTCCACCTCCAAACTTCACTGCTGGTATGGTGCTTTTGGGCTGATGTGCAGTGCCATTTCTCCTCCAAACATGCTGTGTATTGTGGCATCCAAAAAGTTCAATTTTGGTCTCATCTGACCAGACTATATTCTCCCAGTGTTTTACTGGCTTGCCCAAATGTTGTGCAGCAAACTTTAAACGAGCTTCAACATGCTTTCTCTTCAGCAATGGAGTCTTACAAGGTGAGCAGGCATACAGCCCATGTCGGTTGAGTGCATTACTTATTGTTTTCTTTGAAACAGCAGCACCTGCTAACTCCAGGTCTTTCTGGAGCTCTCCACGAGTGGTCTTTGGCTCTTGGATAACTCTTCTGATAATTATTTTGACTCCTTTGTCAGAAATCTTGTGAGGAGCTCCTGGTCGTGGCCGGTTTATGATAAAATGATGTTCTTTCCACTTCCGAAAGATGGATCCAACAACAGTGCTCACGGGAACATTCAACAGTTTAGAGTTGAAAGTTAAGAGTTGAGAACAGTTTTCCTTTTCTGAAATGTTGTTACTTTTACACCAGATGTAATGGGACACACACCTTCCAAAAAGTTCAACTTTTGTCTCGTCAGTCTACATAGTATTTTCCCAAAAGTCTTGGCGATCATCAAGATGTTTTCTGGCAAAACTGAGATGAGCCTTTATGTTGTTTTTGCTCAGCAGTGCTTTTCATCTTTGAACTCTGCCAAGATATATATATATATATATATATATAAATAAATATATATACACTACCGTTCAAAAGTTTGGGGTCACTTAGAAATTTCCTTATTTTTGAAAGAAAAGCACTTTTTTTCAATGAAGATAACTTTAAACTAATCAGAAATACACTCTATACATTGCTAATGTGGTAAATGACTATTCTAGCTGCAAATGTCTGTTTTTTGGTGCAATATCTGCATAGGTATATAGAGGCCCATTTCCAGCAACTATCACTCCAGTGTTCTAATGGTACACTGTGTTTGCTCATTTCCTCAGAAGGCTAATGGATGATTAGAAAACCCTTGTGCAATCATGTTAGGTCTGCAATGCTGTAATTGCTGCAAATGGAGGATTCATTGACGAAAGCAAAGTTGGAAGGAAAAAATTATTATTTCAAATACAAATAATTATTTCTAACCTTGTCAATGTCTTGACTATATTTTCTATTCATTTTACAACTCATGGTGGTAAATAAGTGTGACTTTTCATGGAAAACACAAAATAATTGTCTGGGTGACCCCAAACTTTTGAACGGTAGTGTATATATATATATATATATATATATATATATATATATATATATATATTAATCAACGTGTCTTCATCCAACAGCTCACTTGTAAATATGATTATTTTGGAAGCAAAAAAAAAATTAAAGTATTTTTTCATGAATATATTATTTTTTGAAGAATATAATGACTAACTCTGCACCTTTCTGAACATTTTGTCAATGTATTGTTTTTTAAAATATTTGTTTTCATGAAAATACTGTTTAGTTCACCTTTAATACTGATGGAATACATCCATCCAAGGACTGCAGGCATAAATAAAATTTTTTTGCCTTCCTGCCACAGATACAATGGATGGAAAAAGGAAAAGCAAAAAAAGGAAAGCAAAGTTTAGTAAACCTATTCTATCTGAATGATTATTTTGACATGATGCACTTGTACTGTGGAAAAAAGTTTAGGCTTCAATATACAAGCTTAACTGCATAACAGTCCCTTCAGGGCCTCTAATGACATTATTTTTCCAAATGTGAAAACGTACTTTAGTACTTGTCTTCCTGTGTCTTCATGATAGATCTTTAAATCTTAAAAGCATTTTCTCCTTTATAAAAATACCCACATCTAAAGCCAACAAAATGCAGAAATGACATACAGTATATCCAAAACCCCATGTGATCCTAAATCTTTGATGTTTTATTGGGTTTCTCTTCTAGCCATCGCTGTTCAGCAACCAGATGAATGTGAAGCTGTTATGCGTAAGGCAATATTGACATAACTTGTCTCGTCTCTCTTCCATTTGTTTTATTAACAAAAAATGTTGGGAGGAAATTCATCATGGGTCATAACCAGGGCTTGACATTAACACCCGCAGTGGCAGGTGGATTTCACCGGTGGTGGGTAAGACAGCCACTCCCACTAGCCACTTTGGCGGGTTGTAGTTTTCTCAAGCAACATCTAAATAATAAGCCTGTCACAGTGTGGGACTACAAAACTACGACTCCCATGAGCACTATCTGTGCACACAGTGTATTGTTATTGGTCCACTGTCGCCGTGGGCATGTTCTGGCTCAACTCCCAGTGCGGTACACAGGACTGTTTCGGGCTGGGGTACAGAAGAAACCATGGATGGTGTGCTCCACAGGTCGGTTCATTTTGTGGCCAGAAATGGCGCCGAACTGACAGCAGGCCAGCCAGCAAAACACACCTGTCCCTGCTCTCAGCGATCAGATCACCAGGGGAATTGCACCTGATCCTCTCTTGTCACAGTGCGAGTAGTTAAACTGTGCTCTTTCCCCACATCAGCTCCTACCTCTGTGGTTAAATGTGATTATTTTTAGAGCAAGACGCGCCAGCTTACTCTCCACAGCTGTGCCAATCTAAGTTTTCCTATGACAGAGAGAAAAAGTGACTAAACTTTGTGTTGCTGTAAAGAGCAGATGAAGCTTCTTCTGAGGTGAAATTTTGTTTATCTGTGATTATCTATATCTGTGATATGCAGCTTTTTTATGGAAGTAAAACCTCTAATTATGTATTTTTAATGTGCTGGTCCAGGGGTGTCAAACATGTGGCCCGCAGGCCAAGGACGGCCCGCCAGGGAGTCCAAGTTTTTCCTCTCAATTTACAGCTTTCTTTCTAGTATTTTTTTTTAGTTTTTCTACTGATTAGAATTGTTCATGTAAATGTGAGACATTTTTCTTCTTAAGATGAGACTTTTTCCTCATCAGTTTTCTTTTTCTTCTTTTTTTTCTGGTGAAAACAGGTAGTGTCAATTTAAATTAAATCCATCAGCAACTACTAATGACCTCGTGCAGCCCTGAACAGGTGCCCCAATTCATAGGAGTAATTTCCAACCTCTGTCAAGGGCCAAGGGGTAGGAGCAGGCAAAGGGGAAGGGATAGGGATACAAATGAGAATTGGGACAGACCCCAAATCTACCTGTACTTCACCCTCATATTGCAAATATTTTTCTAGACTGTTTTACAGCATTTACTGCTGTTAATAAATAATCCAGCAGTGTTTCTCTTGCCATTTTTATGTATGAATAAGGGTCATTTGCATTTAAAATGATTGTAAATTTAGTTCAATTAAATTTTAGCATGCGATACTCAAGTTTGATCATATTAAACATAATTTTCCAGCCACAAAATTCTGGCTAGTGAAAAGGCTGAGTGGCTAGTAACTTTGGAAAGTCACTAGCGCCAGTGGCCGGTGATCAAAAAAGTTAATGTCAAGCCCTGGTCATAACAAATTCTTGGCTTTGAATGTACCAAATAGTCACACAGTGAGAAAAAAAGAAATTCTGAATAGAAAAAAAAGAGACACGTCAAGAATCATTTATAACCCAATCACAGCTCTCATGAACTGTAATCAAGCTGAATCATGAGGTGGCTAGAAATGCCCACCCCTACTGGTGGATAGCCACGTCCTCTCCAGTGTTTATATATACTGTATATATATATATACTGTATATATATATACACATACACTACTCACAAAAAGTTAAGGATATTCAGCTTTTTGGTCAAGGCATGGCATTCCACTCTTTTTGAAGGGTGGCCCTCAAGTCATTGAGGTTGTGGGGTGCAGGGTTATGAGCCTCTACATGGTGACTCAGCTGATCCCGTAGGATCAGCTGCCCCTACACCTTGTCAGGATCCTAAGGTGAACCTGTGTAGCAAGTTTGGTGACCCTAGCTTTCTTTGTTGTTGACATATGGTTTACAAGCCATTTTCATGTTGACCTTTGACCTTGTGATCCCAAAACCATAGTCCCTCTTCAGGGTCACAGGGTGAACATGTGTACCAGATTTAGTGACCCTAACTTTACTCGTACAGTAATAAGGAATAGGGAATGTTAACCTTGACCTTTGACCTTTTGACCCCAAACCCATAGTCAGAGGTCAGGATTCCAAAGTGAACCTGTGTACCAGGTTTGGTGGCCCTAGCTTTACTCGTTTTATAGTAATAGTAACTCATAGTTAGTAACTCGTTTTATATCGTTTTATATCCAAAGTGAACCTGTGTACCAGGTTTGGTGGCCCTAGCTTTACTCGTTTTATAGTAATAGTAACTCATAGTTAGTAACTCGTTTTATAGTAATAGCCCTAGCCCACTGTGCGCATGTGGAGAGGAGCAAACAATGGAACACATCATAGAGGTTTGCCCGCTCCAAAGACTGGAAGGAGGATTACACACCCTCCATACAGCAAACCAGGAGGCAACTGCTTGGCTTAAGGACTTTGCATTCGCTAAATAAATAAATAAATAGTAATAGTAAATGTAGCATTTACCATAGTGCAACTGCAGTGTGGACTTTGAACTTTTGACCCCCTGGCCCCAAATCCATAGTTAGGTGAGGGTGTAAGCTGTCCAAGATGTGCATTAGATACAACTACTGTATCGATCTGAGAAGCCTACATAATTTCTTTCAGTGGTTACTGTGTTTAGAAGATTTAGAGAAAAATCTGACCTGACTTTTGACCTCAAGGTCATCCGATGAGAGTGAAATTGCAATATGCACATCATCCGAGTATATTAAACCATGGTACCAAGTTTCAAAACAATTGGAAAAAAATACTGTAGGAGGAGTTGATTTCACAAGACGGTTATTGTCTATGAAGTGAGGTGAAACAGGAGGTCATAGGTCAGGGGCTACAATTCCTGCAAAAATCATCCGATAGGAACCAAATTGCAATGCGTATCCTCATTTTATATCAAACCACGGTACCAAGTTTCAAAACAATAGGACAAAAACTGTAGGAGGAGTTGATTTCACAAAAGTGGGACAGACAGACGGATGGACGGACTGGCATAACATTATCCCCTTTTGGTTTCACCCAAAGGGGTTGAAGAGCCCTTTGGGCTTCGACCGGCGGGAAATAAAAATGGGTTAATGTTACACATCGGTGATTTTATTGATTATTGGAGAAAAAAGCTGTTATTTTTTTACATTCACCTATAAATAACTTATAAATGTTGATGAAATTGCTGATTATGCCAAAGAAAAAATAATAGCATATAATTAATATAGATTTAGATGGCTGGGGAACCTCCCATGGTGCATGATAATAATGTTCATTAACATTTATCTGCTTCCTCTTTTTGACTGAGTCTCTGTCATGTTGTTTGTTCTCAACACGCCTGTTCTTTTCTTCTGCTTCTCTATCCCCTCACCCCCCAGCCAGTCACAGCAGATGATTGCCCCTCCCTAAACCTGGTTCTGCTGTAGGTTTCTTCCACACTAAAAGGGAGTTTTTCCTCTCCACCGCCGCCAAGTGCCTGCTCACAGGGGATCACCTGATTGTTGGGGTCTTTCTGCAGTTGTGGGGTTTTTGCCCTACAGTTGAAAGTGCTATGAGATGACTGTTGTTGTGAATTGGTGCTATATAAATAAAGATGAACTGAACTGAATTGATTTGAATGGAATTAAAAGGAAATATAATGACTCTCTGGAGGTTTAGTTGAAGTTTTTGAAGATAATGGTACAATAAAAGGCTCCCTCGGTTAAATGTGCGCATTTACATATTGTGTGTATTTTCATTCTGTCTAGTTAAAATTGTGTTACATGTTTGTTTAGTTATTGTGCTTCAATCACACTGAAAAGCAACACTTTGAAATTGGACTTGAAATGTCTGTTGCACGTTCCTTTGATACACTGACCAATACAAAAAACAAAAAAGACCTATGACTAACAGGCACCATGTACAAAAGGAGTAAACACACACAAGTAATGAAGAAATATTTCCATTGTGCTGGCCACAGTATAAATTCATAATCTTGTTTGAGTTCTCTCTCCAATACAAAGAAGTAATCATCCTGTTTTCCATAAAATTCATTGCACAATTCGAGCATCCCACCCCACCCTGCTTCAGCATACTACAATAGCCTCCTTGTTTTTGGCAATTGTGGCCTGAATGGCACCACGCTACATTATCATGATATTCCTCCACAATGCTGCTAAACAGGCTCATTCAACCCAGATGACCTTCTACAAACCCCCAAAGAGTTGCCAGTGGCTGCCCTACAGCACAAAACATGGACTCATTAAAAATCTCATTTGAAAAGATGCAGAGATCTTCACTACCATCTACTTTTAGTACGGCACCTTTGACATGGCAAAGTGTTGGAAGAGCGGGATGATGTTTGTCCTATATTGGTGGGAAAAGAAACTAGGGCGTTTCCACTGGTGAACAGAGAAAAGACATTTTTCTTAAAGTAGTAATAGCAGATGCTACCTGCCACAAGACATTTTGCTTTATTGTTATTGGAGCTTTGTGACAGTGAATAATGGAACAATACTCTACTGGTATTTAAAGTGACACTGCCAAAAATTGAGGGGTTTTTTCTTGTTAATATGTCTGTAATGTGTTTTTTATGACTTACAAGACATATCAACAGTGAAATCACTCATATGTCTCATATCTCTGTTTTTTTGCTGTAAAGTTTCCCTTAAGCTCCACCCTCTGAGAAAAGGCGAGCTGAGACCGAGCGTTTTTGGTGACGTAACTACACATGAAGCTGGCATGTGGGTAGTGCTGAGCCAGTCAGGACTCTAGCATAACTAACATTACCTTCCAGACTAGTTAGCATTTTTTAACAAACTGCCTTGAAACGTGACCCAAATTAAAATGGATTTTACCATTAAACTGCTTTTACGGACCGATGCAGTTTCAGTCATTACCCTGGGCCACCCTGCATACAAGTAGGCATGCCCTTCAGCCAGTAAGTCTTTTTTTTCACAGGATTTATGCTGTTTAATGTAGCACTAGCCACTATTAGCCTTGTGATATGTGGGTTGGGTCTAGTCACCGATTCTGGCATTTGAAGGGAGGGAGAGTGAAAAGATTTTGACATGAACCTGTAAGACAATGAAAGGGTTTTTTGGTTTGTTTGTTTTGTTTTGGGTTTTTTTAAGAAAAGGGGCATAAGATACCATTTTAGACAATGTAGATTTATTTTTATAGGGGATTTATAAAATAGAATAGAATAGGCTTTATTGTCATTGTACAGTTGTACAGTAGAATGAAACTGTGGGTGCTCCACCAGGCTACTGCGCAATAAAGTAAGAGAAAAGGATTAGATAAAACACGGTTACCAAACACACAATTAAACATGCAACTGAAATAAAAATACTACTGTAGCCACAGCTGCCCTGGGGCAGACTGATGGAAACATGGCTGCCAATCCACGCCAACAGCCTCTCTGACCACTACCAAACATTTATACACATTCATACCCAGTGTCATGGACACTGGCAGCAAGGTGGGTAAAGTGTCTTGTCCAGGGACACAATGGCAGGATGTCTGGGGAGAGCAGGATTCAAACCGCCAACCCCCAGTTATTAGATGACCCGCTCTACCTCCTGAGCCACCGCCGCCCACATTTCCCTCCTCCATTCCATTTTTGTTGAGCACCAAGCTGGACGGTAGGAAGTTCCATTTTTATATGGTCTTTGGTATGACCTAGCCGGGACTTGAACCCCGACCTCCCGGTTGTGGGGTGGATGCTCTGCCTCTAAGCCACCACTCCAGAGTGCAAAGACAGGTGTGTTCAAGATTCAAGATTTTATTGTAAATACTACTATACTTGCAGGACATACAGAAGAAACGAAATGGTGTTTCTCTCTTCATTGGTGTGCATTTTATAAAAAGAAAAGGAATAAGGCTGCATTAAAAAAAGAAAAACAAACAGCGACAGCAGCAATGTACAGTCTATATACAGTGATGCAACCAATGGCAGCCAGAAGGACCCTGCCCTCCAAAGAGGTAAACGATTAGTTTAGGTAAACGATTAGTGATAACAAACCCAGTAATCCTATATTCAGACAGCTAGAGATGAATACCCGTAGTTGCATTTCAATGCGGTAGTGTAGCTGAAGGTAGTGACAGATATGATTGCACATGATCAGTATTGCAGTGACATATAGACAGCAGCAGATATGGCATTTGTGCAGATGGTTGTAGTTAAAGTGCAGCGACATATAGCAGCAAAAGTACAACAGAATAACAGTCTTATTATTGGTGTGCCAGTCTTTCTGTGCCAACAGCTGAGGTAGTTATTGTGCAGGTGTTACTATCTGGAAGGTGGGGTGAACAGAGTTCAGGGTCCTAATGGCCTGATGAACAAAGCTGTTCAGCAGTCTTGTGGAGCGAGCCCAGAGGCTGCGACACCTCTTCCCCGAGGGTAGGGGGCTGAAGAGGGAGTGTAGGGGATGGGAGGTGTTGCCTGTGATGTTGATGGCTCTGCAGGTGAGGCGAGTGGGGTAGATGTCTGAGAGGGGTGGCAGGGGGGCACCGATGATCTTGCTGGCTGCATCCACTATGCATTGTAGTGTCTTCTGGCAGGCGGCGGTGCAGCTTCTATATCACACCATGATGCAGTTGGTGAGGGTGCTCTCAATGGTGCCCCGGTAGAAAGACTGCATGATGTGGGGTGGGATCAGAGGGGGGTGTTGTGTGTGACCCCTCCTGAAGTCGACCACAATCTCCTTGATTTTTCCCACATTCAGGAAAAGGTTATTGTTTTTACACCACTGGACCAGTTGGCTCACCTTGTTTCTGTAGTTGGTCTCATCGTTGTTGGTGATGAGACCCACCACCGTCGTGTCATTCGCAAACTTGACGATGTGGTTGGCGTTGCAGGATGGCACGCAGTCATGGGTCAGCAGGGTGAAGAGCAGCGGGCTGAGCACACACCCTTGTGGGGCCAATGTGCACAGTGTGATGGTCTGGGAGGTGTTGCTGCCAACCCACACATTCTGTGGCCTCCCTGTGAGAAAGTCCTGCACAGAGAGAGGTTTTGAGTCCTAAGTGTCTGAGTTTTTGAATCAGGTGCTGGGGGATGATTGTGTTAAATGCTGAGCTGAAGTCCAAGAACAGCATGTGCACATAAGAGGTTTTTGAATCCAGGTGGGTGAGGGCTGGATGGAGAACAGCAGCAATGGCACCTTCTGTGGATCTGTTCGACCTGTACGCAAACTGGAATGGGTTGTGAGAGGGAGGCAGGGTGGACTTGATGTGCTGCATGACTAGCCACTCGAAGCACTTCATTATAGTGGGGGTCAGTGCTACCGGCTGGTAATCATTGCAGCTGGATGGCGCAGGCTTCTTCAGGACTGGTATTATGGTGGCAGTCTTGAAGCATGTGGGGACAACAGCTTGAGACAGGGACATGTTGATGTCGGCCAGGACATTATTGTGATATGTGTTATTGTGATAATTAAAAAAAGTCCTCAGTTCTGTGCATGTGAGCGTTCAGAGGGAGGGGGTGGGGCTTCTGACTGCAGTTCAGATGGCCCAGGGGAAGAAACTGTTTGTCAGTCTGGAGGTGTGGGACCTGATAGAGCTGAACCGTCATCCAGAGGGAAGCAGGTCAAACAGGTGGTGGGTGGGATGTGCAGCTGTGCTCCCCTAGCCTCTCACCTAAGGGTGTGCCATATTGTATCAGTCACTACAATACTGGTATCAATTTGGCAGTGTCTATTGGTATGGAAGCTGTATCCCTATAAAAAGTGTCTACAGATATAGAAGAGTTGACCATTCCGACAAAACCTTTTCAGATCAACTGACGTTCACTGCAGTTGTGTAGGAGAAGAGTGTTGACTACCTCTGATCAGAGGGTTGGAGGTTTGTGTCGGTGTGCAAACGTATGTGTGAATGTTTAGACAGCCGAATCTGTAAAGCGCTTTGGTCATCCACAGATGAGAAGGAAGTGTTATATAAGTGAACGCCATTATACTTGACATGAGATGGAATTTAGAATCCTAAATTAAAATTAAGAGGTTAGCCTTTAGGATTTTGTAAAGGGTAAGATTAAAAAGGTAATATGTAGATATTCATTTAAAATTTTAAACAAATTATTTGTTAATATGAGAAATATCCTTTTCTTCAGCTGTTGATAAAGGCCTCAGATTTCCATACCTGTAGCCTCTGCGAAGTCTCTATAAATATGGAAGAGGTAAAAAGTCATTAACAAAATTTCACACATTACCTTATCTTTAACAATTAGTTTCTCCCCAAATGAAGTGTACATAATCAGCTTAATTATAATTTTAGCAAAGTATCACATCCATATGATGAAATAGATTGAAAAATACCATCTTGCTTTAATTTTAAAGAAACAGACTTAAAATTCGGCCCCCATTGAAAAGTTAAAACTAAAAGATCATTAATTAGCAAAAATATATGCTAAAGGGATAAATGGGACCTTTCAGTGAGACCACTGCAAACAATGTGAAACTGAAGTCAAGTCTAAAGGTTTGACCCACCCTGTTACACAACATGTATTTATTGTACTACTAGTCACTTTATTATTCATGTGACTACACACGTTATGTGTTTACTTGTTCTCTAGCTGAGGCTTTTATGTGGGGTGACTTAAATGGACCATTTAACTGAATATAAACATGCAGTAAGAACTGGTAGTTGAGAGTATGTTATGATTAAACGCTTCAAGGAAATTCACAGCAATAACTCTTGCTCTTTCACAGCTTAAGAGCAGTGGTTCCCAACTTTGAAAAAAGACTCCATTGCTTTTATCTAAGGGTGGGGATTGGGAAATCGGTTTTTTTTAGAAGCATCAAATTGCCATGTATAGAATATTCTGAATCGAGGCAGAGATGTCAAAGAATTGACTTTTAAATGTCCAGAGTTCAGCCAGAACTGAGAAGGAGACAACCTGTAGTATTTGTGGTGAGTGATATGCAGAGTAAATGTAACATTAAAGTTGACTTGTCACATCGCTCTTTTTCTTCCTCCGGCTGCTCCCTTTCAGGGTTGCCACAGTGTATCATCATCTGATATCTTGATGAGCCATATATTTGACTTGGCAAAGATTTTACAGCAGACGCCCTTCCTGATACAGCCCTGCCCCATTTACCCAGGCTTGGGACCTGGTTGCTGTAGCCTAAATGTATAATAAATATCATAATAATGGAATTTTTTTTCCACAATATTTTTTATTGAACCTTTTTTAACAAACATGACAAACAATCAAACACTAACACTAAAGTAAATTAAAAATAAATGTTCTAAAAACACCTACAACCATTAACAAAAGCAAGTCAAACAATGCTCCTCTGTTTAGCCTAGGTAATCCATTACATAAGTATACATATTACACATTCACCAATTTGGAATTTACAAGGTCCACACACATCATTCACCTTCTTCTTCAGAAGTTATGTTTAATTTCTTTACATAATCAATGAAAGGTCTCCATATATTCTCAAACACATTTTCCTTTGATTTCAGTATGTATGTTATTCTTTCTAGTGGAAGGTTTGTTAACATCTGTCTTAACCACTGAGTCACATCTGGTCTGAGTCTTTTTCCACAGTAGTGCAATACATTTTTTGGCATTAAGCAAACTGAGGTCTATGAATGTTCTTTCACTCTTATTAAAATTATGCTTTTCTGGATACAGACCCAACAAAAACAGTTTGGAGTTCAATATGAATTGTTTTGAAATTATTTTTTCAATTGTTACCCTCACCTCTTCCCAAAACATTCTGATTTTTCTACATTCCCATAAACAATGAAATTGGGTTCCTTTACTTTCCATACATTTTGTGCACGTATCTGGTATGTTTTTGTTATATCTATTTAACTCCACCGGTGTAACATACATCCGCATTAACCATTTAAAATGTATCAATTTAAGACGTACATTTATTGATTTGGTTTGAGTTTCTGTACAAGCCAATTCCCATTGTTCCTCTGAAATTTCAATTTGCAGGTCTTCTTTCCAATAATTCAGTCTTTTCTGTGAGTTTTCACTTGAGGATAGTGTCAATGAGTTATAAAACTCTGAAATAATACCCTTTCTCTTACTATCTTTCGTCAAAATTTTTTCCAAGGATGAATAAGTAGTTCGGGTGAGAACATTATTTTGATCTGATCGAATAAAATTCCTAAGCTGAAGATATTTAAAAAAATGTGTTCTATTAAGATTAAATTTGACCCTCAGTTCTTCAAAAGACATTATGTTATCTGAACGTGACAAATATAAGTCTTGAATCTTTTGAATCCCTTTTAAATTCCATAATTTAAATACAGCATCCGCTCTCCCTGGTGTAAAATATTGATTACCCCATATTGGGCTAAATTGTGACAATAAGTGTGGTATAATAATGTAATTTAACTGCTTACTAGCGCTATCCTGTAAATAATATTTTATTTAACTGTAAAAATGATTTTACGTTTTTTAAATTTCTTGCACTGTGTATATACTGTTTTTGCACTATTATTTATTTTTTTGCTCTGAGTGCTACTATCTCTTTGCCACTACAACACTGTAAATTTCCCTGTTGCTG
The DNA here is from genome assembly GCA_020510985.1 of Pholidichthys leucotaenia. Classification (NCBI taxonomy): domain Eukaryota; kingdom Metazoa; phylum Chordata; class Actinopteri; order Cichliformes; family Pholidichthyidae; genus Pholidichthys; species Pholidichthys leucotaenia. Next base: position 342,870,299 of record CM035843.1, read on the forward strand.
GACTAATAAAGTATTATCTTATGATAGGTCACATTCATTTTCTCTACTTTGGACACGTAGAGAGAAGGCCTAAGGATAGACTCCCTAAGTTTCCCTTGGAATGGGTACCCACACATGGCTCTCATTTGGCCAGACGTCCAAGAATCAACTTAATCGAGACCTTAAAGAGAGATGTAGACTTATACACAGGATACAATCTTTCTATGGGGAAGCTACATGTGCTAGACCACTCAAACTGACGCCACCTTCTTCGAGCCCCTGAGCAGGCGGGCTCGTCCACTGATGAATGAAGACCTGATCAAAGTCAAAAAAAGTACTTGCACAAAGAGTACACTGGTATGTGCTTCCCCCCATGGCTTGGCAACCAACATTTCTTCTCCCATTCTATCATGCTGAGCACCAACCTAGAAGGCAGGAAGTACTGTTTTATCAGGTCTTTGATATTTATTTATTTATTTTGGACAAAAAGAAACAAAAAAGAATATTTAACAAATATATCAAACGATATAAAATAACAATGTAAAGTGATAAAATACTTTTTTGGATGCCCAAAAAAAAAGAGTAGGAAGAAGCAAAAGCTTTTCAGGTCCAACCCTGCAATATTGTATGTACTTAATATTTAAATGAAAACAAGCTGCCAACTATACAGACCAATCCAGAATTAGAAAAAAACAATAAAAGCACATGAACAATGTATGTGTAATGTAAACTGTATTACTCTGTTTAATGTTGAAGTGGAAATGTATTAATATTACTGTTGATGTGACGTTTTATTCTGTTTCCATGCCAGAAATTCTAACAGGCTACCAGATAAGGCAATGATGTGAGCACCCTGAAGAACTGTATATTTACCGTGCAGACTGTTTATCCGATGTGGATTGTGGCGTGAGCCCCCAGGTCGCTAGGCGAGGGATTAGAAGCATAAAAGGGACAAAGAGAGAAGGGCTCCTTAAGGGGGACACATATCAGCAGCCCTCTTCCCTGCCAGCAGGAAAATAAAGGCACTCCAACTTTTGCAGATCTTTGGTATTAATTTCTTCGGGACCCAGGAAAGAAGGGAATAATAAATCTTTTCTATAACAATGTCCTCATCCAAACCATTCCACAAAATTCAAGGTTCAAAGATTTTATTTGTTAATACAACTATATGTACAGGACACACAGGAGAATTGAAATGGCACTTCTCTCTCTTCAGTGGTGTGTGCAATATAAAAAAGAAAAAGGAATAAGGCTGGAAAAACAAAAAACAGCAATGTACAGTAATGCTACCAGTAGTGCAAATGGCGACAAAAGACAGACCCAGACATTCCATAGTGCAAATCAAGATAAACGATGAAACCCAGCAATCCTATATACAGAAAAAGTAGAGCAGTAATACTCATAGTTGCAAGTTCAGTGCGGTAGTGTAGGTGCAGACAGTGACAGATACGACTGCACATAATCAGTATTGCAATAACAGACAGCAGCAGATATGGAATTTCAAATCACCCCACAAACTGAAATGCACAAACTTTTCTGCGTAGTGAGAAAACAAGAAAGTTTTAAATTAAATCTTCCTCTCAAATCCTGCTCTCCCTCTCTCTCCAGAAACAATTTCTGTATGTTGCCAGAGAGTAAATTATTTCTTGCTTTACAAACTACAGTTTTTAATTTCACCAGATCCATAAATTTCAATGATTTTAACTTTAAGAACAAAATGTTAGTGTGATCATAGTAGCCTACATTGTTTACTATTCTTATTGCTCTATTTTCTAATGTATCTAATTTCTGTAGGGTGCTTTTGTAGGTGTTACCCCAGACTTCAACACAACAAAGCAGACATGGTAAAACAAGTGAACAGTACAGTGTATACAGTGCATTGTGGTTTAGAATCTGCCTAACTTTACCCAAAAGTCTGATATTCTTAGCCAGCTTTGAGCTCAGGTGTTTTATGTGAGCTTTCCAGCAGAGTTTGTGGTCTAGTATTACCCCTAAGAACTTATTTTCATTTACTATATCAATACATTATTAATCATCACTTTCACTTGTTTGTGTATAATATGGTTTCCAAACAACAAAAATTTAGTTTTATGAAAATTTAAAGATAATTTATTTTTGTCAAACCATCCATCTTCTTCCGCTTAATCCTTTTTTTGGGGTCGCAGGGGGACTGGAGCCTATCCCAGCATCTTTGGGCGAGAGGCAGGGTACACCCTGGACAGATCACCATTCCATCGCAGGGCCAACACAGAGAAACAGACAACCATTCACTCTCGCAGTCATACCTAAGGACAATTTAGAATCCCCAGTTTTGATGCCAATTAACACAGATCACTGTTGGTCGGGAGCTGAGATCGAACCGGATAGAACTGGGAAAGTAGGGATATAGGCCTGTAATTTGTAAATTGATGTTTGTCTCCTGCTTCATACAATGGGATAACTTTTGCAGTTTTCATTTTGCATGGAAATATATCCGAATTGAATGACAAATTGAAGAGATACACGAATGGTTCAACAATACAATCAATTACTTTTTCACAAGAGTCAAATCAATATCATCCCAATCCTTAGATGTTTATTTTCACATTGGCTAACAATATCTATAATTTCATTTTTATCCACAGCCCTTAAAATCATTGAGCAAGGATTTCTGTCTCCAGCGTCATCGTCTGTCGGGGGCAACAATGACTGTTTCATTTAGGTCTGATCAGATTCCTCCACGCAGCTCTGTCCTTCGCCTTCTGCTGCCAGGAACTCCTGACCTTGTTAACCCAGGTGACATGATCCTTAATAACACCTCCCTCTGTAAGCCGTGGGTCATCTATTTGATCAGCCAGTTTAGGTCCAACACTTAGAAAAAATTATTAAACCTATCTACTACTTCATTCATATTATTAATTATCTTACCACCATCAATAAAATAATCAGGATAACTAGTATTGGTTGGTCCATTTCTAAAAATTCTATTTAATATCTTCCATGTTCCCATCCATCCATTCATCTTCTACCGCTTTTCCGGAGGTCTGGGTCGCAGAGGCAGCAGTTCAAGCAAAGAAGCCCAGACTTCCCTCTCCCCAGCTACCTGCTCCAGCTCTTCAGAGAGGATGCCAAGGCGTTCCCAGACTAGCTGGGCCAGCGAGTTCTGGGTCTACCACAGGGTCTCCTCCCAGTGGGACGTGTCTGAAACACCTCAAGTGGGAGGTGTCCAGGAGGCATCCTGATCAGACACCAATATCACCTCAACTGGCTCCTTTCAATGTGGAAGAGCAACGGTTCTACTCTGAGCCTCTCCCGGATGACTGAGCTCCTCACCCTATCTCTAAGGGTGAGTCCAGCAATCCTACGAAGAAAGTTCATTTCAGCCGCTTGTATCCGCAATCTCATTCTTTCGGTCATTACCCAAAGCTCATGACCATAGGTGAGGGAAGGAACGTAGATTGACCAGTAAATCGACAGCTTTGCCTTAGAGCTTAGCTCCCTCTTCACCACAACAGACCGGTACAACATCTGCATCACTGCAGATGCTGCTCCAATCCATCTGTCAATCTCGTTCCATTCTCCCCTCACTCGTGATTAAGATCCCGAGATACTTAAACTCCTCCACTTGGGGCAGGAGCTTGTCCCCAACCCGGAGAGGTCAATCCACCTTTTTCTGCCTGAGGACCATGGACTCGGACTTGGAGGTGCTGATTCTTATCCCAGCTGCTTCACACTCAGCGGCAAACCGTCCCAGTAAGACCTGTAAGTCATTGCTGGATAAAGCCAACAGAACAACATCATCTGCAAACAACACAAATGAGATCCTGTGGTCACCGAGCATGACACCCTTCGTTCCCTGGCTGCGCCTAGAAATCCTGTCCATAAAAATTATGAACAGGATCGGAGACAAAGGGCAGCCCTGGCGGAGTCCATCTCTCACTGGGAATGAGTCCGACCGAGCGTTGGCAATACGAACCAAACTCTCACAACGGTCGTATAGAGACCAGATAGCTCATAATAACAAGCCCAAAACCCCATACTCCCGAAGACCCCCCCCCCCCCCACAAAAAACCATGAGGGATGCGGTCGAATGCCTTCTCCAAGTCCGCAAAACACATGTAAACTGGTTGGGCAAACTCCCACGAACCCTCGAGGATTCTCGAGAGGGTAAAGAGTTGGTCCAATGTACCACGGCCAGGACGAAAACCACAGTGCTCCTCCTGAATCCGAGGTTTGATCAATGGCTGGACTCTCCTCTCCAGTACCTTGGCATAGACCTTCCCAGAGAGGGTGAGGAATGTGATCCCTCTAAAGTTGGAGCACACCCTCCGGTCCCCCTTTTTAAAGAGAGGAACCACCACTCTGGTTTGCCATGCCAAAGGCACTGTCCCCGACTTCAATGCAATGTTGCAGAGGCGTGTCAACCATGACAGCCCTACAACATACAGGGCCTTGAGGTACTCGGGGTGAATCTCGTCCATCCCCGAGGCCCAGCCACCAAAGAGATTTTTAACCACCTTGCCGACCTCAGCCCCCGTGATGGGTGAGTCATCCCCCTCACCCACAAGCCCTACTTCCTCTGTGGAAGGCGTGTCAGTGGGATTGAGGAGATCCTCAAAATATTCCTTCCACCACCTGATGATATCCCCAGTCAAAGTCAGCAGCGCCCCATCCGCACTATACACATTGTGGACAGGGAGCTGCTTCCTCCTCCTGAGCCACCGGACAGTTTGCCAGAATCTCTTCAACACCGACTGAAAGTCTTGTTCCATGCCCTCACCGAACTCCAACCACACCCGAGTTTTTGCTTCAGCAACCACCGGACTCCGCTTGGTCTGCTGGTACACCTCAGCTGCTTCGGGAGTCCCACAAGCCAACCAAGCTTGATAGGACTCCTTCTTCAGCTTAATGGCCCTCCTCACCACTGGTGTCCACCATTTGGTTCGGGGGTTGCCACCATGAGATGCACTGACCACCTTGCGGCCACAGCTCTGGGCAGCCGCTTCAACAATGAAGGTGGAGAACATGACCCATTAACACTCCACGTCTCCAGACTCCCTCGGAATGTGGTCGAAGTTCTTCCAGAGGTGGGAGTTGAAAACCTCCTGGACAGGGGCATTAACCAGACATTCCCAGCAGACCCTCACTATACGTTTGGGTCTACCAGGTCTGAATGGCTTCCTCCCCTGCCATCGGATCCAACTGATCACCAGGTGGTGATCAGTTGACAGCTCTGCACCTCTCTTTACCTGAGTGTCCAAGACATACGGTCATAGGTCTGATGACACAATAACAAAAATCAATCATCGACCTGTGACCTAGGGTGTCCTGGTGCAAGGTGCACATATGGACACCCTTATGCTTGAACATGGTGTTCGTTATGGACAAACTGTGGTTAGCACAGAAGTCCAATAACTGAACACCACTCAGGTTCAGATCGGACAGGCCGTTCCTTCCAGTCACCCCCCTCCAGGTTTCACTGTCTTTGCCCACGTGCGCATTGAAGTCCCCCAGTAGGACAATGGAGTCTCCAAGAGAAGCACTCTCCAGCACCCCAGTCAGAAACTCCAAAAAGGGTGGGTACTCTGAACCATCATTTGGTGCATATGCACAAATGATGGTGAGGACCCATTTCCCAACTCAAAGGCACAGGGAAACGACCCTTTTGTCCACCAGGGAAAACTCCAATATAGAGGCTGCAACGTGAGGGGATAGAAGAATACCCACCGCTGCTCGCCACCTCTCACCCAGGGCAACTCCAGAGTAGGCCAAGCTCCAGCCCCTCTCCAGGAGACTGGTTCCGGAACCAGAGCTGTGTGTTGAGGTGAGGCCGACTACATCTAGCCGGTATCTCTCAACCTCATGCACCAGCTCAGCCTTCTTCCGCACCAGAGAGGTGACAGTCCACATCCCAAAAGCCAATTTAGCCTGGGATCAGACTGCCAAGGTCTCCGCCTTCGACCACCACCTGATCCACACAGCACTGGACCCCCATGGTCCCTCCTGCAGGTGGTGAGCCCACTGGAGGGCGGACCCATGTAACTACTTTGGGCTGAGCCCAGCCGGGTCCCATGGGCGTAAACCTGATCACCAGGCACTAGCCATCGAGCCCTTCCCCCAGGTCTGGCTCCAGGGTGGGGCCCCAGTAACCCCATACTGGGCAGGGTACACTGAATCCTTGTGTTAGCATTCATCGTGAGAGTCTGTTGGATCGTTCTTAGTCTGGCCCGTCACCCAGGACCAGTTTATCTTGGGTGACCCTACCAGAGGCAAATTGCCCCGGACAACATAGCTCCTGGGATCACAAGGGCACGCAACCCCCTCACCACGATAAGGTGACGATCCATGAGGCATCTTCCATGTTCCCTTAATATTATTTATTATTATTTTCCAATAATTTATTATAATAATCCTTTTTACATATCCTCATAAGAAGAAGTCATCTCTGTTGTCATTCACTCCATACAGCCAATCATGTACAGTAGAACAAAATTACATTTCTCCTATCTACAATGTTAATAACATGTAGAATCAGAGAGGTTGCTGCCATGCAAAGTGCTGCCACAAACAACTTCTCCTTCCCCCACTCTATTACGCTGAGCACCAAGCTAGAAGGTGGGAAGTACCATTTTTATATGGTCTTTGGTATGACCCAGCCAGGACTTGAACCCCCAACCTCCCGGTTGTGGAGTGGATGCTCCATCAACTAGGCCACCACTCCGGTGGCCTAATGTTAGTCAATTTATTTTTATATCTTTTCTATCTATTCTCTGCCGCTATAGTTCTATATTTCAGAAACTTCCTATATAGGGTATTCTTTTTTTCTGCAAGCATTTTTTAATCCCTTTGTCATCCATGGCCTGTCCAGATAATTTATTTTTTTCTTGTATTGCTGGATTGGACAGTTTTTATCATATAATGATTCAAATATTTTCAAAAAGGAATCATAGGCTTTTTCAATATCATCAACCTCAAACTTTTTTCCAGTCTTGTGATAATAATTCACTTCTAACTGCATTCAAGGATTTTTCTGTTCTTACTGTCCTATATCCAATTTTACATTCATTACTTTTCCTGTTATAACCACAATTGTACATCACAAAATCTGGCAAATGGTCACTAATATCATTCAGTAATAACCCACTCACTACTCACATTATTTTCCATATTATTTGTAAAAATATAATCTATTAATGTTGCACTATGCAATGTTATTCTGCCTGGCTTAGTAATAAGTGGGTATAGACTCATACTATACATGGCTGCAACAAACTCATCTGACACCACATGCTTATGGGGATTCAACATGTCTATATTCATGTCTCCACAAATGAACATACCCTTCTGATTACACTTTGCAAACAGGCTTTCCCTATTATTCTTAAATATTTCAATACTGGAATTAGGTGTTCTATATGCACAACTAACAATTATATTTTTCTTATTTTTCATGTAGATTTCTATTGTAATGCATTCCATTACATCATTCAGTGGTTGATGTCCTATTTTCCACTACTTTATCATGGCTAAGGCATGAACCCATAACCTCCTGGCTGTGGGGTGCATGCTCTAACACTACACCACCACTTTGGACTTATACATACTCATATCTGTCTTCCATTTGTTTTATTAACAAAAAATATTGAAAGTAAATTCATTATGGGTCATTGCAAATATTTTGCTTTGAAAGTACCAAATAGTCACACAATGGGGGAGGGTGGGGGGATACTTAATAGAGAAAAAGATGCATCAATAATCGATTTATAATCACATTGTAGTCTTCAGAACCATAATCAAATAGAATCGTGAGGCGTCTGAGATTCCCACCTCTACTTGCTTCAAAGTTGAGTCAGGACCTCCGATCCCCCATGCCCTGCCCACACACATTCACCAAAAAATAAAGCGGTCCACTACAAATCTTTATATGCAGACCAAAAATAGTATGTTTTTAGTGGGCTTATACAGATTTTATCACTGATTGAGATGTGTTATTATGACTTGTTATTTAACATCCACAAATATAATTTTCACAGCCTCCCAACCTCAGACAAAACCTTGTGGCTCTGTGTGATATCTGGCAACCCCCCCACCCCCCAACACACACACACAGGGTGTCCTGGACCCCAGATTGGGAACCACTGGTATAGATCATATACATTTGACCTCTAAAAAAGTGGACACACAGAATACTGAGCTAAAAAGAGAACTGCTGGATTTGCAAGCTCAGGGACATGGCTTCTGGGACTTAATGATGACTTGGCTGCTTTTCTTTAGATCAAAGTCATCCACATATGGGCTCTGTGTGAATTCAGACAGTAATTCTTTATTTTTATTTTAGGCTATTATTGTAATGCATCTTGAGAGATTTTGATCCATTTAATAATTATTATTTGTATTTACAGTGCATCCGGAAAGTATTCACAGCGCTTCACTTTTTCCACATTTTGTTATGTTACAGCGTTATTCCAAAATGGATTAAATTCTTTTTTTCCTCAAAATTCTACACACAATACCCCATAATGACAAGGTGAAAAATGTTTGGAGATTTTTGCAAGTTTATTAAAAATAACAAAAAACTAAGAAAATCACATGTACATAAGTATTCACTGCCTTTGCCATGAAGCCCAAAATTGAGCTCAGGTGCATCCTGTTTCCACTGATCATCCTTGAGATGTTTCTACAGCTTAATTGGAGTCCACCCATGGTAAATTCAGTTGATTGGACATGATTTAGAAAGGCATACACCTGTCTATATAAAGTCCCACAGTTGACAGTGCATGTCAGAGCACAAACCAAGCATGAAGTCAAAGGAACTGTCTGTAGACCTCCGAGACATGATTGTCTCGAGGCCCAAATCTGGGGAAAGGTACAGAAAAATTTCTGCTGCTTTGAAGGTCCCAATGAGCACATTGGCCTCCATCATCCATAAATGGAAGAAGTTCGGAACCACCAGGACTCTTCCTAGAGCTGGCCGGCCATCTAAACTGAGCAATCGGGGAAGAAGGGCCTTAGTCAGGGAGGTGACCAAGAACTGATGGTCACTCTGTCAGAGCTCCAGCATTCGTCTGTGGAGAGAGGAGAACCTTCCAAAAGGACAACCATCTCTGCAGCAATAGACCAATCAGGCCTGTATGGTAGAGTGGCCAGACGGAAGCCACTCCTTAGTAAAAGGCACATGGCAGCCCGCCTGGAGTTTGCCAAAAGGCACCTGAAGGACTCTCAGGCCATGAGAAACAAAATTCTTTGGTCTGATGAGACAAAGATTGAACTCTTTGGCATCAATGCCAGGCATCATGTTTGGAGGAAACCAGGCAGCACTCATAACCAGGCCAATACCAGCCGTACACTGAAGAATGGTGGTGGCAGCATCATACTGTGGGAATGTTTTTCAGTGGCAGGAACTGGGAGACTCGTCAGCATAGAGGGAAAGATGACTGCAGCAATGCACAGAGACATCCTGGATGAAAACCTGCTCCAGAGTGGTCTTGACCTCAGAATGAGGTGACAGTTCATCTTTCAGCAGGACGATGATCCTAAGCACACAGCCAAGATAACAAAGGAGTGGCTTCAGGACAACTCTGTGAATGTCCTTGAGTGGCCCAGCCAGAGCCCGGACTTGAATCCAACTGAACATCTCTGAAGAGATCTGAAAATGGCTGTGCACCGATGCTTCCCATCCAACCTGATGGAGCTTGAGAGCTGCTGCAAAGAGGAATGGGTGAAACTGCCCAAAGATAGGCGTGCCAAGCTTGTGACATCATATTCAAAAAGACTTGAGGTTGTAATTGCTGCCAAAGGTGCATCAACAAAGTATTGAGCAAAAGCTGTGGATACTTATGTGTCATGGGCGGCGAGAGCGCGCCCCCTCCTTCCTGTTCATCTCTCCACTGCTCATCAGTGCACCTGAGAGGACACACCTGAGCCCTCTTATCAGCCAGCTTATTTAAGGAAGCTCTCTTCAGTGATTCAATGCTCGTCTGGGTATACTACCACAACAGACAAGTAAGTCGTCTCTTACACAACGGTAAAGAAGCTATTTATCCTTGTGCTTTCTCTCCTTGGTGCAGGTTGCTGCCATCATGTAGGTGTGTCGCTGAGGGCTGCGCGCACTCCTGCCACAACTTTTCCCACGACGGAAACCTCTGCCCGGTCAGACTCCACCCGCAGTTCCTTGCCCTGCCGGTTCATCTATTCCCCGCTGGGGTTCGGCCTGCGCACCCTAGGAGCCCACGTAAGGGGTAATTTGGCTCGCCCATTTTCCCTATCTCCATTCCTCTGCTCACAGCTCTCACTTTCTCTCCACAGGCCCATTCCTCTGGAGAGTGACTGTTTTGTAGCAGAGCGGGTTTTGATATTTAATAAAACATTCAAATGTGTATACGGTTTGACTGCGTCTTTGTTGCTGCACCTTGCACGTAGGATGAATATCCTAATCAGTCATGACACTTATGTACATGTGATTTCTTAGTTTTTTCTTTTTAATAAATTTGCAAAAATCTCAAAGAAACTTTTCTCACTTTGTCATTATGGGAAATTGTGTGTAGAATTTTGAGGGAAAAAAATGAATTTAATCCATTTTGGAATAAGGCTGTAACATAACAAAATGTGGAAAAAGTGAAGCGCTGTGAATACTTTCTGGATGTACTATATATAATGGTTAGTTTCGACCAAGCAATCTGTTTAAACAACAGGAATTCCATGAGTGACAATATTCCTCGATAACCACACCTGGACACTTCACCAGATATATGTCACTCTGGTTCAAATTCTAATAATCGAATAATCTTTAGCTTATAGTAAATGCCAGTGGCTCCTTAAAATACAGTGGTGTGAAAAAGTGTTTGCCCCCTTCCTGATTTCTCAATTTTTTATGTTTGTCACACTTAAATGTTTCAGATCATTAAACAAATTTAAATATTAAACAAAGATAACACAAGTAAACACAAAATGCAGTTTTTAAATGAAGGTGTTTATTATTAAGAGAAAAAAAAATCCAAACCTACATGGCCCTGTGTGAAAAAGTGATTGTGCCCACCCCTGTTAAAAATAAATTAACTGTGGTTTTGTGAAGGACGGTGGCTAAACTGTCATCTCTGCTGGAGGCCGAGTTCCACCCTATGCAGGACACACTGAATGCACTGAGGAGCTCATTTAGCAGCAGACTACATCATCCTAGGTGCACAACCGAGAGGTTTCGCAGGTCCTTCCTACCAACGGCTGTCAGACTGTACAACCTAAGCAGGGCTGCTCGCAGAGATAGAAAAAAGACGTGACAACCTAATAGTTTTGAATGCAAAAGACGCAATAGACTTATACAATGGTCCCCTCTGGCATACAACTAGGAAAATACCGGTCGCTATGAAGGGTGAGAATATGTATGGGTACATAATCATACCATGTAGGATAACTAAGTAGACGGTTGTGCTGTTTCATCCCATCTAGCAACAATGCTCTGCACTGGGTGTGTTTATATATTTACATATTTATTCCATCTAGCTACAATGCTCCGCACTGTGTGTTTATATATCTACATATTATTCCATCTAGCTACAATGCTCCGCACTGTGTGTCTATATATTTATATTTATATGTACATATGTATACTTGCTGCTCTTTTTTTTTTTTCTCTTGCCTTCTGATTGTTGCTCTGAGTGTTGCTATCCCTGTGCTGTTGCAATCCTGGAATTTCCCCATTGTGGGACTAATAAAGGCTTATCTTATCTTTATCACAACTTTGGAAAGCTGAGTTCAATTTCTCTAGCCACACCCAGGCTTGATTACTGCCACACCTGTTCTCAGTCAAGAAACCACTAAATACAGCCTGCCTGATAAAGTGAAGTAGACCAAAAGATCCTCAAAAGCTAGACATCATTCTGCAATCCAAAGAAATTCAGGAACAAATGAGAAACAAAGTAATTGAGATCTATGAGTCTGGAAAGGGTTATAAAGCCATTTCTAAAGCTTTGGGATTCCAGCGAACCACAGTGAGAGCCATTATCCACAAATGGCGAAAACATGGAACAGTGGTGAACCTTCCCAGGAGTGGCCAGCACATCAAAATTACCCCAAAAGTGCAGCGATGACTCAGCCAACAGGTCACAAAAGACCCCACAACAACATCCAAAGAACTGCAGGCCTCACTTGCCTCAGTTAAGGTCAGTGTTCATGACTCCACCATAAGAAAGAGACTGGGCAAAAATGGCCTGCATGGCAGGGTTCCAAGTTGAAAACCACTGCTGATCAAAAACAACATAAAGGCTCGTCTCAGTTTTGCCAGAAAACATGTTGATGATCCCCAAGACTTTGGGGAAAATACTCTGTGGACTGATGAGACAAAAGTTGAACTTTTTGGAAGATGTGTGTCCCATTACATCCGGAGTAAAAATAACACAGCATTTCAGAAAAGGAACATCATACAAACAGTAAAATATGGTGGTGGTAGTGTGATGGTCTGGGGCTGTATTGCTGCTTCAGGACCTGGAAGACTTGCTGTGGTAAATGGAACCATGAATTCTGCCGTCTACCAAAAAATCCTGAAGGAGAATGTCTGGCCATCTGTTCGTGACCTCAAGCTGAAGCACACTTAGGTTCTGCTGCAGGACAATGATTCAAAACACACCAGCAAGTCCACCTCTGAATGGCTTAAGAAAAACAAAATGAAGACTTTGGAGTGGCCTAGTCAAAGTCCTGACCTGAATACAATTGTTGAGGTGTGTGGCACGACCTTAAAAAGGCGGTTCACGCTCGAAAACCCTCCGATGTGGCTGAATTACAACAATTCTGCAAAGATGAGTGGGCCAAAATTCCTCCACAGCGCTGTAAGACTCATTGCCAGTTATCGCAAATGCTTGATTGCAGTTGTTGCTGCTAAGGGTGGCCCAATCAATTATTAGGTTTAGGGGTCAATCACTTTTTCACACAGGACATGTAGCTTTAGATTTTTGTTCCCTTAATGATAAACACCTTCATTTAAAAACTGCATTTTGTGTTTACTTGTGTTATCTTTGTTTAATATTGAAATTTGTTTGATGAGCTGAAACATTTAAGTGTGACAAACATACAAAAAAATGAGAAATCAGGAAGGGGGCAAACACTTTTTCACACCACCGCATGTGAAAATTGCAATGTGCTTGTATCTAAATTTCCACAGCTAGGTGTTGTTTGAAAAGACACAGTCCTACAAATCCAAGCCTTAGAAACCTGGATGTGCGAGTGTCCAACGCCATGTAAACATCCAGGTGAAATAAAAGCTCACGTCGGCTCCATATTTTCAACAAGTTGGCTTTATTATCTCAATTAGCCAACCAAAATACCTATGTTGTGACAGACTCTTTATTTCAAAGAAGATGCCAAGAAGAAGCAGTGAAGTGCTGGGAAACTAATGCTGAACTTCACCAAAACTAAATGGTTGCAAGCTTCTGCCTCTAGCCACGTCAGCTCATCCCCCTAACGGTGGACGAGAAAGTGACAAAATGGTTGTGGTTGGATTTTTGTATTCTAATCAGAGGCTCTCATCTTTGGAGTGGTACCATTGTGCAGGCTTCATAAAAGACTCCCTTACTCCATCTATTACACTAACCAGCAGCCGGCAAGACAGCGAGAGTCACATAACCTACAAAATCAGCTCAAGAGAAGAATGGGATATGTAGAGACAATCCCAATTCCGGTAAAGTTTGGACATTGTGTAAAAGGTAAATAAAAATAAAATGCAATGATATAAAAATACTTTTCAACCTATATTCAATTTAATACACTACAAAGAAAGACAAGGCATTTAATCTTCAAACTGATAAACTTTATTGGGGTTTTTTTTCAAATATTCACTCATTTTTAATTTTCTTTTGTCCAAAATATTTTATTGAATTTTAACATTTAGGCATACAAATTTAAAACAGCAACAACAAAATACACTACTGTCCCCAAGCCCCCTAACCTGTAATAACCGGAGTACTGACTATATGATTGATCTCCATCCCTGGAGCATGACAAAAATAACAAATAAACTGGAAGTCAAATTTAGCAATAAGAAGAAGACAGTCGATACAGATGCACACAGCAGGAATTAAGTAAGGTAGACAAATACAAAGAAATAAGTTCAAAGATTTAATTTCAATTGAAGACTGAAAATAATTCAAAAACAGCCCCCATACGTTTAAAAAATTTCTGTGTTACCAACTGAGTTCAGAATTTTCTCAAGAGTAAGACAAGACATAACATTTTGTTGTACTGTACAACTGTACAATGACAATAAAGCCTATTCTATTCTAACATCCCTAAGCCACTGAGAATGGGGGGGGGGGGGGCAGCATCCCTCCATCTGATCAGAACAGCTCGCCTAGCCAGCAAAGAGGCAAAAGACACAATACGGCGTTGGGTTGGTGACAGGGGTGTATTGTCCTCCCCAGTGGTGCCAAAGGGGGCAACGAGAGGGCTGGGCTTAAGGTCAAAGTCAAGAACTGCTGATATGGTTTGAAAGACACTTTTCCAGAAATTTTCCAGACTTAGACATGTCCAAAACATGTGGATGAGGGAAGCCTCATCTCTCAACTATTTGTCACATTGGGGGTCCACATCTGGGTAAATGCTTGACAGTCTAACTTTAGACCAATGCGCCCTGTGCACAACCTTGAACTGTAATAGACAGTGACAGGCACAAAGAGATTATGAGTTAATTAGCTTGAAAATAGAGTCCCATTCACTGTCTGACAAAGAAGTGTTTAAGTCCTGTTCCCAGGCCTTTTTGATCGTATCGAGAGGAGCTTGTCTGAGTTCCCCCAGTTTGTCGTACATGACAGATATTAAGCGTTTATGTGTAGGGTTTAGAGAGAGAATCTCATCAGCCATATTTGTATCAAGTAAATCAGGAAAGCTGGGTAACTGAGATTTAAGAAAATGCCTGATTTGTAGATATCTTTTTTTTTTTTTTTTTTTTTTATAATCCTTTATTAGTCCCGCAATGAGAAAATAACAGGGCATCCACCTGGATGGATGAGGCAGCCACGGTGCAGTGCCAATCCCTTCACCATTCACATACACAAATTCACACCTAGGGCCACTTTAGAGTCTCCAATTAACCCAACTTGCATGGTTTTGGCCTGTGGGAGGAAACTGGAGTACTCGGAGTAAACCCATGCATGGAACATGCAAACTCCACACAGAAGGGTCACCAATGGTCAGGGGGTGGGATCGAACCCAAGATGGTTAAGGGTGGAATCGATCCTGTGACCTTGTTACTGTGCGGCCACAGTGCTAATCACTGTTCCACCGAGTTGAATTTGAATTTGATGCCTGTAACACATTCTAAAAAAAGCTGGGACAGGGGCATGTTTATGTATTATATCCCCTTTCCTTTTAACAACACTCAATAAGTGTTTAGGAACTGAGGATACCAACTGTTGAAGCTTTGTACGTGGAACTCTTCAGTTGCTCAACAGTCCGGGGTCTCCGTTGTCGTATTTTGCACTTCATAATGTGCCACACATTTTCAATGGGAGACAGGTCTGGACTGCAGGCAGGCCAGTCTAGTTACCGCACACTTTTACTACAAAGCCACGCTGTTGTAACACATGCAGAATGTGGCTTGGCATTGTCTTGCTGAAATAAGCAGTGACGTCCCTGAAAAAGACGTTGCTTGGATGGCAGCATATGTTGCTCCAAAACCTGTATGTACACATTCAGCATTAATGGTGCCTTCACAGATGAGCAAGTTACCCATGCCATGGGCATTAACACACCCCAATACAATCACAGATGCTGGCTTTTGAACTTAAAGCTGATAACAATCTGGATGGTCGTTTTCTTCTTTCCTCTTAACTCGGAGAACACAATGTCCTTGATTTCCAAAAACAATCTGAAATGTGGACCTGTCAGATCACAGCACCCTTTTCCACTTTGTGTCAGTCCATCTCAGATGAGCTTGGGCCCAGAGCAACTGGAGACATTTCTGGGTGATGTTGATATACAGCTTTGGCTTTGCATGGTAGAGTTTTAACTTGCATTTGTAGATGTAGAAATGACAATGATTTTCCAAAGTGCTCTTCAGCCCACGTGGTAATATCCTTTACAGAATGATGTCAGTTTTTAACGCAGTGCCACTTGTGGGATTGAAGGTCACACAGGCTTTCAATGTTGGTTTTTGCCCTTGCCGCTTACATGCAGAAATTTTTCCAGATTCTCTGAATCTTTTGATGATATTATGGACTGTAGATGATGAAATTCCTAAATTCCTTCCAACTGTATATTGAGAAATGTTGTTCTTAGTTGTTCACAAAATGGTAAATCTCGCCTCATGCTTGCTTGTGAATAACTTAAGGTGCCTTCACACCAAACGCGAATGGGTGACTTTTTTGCGGAGCACAATTGCATTATAAATCAATATAAACATATGACTAGACATGAATTCACCGTCTGGGTGAGATGCAAACAGGCAAAGTTGCCTTTATAACTTCCACAGCAGTGTTCAACCTGCTGTGGAAATCCCCAAAATAACGTCACGCTTAGGTTTACATTATCCGACGGGGGCTCACCTGAAAAAGTTGTCCCTGCCTCGAGAACTTGATGGGTTTTTATGTTGCTAGCTTGCTAGCCTTGATAGGATGTCCGTGGCAGGAATCAGTCGGTAAATTACTCCGGCATCCCAATTCAGCTGAAGAGCTCCCGGTCCTTCTGCCTCCAGGTGAGTGTCAGTCTCATTTTCAAACTAGTTTACTCTCCAATGTTGATACTTTTACTCCGATGACAACAGAATCTCAAAGCTAGCGCTATCCCTTGGACAAGGATGCACAAATGCGCGATTTCACATGTGCTCGCCTCTTTCCATTGACTTTGCATGCATTCGCGCCGCCCGTTCGCATTTGGTGTGAAGGCACCTTGAGCCTTTTGGAGATGCTCCTTTTATACCCAATCATGACACTTACCCATTTCCAGTTCACCTGTTCACCTGTGGAATGTTCCAAAAAGGTATTTTTTGAGCATTCCTCAACTTTCCCAGTCTTTACTTGCCCCTGTCCTAGCTTTTTGTGGAACGTGCTGCAGGCATCAAATTCAAAATAAGTGAATATTTGCAACAAAAAATAAAGTTTGTCAGTTTGAACATTAAATATCTTATCTTTGTAGTGTAGTCAACTGAATATAGGTTGAAAAGGATTTTTAAATCAATGCATTTTGTGTTTATGTTTTACACAACGTCCAAATTTCACCGTAATTGGGGTTGTATCTCAAGATCTCTTATTAAACTACATCATCACTGCTGCTGTCACTTACCTGTCTGATGACAAACTTGTCCTCTTGGTTGAGCTGCCAGGATGTGACTATGTGTATGGTGGACAGCACAACTCCACTCAGCACAGCAGCTCTCATTCTGACCGGCAGCAGGGTGTAAATGATATAGATGAAGAAGACCGTCCACCAGACACCCTCAGAAGCACTGCGGGGACGCACCATCAGCACCCCGAACACTTGCACTACAACCAGCACCCCGATCACTAGGTAGCTCACAATCCACATGTAGTCTTGGTGGAACCCGTTGCGATTGCACACCACCATCATGGCCAGGAAGAGAGTCATGGCCACGGACAATACTGAGATGTATGCCCAACTGGGAGTGGTGGGGATGCAGTGGAAGGTGAGCATGACCGCACATACCACCACCAACACCCCCATTAGCATAGTCAGAGAGCTCTGGTTGAGCCTGAAGAAGTAGCGCTGGTAAAGACGTTCCAACTTTGTGGACTGGAATTTCTTGGATTGAAAAACCCAAACAATCCGCCTCCAGCATTCTGCAGCTGTCACTGTTGTGCAGCCACCCTCTGCTAGTTCTTCCTCTTTCCTCAGGTCACCATCTTCAAAACCAAGATCCACAGCCTTGAGGCCTAGGTCCCCACCAACACCAATTCTTTTCTTATAGTGGTCCTCCTGCCAAGCACAGCGCTGACCAAAGTTGCTCCCGCTAGTACCTGCGCCACAGTGGTAATTCTGAGGGCCCACAGTAGGGGTGTCTAAGTCCTCTGGGTCCCTCAAGCAGCTCATGTAACGTGGGTTGCATAGTGATGAGCTGTCCTTCCTCTTTTTGCCGTTGCGCTCTCCCCATGCTGTCTTTCGCTCGTCCTCTCTTCTTACGAAGACGCCTCTGGCCCATGACATCCTGAGCAAAATACGACAAAACATACACATAAAACACATGATCCAACGCTGGACTCTGAGTATCTTTCTTTCTCTCTCTCTCTCTCACACACATTAGGGGATCCTCTCACCTGTGTGTGCTTTAACGTGTGTAGCAACACCACACTCTTTGGCCAGGCCACTAGTTTATGCCAGCAAGCACACACCATGAGCTCCACCTGGCCAGAGGCATCAGAGGTGTGTCTGTATTTGAGCTGCCCTTCTTTGGTAGAAACAGTCGGTGTGCCAACGCTGCACAGCACCTCATGCCTTTATAATCCACCTTTTTTCCTTAAAAAAAAAAAAATGCACGCACACAAATACACAAACAGAGAAACAAATCATGATGTTGATGAATGAACAGAGGAGCAAATATCTCATGGGGATTGCATGTATGTATAGTTACAGTTCAACAGCAAGAAAACACACATTGAACAGTACAAATTGCATTTGCTGTTATGTTTTTGCACGTTCTTTAGTTGACTTTCTGGCAGAAAGTTTGACAAACAATAGCTGAGGCCAGACATAATATCTGGCTAATGGATTGTCCCTCATCGTCTGCCCCCATCAGCATATGACGGCATTGCCATGACAATGATTTTCTGTTTTGTTTACAAACACCGGATTGTGAATGCAAAATCTCCTGTAATTTCTGCCCTAGTGCAACAGGTGCTAGTGATCAATGTTGTCATCAAGCCATATTTTAAAATGCAGTTCTTTTTTAGAAGAAAAAAAAACTGACTAACCTTTAGAACATTTGGGGCTTTCGGATGAGACCTCTTCTAATGTGCGATCTGTGCCTAACATCGTCAGCGAGCAGGGATGGGTGTGCTCAATTTGATAACAAAGGCCTACTGAGTGGGCACCATCGGAGATCAAGAGCTCTCCAGTCCAGATTAAATTGCCCATGCTTCCCCCCATTAGCTTTGATGACTCACTAGCTGGATTGTGGCTGTGCATGTCAAGGACACTGCTAACCTCTAAACTTAATACCAAAATCTCTGCCAGGCTGACTCTGAGCGGGGACTGATGGTGGGGAGGGAACATGTGAAATGCACACACGTTTATGATCAGCAGCAGTTCTGCAGCCAACATGGAGAAAAACCATCTACATAAATGTCATTGTTAATGATTTAACAAAAGCTTGTCACAAAAGAAACTAGGACAATGGCAGGGTATCTATGCTTAGGAGCAGTCAGGCAGTTGAATGGACTCAACATGTACATACATCCACATATACTCAGAGAACTGTTGATAAGATAAGTGTTTATTAGTCCCACAATGGAGAAGTTCCAGGATTACAGCAGCAAAGAAATGGCAGCACTCAGAGCAATAGTCAGTAAGGTAAGAATTATTTTAACTCAGAATTATGAGTAGTTTTATTGCAGGACACATTTTACTCTTACTTGAGCACATTTATGAAAGAAAGAAAAATACATTTACTCTGAGATACTTGTAATTTCACTGATTTGACTTAAAGATGGTCAGTTTTTCTATCACTGTCAGAGCATCTGCTTCAGTTCAAAAGTTGCTGCGAGCCCAAACTGTTTCCATGTTTCAGCTGCAGCACAACAATGAAAGCCTACTTTGAAACATTTCAATTACGGCATACTGTATCTCTGGTCATACTTGAAAACCCCGTTGCGTTGAAATGCCAATTTGAATGCATAAAGATGCTGCAGATATGGGTTTGTTTATACTCTGATTAGTAGTGTTTAACAGAAATGTCTGCACCTTTACTTAATTTTTGCAAATTTACAAATCATTTATTAGATAATAGAGTTCATATAATTCTTCTATTCTGGCACAGGATATATTCTGTTGATACTCCTTTATGTGATATGATCTGGATTATTTTGGAGGGTAAATTTGGCTGGTTTATTTTTTTCCTCTGACTTAACACTTTATAGTTCATTCATTTTTTGAAATAATACAATCTTGACAAAAGTCACTCACTACTCAAATGATCTTTTTAAACATGTACTTTCTTGCTACTGCCCACGGAGCATTTTTGGTGACTGCTCTCACTTTGTAAAAAGGCAACTGTTGGAAAACTTTAAATAGCAAAGTTGTTTTTTTTCACATTGTAAAAAAAAAAAAAAAGTGAAAAACTGACCCAGAATATGCATACTGATCCAAATCTGCCCCAAAATATAATGGGTTGATCTTTGGGCCAAGGGCTGATGAAAATTTCAGATAAGTAGTTTAAGTAATCCAGTAGTTTTGTATAATCTTGCTAACAAACAGACAACCAGATAAATACATGGCAGCGATCACATAACCTCCTTGGCAGAGAAGGCATGTGCATAGACTAGACCCGAGGTGATATTTTAGCACCTGCCCCTCTGGCCTCTCAAGTGTCCTTCTGCAGAGCAATTTTTTTTTTTTTTTTTTTTTTTAAAGGTATTTAAGATTTTAATTTTGTGCCACGGAGACACCGACTGCTGACGGAATGTGTCTCCAATTAACTCTGTGGGACCAGTGCATGAGCCCAGTCACACAGAAGAAGCCCAGGAAAAGTATTCTCTTTCAGCTGAACGAAAAGCCTTTTCTTTTTTTTAGATTTTTGAAAAGATTATTTTGAATAGACATTAATTTTTCAGTGGAATTTGCCCATTTTTTTTGTCACTGACCTTTTGTCGTGTAAATAATTAATGCTGAAGACCATGGTCTTTGAGCTGATAATTCTGTAGAAATCTATGGTGCATTAAATATCTCATGAGGTATTAAAATAAAACAGATACACCAAGTAAATACATTAAAAACTGTGTCACTGTATGTAACTTTACTTCTTTCGTTATTTAGAAGTGCCCTTTTTTGACTGATCGCCTGCACGTCACTGCGGCAGAGGTCAAATCTGCGTCAGCTGCAACACTCAAATTGTTTTTTTTAACATTTAAGAAGTTACATAATTTAAATAATACAATATAATTTAATCTGATTTGATAAACTTAATTCGTTTGAATGCTACAGATTGAAGTTTGTTTTAGATGTTTTCCAGCATTTCTCTTTAGTCTGGTTATACTATCCATCCATCCATCTTCTTCCGCTTCATCCTTTCGGGTCGCGGAGGGGGGGGGGGGCGGAGCCTATCCCAGCATCTATGGGCGAGAGGCAGGGTCCACCCTGGACAGATCGCCAGTCCATCGCAGGGCCAACACAGAGAGACAGACAACCATTCACTTTCACAGTCAAACCTAAGGACAATTTAGAATCCCCAGTTTATACTCGTCACTAGCAGTTTCCGGCTGCTACCCATCCTCTGTCCATTCGTGCACAAACACCCTTGACACACGTGCACAGGTCAGCCCCACGCTCCCGTGTTGCAGCCTGCGCAGGCATCTGTCCAGCATTTGGGTCAATGTGAGCCTTTCCGTCCTGCGCCTAACGGGACGCTTTAAACGTGAAACAGCCCGATTACGTTTATGACTTGCTCAGCAGTCCCGCTCCCATCGTCCCCAGCGTGAAATCTGCGTTAAATAAAACATGTTTAGGAATTACACGTGCTAAGGCCCGGGCTGTGCGGTTACTGCGGGCAATCGGCCGAAGCGCATTACATAACCGGACGCTCCACAGCGTGCCGGGGAGGTCGGCGGCTCTCGGTGTGCAAATGCGGCCGCCCGGAGCGCGCTTCCCGTGCGAGCCGGCGCGGGACAGCACCAAGTCAGCCCGAAGTGTTGCGGCACGCTGCGGAGGACGAGCGCGGCTCCTCCATCGCCGCCTTCACTAACTCCGGGCAACTCCGGTCTGGGGAGGATGTGCAGCCCAGCCCGGAGGAGGAACCGGCACCGATAACGCCGCCTGCACTGGGCCTGTGTGCGGCTGCACAAACGCCAGCATGTTTAGACCCCAAACAGGTCTGCGGACGGGAAGGGGCTGGTGACACGCTCTGGCTCCACACGCCAAATGACGGTCATTATTGCAATAACAATGGCTGGAGGAGTTACCTTCGTTCGCAGCAATGTCACAGTCCTGCAGAAGTGTTCACGGCTCCCTTCAAAATCATCTCAGCTGAGCACCGTGTTACAGACCGCTGCTGCATTTCTGTGCAACGAATTATAGTCGAGCGGAGCGGTGGGAATAACACAGAACACGGAGCAGGCTACTTACCATTGGGGGGGTTTAGTCCTACAAGAGTAACTGTAACAGCAGAGCTCTGGACTAACTCCGTCCTCAGTCCCGCACCGAAACGCCGTTAACACGCTTCAGATGCGGATCCTTACGCTTTGGGAAGTAGAGAAACACTGAACGACCTTCGCTCTTCCAAAGCTACAGTACATCTGTCTCTCTCTCTCTCTCTCATACACGCACTACTGCGTTTCATGAACGCAGGAGTCCCCCTAGAGGTGGCAGGCGAGTGGTTCATGTGTGATTTATGTTTTTTTTTTTGCAGGATTGCACTCATATCATACTTTTTCCTTCTTCTTCAGTTTCCTTAAAGGCGATCGAAGTAGCATCGTTACCTCCTCGCTGTCACTCTCACTACTGCCCCCCTACAGGCGCAACAGGTGCCGTGCAGCCAAGTTTTACAAGCTCTAACTTTTCACACAGTCATCCTGCTTTTTTTATTATTATTATTTCTGGGGAAATGCGTTGTAATATTAGGTGCTCCATGATTTTGTAAGGAACGCTGAGTAGGGAGATTGGGCGGTAGCTTGCTGGTAGTTTGTGGTCTTTGCCAGGTTTTGGGATGGCAATGACCTTTGCTGTCCGCCATTTCTTTGGGATCGAGTTTGTTTGTGTGATCCTTGTGTAGAACTGTGTCAACCCTTCACAGATGGGGCAGTAGCCCTAGCCCACTGTGCGCATGTGGAGAGGAGCAAACAATGGAACACATCATAGAGGCTTGCCCGCTCCAAAGACTGGAAGGAGGATTACACACCCTCCATACAGCAAACCAGGAGGCAACTGCTTGGCTTAAGGACTTTGCATTCGCTAAATAAATAAATATTATTATTATTAAAAGTGACAGCAGGGAATATGAAGGGTTTTTTTTGTTAACATGTTTGTAACGTTTTTTTTAATATATCTTACAAGACATATAAGACTCTTATGTGTCATTTCTGTGTCTCTCTGCTTTGAAGGTTTAGCTAAGCTCCTACCTTTGGAAAAAGGCAAGTTTAGACTAGAGCAGGGGTGTCAGACTTATTTTAGTTCAATCAATCAAACTTTACTTGTATAGCACTTTTCAAACATTGGATGCTGCGCAAAGTGCTTTACATAGATAAAAACAGACAAATTTAGTTACATATATTTACACGATGCATCCCACCCCTTCCAGCCCTCCCATAAACATACCCAGAAAACACACACACACACACACACACACACACACACACAGAGGCACATACACCACCCCCTACTTCTCTTACACACATAAAATAAAAGAGACATTGCTCGGCACTGAGGCACCATGTGAAGGAGCAACCATCCTGTGGAGCCCCCCACGCCAGGAGATCACACAGCCCATAACCACAGGGCATGCCACAGAGGCCACCCCAACCAGGACAGGCCGGGGCCCACGCCACAGCTGTAGGCAGTGGCATAAAGCCCCCACCCACCCAAGCTAGAGCGACCCACGAGACCAACACCCCTGCAGCTGGGCCAAGCAGCATCCGGCATGAGGGGCTCCACTGAGGAAGCACTGGAGCTAAAACACAAAATACAAGATAAAACTAAGAACACATAAAACAAAGGGAACTAAAAACCCATACTTACAAACTGAGCTAAAAACACATCAAAATAAAAAGAGATAAAATCTAAAAGCAAATGGAGCTATGAAGAACGTAAAACAATGGAACATAAATGATTATTTCAATAACAGTTGAACAGGTTTGTTAAAAGCCAAATTAAAAAAGGTACAGAATGAAACTAAGAACATAAAACAAGAGGAACTAAAAACCCATCCTTAAAAACTGAACTAAAAACACATCAGTAAGAGAAGATGAGAAAATCTAAAGGGACACATACAGCCCGATTCAATCTCATGTGGGCCGGGCCAGTAAAACAATAGCATAACCTAAATAATGACAAATCCAAATTTGTTTCTTTGTTTTAATGCAAAGAAGTGCAAGCACATTATTTATAGTGCATATGCATTACAGCTTACACATCACTCTGGATCTACAAAGACACAAAACATTAACGGCCCTATTTTGACGGTCATCCGCGTACTTTCCAGGCAGACTTTCCGCAGTACGCCAGTGTTTTTGTTAGTTTTTGTCAGTGCATTGTCTGTTTTTTTACGCCTTGCGTCACGCCATCAAATTACCAGTAGACAGTGTGCTTGCTATGCGCTCGGAGGAGGCGCCTCATTTCAAAGAGGTGTGGTGGCATGCAAACTAATGCGCATCACTGTTATAGCGCATTCCATGAGAATCCACTTTTGATCAGGAAAAAAGAAGTCTATTGTCAGAAGCACATTGTTTAATGATATTTCAGTGATGTGTTTTGACATCACGCAGCTCCGGAGCTCAGGAAACGGCACCCGCTGGGATCTTGTAACAGTCATAATTGCCTGTCATTTTTAATTACTGTATATGATGATCACACACTAGTTTTTTTTATTCCATCCACACTCTCATTTTAATTGCGGACTTACCTTTGGAGTCTCTAGATTAGGCATTAATGTAGGATTTTTTTTTAGGGGAATGACTGAATGAATGAACATGGAGCATGTGTGCCAGTGTGTTCCAATGTGATGCACGGTGCACGGGGAGAGGGGTTTTTGTTTTCATCATGGATTTATTAGGCATTAATTCAATTCAATTCAATTCAATTCAACTTTATTTATATAGCGCCATTTCACAACAACAGTCATCTCATAGCACTATCAACTGTAGGGAGGACCCCCACAGTTGCAGAAAGACCCCAGCAATCAGGCGATCCCCTGTGAGCAAGCACTTGGCGACGGTGGAGAGGAAAAACTCCCTTTTAACAGGAAGAAACCTCCAGCAGAACCAGGCTCAGGGAGGGGCAGTCATCTGCTGCGACTGGCTGGGGGGTGAGGGGATAGAGAAGAAGAAAAGAACAGACATGTAGAGAGCAAACAGCACGATGGGGACTCAATCTATGGGAGAGAACAAACAAATGTTAATGACCAGCAAAAAAAAAAATATTTCATAGAGAGTGAGGAAAGGAGTGAGGCCCAGTGCATTACTGGAGGTCCCCCGGCTGACTAAACCTATTAGCAGCATAACTAAGGGAGGGTTCAGAAAACACATGATCCCTCCCTAATTGTAGGCTATATCAAAAAGGTAGGTTTTAGCCCTATTCTTAAAAACAGAGATCGAGTCTGACTCCCGAATCCAGATTGGCAGCTGATTCCACAGGAGAGGAGCTTGATAACTGAAGGCTCTGCCTCCCATTGTACTTTTGGAGATTCTAGGTATTACAAGTAAACCTGCATTTTGGGAGCGTAGTGCTCTGTTAGGATGATACGGTAGTATCAGATCTTTTAAATAAAAAGGAGCCTGATTGTTTAGAGCTTTGTAAGTAAGAAGAAGGATTTTAAACTTAATTCTAAACTCTATGGGAAGCCAATGAAGGGAGGCCAGAACCGGAGAGATATGATCTCTCTTTCTAGTACCTGTTAAAACTCTTGCTGCAGCATTTTGGATCAGCTGAAGACTTTTTAAAGATGTTTTAGGACAACCTGATAATAAAGAATTACAATAATCTAATCTCGAGCTAACAAAAGCGTGGATCAGCTTCTCAGCATCACTCTGAGACAAGATGCTCCTAATCTTGGCAATATTACGCAAATGATAGAAGGCAGTCTTAGAAACAAATTTAATATGTGAATTGAAGGACAAATCCTGATCAAAAATAACTCCAAGGTTCCTCACAGAGCTATTAAGAGAAAGAGTAACTGCATCCAAACTGAAAGTTTGATTTGGAAAGGAATTTCTAAGGTTTTTTGGACCAACAAGAATGACTTCAGTCTTATCTGAATTTAATAGCAGGAAATTACAAGTCATCCAAACTTTGATTTCCTTAAGACAGGCTTCTAACTTGGCTAATTGATTAGTATCATCTGGCTTCATTGACAGGTATAATTGTGTGTCATCTGCATAACAGTGAAAATGTATACAGTGCTTTCTAATAATGTTGCCTAACGGAAGCATATATAAACTAAAAAGAGTAGGGCCAAGCACAGATCCCTGTGGAACTCCATGACTAAGCTTTGAGCTGAGAGAAAACTCATCATTTACATGAACAAACTGGAACCTATCAGATAAATAAGATCTAAACCACTGCAACGAAGTTCCATTAAGTCCAACATAGTGTTCTAATCTATCAAGTAGAATATTATGATCAATAGTATCAAAAGCTGCACTAAGATCTAAAAGGACAAGTACAGAAACTAGTCCATTATCAGATGCAATGAGGAGGTCGTTAGTGACCTTCGCTAAGGCTGTTTCAGTGCTATGATGGATTCTAAACCCAGATTGAAACTCCTCAAATAAACCATTTCCCTGCAGGTGGTCAAATAATTGCGTAGCAACAACTCTTTCTAAGATTTTTGAAATGAAAGGGAGATTAGAGATTGGTCTATAGTTAGCTAAAGCTCCTGGATCTAGCGTTGGCTTTTTGAGTAAGGGTTTAATTACAGCCGTTTTAAAAGCCTGCGGTACATGGCCTAAAGTTAATGAAGAATTGATTATATGAAGAATAAAGCTACCAATAAGTGGGAAGACTTCTTTAAATAACCTGGTAGGAATAGGGTCTAAAAGACAAGTTGAAGGTTTGGATGAGGAAACTATTTTGTCTAACTCACAAAGGTCGATTGGAGTAAACTCATCAAGACAGACATCAATAGAAGGAGTTGTAGTAGTTACAGTATTTAAGTTAACTGTGGGAAGAATCTGATTGATTTTATCTCTGATGGATGAAATTTTATTATTGAAAAAGTTCATAAAGTCCTGACTAGTAAACTCTAAGGGAATGCTAGGATTGACAGAGTCCTGACTCTTTGTCAACCTGGCTACAGTACTGAAAAGAAACCTGGGATTATTCTTGTTCTCTTCTATTAATGCAGAGTAATAACTCGTTCTAGCTTTTCTAAGAGATTTTTTATAAATTAAAAGATGATTTCTCCAAGCTAAATAGATTTCATCTAAATTAGTAGAGCGCCATTTTCTTTCTAATTGACGAGTCTTCTGTTTTAAGCTACGAGTTTCTGTGTTGAACCAAGGAGTTAAAAATCTCTGATTAGACTTTTTCTTTTTTAAGGGGGCCACCAAGTCTAGAGCCTGATGCAGAGAAGCTGAAACACTATCCACCATGTTATCAATTACAGAAGGAGCAAGCTGTCTATAGCTTATTTCCGTTGTGTTGACACATGGCATAGAGGAAACAATCTGTATAAATTTGGAAACAGCATCATCTGAGAGGCATCTACTGTGATAATATTTTTCTTTAGGAGCCAAATAGTCAGAAATAGTAAAATCAAAGGTTAACAGACAATGGTCTGACAGTACAGGGTTATGAGGAGACACTACAAGATTTTCTATTTCTATGCCATATGTCAGAACAAGGTCCAATGTATGGTGGAGGTAATGAGTAGAATTTCCTACTTTCTGAGAAAACCCAATCGAGTCTAATATTGAATTAAAAGCCACATTAAGGCAGTCACTATCTACATCCACATGTATATTAAAGTCCCCTACTATAATTATTCTATCAGATTTCAGCACTAAATCAGCTAAGAAATCAGGAAATTCGGATAAAAATTCTGAATAGGTTGATGGGGGACGATAAACTATGGCAAATAAAATTGGGTTTAACCTGGAATTGCTAAAGTGCCCAATACTGAGGACCAGGCCCTCAAAGGAATTATAACATGTTTTTTGCTTTACATTAACTAGTAATTTGGAATGGTAAATTGATGCTACTCCTCCTCCACGACCAGAACTTCTGGGATTTTGACAGTTTAAATAACCAGAGGGAATTGATTCATTTAAACCAACATAATCCTCTTGTCCTAACCAAGTCTCTGTAAGGGAAATTAAATCAATCTGATGATCAATTAACAGATCATGGACTAACAGAGACTTGGGAGTTAGAGACCTAATATTTAATAAACCACATTTAATTTTTAAATTATGAGGAGGAACAGAGGCCAAATCATTCAATTTAGAGGCTTTATGTTTAATTTGAGTTTTACCAATATTTTGCTTTATCACTTTGGGATGCTTATACATTATATTTTTATTTACTTTGGAGGGAGCAGACAACGATTCTCTGATGGGGAAGACAGGGGCTAAGCTGAGGGGTGGCGGATGAAGAGGAGCTGCAGAGAGGCGTGTAAGACTGCGACTCTGCTTCCTGGTCCCAACTCTGAGTAGTCAAGGTTTATTAATGTGTTTATTTTTAGGGGAATAAATGAATGAACAAGGAGTGTCCAGCATTTTACTTTTCACTAACTCCCCGGAAAGACAGGGTCCACATCTGCATCAGCTGTGCACCCCGGGTTTCCAGCCCAGCAAGCTCCCCGACAGCGACCCGTCAGCCCCTAGCAGAGGCTGCAGAGAGCGAGTCCACTCCATGGCGGGGGCCGGAGGCAGACGGGAAGCCGCACCAGATCGCCTCCTTCCCTCCTACCCAGGACGGATAGGAGGAGAATCTTGGTCAGTGAAAGCAACAGGAGACTGCACATCTTGGTGCAGGGTCCTTTTGGACAACTAGATGATGTGTGAAGATAGTGGGAATATCATCTTTTTTCTTTTTTTTTTCTGGACAAACTGGTCTACCTCAGAATGTGGCTGCAGAGGGACTGGAGTTTACTTCTGACACACAGCTTTATTTTCTATTATTCCACCTCAAAACAGTTGAATATTGAGGAAAAGTTTTTTTTTTTAATAATTCGATTCCAAAAACTTAAACTTTCATATTAATTATATTTATCACACATAATGGCCTGTTTCACATTCAAGGCTTAAATAAAACCAGGACTAAAGTAATCTGGTTTAAGTTACAGTTTTTTGCAATTGCTTCCAGACTAAAATTAAAACTGTCCCACAATTAGCAAAACCTGACACTCAAGTTGCAGAATAGCAGCCCAGATTTGCACAATTATAAACGCATTATCAGCTTCACACTTTTTGCAAAACACTAATCACAAATGTATGCATTTGACACAGAAATACATCATGATGTCACTTCCTTGCAGTTTAAAAACGAAGGCTTTCAAATAAACACACTCATGAAAAAAAAAAAGTTAAACAAAACCACCTGGTGTGCACACACACTGGTGCATAATTATAGACACACGATCAGGGTTGTTACAAGCACTATAAAAAGGGCACAGTCGTCAACAAAAATGGATGGTGTCAGAAGAAGAGCGAGGCATGGGACCTTAACACTGACCTCATTCTTACATTTTTACGCAATATTATTACAGCAGCAAACCAAAGAGACCAGATGCGATACATTGTCTTCTGGGACAATGTCTCTTTTCATCATTCTGCTCTGGTCCAAAACTGGTTTCATCAGCATACCGAATTTACAGTCCAATACCTTCCACCATTGTCCCCCTTTCATAACCCCATAGAGGAGTTCTTCTCAGCATGGAGGTGGAAGGCTTATGATCCCTGACCGTATGTCCAGATGCCCCTCATTCAAGCCATGGAGCAAGCCTGTGACCAAACTGATGCAGCATCAATACAAGGGTGGAGTCGTCACTCCAGAAGATTTGCCTTGCACATGAAAACATAGCCTGTGATGTTGATGAGGCCCTGTGGCCAGATCCATAGGCAGAGAGATGATTTTTTTTCCAGAACTGAAGTGGATTCTTTATGTTACTACTGTAAGCTTACAGTATAATGGTACGTTCAGTAATACTGCATAAAAGCTTGAAATGTTTTGTCATGAATGTTTAGTTGAAATATTCAGTATTGACTGACTTGAATACATGAAAAGAAATAAATATTTTCATTCGTCTGCACAATTGGTGTCATGTAGTGGTGGTGAATTTATTTTTACACCTTCTCTGTGTAAATGCTAAAAGTGTTTTTGGTTGAGCACAGGGGTGTTTAAACTGATTCAAAAAGAGTCAGAGCATATGATGGATGTGTTTATGTTATGACAAGGAAATAGGGTTTTTGTAAGAAATTGTATAGTTTTGACTAAAGTGTTCCATTTTGTAAATGATCTGAGGTGATGTGCTACTTGGGTGTGGTGTGTTTTGAAAAATGGGACCCTGTTTTTCAAACTTGTGCTTAAGCAACTGAAAAAACTGTAATCCACACTAATCCAATGGCTTTCTGAGATGTTACTCAATTTCAGATTAACTAGTTCCAGACTACAGAATCTCAGACTAAGGTAGTTAAGGACAAGTCGGATCATTTGTTGGAAACTCAATCAAATTAACAATGGGGACGAAAGGGGAGAATACTCTGAAAACCCGGGGTGGAATATTTCCATATAAGTTTTAGCGCTCTGTGTGTGTGTGTGTGTGTGTGCGCGCGCGCGCGTGCGTGCACACATGTGTGGGTAGGTACGTGTAACTGGAATTTGACTCCTGGCCTAGAATGGAGAAAGGAAAAAGAAAGAGAGAGTACATTAAGACTGTTGGTGGAGAAGTATAGAGAAGATCAGAAGGAGCTGCACTGTGTCTTTGTGGCTCTAGAGAAAGCATATGATAGGAAGCCAAGAGAGGAAGTGTGGCACTGTTTGAGAAAGTCAGGAATGGCAGAGAAGTATGTGAGGGTGGTGCAGGACATGTATGAGGACAGTGAGACGGTGGTGAGGTGTGCTGTAGGAGTGACAGATGGATTCAAGGTGGGGGCGGGATTACATAAGGGATCGGCTCTGAGCCCCTTCTTGTTTGACATGGTGACGGACAGGCTGACAGATGAGGTCAGGCAGGAGTCTCCATGGACCATGATGTTTGCAGATGACACTGTGATCTGTAGTGAGAGCAGTGGTGGACCCTCCGGGCCAGCAAAGCCTTCTCTGCTGGCCTAAACACTACTGTATCAGAGTTACATTTACAACCTTTACAACATATTTGTTCCATGAGGATGTATTAAATTATTCCCAATAGTCTATTCTCTTCATTTTGTAGCTTTTCTCTTGGTTGCACTCCTTCCAATAGTGTAATGCATGTTAGAGTTTTTTGTCATATTTCAGCCATCTGTGTTGCCAGGGTCAAGCAAATCAGCCCTAGTAAGAGTGCGGCTCTGTAGGTTAAATTACGTAACTGTTAAATTTATCCTGTAGCTTTAACCAATCAGATATCTTTTGTACCTCCAGGGGTACGCATAGAAGGCATCTGAGAACATCAGCCTTTTTAGGTCTTTTGATTGGATGGTTAGACTCCTCCACCCACAATGCAGAGGATCCTAGCTAGCAAAACGCCAGTGCAAGGACTTGCTTAAGCAGCTACAATACACTGTATCTGTTTAAATATAACAGCTGTTTTTCCACCCACAGTGGCTGACAGGGGAAAGGAAAATGATTTGGTCGCTGATATTAAAAAAAAAAAAAAAAAAAAAAAAATCAATTTTCCAGACGGAATTTTCAAGAAAAGTTAGTCATTGTAAAAAGAGGTTGACCAACCCTGAAACTAGTAGGCCCATCTCAGCCGAAGAAAGGATTTGTCCATCCCTTCCAGCGGTATCCTTGGATTACAGCCTCCAAGGAGTGCTGCAAATTATCTTGCTGGGAATGCCTGTTGTTTGCAACTGATGGAGTAAATACTAAGAGTCAGATACTAGAGTAGTAGAGTAGTAGAGTAGACACTAGAGTCAGACAGGGTTTGCAAACTTGAGCTGTCTGTCACACCATGACGATTTAGGCAGCGTTTGTCAAACGTATAAAAATTGGTCTAAAATGCTGGGATACACCGAAGTTTTCACTTTTGGCCGTATGCATCGTGTATCCATAACGACTTGGACATATAATTAAGTAATAGTAACTTAAACCAACTAATGCTTAGAGTGTTGCCGACATTCACAAACTTAGCCACGACAACAGTATAACTTCTGCATAGCGCAGTCATGTCAAACTGCCATTGCCTCGCGATCCATGAATCTTAGTTTTGGGAGAGATCATCTCTGTTCAACCGAGATGATTCTCCCCTCCAGAGACCACGGTGGGGAGCATGACCGACCTGGCAGAGCTGTCAAATCTGTCAGGTCAATCGCACCTAATACAGCTGATGTGACATGTCAGGAACATCAGATAACAGTTGTCACAACCTGGCTCAAAGGCACGCGAACTGATGGCAATAAAAAAGTTTATTTTCAATAAAGTGAAAAAAATAAAACCAAGATAATACATAGTGTGCTTTTGCTGGGAGGCAAAGCCAACAGCAAACAGCTGTGCTCTGCACTTCAGGTGATCAGCTGATTGAATCCTCTATTATGTACTAAAAATGGCACATTATTGTGAAGTGTGGTGTGGTGATGTACACTTTCCGTCACGTCACCGCACCGCCCTATTTAAGGCAGAGGGCATCCATTTTATGGCCTCTTTGCCGGATGCCCATCGCTGGTGCCTGCTGTGTGCTGTCCTGTAAATAGTTCTTAATAAAGCTGTATCCACCAACTCCATCCTGCTTCATCCTTCACCCAGGTATTTCCATACATAACATATGGTGATCGAGGATTAACTCACTGAGGTGTGCATCACCCCACTTCATCCCTTTCTCGAGCTTCCGGGCGAACCACCGGTTTTATGGCCACATTGGCTGGAGGCCAGCACTGGACCTTGGGAAGCTCGACAAGAATCAGAATCAGAATAAGTTTATTGCCAAGCACATTTACAAGTAAATAACAGGTAAATATACGAGGAATTTGACTTGACACTGAAAACGTCATAAATGACATTCTCAATGACGCGGCGAGCCGTGGAGGCGCCTGTCAGCAGGAGGGGAACAGTAGGCAGAGGGGGAGGATGGACACAGTAGGAGAGAGAAAAAAGCATTGTTTATCAGAATAAAGTTCATATATGACCGATATTATGATTACAAGAAAAAAACTCTCAGTGCACAATTAGCAAACAATAGAATCCACACAATGACACAAAGAGAGCAGTGAGTGAATGTCTTCAGTCAGTATAAGTATAAGTGAGTGAGTGAGTGAGTGAGTGACAAGTGAGTGAGTGACAAGGTGAGAGCACGGGTACTTCTCATTCACAACCTGGGTATTGAGGGCCTTAGGGTCCTATGGACGCTCAGCACGGCGCTCAGCACGGCTCAGCACGGCGGACTCATACGAGGAAGTTGTGGAACTGCTAGCTAAACGTTTCTCCACCCCAGACAATGTGACTATTTGAAGAATTCATTTTCGCCGGAGATGCCAGTGGGTAGGTGAGCCTATCCACTAGTATGTCATTGTCTTGAAACAGCTAGCCAGCGAGTGTTGTTTTGGACCGCTTGAAGATGAAATGGTACGTGACCAACTAGCAGAACACATGTGCAACGCTGAGCTGTGTGCTAGGCTATTAGTGGCGCCTAATGATTTAACATGAGCTAAAGCAATGGAGCTAGCTCTCTGGTGGAAGCCGTTGATGAGCTAGCTGTGGAGCTAAATTGGTAGCAGTCACAGAAGACACTGGAGCTGCTTGCCTCAGCTAATGTTGCAGACCCTGATAGCAAGGATAGCAAGGATGAAGATTTTTGGGAAATCAGTGCTGCTAGCCAAAGGTCTGCTCCGGGAAACTTCCATTGCAGGGATTGTGGGTCCATGACGCACAGCCATAAAGTGAAGAAATGCCCAGCAACAGGAAAACGTAGCAGATGTGGATACTTGAATCACTATGCCAGGGTGTGCCATTTTTCTTGCCTGGGGAACCCAAGGGAGAAATCACCCCACTTGCCCCCGACGGACACTAGGAGTGAATGGTTTGAAGAGCTAACGGACACCCTTGCTTTCAAGTCGACCAGTTCTCTCTCAGGGTAGGGACCCATGCCGATGAGCGACACCATGCTAGCTCCAGATGCCTCTGGTACTAGGCCACAGTTGGGTGGGGGGTCTGCAGCTACAATGGTGAACATTACAACATTTATAGAAGAGGACGGGGCCAGACCGACGAGCACGGAGTTACTGCATTCTCAGCAGCAGCACATCTCGCCGAGTAAAATTCCACTCCAGGTTATGGACTTGGTTCGGGTTCGGGGTGAAGGACGTCCACGGTGAAGATGGGCCAAACAACAGCCAGCAAAACATCAGGGGTGTCTATGCATAGTGGCTGAGCTGGGCGCAGCATACTTCAGGTTGTCCGACGCTCATCGAGGCACGCCAATCAGCTTCGACGTGTCTGGGAAGATGCTTCAGGTGGCGAGGCTGGACGGGAGTTGGTGATGGTGGTGTGGGATCCGGGCTCCGTCGTCCAGAGGATTGGCTATCACTCCTGGGGTCTGCGGTCTCCAGGGGCGCACCTGCTGAAGGGCTGCCCTGGACCCCCCCATGCAAGTTCCAACTTTTTCACCTAAATGATTGTGCGGTATTCTGTTTAAAGTTTTGGTATTTTTGTATGCATGTAATGATATGGGATTATTTTGTATGTTTTGTTTAGTTTAGGAGCACAGCATGTAATTTTAGTTTGTGTATGGACTTTTTTTTCTTTAGTTATAGGTGGCAGAATAATGCACTCCGCCGTGCAGGCTGCTCGGTAGTCCACCCGTCAGCCCTATTTTAGGTTGCTGTGTGTGAATGTGTTTGGTCATTTTAGTACATTGTTTTTCATTACTTTAGTGCGTGATTCGGGTCCCAAATTTTTTTTGGGGGGGGGTCAATTGTGTGTGTGGTTTTAGACTTTTCTAAGGGGGGGAATATTATGTATTAAAAATGGCACATTATTGTGAAGTGCAGTGTGGTGACGTGCACTTCCTGTCACGTCACCACACTGCCCTATTTAAGGCAGAGGGTATCCATTTTACGGCCTCTTTGCTGGATGCCCATCGCTGGTGCTTGCTGTGTGCTGTCCTGTAAATAGTTCTTAATAAAGCTGTGTTCGCCAACTCCATCCTGTCTCATCCTTCACCCAGGTATTTCCATACATAACATCCTCCTCCTCCGGTGTTCTGACATTTTGGCATATCTACCAGAAAAACACTGGACAGATGATCCTAAAGACTTCAGTTAAAAATAAAAACCCCTGACAGGTCCCGTGTGTTTAGCTGTGTGTACGAGTGCATGCGTATGCGCTGCAAGCAGAGAGCTTGTACGGGTTTTTCCTGTGAACCAATGCTGCAAATGTGCCATTTGCTCTGCGAATGCAGGATGTTACTAGCCATACGCTGGATACGTCGGAAAATTTTCAGCATGCTGAAAATCAATTTTCAGAGGAGAACTGCGAACAATGCCGTATACCAGTGTGCTTCAGCGTGCTCTTAACTTAGACAAAAACTGAGCCATAACTGATTCACGTACCCCAGCGTATTCTCCAAATTTTTCCTACGTTTTGCAAACACTGCCTAAATCGTCCAGGTGTGACAAGACCTTAACCAAGGCAGCAGCGAGGCACCAAAGCACAGCCACCAGCTGGACAAGCAACAGTACTTTTAAACCTTTGGGAAAACAAGAGTGGATCTGCAGCTCAATGAACGAGTGCGCAGAGAAACAGAGCTCTACAATGAAAAGGTAAAGATTTTAATTTTATAGTTAAAGTTATCTTTAACATGCTTTGTATGGACGGCCCTATAGGCTATTTTTATGGTGTTTGATATGAATGGAACTTAAATCAGGTAGATCACCACTGAAGGCCTAGTTGTAAAATACACGATCCGCCACTGAGTGAGAGTAGGGGGCAAGTGGAAGAGAACCTGGAGAGGTGGAGGTATGCTCTGGAGAGAAGAGGAATGAAAGTAAGTAGAAGCAAGTCAGAATACATGTGTGTAAATGAGAGGGAGGCAGGTGTAATGGTGAAGATGCAAGGAGTAGAGTTAGTGAAGGTACAGTAAATGAGTTTAAATACCTGGTTTCAACCATCCAAAGCAATGAAAAATGCACAAGAGAGGTGAAGAAGAGAGTGCAGGCAGGGTGGAGTGGGTGGAGATGAGTGTCAGGGGTGATTTGTGAAAGACGTCGGCATCAAAAATGCGGGAACACGGCCTTTTGCACCTCAAAAATGTCATGGTCCGCTCCGCTCATCACCGTCAGCTGCGCTCACATCAGGTCCTCATCAGGCGCTGCCTATATCTACCGCTCTGACCTTTGGGTTAGTGCGGAGATGTCTCACTGCGCTCCAGGAGAGCTTCATCACTGTTCCCTGCCTTCTTGCTACGCTACAGCCAGTGCTCATCTTCTGCT
The DNA here is from genome assembly GCA_020510985.1 of Pholidichthys leucotaenia. NCBI lineage: Eukaryota > Metazoa > Chordata > Actinopteri > Cichliformes > Pholidichthyidae > Pholidichthys > Pholidichthys leucotaenia. The sequence goes on from CM035843.1 coordinate 342,906,676, forward strand.
TCGTCCAAGGAGACATTCAGCCTGCCACGTAAGTGCTCATTTCCACTCACCTTGTGAATCAGTTCCCCTGTGCACAGGTGGCGTCCTCGGTGGCAGATTCCCAGCCTCCTCCCAAGTGGCGGACCATTCATCATATCATTCCACCACCACCAGCACGTCTACTCACCTGCCGGAGTCACTCCACCACCTGAAGAGCACTGTCTTCCTGGCCACAGTTGTCACACTGAACTGGAGCTAGCTACCATCTGTTCCCACAGTAAGTTCAGTGTAACTGTTTAACTCCAGTAGTGACGCCCAGTAATTCTCTTCCCTTGTGTGTCCTCAGGGTTGCCAGGCTGTACGGTGTCTTGCTCAGTTCCCGGCAGTTCCAGACTACATTCACACCATACTTACACTACCTGGTTGTTAATAAACTTGATTGTATCGATTCAGAGTCTGTGTGTCGTCACTGGGTCATTGAACTATGTCAGTACATCTCCGCCAGAACGACCCAGCTGACAGCGCTTTGGTGTGCCGTGTCAACCAGATGGAGATCCAAACTGATCAATTGGTTTATCAGCAGTAAGTCATTTTGAGCCAATTAACCCGTGTTACTGATCAATTAGACTGATTAGCTAACGCTTAGCCCTTTTCCCAGGCCTTACCGCCTCCCAGCAGCTCCTGGGCTCCCGCTAGCTTCCCGGCTAACCAGCTCAAGCAGGCCTCCCCGGCTCGCCTTACTCCCGTCCTGACTCCCGTCTGTTTTAGTGGTACGTTGGGCGAAACCCGGGGGTTTATTATGCAATTTGAGGTGGTTTTCCAGCGGGTGCCAGATGACTTTCCCGCCGACCATAGTAAGATCGGTTACGTCATTAACCTGTTGGAGGGGAGGGCGCTAGCTTGGGCATACGCGGTAATGGCCAGGGCAAATTACTCGAACCTCACCTTCAGTCAATTTATTGGAGAGTTTTGTGAGGTTTTTGATCATTCTGACAGGGATAGTGTTCTCACCACCCGCTTACTTAACCTAAGACAAGGGTCTAAGACCAGAGCAGATTACGCTATTGATTTCCGGGTGACGGCTACAGAAGTGGGTTGGGAGGACGCCTCTCTTTGCAGTATTTTTATTAGGAGTCTCTGTCCTAGCCTGAGGGTTGAATTAGCCCCATTGGAAAAGCCGACTAGGCTGTCCCAGTTAATCTCCCTAGCCATTAGCTTGGATAACAGACTCAGGGAGCGAGCGGCAGAGCGTAAGGGCTATGGGCGATCTGAGGAACAGTTTCATCACACCCTGCGGTCCTCATGTCTAGCTCTACCATCTACTGAACCCTCGGGCTCCTTGGAACCCATGACGGTGGGACACTCTAGGTTATCCGCGGCTGAGAAACAACAGCGCCACGAGCTGGGGTTGTGCCTTTATTGTGGGAGCAAGGATCATGAGGTTGAGTCCTGTCAGCTTCAGCCTAAAAGGGGGAGTCCGTGCGTCGCAGTAGGGGGTCTCATAGACTCAGCCTGGCTGAGTCCCTATTTCCTAATTCCCTATCTCGGTTAATGTTATAAGATAAGATAAGATAAGCCTTTATTAGTCCCACAACGGGGAAATTCCAGGATTGCAACAGCACAGGGATAGCAACACTCAGAGCAACAATCAGAAGGCAAGAAAAAAAACAAGCAAGCAAGAGCAGCTAATATACATATGTACATATTACTATAAAATATATATACACACACACACACACACACACACACACAGACACACAGTGCAGAGCATTGTAGCTGGATGGAATAAATATATGAATATATGAACACACAGTGCAGAGCATTGTAGCTTGATGGAATAAATATGTAAATATATAAACACCCACAGTACGGAGCATTGCAGCTAGATGGAATAATATGTAGATATATAAAAACACAGTGCGGAGCATTGTAGCTAGATGGAATAAATATATAGATATATAAATATAAACACACCCAGTGCTGAGCATTGTAGCTAGATGGAATAAATATATAGATATATAAATATAAACACACCCAGTGCAGAGCATTGTAGCTAGATGGAATAAATATGTAAATATATAAACACACACAGTGCAGAGCATTGTTGCTAGGTGGGATGAAACAGCATAACCGTCTATTTAGTTATCCTACATGGTATGATTATGTGCCCATACATATTCTCACCCTCCATAGCGACCGGTATGTTCCTAGTTGTATGCCGGAGAGGACCATTGTGTAAGTCTATTGCATCTTTTGCATTCAAAAAAAACTATTAGTTTGTTACGTCTTTTTGCTATCTCTGCGAGCAGCCCTGCTTAGGTTGTACAGTCTGACAGCCGTTGGTAGGAAGGACCTACGAAACCTCTCGGTTGTGCACCTGGGATGATGTAGTCTGCTGCTAAATGAGCTCCTCAGTGCATCCAGTATGTCCTGCATAGGGTGGAACTCGGACTCCATTATTATCCATTAGATTCATTCATAAGCACACTGAAATTCCCACTCAGGCTTTAGTGGATTCCGGGGCTGAGCAGAGCTTTGTTTCCAAAGACCTGGCAACCCAGTTGGGCCTCCACTGCCAACCCCTCAAGTCTCCACTACAGCTAATCGCGCTGTCCAACGCTCCTATGGCTACTGTCTCCCTGAAGACTGCCCCGGTGTCAGTTATTATCTCCGGTAATCATCGTGAGGAACTGTCCTTCCTGGTTTTGCCCATCTCATCGTCTCCGGTCATCCTGGGCTACCCTTGGCTTCGTGTTCACAATCCCACTATTGACTGGAGTTCAGGGAATATCAAGTCTTGGAGCTCATTTTGTCTCAGCGCATGCCTTCAGTCAGCTGCATGTTCCCCTTCTGTGACCCTAGGGGTTCCTGCCGCTCCCCCTCCCGACCTGTCTAAAGTGTCCCCTGAGTATCATGACCTTGGAGCCGTGTTCAGCAAGTCCCAGGCCCTGTCCCTCCCCCCTACACCGACCGTACAATTGTGCCATAAATCTTTGTCCAGGGGCTCCACTCCCGTCCAGCTGGTTGTATAGCCTTTCCCCGCCGGAGCGGGATGCCATGGACGCATATATTAAGGAGTCTCTGAGTTCGGGCGGGCAGCGCGGTGACGGAGTGGTTAGCACTGCAGCAGCACAGCAACTCACCCTTGGCCTGGGGATCCTGGGTTTGATCCCAGCCCTCGACCAACAGTGATCTGTGTGGAGTTTGCATGTTCTCCCCGTGTCTGCGTGGGTTTACTCCAGGATTTCTCCGGTTTCCTCCCACATGCCAAAAACATGCAAGTTAGGTTAATTGGCATCAAACTGGGGATTCTAAATTGTCCTTAGGTATGACTGAGAGTGAATGGTTGTCTGTCTCTCTGTGTTGGCTCTGCGATGGACTGGCGATCTGTCCTGAGTGTACCCTGCCTCTTGCCCAAAGACGCTGGGATAGGCTCCAGCCCCCCGCAACCTGAAAAGGATTAAGCGGAAGAAGATGAATGAATGAATGAATGAGTTCAGGCATTATCCGCCCGTCCTCTTCGGTGGTGGGGGCAGGTTTCTTCTTTGTGGGGAAGAAGGATGGATCTCTGAGACCATGCATCGACTTCAGGGAGTTGAACAATATCACTGTCAAAGACAAATACACCCTCCCACTACTCAACTCTGCCTTTGACTCTCTCCAGGGGGTGTCCCTCTTCACGAAATTGGATCTGCGCAACGCCTACCATCTGGTGCGGATCCCTGAGGGGGACAAATGGAAGACAGGTTTCCGGACCCCTAGTGGTCACTTTGAGTACCTTGTGATGCCATTTGGGTTGACCAATGTGGCTGCTGTCTTCCAGAGGCTTATTAATGATGTCCTGAGAGACTTTCTGAATGTGTTCGTTTTTCTGGATGACATTCTAATCTTCTCCCGTTCCCTAGATGAGCACCGAATACATGTCAGATGTGTTCTGCAGCGACTGTTGGAGAATCAATTGTTTGTTAAAGCTGAGAAGTGTGAGTTTCACACCTCCAAGACATCCTTCTTGGGCTTTATCATCTCACACAAGGAGATCCTCCCGGACCCAGGCAAGATCAAGGCGGTGGTGGAGTGGCCGGTTCCAGCCTCCAGGAAACAGCTTCAGCAGTTCCTGGGGTTTGCCAATTTCTACTGCCTGTTTATTAAGAACTACAGCTGCCTGGCTCTTCCTCTGACGCGCCTCACTTCCTCTAAGCTCCCTTTCCGGTGGTCGGAGGAGGTGGCTGCGGCCTTTTCGGATCTCAAGAAGCAGTTCTCGAAGTCCCCTATTCTGGCTCAGGTGGATCCAGATCTACAGTGCCTCATGGAGGTGGAAGCCTTGGATTCAGGGGTGGGGGCTGTCCTTTCTCAGCGTTCCCCGGCAGATGGCAAGGTCCGTCCATGCGCTTTCTTCTCCCGTCGACTGTCACCGGCTGAGAGCAATTACAGCATCGCCGATAGGGAATTGCTGGCTGTGAAGCTGGCCTTGGAGGAGTGGCGCCACTGGTTGGAGAGGTCCTTGCAGCCGTTCGTGGTTTGGACCGATCATCGCAACCTGGAGTACCTCAGGACTGCTAAGCGTCTGAATGCCCGCCAGGCTCGTTGGTCCCTGTTGTTTGGCTGGTTTAATTTCACCATCACATATTGCCCTGGGTCAAAAAACACCAAGCCAGATGCCCTCTCTAGGCAATTCACCACGGACGTGCCGGAGCCCAAAGACCACCCTGTTCTCCCTGCCTCTTGTGTCTTGGGCATCGTCTCGTGGGGGATAAAGGAGAGGGTTCTGAAGGCCCAGGAGACTGAGAGGGACCCGGGCAGGGGGCCAGCAGGGAAACTGTTCGTTCCTTTGTCCATCCGGGGTGACAACATCCAATGGGCTCACTCCTCCAAGTTTGCCTGCCACCCGGGGAGACGACGAACGGAGGAACTGCTGCAACGCTCGTTCTGGTGGCCCTCTCTCCAAAGGGACGTCGGGGAGTATATTTGGGCCTGTCCCCAGTGTGCTACCGGCAAGACCCCATCATCTCCACCAGCTGGATTGCTTCATCCCCTCCCGATCCCCGGCAGGCCCTGGTCCCATGTGGCGTTGGATTTCGTCACTGGCCTCCCTCCCTCCAACAACCATACCGTGGTCCTCACCATAGTTGACAGATTCTCCAAAGCAGCTCACTTTGTCCCCCTTCCAGGTCTACGACTGCCGATCTTCTGGTTCAACATGTGGTGAGGCTTCATGGGATCCCCCTGGACATCGTCTCTGATCAGGGGCCCCAATTTATTTCACAGGTATGGAGGTCATTTTGCACCGCCCTTGGGGCTACGGTGAGCTTGTCATCAGGATACCATCCGCAATCTAATGGCCAGTGTGAACGAGCCAACCAGGACCTGGAAGCGGTGCTGTGCTGTGTGGTGGCTACCAACTCAACAGCATGGAGCTCCTTCCTACCTTGGATTGAGTACGCCCACAACTCGATTGTGTCCTCGACTATAGGTATGTCCCCTTTCCAAGCCTCTTTTGGGTATTCTCCTCCCTTGTTTCCGGAAGAGGAGGGTGACATCGCTGTTCCATCAGTCCGGGAACATCTGAAGTGCTGTCAACGTTTGTGGAGGGCGACCCGGGCCGCACTATAGCGCACGGCGAAACGCAACACCGCAGTGGCCAACCTCCACAGGACCCCAGCATACCAGGTAGGCCAGCAGGTATGGCTCTCTACCAAAAACATTAATCTGAAGGCTGAGCGCAAGAAGATGCAGCAGCGGTTCATTGGACCCTTCGCTGTATCCCGCATTGTCAACCCTGTTTCTGTTCGACTTGATCCCCCCCCCCCACATATGTCCTACGTTCATGTCTCGCAGATCAAGCCTGTGTCTTCCAGTCCCCTGTGTCCCCCCCCAAGCCGCCACCTCTTCCGTGGATGATCGACGGCAGCCCGGCCTGGACTGTGACTGCCATCCTGGATGTCTGTCGTCGGGGCTGTGGATTGCAATACCTGGTGGACTGGGAGGGCTATGGCCCGGAGGCCAGGTCCTGGGTGCATCCTGACTTCGTCCTCGATAAGGACTTCATTAGGGAGTTTCATCGGACGCATCCAGGGAGACTGGAGCAACCGCCAAGAGGCGCTCGTTGGGGGGGGGGGGTACTGTCATGGTCGGCTCCGCTCATCACCGTCAGCTGCGCTCACACTGGGTCCTCATCAGGCGCTGCCTATATCTACCGCTCTGACCTTTGGGTTAGTGCGGAGATGTCTCACTGCGCTCCAGGAGAGCTTCATCACCGTTCCCTGCCTTCTTGCTACACTACAGCCAGCGCTCGTCTTCTGCTTCGTCCAAGGAGACATTCAGCCTGCCACGTAAGTGCTCATTTCCACTCACCTTGTGAATCATTTCCCCTGTGCACAGGTGGCGTCCTCAGCAGGGGATTCCCAGCCTCCTCCTCCCAGGCGGCGGACCATTCATCATATCAACCCACCACCACCAGCATGTCTACTCACCTGCCGGAGTCACTCCACCACCTGAAGAGCACTGTTTTCCTGGCCACAGACATTCAGCCTGCCACGTAAGTGCTCATTTCCACTCACCTTGTGAATCAGTTCCCCTGTGCACAGGTGGTGTCCTCGGCAGCAGATTCCCAGCCTCCTCCTCCCAAGCAGCGGACCATTCATCATATCATCCCACCACCACCAGCACGTCTACTCACCTGCCGGAGTCACTCCACCACCTGAAGAGCACTGTCTTCCAGACCACAGTTGTCACACTGAACTGGAGCTAGCTACCATCTGTTCCCACAGTAAGTTCAGTGTAACTGTTTAACTCCAGTAGTGATGCCCAGTAATCCTCTTCCCTTGTGTGTCCTCAGGGTTGCCAGGCTGTATGGTGTCTCGCTCATTTCCCGGCAGTTCCAGACTACATTCACACCATACTTACACTACCTGGTTGTTAAACTTGATTGTATCGATTCGGAGTCTCTGTGTCATCACTGGGTCATTGAACTATGTCAAAAAAGAGTAATATAATCATACCACTTCCCACAACTATCGAGAGATGAGGAGATGACCTTAAAAAGTGGCCTCACAGACAGTAGCACCGTTAGTTCCGCTGCTAAAATGCTAACGCTGTAAACAAATAAAAGTTAGTTCATCCCTTCCACAGCATGTGGGACACCATGTGGTGCCTTTCTCTGTTTCCCTCACCCTAGGCCACACAGCTACTGTAAGTAGTGAAAGCTACAGTGTGTGTGTGGGGTGGGGTGGGGGGGGGGGGGGTCAGTCCTCTGGTAGCTCTGTGCGTCAACTTTCATTTCCCCATTCTATTATGCTGAGCACCAAGCTAGAAGGCGGAAAGTACCACTTTCATCTGGTCTTCGGTATGACCCAGCCCGGATTTAAACCCACAATCAGGAGGTTGTGGGGCAGATACTCTACCAACTAGGCCACCACTCCGGTTTTAAATAAATAAAAGTTCTTCTTCTTCTTTTAGATTTGATTGGTGGTTGGCAACCAGCCCACAGATGCATTACCACCACATACTTCACTCTACATCACTCTCTGGTCAGGAGCTGTAGTCCTATCATCACTGCTGTGTCCAATCAAACCTCAACTCTATCTTCAGACATCACTCTTCTTCGTCTCCTCGTACTTCACTGAATATCATCACTTCACTCTATATCATCACTCTACACTCCGCCACGTTCACTTTATATCACTCTTCTTCTCAGGAGCTTTCCTGCCACTTCTTCTCTCGGTTACTGGCAGATAGCAAACAACTGAAAGGTGCATACTGCCACCTACTGTACAAGAGTGTGTAATATTATGTCATTTGAGCCCGACCCCTAAATTCTATGACTTAATCCTGTGTTATTTAAAAAAGAGAAATGAGCACTTCTTGTGATTCTTAGTGCCTCTCCATCTCCATCTGTTCTCAGAATTCCTTCTTCTTTTAGATTTGATTGGGGGCTGGCAACCAGCTCACAGGTGCACCACCGCCATGCACTTCACTCCACATCATCACTCCATCTGGTGAGGAGCTGTAGTCCTATTATCATTGCTGTGTCCAATCAAACCTCATCTCTATCTTCAGACATCACTCTTCTTCGTCTCCTCGTACTTCACTCTATATCACTCTACACAGTTGCCACGGCCAAGCTCCTTCCCAGAATCCTGAACTAAATCACTATCAGTGTCTCCACTGTAATAAAATTTGTTGCATTTTGTTAAAATGTGTTGGACATAATCAAATTTACCTCAGAGCAGACATAGAATCTAGTCAGAGCCACAAAGAACCACAACACTGTGCTTGGGTGTTTTAATGTTGGGGTAATACAGACAACTGCAGCTGTCTGTTTTACCTCAAAATGAAAATGCTCATGCTGCTGTCATGCTGTGAATGCTTATTATTTAACTTAACATGTACAGACCTTTTCTGACAATTGTTCAAAATTTTATTGATTTATATTTTGTGATAATTTAAAAATTAATGCATGCTGAAGGTGCTAATATCAAGTCCATATCGTTCCAATGCAGTGCAAGGAATGCAAAAAAAACCCAAAACCTATTTGATATCTTTCTTAAATCGTTAAGCATTAGGAAGTAAACTGTTATTTTTTATTTATTATTTTACTTCATGCAGCCTTGCATCTGGTGACATATATAAACATCAGTTTATATGTCACCATTGTTTATATATGTCATTCATTGCTGTTGAAGCCACAGATTTAGCTGTGCTTATTTGTGGAGCCTCACACCATGAACAGCTGCAAGTACCAGAACTATGCAAAAACATTCAAAAATACAACAACTACAAGTGCTGAAATTATCTGCCACTTCAGTGCAAAACAGGTATGTGGACTATACATTAAAACGAATTTGAAACACTTTTAAAAATGCTATTTTAAATGCCCCACTAATCCACTCTTGCTGACTGATTTAACACTGCTTCAGCCAAAACCGGAAGTTGCACCCATAATTGTTTCTACAGCAGCACCCTGGATAGAGATCAGTGGGGTGGGCGCAGTAATCAGGAAAGGGGTGTGTGAATGGGTCCTGAAAACAAACTAACTATCGCGCTCGTGTTTCGTGGGGAGCTGAGACCGCTGTCAGACAGCAAAGCAAGCCCAAATAAGCAACTACACGTTAAAAAACAAGCCCAAAAAACCGCAACCTGCAAAACTGACAACATTTGCACATGACTTTAGAGAAAAACAAGCCCAAAGTCACTTATGATAAGTGGACTTGGCATCTATGTCGGGGGTGTCGGACTAGGGAGGAAAAGGGTACCGTTTACCCAGTGCCCTCTGCAGGCCCTTTAAAGATCTGGAATGAAAAGGTTTTTTGTGTTGCATTGTTTTAATTTCTAATTAATGTCATAAAATTCTGTCATGAACCTCCCCGTGTGCTTTTACACAGCGCACAGAGAGGGGAGAAATGACAAGGATCTGTGTGCAGGGTTAGACCACAACACATTTATTAATGTAATGACAAACAGTTCAAAAAGGGTGAAAATTTTACAAAAACACATCTCCCTGCAGCGGCTCCAGCGCTGGGGACTCCTCCAGCGTTGCTGCAGGGAAACACCTCTGTGCGGGCCCCTGGGCAAGATCATCCAGGGCCTCAAACTCCTTCAACGTCCGGCAGCTCGGTTCCAGGACCGACGGGCACTCGGGGATAGAGGGAGGAGACAGAGGAAATAGGGGATGAGTTAGCAACTACAGCCGGAGGAGAGGACCCAGCGGACTGCTGAGGCCGGCCCTCTCCCTTGGGAGACAGACAAGGTTTTTCAAGATTTAACTGAATAGAATGAAAACACACTTCAGAATCAGAATCAGAATCAGGTTTATTGCCATTGTTCATGTAGTACACAAACTAGGAATTTGTCTCGGTACAATGCTGCAACATTAAACATGATAAGATAAGAGAAATAAACTATACATGTAATAAAGTGTAGGATAAGATTAAGTGATACACTTGCCTGTTCTCCTGGAGTTTGTTGTTGTCGGCTGCAGCAGGCTGACTGCCGTCTCTCTCCGTCGAAGGTGAAGGAGCCGTCTCCCTGGTGACGGAGGTGGGCGTTCCCGGGGCGGCCCTGTCAGACCCTGCAGCAGCTGGAAGGAAGATGGCAGCTGACGGAGGAGAAGGCTTCTCCTGGTGCTTCTATGCGGGACAATGCTGCCCCTTGTTCGATAGAGAAGACCGTGCTGGAGCGGGAGGAGGGTCAGGCGAAGCATCACGGAGGATGGAGGTCTGCTGGAAACTGGGCCTCCTTCTTGACGCCGTGGGAAACGTCAAACTGGAGAAGGAGCACTGGAGCGAACAGACTGTGGCCAGCAGGTCAGCGAACTGCGGGTAGTCCCATAACCCGGGATGTGCCTCCAGGATTCCTACTGCACCGTTCACGCATTCCAACATCTTCTTCGGTCCCCGGGCAGCGAGGGCTTCATCCACGAAGCTCTGGATAAACTCGGCAGCCCATTCCTCCGCCACCGTGGGAATCCCCACTGCCGTTCCTCCTCTGTCTTGGCGAGACCGGGGCATGGTGTACTCCAGAAACAGGTGAGTCAAAAACACAGTTCAAAGACAAAATGATGTGAGGGTGTAACCCGCTAAATCCTTTTTTCTGGCTGGGTCCGTCTGTCATGAACCTCCCCGTGCGCTTTTACGCAGCGCACGGAGAGGGGTGAAATGACAAGGATCTACATGCAGGGTTACACCACAACACATTTATTAACGTAATGACAAACCGTTCAAAAAGGGTGAAGACTTACAAAAACACAAAGATGAACTTACAGTTGGTGTTTGGGGGCCAGCATTGCCTAGCGAACGCATGAGGAGAAATGGATTAACCCCAATGACGTCCCAGAGCCGACATCGCTCAAGGACGCCAGAGAACCACAGGAAACATGGAGGGGCTCACCCGTCATGGCACACAAATGAACAGGATTATCCACAGACAATGCAACAGACAATACAATTCAAAGACCCAGCAATGCGTGACTGGCAAAAGGCTGCTTAAATACATGTATTGCTGGTGATGGTGTGATTGCGAGCACCTGGGCGAGAGCGGAGAGATGGCACACAGGAGTGGGAACAGCTGGTGATAATGAGTGAGGGGGCGTGGTCGGACCGGCAGACTGTCAGCCAGCGCTCACAGAAGAGTGAGCCAAAGAGAGCTGCCTCACAGCTGCCGGCCAGAGAGCAGTGGCTAGGGATAGAGCAGCACACTGAAATACATAATATACACAAACAGTGGCACCTAAACCCACAGGGAGGTCAGGACCGAGCCGGGGAAAACAACCCGGCTCGGCTTCTGACAAATTCACCCTGGTTGAATGAAGTGTTTGAGAGACTGAATTTTGCATTAACAGTAATGATGGATATTGTCTGAGGCCCCTATCACTCCTTTAAAAAGGTGAAAAATAGATTAGTCCACACACCTGCAATGTTAACTGAAGAGTGGCACCAGCGTGGACCTCGAGTTGAACAGGAACAGGCTCCTCCAGCAGAACAATAACAACAGCAGGAGCTTCATCGTGCCCTTGGGAACAGTGGAAGCCATTATGTGAACCTCATGGACAGCTGGAGCCATGGCGTGCACCACAGGGACAGCTGGAGCCATTGTGTGCACCTCAGGGATAGCTGGAGCTGTAAAGCGCACCTCTTGAGCAGCTGGAGCAGGGAGAAAGGAACCAGAGTAGGTGATGGAGTAGGGTGGCGCCATGGAGCAGGACCTGGAGCTGGGTGGTGTTGTGGAGCGGGTTCTGGAGCTGGAATGTCCATAGCTAGCTGGATCTGATGCAGCTAGGACACATGCTCTGGAGGAAACCACAACTTGTAGTCCAGCATCAGCTCCTCCTGGGCTAGCACAGCCTACCAACACTCTTCCTGTTCCTCCTCGACATCCACACACGGGGGTTCCACAGCTGCAGCCCCAATATGGTAAACCTCAGCGTACAGTGGCATCGATGTAGAAGAAGCTGCTGCTAGAGGGCCCTCCAGGACAACAGATTCCTCCCAGATGATCTGGTTTCCACCCAGTATGGCCAGTCTCTCACAAAAAACAGAGGGAGAAGTGGGTGAGGATAGGTGGATGGAAAGGGCAGCAGAGTTAATAGCAGAGGAGGGCGGAGAAAACTCTGCAGCAAAAGATAGCTGTGACTGAGTCTCCCCACCGGGAACTAGTGATGTTAAAACCAAGGCCTCATGAAACAATGAGCAACTCTGAGACAATTGCTTCATGAGCGACACAGTGTTGTGAAACATCTAATAAAGACTGCCATCTGGTGACTGACTTTCAGAACTGCATCAGAGTTGAAAAACCTGAAAAAAACTTAATACTTTTTTTTTTTTGAGCATTTGGCCATCCGAGGTCTATTCAAAATTGGATGTTCAGGGACAAACAATACAAAGCAAAGAAAAAAAAAAACCTAATTCCCTCTCAAACTTCCCGCGAGCCCTCAAGTCACGTGATGTGACCAGCATAACAAGGCCTCTCTTGCTACGGTCACATGACTGTGGGCATGTTGACACAATGCTCGACACTCTGCTCACGACACTTTTGCATTATATTGCTCGAGTCAATGTCGAGTGGGCGGTGTCGAGCATAACATCACTACCAGGAACCAGACAAAAATGAATGGGTACTTGCCTGTATTCCCACTCTACTGCCGCTGATTCGTCTGGCAAGTCCTCCCGGGAGAAGCTGAGACTCATCAGACGGGAGGAGGATGCTTGATGATGATGTGCTGGTGGTGCACCAAAGGAGGAAATGGAAGCCTGACGCTCCCTCACCGAGGATGAGAAACCGGGCTGCTGTGTCCCACAGTGCTGGGGACGATTTTGTCTCCCATCCCGGATGGATTCAGTCCTTCCTCCTTCCATGCCTCTCCCGCCGCCGGGAACAACTCCATCAACTCGCGGCAGATAATCTGCATGTTGACACCCAGTTCATGCAGTCTGGCGAGCTGGGGGAACCGTAGAAGTGCTGGAAACTCCTCACCCAGTTTCTCAGCACACTCCAAGCAGCGGAGGGCTTCCTCCAGCGAGCGGGAGGCACAGGCATCCTCGATGTAGACCTCGATATTAGTGGTCAACCAGGCTTCCCTTTCATCAAGACCTATTTTCCAAAACTCTAAGTATGCTGGGTCCATGATGATTGCCGTACTGTCACAGTCGGTGTTGAATTAGACCCAGATGCGGTACTTAGAGTTCGGCTAGATTTATTAATGAGCTGGCCAAACAGGCGCAGCTCAAACGAAACACAAAAACACAAAATAACACAAAGTAAACAGGCAGCACAGGGGCTGTACACAACTTATTGAATTACAGACAGGAGCAGGTCAGGTCAGACAGACAGAAGCTTGTTGATCACGCAGCATGACGAATGGCAATCATAAAGGTACACAGACTGGGGCAGGTATAAATACACACGGGGCAATTAACACAATGCAGGACAGGTGGCATAATTGTGGCAGACAGATGCAGCAAGACATGATTGCGCAGAACAGGCGGGGCTGAATGGACACACACACACACACACACACACACACACACACACACACACAGGAAAAGACAATCCACGGGAAAACAAGAATAACAATTAATAATAATAATAATAATAATAATACTGATAATCAAGAGACCCACAGAGAAAAATTACACAAAACAGAATAATAATAATAATAATAATAATAATAATAATGGCAACCCAGGATCATAATAACAACCAGAAAGAAATACAGAAAATACCAACAATGAACATAAAGCAAGGGCTGAGTCCCATGCCTTAAAAACAAGAAACCAGAATTACAAATGAGGATGAGGGCACGAGACCCATCCCACACTGTGACATAAGCAAGCCCCAAATTTATGAGAAAAACATTTCCATGAGAAAAACCAGAGCTTCCAAATTTTTCTTGGAAAGTTAACTTTTTGAAAAATGCATTTGCAACATCATTGCTTTCCTGATCAATCTGTTACTCTTTTTTCCTATAAATTAGCCATATTTTATTATAAACATGTTACTTTTTCTATAAAGTTGTTTGTTTTTTTTTTTACAAAATTTGCAACTTTTTCCTTGAATTTTCCTGATTTTTCTTTTCCATTTGCTCCTATCCTCTCACTGATATAAGTTGTCCCGTATAGACCATCCTGACAGACTTTATGGGGCTGGAAGAGGGCAGGTTAACAGAGGGGAGGATCTTGGCTCATTTTGCTGACAAGAGGAGTAGACTTTTTAAGTTCTTTTGCAAATATTTATTTGAATGGAGGTTTAATATTTTATTTATTGAAAGACAAGTCTTTTCAGGTTTTTGCAAAGATTTTTATCATTTTTAAGAGGTATTTATTTTTCAGTGGTATCTGTCCATTTTTTGTCATCGACTTTTACATGATTAATGATGAAGACCATGGTCTCTCTGTTAGTTGGTAATTTTGTAAAAAAAATTATGGGGTATTAAATATCTCCATGAGTACATAGGTATTAAAATAAAATAGGAATATCAAATAAGAACAGTAAAATTTGTGCTGCTAAATTTGTAGGGGGCGGCTGTGGTGCAGGTGTAGTGTGGCCGACTACTGATTGGAATGTCAGGGGTTTGATTCCCGCTCTGTCTGCAGTCTGCATGTTGATGTTTCCTTGAGCAAGACACTGAACCCCCAGTTGCTCCTGGTGGGTCAGGCCAGCACCTGTGTATGGCAGCTCTGCCGCCATCAGTGTGTGAATGGGTGGACAGCAGGATCTGTAAAGTGCTTTGGTTATCTAGAGATTAGAAAAAGTGCTATATAAGTGAATGGCATTTACTGTATGTAAATTTCATTATTTAGGAGCGCTCCTTTTTTTGGTTGACCACCTGTCCCCCCAAAATGTCTGTGCACATCACTGTATATTGATCTCAGTTGGAAACTGGGTTTGTTAAAGATGCTCTAGCCAAAAATTGAAAGTATACAAAAGAATCAGACTAATGGAATAGAAAATCAAATATAAGTGTGTAAATAAAAAAAATACTGTAGGTCCATTCTCAAAAAAGTGCATCATAGACAAAGAGGTTTGGAAATACTGATGACAGTAACTATATTCTCAAAGACACAAACAAATCATATGCTAACATCAAACTGTCCATAACAGTGGAGCTTACTAATCAAGGCTTTTAGGTTCTTTTACTTCATCTTTGTTCTTCTTCTGCATGATCTTTGTATTTGTCTTACAAGAATTTGATTTAATATGTTTAATCATGCTTAGGCCTTTGGGGCACCAAGAAGAATGTACTCTGTGATTAGAATGTTTTAGACACGTGAAGACCTTGTGGTCAAGCCATGCAGTATGCAGATACACATGTCATGTGATACTTATCTTGTGCTCAAAAGACCTTGAGTGCAGCTTAAAAAGGAGAGTCACATCTGTGATCGTTGCACATATGCTCATCGCTGAGGCGGTGAGTGATGACTGTGTCTCTCTTTGGGCCAAAAGTTTAACCATTTTGCTCACATCTTTGTTCTCCTCTCGTTTTTCAACTTGCCATCACGCTCAACATTTTTCTCACACTTTTAATGGAAGTGGGCCCCATCTTAAACCTTGGAATGTAAAATTCAAATTTGGTTTGTGTTTGTTGAGGGGCCCATACACACTGCTGTACCTGGGGCCCAAAATTTGGTGCTACACTGCTGTCTGTGCTATTCCAAATACCACTGCATGCGCTGTAATAGACCTGTGTAATAGACGTATTGTTGCAAAGTCTTTACACAAGCTCATTCACGTTCATTTGAGTCTATGCAATGTTACTAGGAGTGGGTCAAAGTTTATTACGAGAATAAATAACACACTAGCAACTGGAAGTTAACTAAGCTAATATCAATAATAGTTATAATACTAGTTAATAATAGTTATATCAATAATAACAGTTTGCCTCCACCTTTGTGAAGGAACTTGGTGAATCACAAGAAGGAGAGTCTGCAAAGCAGAAGTGGGAAGAGCTGCGAAACATCATCCACTGCGCACAGCCTTGGCTACTTTTGGGAGGAAGACCTCGAAGTCACAGGACTGGTTTGATGCCAAGTCGACCGTGATGACCCCCGTCATTGAAGCCAAGCGCTCAGCACTTGCTGAGTACAAGAAGTACCCAAACGAGAAGAATCTCCAGATTCTCAGGGCTGCGAGAAGCAAAGTTCAGCAGACTGCTCGGCGCTGCACCAACGAGTAATGGACTCAGCTCAGCCAAGACATTCAAACCGCCGCCATAACAGGGAACATCTGTGGTATGTACGATGGAATCAAAAAAGCACTTGGTCCGGCTCAGAGCAAGACGGCCCCCCTCAAATCCTCCACTGGGGAGATGATCACAGAAAAGAACAAGCAGATGGAGAAATGGGTGGAGCACTACTCCGACCTCTACTCCAGACAGAACACCGTGACACCGTCAGCCCTTGATGCCATCGATTGCCTGCCATCCATGGACGAACTTGACGCCGAGCCAACCATCGTTGAACTCAGCAAGGCCATTGATAGCTTGGCTGCTGGCAAGGCACCCGGCAACGACGGCATACCCCCCGACCTGATCAAGCACTGCAAGACCGCCCTACTGCTGCCATTGCACGATGTCCTCTGCCAGTGCTGGAAGGAAGGTGCCGTACCACAGGACATGAGGGACGCCAAGATCATCACCCTCTACAAAAACAAAGGGGAAAGAAGCGACTGCAACAACTACAGGGGCATCTTCCTCCTCAGCATTGTTGGCAAAGTCTACGCACGAGTTGTCCTCGTTCGTCTACAGAAGCTTGCCGAACGTGTCTACCCCGAGTCTCAGTGTGGCTCCCACACTGGGCGATCGACGGTGGACATGATATTCTCCATCCGCCAACTCCAGGAGAAGTGCAGAGAACAGAACATGCCCCTGTACGTCGCCTTCATCGACCTCACCAAAGCGTTCGATCTGGTCAGCAGAGAGGGCCTTTTCAAGATCCTGCCAAAGATAGGATGTCCACCAAAGTTGCAAAGCCTCATCGAATCGTTTCACACCAACATGCAGGGGATGGTGCAGTACGACGGCAACGTCTCAGAGCCATTCAATATACACAGCGGAGTGAAACAGAGCTGTGTACTTGCGCCAAGCCTCTTTGGGATTTTCTTTGCTATGCTCCTGAGGCATGCCTTCAGCACAGCAACAGAGGGAATCTACCTGCATACAAGATCTGACGGCAGGCTTTTCAACCTCGCCCGCCTGAAAGCCAGAACCAAAGTACATGAGGCACTAATCAGAGATATGCTGTTCGCAGATGACGCTGCAGTCGTGACCCACACACAGCAGGAGCTTCAGACCCCGATGGACCGCTTCTCCCAGGCATGCATGGACTTCGGGCTTACCATCAGCCTGAAGAAGACTAACGTCTTGGCGCAAGGCACGGAAGCACCACCAACCATCACCATCGACAACTACGAGCTGGAGGTCGTGAATCAGTTCACGTACCTGAGGTCCACGATCAGCAGCAACCTCTCCCTTGATACAGAGATCGACAAGAGGATTGGAAAATCAGCCTCCACACTCGCTCGCCTCACCACACGAGTGTGGGAGAATCCCAAACTCTCTGTCAAGACGAAGATGGCAGTGTACAATGCCTGCGTCATCAGCACACTGCTCTATGGGAGTGAGACGTGGACAACATACGCCAGGCAGGAAAAGAGACTGAATTCCTTGCACTTGCGCTGCATTCGCCGCATCCTGGACATATCCTGGCAGGACAAAGTGCTCAACATAGAAGTCCTGTCCCACGCCGGCCTTCCCTCCATGTTCTCTCTACTTAGGCAGCGCAGGCTCCGCTGACTAGGCCATGTTCACCGTGTGGAGGATGGCAGAATCCCCAAAGACGTCCTCTACGGAGAACTGGCGACTGGCAGGAGAGACGCTGGCCACCCACAGCTGCGCTTCAGAGACGTCTGCAAGACAGATATGAAGGCACTGGAGATCAACGCAGAGCGCTGAGAGGACCTCGCAACGGACCGCTCCAAATGGAAAGGCACCCTGACCAGACGGCTCAAGGCGGGTGAAAAGAAACTGACTGCTGCAGCAGATGAAAAAAGGACCCGCAGGAAGAACCACCACAGACCTAGCAGCACGGAGACCATCCACAAGTGTGACCTGTGTGACAGGGACTGCCATTTGCGCATCGGCCTGTTCAGCCACAGGCGATGCTGTTCCAGCAGAGTAGACATTTAGGATTCTCTTCCATGGCCATCATAGACCAACGGGGGGCAATGGATCAGCGTTCTCGTCGCGCCCTCCGCCAGTACCCGGGCTCGCCTGGGGAAGCTAATGATCCTACCAGCAGACTAAATTCGAAGAGACGACGCCTCTGTGCCAAGTCAAAGAAGAATCCTAGTCACAGTCCTAAAGCCGAAAGCAAACAGCCCCAAGAGCACTTTGTGGTAGGATCTGCCCTTCGCATATTACAACTAAACGTTGAAGGCCTATCTGCAGCCAAGCGAAGCCTTATTGAAGTCCTCGCCTTCCAACATTCAATTGATGTAATCTGCCTCCAAGAGACTCATATTGGCACAGAGGAAGCTGGCCGCTTCACCATCAAAGGCTTTGACCTCCTGTGCTATGTTCTACATGCTAAACATGGACGTGCCACCTATGTGCGTTCTGACATAGTTGAAGCAAATCACCTGATAACACATTTCTCAGACACCATAATCATTGGTGGCTTCCATATTGTCAATGTGTACAAGCCCCCTAATGCCAACTGGGATCTGCAGGTCTTACCCACCCTACCCCACCCTGCCATCTATGTGGGGGACTTTAACAGCCATCACCCTGACTGGGGGTACCCAGCAGTGGACAGTGATGGGGAGGCACTTTCAGACTGGGCATCCAGAAATGACCTCGCTTTGATATACGACCCCAAACAAAGAGGAACCTTCCACTCTGCTAGGTGGAAGAAGGACTATTCTCCTGACCTGTGTTGGGTCAGCTCTTTGAATGGGGAGCCATATCCTACACAGATCCTCATTCTTGATGATTTTCCACACAGCCAACACCGGCCCCTGCTTGTACACATTGGCCTACAACTTCCAGTCATATACAGCCCAAGGAAGATGCGCTGGAACTTCCGCAAAGCCAACTGGAAGAAATTCAGTGAAACTCTGGACCGGAGCGTTGTTACCATCCCACTCCACACCATCACTGTAGATGAAGCATACAACCGCTTCTGCAGCGCAATCTTCAAGGCTGCCCATACTGCAATCCCACGAGGCTACCGACCCCTCTATGTCCCATGTTTGGACGGAGAAAGTGCTGCCCTCCTACAATCCTATCAAACATCAGGGGACTCAGAGATAGCAGACCATCTCATTGAATCGCTAAATACAGCCTGGCGAAAGAAATGGGAGGAGACAGTTGCTGACCGGAGCTTTACCCACTCTAGCAGGAAATGTTGGAGCCTCATCCGTCGCCTAGGAGCTGCACAGAAGCCCCCTAGCCAAAGCCGAGCATCCGTCACACCCAACCAAGTTGCATCCCACCTACTGACTATCGCCAAAGCACCCCAAGACAAAGACACCAGAACAGCAGTTACAACTGAGCTAAAAAAACACCAAAAAATGCCTGTAGAGGAAACGAACCCTGAACCCTTCGAGGCTGCTGAACTGGAGAAAGTCCTACAGGGCCTGAAATGTGGAAAGGCAGCAGGATACGATAACATCTTCCCAGAATTCATGAAAAATCTTGGCCCCCGAGCCCTAACCTGGTTGACACAATTCTACACAAGGATCACACAAACGAACTCGATCCCAAAGAAATGGCGGGCAGCAAAGGTCATTGCCATCCCAAAACCTGGCAAAGACCACAAACTACCAGCAAGCTACCGCCCAATCTCCCTACTCAGCGTTCCTTACAAAATCATGGAGCGCCTAATACTGCAACGCATTTCCCCAGAAATAGAGGATATTCTAAGTGTGGATCAAGCAGGTTTCCGCAAGGACCGCAGTACAGGAGAACAAGTACTGGCCCTAACCACCTTCATTGAAAATGGCTTCGAGAGCAGACTGAAGACAGGGGCTGTGTTTCTCGATCTTACAGCCGCCTATGATACGGTCTGGCACAAAGGCCTCCTCCTGAAACTTATAAAGGCGATCCCTGCTTGGGCAACAGCAATTATAAAAACGCTGCTGACCAACCGAAGGTTCAGAGTCCACCTCAGTCAGAACACAAGTGCATGGAGAATGCAGAAAAACGGACTCCCACAAGGCTCAGTTCTAGCTCCAACTCTGTTCAACCTCTACATAAACGACCTGCCTACTACAAAATCCCGCAAATTCATCTATGCAGACGACATCTGTCTGGCATTCCAAGCACCAGACTTTGAACCACTGGAACGGGTGCTCACGGAAGATCTTGCTAAACTGGACCAGTTCTGCAAAATCTGGCGCCTAAAACCAAGCCCAGCAAAAACCGTCTCCAGTGTATTCCATCTCCACAATGCAAAAGCTGCCAGAGAACTAAACATCCACCTGAGCGGACTCAAGCTTAAGCATGCCCCAAATCCAACTTATCTTGGAGTGACCCTTGATAGGACCTTATCCTTCAAGGAACATCTAAAGTGGACGGCTGCTAAGGTGAAAGTACGAAACAACCTGCTCTGCAAGCTCGCTGGTGCAAAATGGGGGGCGGCAGTCTCCACCCTGCGCACCTCAGCACTGGCCCTTTCATACTCTGTAGCAGAATATTGTGCCCCTGTCTGGTCCAGGTCATCTTACACACACCATGTAGACACCCAGCTCAACTCAACCATGAGAACTATAACTGGAACAATCCGCTCAACACCACTCCCCTGGCTCTCTGTACTGTCAAACATAGCCCCTCCACACATCCGGCGAGCAGCATTAACTCAAAGGATGCTCCAAAAAGTTAAAGATTTTCCTCACTTACCAATCCATGCAGATATCTACACCCCACCCACTGCCCGACTTTCATCCAGACGGCCGATTTGGAAAAACCCTCCCCCAGCTGACTTTACCATCCAGACAGCTTGGCAAGAGGAATGGGAGACCAAGGAGGTCCCAAACAAACAGCTGGTGATAAACCCCAACCAACAGGTCCCGGGCACCAACCTCCCAAGGAGACAGTGGTCTACACTCAATCGCTTCAGGACTGGACATGGCCCCTGCTTGGCCAGCCTTCACAGATGGGGCAGTAGCCCTAGCCCACTGTGCGCATGTGGAGAGGAGCAAACTATGGAACACATCATAGAGGCTTGCCCGCTCCAAAGACTGGAAGGAGGATTACACACCCTCCATACAGCAAACCAGGAGGCAACTGCTTGGCTTAAGGACTTTGCATTCGCTAAATAAATAAATAGACCAACGGAGGCCGATTGATTGAGAATGTTAACATCAATAACCAAAGGATTCTGCATACACAAAGTAATATTTAAAAAAGTCAGGTAACACCTGGGAGTCGAACATATGTTTCAATGAGTTTTCCCAGACATTCCTGCTTATTTCAGCAAGACAATGCTAAGCCACATTCTGCACTAGGGTTGCCACCCGTCCTGTAGAATACAGTATCATCCTGTTTTTGACACTAAAACAATGCGGACGCGGTTTGTCCTGTATTTACGAGGTGCCTTTAACGCAGCTTCATCTTATCCACATTCTGCATGTTGCCATCCTACTCAGTAGCTGTTGGTTGATTTGTTTACTTTTATGCACCACACATGAAGTCATTGCTCAGCAGTGATTGGATGAGAGGCAGCTGGGCAGGCTCAGCAGCAGCCACAGTGGCCTGTCGGCTTCTCACAGACCAACATGTCTACGGCTGCACCATGTCCTCCCTGTGCATCAGTCAAATGTAAATGTTTGCAGAAGTACCAACATGAGCAGGAAGAACTCAATGATTGGCTTGACAGCGTCAAAGACAATGAGTATAAGGCAAACTGCAAAGTATGCCAGCGGGTGTTTTCCGTGGCATATAGTGGCACTTCAAACTTTGCCCTAAGACTACTATGTTAATACTTTATTTAAACAATGATTATGATAAGCCACAACTAGCGCCCAACACATTATGTTGGGATGGGGGTGTGGGGTCCATTATTTTCCTGCATTGATGGTGGCAACCCTATTCTGCACGTTACAACAGTGTGGCTTCAAGTAAAAGACTAGACTAGACCAGACTGGCCTGCCTGCAGTACAGACCGGTCTCCCATTGAAAATGTGTGGCGCATCATGTAGTGCAAAAACGACAACAGAAACCCCGGACTGAAGCAAATGAAGTCATACATCAAGCTGTCATGGTCTGGGGCATGATCTTAGGATCATGCCCACATTTTGTGTTCATTTTTTGCCTCTCTGTGTTCATTATTATGATTATTTGCCTTCTGTAGGAATTTATTGTTATTCGGTACAAAGATTATTTAATTTATATATGTGTGGGTGGGAATGAGGTTTCCCTTCATTACCAACACACATAAGCTTGTGGGGCACCAGTCCAAAAGAGTGGACACTTTTATTAATAGTTAATCTTTGTACCCACTATGAATCAGTCTCAAACATTCATGAATTCTTCTGCGTGACTCAAGAGAATAGACACACACACACAAAAAATCAAGCAGAAACTTCAACGTACCTATAGCAGTTTAATGATCAAACTCAGCTTAGATAAAGTATTTCATTCAAATGACTTTGAAGGCAATACGAAATGATCAACAAGTATAAAGCACCACATTAAACGGTCTAGGCATTACTGCATAATGTGTATTATTAAGCATTTGCGGAACCAAGGAAAACCAGAGCTTAAATTGGAACTGTGATGGAAAATGAAAAAGGACTGTAAGATAGCTGTAACAGAATGGTGAGGAAAATTGGACACAATTTTATGAATAAAATGATAAAAGCTGATTTATATGAAGAAGGGAAATTTATGTTACTCTAAAAAGGAACAGAGGTTAATGAAAAGATGGATATTACTTTTCTTCAGTTTTTATAACTCTGGTCAGAGTTTATGAACTAGACCTCAACGTGAGAAATTTTGGCGTACTTCAATTGGGATAGACATCGTATTTAGCCTAACAGATATAAAATGAGTCATGCTTACGGTGATCAGTTGATTGGGTTGACTTCAGCTAGATTCTAGCTGGTCATCAGACGGCATGGGAATTATGTGGCCGCAGATAATTTCTCCCAAAACTCAACTGTCTTGAAGTTTCGACCCGGGGACGCTGAGAGGTGTGGCTGGCTCCGCTGATTTGTATGTCATCCAGATGGGACAACACGGGATTTCAGGGGATTCTCCAAGGTCCCTGGAGTTTGTAGATCGTTCAAAGTCCAATCAAAGTCACAAAACTTAAAAATATTTAAGCCATGAAATCCGAGTTCTTCCGATGTGGTAATTGAATGAGGGTAAGCTTCCAGTTAAATGTTAGAAAAATCAAAATCAGTCTTCTTTGACAAAGTGATTTAAGAAAAAAAAAATTAGAGAAAGCTTAACAAATTATTAAAAGTAGGTCTGAGGAGAGAAGGACAAAGTTTCACTCCAGGCAATGAAGATTTTGAGCTCAAAGAAGGAAGGGAAAAAAAAGGTGTAGAACAGACAGGACTCAGACTGGAACAAGATCTTAGAACTTCTCTTCCACAAAAAAAACTTGGGAGTTGTTGGGAGCTTGAAATAAGGAAGCGAAGTGATTTTATAAATCAAGTTTTATTGTCGGCTTCCAGTCCCTAACATGTCTCATCTCAATGCAGAAGCAGAATGAAGAGGCTGAGCGCAGTCAGACCTTCATACTTATACATCACATCACAAAAGACATTGCATATCAAAGCCAACATCACACATCGCGTTATCTCCCTCTATTGTCCTCTCTCTCCTCCACCTGACCCTGGGGGGTCAGGAAGTTCGTTCAGGTCTCCACCGCTGTGTCTCCGTCTGCTCCTTGATCTTCGCCGGTGGTCGAGACCTCTTGTCCTGCTCTGAGGCATGAGGTCATTCCACATATGTAATCTCTAAACATTCCTCCTATGTCTATACATATGTGGGTATGGATATATGAATAATATAAGCCACAGCCCCCCCCCCCCAGACGTCTAAGAAAAGGACAATAAAATTAAGTTTACAGCTTAAGATAACATCCATGACATATTATACTGTTATTCACCTCAACAGGAAAAGGAAAAATATCTTCAGCAGCTATGTTAACCTTCAAGTTATACAGCATGCTCATGTTAAAAATTCAGTGGTATCAACAACAGTATAGTTTATGTCATATGTCAGCCCTAAAACTGCAACGGCACAATTTGACAGCATAGTTAACAACCCTTTGTTAATTTTACATCAGTCTATGTGTCGTCTGGGTTTCAATCTTCTCCCGAATCTGCTGTAGGTCCACTTTGGCGTCTTGGCGGGGTCGTCCTGTAAGGGATCTGCAGCTTGGGGAGGAGAGTGGTTATTTGGTCCCTGCGGGGGGGCTGAGTTGTGTCTCTTGGGGAGTCTACCCCGTCGAGGTGCTCTCGCCACCCGTGCAGGTTCGTCGCTCAACATGAAAGCAGGTTTAAGTCTGTCAGTGCTGACTGTTTCTTTTCTGTCCCCTAAATCAAGCACAAAATGCTTATCACCAGGTTCCAGCACTCTATATGGTCCATCATAAGGTGGGCGGAGGGTTGGTTTTAAAGCTTCGTGCCTAACAAAATCAAACTCGGCGTTTTTCAAAGCTTGGGGAACAAAAACCCGCGGAAAAGAGTGATGTACGGGTCCGGGGAACGTGTCCGGTCCCGTGCTGCTTAGGGGCCTCAGGGCTGGTAGGTGCCTGGGCTCTGGATGTTCTGGTAAGAACTCACCCGGGAGCCTGAGAGGTTGTGCGAAAACTAATTCTGCCGGGGAGGCGTCTAGATCCTCCTTAGGCACAGAACGCAACCCTAATAAAACCCAGGGAAGTTTTTTCACCCAATCTGTATCCGTCAAAGACCTATGAAAATGCTCGCATAACCCATTAGCCTGAGGGTGATACGCGGTGGTGCGATGAATTGTCGCCCCTAAGCTGCTGGCCATGGCTGACCACAGCTCTGAGACAAATTGAGGCCCCCTATCGGACGTGATGTCCGATGGGACGCCGAAACGCGCCACCCAGGTTGTTAAAAAAACGCGAGCGTCTTCCGCGGCTGTGGTTGACGCCAGCGGTACCGTTTCTGGCCAGCGTGTGGTACGGTCTACCATTGTTAAAAGGTGTGTGAACCCTTGCGACGCCGGCAGTGGGCCCACAAGGTCGATGTGTACGTGGTCAAACCTCCTGGCTGGGATTCGGAAAGGTTCTAGAGGAGCTTTTGTGTGTTTGTGAATTTTGGTGCGTTGGCAAGACATGCAAGTCCTTGCCCACTCCTTTACATTTTTACGCAGGCCTGGCCAAACAAACTTCTCCGCGACCATTTTCACCGAGGTGCGCACCACTGGGTGCGCGAGGGAGTGAACCGAGTCAAAAATGCGGCGGCGCCACGCGGCTGGGACTACCGGGCGAGGTCGACCGGTTGACACGTCGCAGATTATGGGGGGCACACCTTCGCGCAAACCTCTCTCCTCCAGCCTTAACCCTGTTGGTCCAGACTGGAGCGCGCGCATGTCCGCGTCACTGCTTTGTTCCGCTGCCATTGCCGCGTAATCTATCCCTACGTGGATTGGGGCCGCGTACGCGTCCGCGTTGGCCATGAGCGCTGCGGTAGTATAATCTGCTTCCTCGCGCCCTGACGATGTCACGGCGCGGGAGAGGCAGTCTGCCACCACATTAAGTTTGCCTGCCACATGTCAAATGTCTGTGGTGAACTCTGAAATAGCAGCCAGTTGTCTTTGTTGCCTGCCCGACCACGGTTCTGAAATTTTAGCCATCGCAAAAGTGAGTGGTTTGTGGTCTACGAAAGCCGTGAAACGCCGCCCTTCCAGCCAGAACTGGAAATGGCGGATGGATAAATGAAGCGCTAGCAGCTCCCTGTCAAAAGTGCTGTATTTGCGCTCGGTTTGGTTTAAGGATTTGCTAAAAAATGCTAACGGCTGCCAGGTTCCGCCAACATGTTGTTCCACGACTGCCCCTATGGCTAGGTCTGAAGCGTCTGTGGTCAGCGCTATGCGGGCCGAGGGATCGGGGTGGACCAACAATGCAGCATCCGCTAGTGCTCTTTTTACTTCCGCGAAGGCGCGTTCCCGCTCCAGGGTCCATTCAACCGCGTTGGAGGGCTTTTGTTTTCTGAGCGCAGCATACAGGGGCTGCATGAGCTGAGCTGCGTGAGGAAGGAAACGGTTGTAAAAATTCACCATTCCTAAAAATTCCTGTAGCGATCTGACCGTTTGTGGTCGGGGGAAATTTGCTACCGCGCGCACTTTGTCCGGCAATGGAACTGCCCCCTCTGGTGAAACTCTGTGTCCCAAAAAATCAATTTGTGACACGCCGAATCGGCATTTGGCTGGATTAATTATTAACCCGTGCTCTTCTAGCCTCTGAAAAACCGTAGTGAGGTGTTGTTCGTGTTCTTCCTCCGACGAGCTGGCTACCAGAATATCGTCGAGGTAGACGAACACGAAGGGGAGGTCGCGTAACACAGCATCCATCATACGCTGAAAAGTTTGAGCAGCACCTTTGAGGCCAAACGGCATTCGCAAAAATTCAAAAAGACCAAAAGGGGTTATTACAGCCGTTTTAGGAACGTCTTCAGGTCTGACCGGGACTTGGTGGTAGCCGCGGACCAGGTCTATTTTAGAAAAAATGTGCGCGCCCGTCAGATGTAGTGAAAAATCTTGAATGTGAGGAATTGAGTAGCGGTCATGCGCTGTTGCGTTGTTTAATCTGCGATAATCACCGCAAGGTCTCCAAGAACCGTCGGTTTTCGGGACCATATGTAGTGGCGATGCCCAAGGGCTTTTCGAGCGCCGAATAATGCCTAGTTTTTCAAGGCTGGCAAACTCGTCGCGTGCTATGGCGAGCTTGGTCGCGTCTAAGCGCCGAGCTTTGGCAAAAACAGGTGGGCCTGTTGTGGGGATGAAGTGTTCAACCCCGTGTTTCGCTACTGTCGCTGAAAATTTGGGAACTGTGAGTGCTGGAAATTGGGTGAGGAGTTGGTCAAACTTACCTCCTGCTATGGTGACGCTGGCCTGCACGGGTGGTGGAGAGACTCGAGCTGAGCAGGGGATAGAAGAAAATGACAGTGCATTAACTAAGCGTCTGTTTGCAAGATCGACTAACAACCCATGTGCACATAAGAAATCAGCGCCCAACAAGTTAAAACTCACCGCCGCTATAATAAAGGTCCACCTATAGTTGCGGCCGTGAATGGACAGAGGCAGGTTTCTTTCACCGAAGGTGTCGATGATCGAGCCGTTGGCTGCCATCGCTCCGTTTCCACGGGGTCCTATTGCCCGGTCTGCATTGGACGGGGTGATGAAGCTCACCTGAGCTCCGGTGTCGATGAGGAACTGTCTCCCGGAGCGTCCGTCAGTCACGTAGAGCAGCTTGTTAGTCTCGCCAAGAGCCGTAGCTGCTAACGGTTCCCGGCTTTGAAGTTTCCCGAGCTCTTGAAATTGCAGGGGGGCACGCATTTGTATGCCCTCTCGGCGAAACGTCGATGGTAGTAGCAGAGGTCATCCCGCTTGCTGCGCCTTGGTCGCGTCGCTGCCATGGTGGGCGGGTTCTGCTCCGTCGTCTGTGATTCTCCAATGCTCTGGTCTTCCGCGCCGAGGTCTGCCGATGCTGCTGTGGCCATCTGCTCGCCGCAGGAATTGATGAGCCGCTGCGCTTCTCGGGCAAGCGCGCGGAAGTCCTGCTGGGTCTTACACCGCATGTTGGCCAGGATCCCTCTCATGTGCGATGGTAGAGTGCTGAGGAAGATGTGCTGAAAGAGGAAGTTGTCGTTGTCTGCCTCCCTCAGCTGCAGCATGTCCTCCATGAGGGCCATCGGTCTGCGTCCCCCGTGGCCGTAAATTGCCAGTATCCTCCCGGCCCTTTCCTCGGCCGAGGGGACAAAACTCTCGATGAGGGTCGCCTTCAGTTCCTTGTATTTGTCGTTGGCGGGCGGCTGTTGTATCACACTCCGCGCGCATCTTGATGTGGCGGCATCGAGTCTGGCGACGATGTGGTAAAATTTGGTCTCATCAGCCGTCACCCCAGCGAGTGCAAACTGAGCCTCAGCCTGCTGGAACCACGAGTTCGTGTCATTTTGCCAGAACTCTGGGAGTTTGACGGCGACAGCGTTTGCTTGGGCCGCCTCTGATGAGTCTGCAGCGCGAGAACGCCTTTCTTCCGTTCTCACGACGGGGCTGGGGACGGCGCTCGGTTGAGCCATCTCTGATGATTTTGCTGTGGGGGAACGTCTTCCATCCGTTCCCCTGTCTGCGTTGGCGACGGCGCTTGCTTGGGTCGCCTCTGACGAGCCTGTAGCGGGAGAACGTCTTTGGTCCATTCTCACGTCTGGTCACCAATGTAGGGAGCTTGAAATAAGGAAGCGAAGTGATTTTATAAATCAAGTTTTATTGTCGGCTTCCAGTCCCTAACATGTCTCATCTCAATGCAGAAGCAGAATGAAGAGGCTGAGCGCAGTCAGACCTTCATACTTATACATCACATCACAAAAGACATTGCATATCAAAGCCAACATCACACATCGCGTTATCTCCCTCTATTGTCCTCTCTCTCCTCCACCTGACCCTGGGGGGTCAGGAAGTTCGTTCAGGTCTCCACCGCTGCGTCTCCGTCTGCTCCTTGATCTTCGCCGGTGGTCGAGACCTCTTGTCCTGCTCTGAGGCGTGAGGTCATTCCACATATGTAATCTCTAAACATTCCTCCTATGTCTATACATATGTGGGTATGGATATATGAATAATATAAGCCACAGGAGTTCCCGACTCTTTAAAGTGAGTGCTTTCCCAAAGAAAAAACTTGACGGCAGTAAAAAGGACCAATTACCTTTTAGAGCGGGAGACTAGAACGGACTCTTGTCTAATCAGCAGTGTTGGGAGTAACGTGTTACAAAGTAATGTGCTGTGCAGCAAAATTATTGTTTAAAAATTCAGTAATGCGTTACAGTTACTGAAATTTGATCAGATGCGTTACTCACGTTACTCATTTTATTAATATGGATTGATATTTTAGCACAAATAAACACAAACTGACCCTACCAAGCTAACGAGCCATCAGTCAAAGAGCCTGTTCACTGCTGCAGCCACAAATGGAGTTTGCTTCTGCTGGGAAAAGATGAAGCTACTTTGTTTTTGTGGAAATAGACAGATTATGTTTTCTTTGTCACGGTTAAAGATAAAGGCATATTGGTGGGTTGCAGGCAAAATGTGTTTCACACTGACTGCAATCTCCAGAAGCACCTAAGAACAGCAACAAGGTCCTGCAAAGCTAGTGCTATGCTATGCTAAGTTAACACCGTGCTAGTGGATTTACGCTATCTGAACAGCGGCTGTATTTCGAGCACAGGTATGATCTTGAATGTTGGTGACCCAGCAAGAATTAAACCGACTGATTGCCAGATACGTTGCTACAGAATGAAGATCTGATAACAGTCATTTTCCATCAGACAGCTGAGACTGTGATCCACTGAAGTTAAAACACATTTACCTGCTACATGGATAAAGATTATTCAAAAATGGATTTGATCTCCAAAAGGACTGAATCATGTCTCTGTCACAGCAGACATCTGGACTGTGGATAATGGACATCTTCTTTGGATCACTGCACATCGGATTAAATCCACAATATTAAAGGTAAGAACTGACAGCTTTATGCAGTGTTGCCACCTCACTCTTTTTCCCTCTCTCTCACTCGACAAATCCTGTTACTCACTCCAAAGTGAGGAAATTACTGGCAATTTTATGTTGACTTTCTTCAATTTTTTCCCACATTAAGAGCTCTCAAGGCAGGGTAAAGCAGACTGACCATGTTCTAAAAGCTCTGTCTGAAACAGTCTGTTTTCAGCCTGACATTAATAAGCCCCCAATGTAATCAATTAATTAAATTATCTTGCTATGTGTACAAGATGATTTAAGTGTGCATTTAAAAGTAATGCGAAAGTTACTTTTCCAAGCAACTTGTTACTTTATTCATGCAGTAACTCAAAAGTAGCTCAGTTACTTTTGAAAAGAAGAAACTAGTAACTGTAACTAGTTGCTATTTTTTTAGTAACTTGCCCAACACTGCTAATCAGGAATAGTTTCTTTGTCTGAAACTGACCAATAGGATGAAGGAGACGTCACACAAACTAGACTAGCTGGTAATTGGCTGATACAAGTCAGATGGCTTGCGTGATCTTCATGAAGAGAAGTAAAGGATTAAACTGGAATTCACATTATATATATAAGCTAAACTAACTTCAGTGATTCATGACTATTTTTCATTATTACTACAATAACATGCATTTCCATAAATTTGCCATTCTATATTAACATGCATTGAATAAAGTTTTGTGTAATATACTTTCAAACATACAATACATTCAAATCAATGATTAATAAAACATTTCAAACCAAAATTGTATGTCGGAGGCCACTCCTAATCTTCCAGTGTGCCCTGAGAAGTATCTTCTGAAAAATAAAAGTCTTGAGGAGAAAAAAATTAATTCCTGTGGAATTATGGTTACATGGAGGATGAGACATAATACTTCACTCATTCATTTGGGGGCAATGCTGGATTTCTATAATTTTTAGAGAAAGAAAGGCAGTCTAGTCTGTGGATCTGGTAAACTTCAAATGGCTATTAAAACATAAAACTGTCTTGTGGAGATGTACTTCATTGAATTTTTATGAGAGGGAGTCCAGCCTGTTCCTGGTACAGAGATGAGGTTTGAGAGTCAGTTTACCAATGGAATGTGGCTTCAGAGCTGTGGTCTTTAAGGGGGGGTGGGGGCTTAGCTCTTCTCCAAGAAAGGATGAATTTTTCCTTATTTCAAACCAGCTGGTAACGCTACACCTCTGTCCTCTGTTATTGTCTTTGGTGCTCCCCAGTCTGTCGTCATCCCATGTCCTCGCCCTTTGTTTCTCTGTGCTGCAATTATTATTTGTGTTTTGGTCCCTGTGTGCTCTGTCTGTGCAGCCCTGCCCATCCTGTGCCGTCTCTGTTGCCCTTGATTGTTCTCACCTATAGTGTCTTCCCTGCTGCCCCTGATTGTTTGCCCAGCTGTCTCATGTTTGTATTAATCAGTTCCCCTATTTATGTCAGTTTGTGCTTGTGCTCTGTCTGGCTTTGTCATCGTTGATTCCTGTGATTACCAGTGCTCCTGCTGTTCTCTATTTGATTCCCTGTGAGTTTATTTTGCCTCGTGATCTCTTGTGTTGTTTTCAGCCCCCTTGCTGCCATTTGTTTCTCTTTGAGTTTTGTTAAATAAATCATTATTTGCACCACTACTCCTGCCTGCACCATGAGTTCTGCCTGTAAACTTTTATCTGCCTGGAGGGCAGATTCTGACAGTACAAAGCCAGCAAAGAAGGACTCAGCAGGCAGGCCGGCAGTTGGTAGTCCAGACACGAGCGAGCAGTCAGCGCTTCGGACATTTCAGTCCCTAGTCTCAAACATTGCTGTGCACCTCCCGCATATCAGAGGAGGTTCTTACTCGCCTGGAGGTTGCAATGAAGGTTGTGGAAAGGTTCCCCAGCCTGCAGGGCAGCCCCGAGTTGAGGGAGCTGCTTGCCTCCCACATCTGCCAGACATTTTTGGAGCTGGCCCCGCACCTTCAGCCCCGGAACTCTCACCAGCCCCACAGCCACTACATGGGGCCAGAGGAGAGTTCACCACCTGCGCCACAGCCTGTGCCAACGCTTCCCTAGTTCTACAAGGTCAGAGCTCTGTTTTTCATCTAACAATGTCCATTCATAAATGTACAGCGATGTTGGGATTTTTGCAGAAGTCAAGTCAGGAGTCTCTGTCTTTGTCCCGTGCAGTGTGCAGGTAACTGAGAGAGATAAGCTGCACATCAGGTCTCGACCTAACAGATTAAAGGGGCAGTGTGGAGAGAAAGGAAGTTGTGAGTGAAGTCATGACTGTCTACTGCACATAACAGTGGCTCAGTGAAGAACTCATGTGTGAAGCCTCCACTGGCTACTTGTGATGTAAGTGAGCGGGAGGTCAGACCCACTGATGATGACAGAGCAGTATTTGTTGCCCCTGAATCTACCATGAAAACTATCAATTTTCCTGAAACCTGAACAGGCAAAATAGGCAAATCCCTGAAATGTGATGTGGAGTATGATGCAAGAGTGAGGTGTGTGTGTGTGTGTGTGTGTGTGTGTGTGTGGCTGGAGCAGATTTTTTGTTAGCAAGCAGATGTAAGGCATCTGCTGGGGAAGGAGGAGGGGGAGAGGACAGGAAGGGGGCCGTCTCAGGGTTATCTGGTTGCCCTCAGTCAGTTTGCTGAGCTGGTAGTTGGCCCGCCTCTTGCTGCTGTTGCCCCTGGCGGTGACCCCCACGCTGAGGGGTGTTCCAACAACCTCTGCCACTTTTTTGTGGTTTCATTGAGCAGTCCTTGACCCAGTGGCCCCCTTGTTTGCAGTAGTTGCAGGATGACAGTTGTGGGAAATGTTTGACCCAGTGTCCCTCTTCTTTGCAGTAACAGCACTGAGTGGATAAGAGAGAACTGTCTCTGCCAGACTGTGGTGTGGACGTGGGAGGGCCCGCCCGTTTTGCCAATGTCAAGAGAGCCTTTTCCAGGTTGTCCTCTTTGGCCTGCTTCTTCTTTTTGTTGGCGTTGTTAGCATGTTGGCGATGATGCTCTGCATGTCGGAGGATTTCAGCTGATGTATGTGTTTGCCAACCAGTGCAGGTCTGTTTCACGTCTGCAGTCAATGATGGTAGCAGGCCGCTGACAAACCACATGTTGAGGTGGGTGGAATATGGTCCCACTGTTGTGAGATAGTTATCTGGTCTTTGCATCCCACCCTCACGGTCAAACACCTTTCTTAGTCTGTGGAAGTAATCCCCCAGTGTTTCATCGTCCTTCTGCTTGCATGCAGAGACTTTGGAGTGATCACAGGCATGTTTACGTCTGGCTTTGATGGCATCAATGAGAGCTGTGAGATCAGTTCTCTACTGGTTATTTGCACTTTCAGTCCATGTGATGTGGCCTGGTCTTGACAATTTGTCCAGGTCTGGCATGAGTTTAGCCATATTTGCGGGTGTGCATTTCACTGCCATAATGCGCCTCAATTCTGGAAACGTCAGTCTGTAGGTCTCACAGAAGGCTTGGAGTTTGAGTGCAGAAAAACTCAGGGTCAGTTTCCAGCATTGGCAGGGTGGAAGCAAATTTTGGAATGTCCTCAGGAGCCCAGGGCTGGAACACAGCTATGGGTCCCAACGGTCCTGCAACTTCCACCATCGAGGTGATGAAGGACCCATCTGCCTGTCTTTCATACGGGGCTGCTGGCGTGGAGGGGGAGACAAAAGAAGGAAAAAGGGAGGAGGCAGAGGGCGTTGAGGTGGATCCCGTGGGAAGGCTGACAGATGGGCTTAACAGTGTGGCTGGTGAGGGCGACGTAGGGTCTCCCAATGGCCTGGTTGGTGTCCGAGAAGAACGAGGCGTCTGTAAAGAAGTATGGGCGTGAGGTGAGACATCTTCTTCTGGGTAAAGCTGTGAGACTGAGGCGGCCAGTGCTGAATATGGCGTAGAGGGGGAAGAAGGGGTAGGGGGAGGCAGACGATCAGCCTCATACGGAGGAAGAAAAGAGGCCCTAGCAGAGTGTAAAAGTTGTTGTTGTGGACGATGTTCTCTGTCTTTCTTTGCCTTTTCATTTTTCTGTCTGCCTGTTTCCTGTTTATCTCTTCATTTCTTTGCTTCTGTCAACCGCATTTCTGCCGCGCCCTTCTCTAACTGTAGCTGTGTCAACTTTTCTCTGTCCTTCTTGCTTTGTTTCTTACATATCTGAACCTTCTGAATTTAAGCATTAATCTTGTCTCTCAAAGTAGTAATCTCTTCAACAGAAAATGAACCCCCCGAAGGAAATCCACTCTTGCAGATCCATTTTTCCAAAAAATCAACACTTTCAGGACCATAATTGTCAATCATATATTTCACCTTGGGACCCTCCAGGTCTTTGGGAGTCTCCTTTGATTTAGAAGAACCCATCACTGGTAATCAGAGTTCACCGGGCGTCCCCGCGTGCAGACAAACAAAACGTTATCACTCCGACCCTGTTAACTAATGAGCGTCAAGTATAATCAGACAGATTAGTCCTGCCACAAGTATTCACTTGCCGGACTGTACAGATATGGGCTTCCCTACTGCAAATATATGACTGATGTATTTTGTCAAAAATATAATAATATTAATAAATATTGTAAAAAGGTTTTAGATTCACTTACTGAATGCAGGAGGCTGTGTTCTTTTCAGGAATCTATGCCGCTCCCTCACCCCGCTGAGTCCCCGTCGCCAACGTGGGCGGAAAGGATCGGACTCACTTTTTTTACGGTCTGAGGTGATCAGTCCACGGTGGAAGATGATGGGAAAGCGGTCTAGGATCCCACTTTCTGACACCAAGCTGTTAAGGAAATTTTATTTGCCTTCTTTTCCTAGGTCCCAAAGAAATAAAATAACCCGGAGATCTGCAAGCTTGGAGAGCCTTTATTCCTGCATGCAGGAGAGAGAGAGAGAGATACTGCTGATGTGTGTGCAGTCTCACAGTGAGGCCTTTCTCTCTGACCCAAGGTCACAAGATATATGCATTTATACAGTTTTCATAGCATTCACAACACTGCCTTACATGATAACGTGCAAGTCTGTTTGCCACAGATAACGGGCAGACAGCAGTTCTAATAGTCATTTTCCACGATTAAAAATAAAAGATGATGTGAATACATATAGCCACTAAACCTGTTTATTAGCTAAGATGGCGTAGTGATGAGAACAAACATCATATAGACAGAAGTACCGGTACATTTTCATATGTATAAATGAATTTCCATGTCAGGTCAAATAAATAATATAAAGAAAATGAAAAAGCTTTCCTAAACAATGAATTTGTATCCATAAAATAGTTCAGCCCTTCCTACCTGGAGTGGACAAAAGGAGCACAGATCCGTATAAGTGCCCCGACATTGCAACATCAGAGTAAGTCAGTGACAGCAGTCTCTGCTGTGGCTGTCCGAGGAATAAGTGAAATAGTATGTGTTTAATTTTATTACGTTCCAGACTTCAGAAATATAAAACACACATACAGTAGCTATTTATGAAAAGTCATGGACTGGGAGACCTGTAGATTTTGTTAAAACAAAGTTACTCACATAATAAAACCCCAGAGTCTCCATCAGACCATCTTGACGGTTCTTGTGTTAATAAAATAAACATGTTGGTCAATAATCAGTTTATTCATGAGTAGTCCTTAATTTATACATTGTGGTGAACACTAGAGACAGCAGGTGGACATTCTCTGACACCCAGAAGCAGGAAGAGGGGCAGAATAATGGACTGAAGGGGGAAGCTCCCCCGGGGGGTAACTAGACCAGACAACGAGGCGCCTTTGCCCCCTGCTGCTCCAAGCTACAGCATAAAGGGCAGGGGGGTCAATGTATTGTGATGAATGTAGCAAGTGTTATGATAATCGTGCCACACATTTCCTTTGTTTATACCCAATGCATAATGTGCCAGCCCCAGTTTCTATGCGAGGTTAATAAAGCTATATAAAGAGAACGCAGAGAAGCTGGGGGGCTCTTCTACAGAACTTGGCCCCAGCGGCCCACGCTGGGGGCCATAGGCTGTGTATTTATGTTAGAGGGTTAATAAAGATTCTGTGTCAACCTACGCTCGTGCCTTGCCTCCGCATCCTTCCCTTTTACCCTCTACATTGGTGACCCGAAGTGAGATGGACCGTCTACTCCCTTTCACTGTGCTATGGACTCCGGAGTACCAGGGATCGCCTGCATCCTTTTCATCCACACTGAAGCGTGGGCGCCTGTTCCTCTCTCCACATTGGTGACCTGAAGGGCTGGAGAGAGTGAGCGGCGCGGGGACCGAGCACCACACAACCTGAAAGGGGAAGATCGGCACTGTCTGCGTTGTTTGAATCAAGCTCCCCAACCTTGGCTTCTCCTCCCAACAGTGGGGTTTCGGCGCACAGAAGCCCCATGTGCACGCCGCAGGATTACGAGGACAGAGCAACTTAAAGCTACGTGGCCACGGCCCGCGCCATGCACCAGGGACAAACCAGCTCAACAGACTTATACATCGTCCTCAGCCGCTGCACATTCCCGGGGAACACGGCTGATCGCCATCCTCAGATCCTTTAGGTTTTGTGAATCACACCTAAAGCAGCAGGGTAGCCTCGCCCACAGGACTTGTATTTGTTTCTCAGCCGCTGCGCATCAACGGGGAATTAAGCCGATTGCTTTCCCTGGAGCCTTTAGGACTGCCCCCGCACCTAAAGCAGAATCGCCAGTTTCCCTGACACAGCTTAAGTTTTTTTCACTGCCATGACGCACCCTCAGGGAATTGGGCCGTTCGCCTTCCCCAGATCCTGGCAGGACCGGGCCCACACGAGGAGGAGTTGACAGAGACTTATTTTTTTCCATAGCTGCTGTGGATCACCGGAGGGTTTACTGGAAAAGCCCCTCACCCGAGGTTGATCTGCACTCAATTTTTGCATGGTCCAGATGCTTTTAAACTCCTGGGCCGGCACTCCATTGCTTTCCCCCACCTCCCCTTTGTCCTCCACATCGTTCTCCCTGCACCTCTGTCTCAAATACCTGCCGATCACCGGCTTTGTTCCGTCAAGCACGATGTGCACCGGACCCCGTGCTCCCACGAACCACGGCCGTTCAACGTGTTGGAACATGGAGCGGAGCAGAAAGTGCTTTTCACCCCTCCCCCTTTCCCCCCACGGACTGACATGCCCTCCGACAAACTTCACCAGCAGAACAGTGCGACCGGAGCAGCAACCGCCCGCTGCAGCCGCCATGGGTGCCATCTTGAGCCCAAAGGACTGGGGGGTTACTGCCCCTTCTGGGTGTTCGGGGGGGTGGCTGTGTGGTGAACACTAGAGACAGCAGGTGGACATTCTCTCACACCCAGAAGCAGGAAGAGGGGCAGAATAATGGAGTGAAGGGGGAAGCTCCCCCGGGGGTAACTAGACCAGACAACGAGGCGCCTTTGCCCCCTGCTGCTCCAAGCTACGGCATGAAGGGCGGGGGGGGTGAATGTATTGTGATGAATGTAACAAGTGTTATGATAATCGCGCCACACATTTCCTTTGTTCATACCCAATGCATAATGTGCCAGCCCCAGTTTTTATGCAAGGTTAATAAAGCTATATAAAGAGAGTGCAGAGAAACTGGTGGGGGGGGGGCGCTCTTCTACAGAATTCGGCCCCAGCGACCCACGCTGGGGGCCATAGGCTGTACATTTATATTAGAGGGTTAATAAAGATTCTGTGTCAACCTACGTTTGTGCCTCGCCTCCACATCCTTCCCTTTTACCCTCTACAACATATTAAATAAAGGAGTCTGCCATGTGAAATGAAAATTAAAACTGATATATAACGAACAAACAATTTTATTGGGGTTTGCGCGTAAACAAAACCTTAAAAAAACCTTAAACTATATTCTGCTCCTCCAAACTGGCTGTGCCTGTGTTGATGACCCGCTTCCTCATCAGGTGTGCCTGCATGTGCAATTTTGCGGTGCTCTTGGTGGATGGGTGGTCATTATTGAAATGAAGTGTCTGTGTCTGTGTTCACAATTTTGCGTGTTGTTAGTAGATCACTGGCAAAAATTGGCCACTCCCTTAGGCGCTCTGTCTAATTTGCGCGCTCACTAATTTGAACTTCCTTAGTTAATCTGCCCCTAAATAGCTTGTCTTTGTAGTGTATTGAACTAAATACAGGTTGGATAGGATTTTTAAATCACTGTATTCTTTCTGTTTTATTTACATTTTACACAACGTCCCATTTTCGCTAGAGTTGGGGTTGTGTTTGAGGCCAGAACGTATATAATCTATCATAAATTTTTGACTATTTTCTTATAAATGTGCAACTTTTTCTCACAAATTTGTAACCTTTTCTTATAAGTTTGCAACTTGTTCTTGTAAATTAAGAATTAATGCTTTCTAAACAACAATATAGACTCTTAGATTATTATTCATGAACAGTTATGATAATATGACAGACATGCCTTTAGTGTTACTACACACTAAAGCAGATCCTTCCAAGAATATTAGATGGATTATTACACAATGCTGTACACTAAGATAAAACATATGTTGATAAAACTGTCAACACTTAAGTGTTAGATACAGATTTTTATTTGGCTCCACACCACATCACACTCATATACCCACCTCCCCATACAACTATTTTCTGAAAGGAATCATTGACTGAAAAATGGTGTGTTTGTAGGTTTTAGGTTTTAACTGTCTGAAATGTGTCTATTTGTCATGTAATAATACAAAAAATTTTCAGGATCTGAGTTTGGTTGGAGGACCAGGCTCATCTTTTAAGTTATTCTTGTGTTTATTATTATCCTGAGTTGTCATCATTGTGCTTATTCCTGTCATGATCTTCTGTTTTGGGTTTGCCATTATGTTGACAGTGTTCTCAGTTCCCTTCTGCTTTAGCCTATTTGGTTTTGTTAATTTGCCGAGCGCACACACTGGTTTGTAATCATGTTCATTTCTCCACCTGTTATTTAAGGGACACAGCCCCTCACCTGGGCGCTGCGTCATTAGTCATTAGTCACTAGGTATTGTGGCGTGAACCCACACGCTTCTGTTGTACTCCGTTTAATCTGGTTGAAGTGTGTAGGTTCAGGTTCAGGTTCAGGTTACTTTATTTGTACCCGTAGGTGGATTTGTTTTGCAGTCTGGTGACATCCATATTTACAAGCCACAATTACATTCAACATAAACACAAACACAGGCACACATGAAGCTGACTATAAACATGATAAAAATACTCAAGGCTCCATCAATCAGGGTATAAAGACAAAGAGATGGGAGAAAAACCAGAGATAAGAGAGAAGGGTCATATTAAAAAGTTAAAGACTAGTCAAAGAGGTTAAAAACTCAAAGGTCTAAAACCCAATAAAAGATTTAGAACCCAAATAAAATCCTACAAAAATAAGTAAATATAAAATGGAGTTAATAAATAGGTACCTAAATTATGTGCAATATATTGTTACAACTTGTTCAACTCTTTGACAGCAGCAGGAACAAAGCTGTTTTTGTAGCGCTGAGTTTTGCTTTTTGGGACAGCAAACCTCCGTCTTGAAGGAAGAAGCTGAAAGTTGCAGTGCAAAGGGTGGGAGTCATCATTTAAAATGGAGGTAGCCATCCTCTGTACTTGTCTGGTGTACAGGGATGTCAGGCTCAGAGAAGTATTATTTGTGGCTTCCGAGCTGCTTCATTTTGGATTTAATAAGTTATGTTAAACGTGCACTCCGCGATTGAGTCCTGCTTTCTGCCCAGCCCGGGCGCAACCCTTGACAAAAATATCAAAACAGTCAGTTCTCTTTAAAAACACACAAGCCTTTATCTCGTTTTTCTCTCCCAGAAAAGCCAGAAACGTTTCTGACTCTCCCGAGACCCGCCCACTACTCTATTATTGGCCTGCCTAGCTGTCTGTCATGCAGATGGAAGGGGTGCTAAAGGTAGTCTATTAGCCCCTGAACTATTAACCCCCCAGCTAACACTGGTACCAGGAGGCTCGCACCAAGCACAGCTTATATTGTTATTTTCCTCAGATCTTAGTCACCCTAATAGCCATCCCTGTTACCACCTGGTTCACCAGTTCACAGTCGACCTTAAACCTTGCTTTGCTCCGGCCCATCTCCCAATAATTTTGTCGTGATTCCACAGCAAACTGTCAGCACCGGCACGCTGGTTGCGGCAACCGACTTGGCCCAGTGTAGGTGGTACCTACACCGGGACCCGAGGCTGCTGGCTGGAGGGTGCTGGCTCTCACGGCCAGCAACCCCCACTGTCCTCCACGTGACTCTGTTCCATTCTCGCGGACAGCGTAGAGAAGCCGCCTGGTGACGGGGTGTCCCCAGTCTGGCCATGGGAGGGGAGCAGCATCCTGCAGGGCAAGACACTG
This sequence comes from Pholidichthys leucotaenia, assembly GCA_020510985.1. Lineage (NCBI taxonomy): Eukaryota > Metazoa > Chordata > Actinopteri > Cichliformes > Pholidichthyidae > Pholidichthys > Pholidichthys leucotaenia. Next base: position 342,946,649 of record CM035843.1, read on the forward strand.
CCTTTTGAGATCCCGTGGGTCGGCAGCTCGGCTCAGCAAGTTTCACCTTGGCTCGGCCAGCAGCCTCGGGTCCCGGGCCAAGTCGGTTGCGGTGATCACAGGGCCACCTGGCGAGCAGTGCTAGCGATTTGTTGTGGAATCAGGGCAAAATTAGTAAGAGATTGGCCAGAGTGACGCAAGATACACCATCGACAGAGGATCAGTAAACCAGTGCTGCTCATCCGAGCTAGAAAAGCTAAAGGCTAGAAGCTAGTCAGCTAATGGCTAACTGATGTAAGAGGGAGGGTAGAGTTGAATAGGTGAAGGATATTTCTTAAAGTGATAGGCTTTAAATCAGAGCGTCTCAAGAAAGCCAGGAAAAATACAAAACAAATTTGCTTCAATAATTAAAAAAATTAAAGGAAATGTGAACAAATTATGTCACAAACACTTCATTAAGACATGTGTGAGCTGTTAAAATGTGGGGAAAAAGTGCAGTTATTGACCCCTTTAAATCGAGATCTACAATGTCATTACAATGTCATCGTTTCACAGTGTTGAAAAATAAGTTAAAAAAAAAATTCTGGATCCACCTCTTGACTGACCAGCTCCAAAATTTAATGTATATGGTTCTAGACAAAAACACAGTCAAACAGACCGTACTGGAAAAAAAAAATCATCTCCTTGACAGAGATAAAACTCTTAAGTGAAGAGTTTTGATGGGAAAAAAATCTTGTTCTTTGTGACAGTGGTGTTTAATGAATAAGATATTTTCTTCATTAAGGTTTTCCAAACAGTGTTTAATGAAAGGGTTCAAAAGAACCACTGGAACAAAAGTCACAAACCTTTCCTGAGTGAGAACACAGTGTATTGATTTGATTTGATTCTGTTCAGTGAGAAATTTTCTTCTTGGACATTATTCTTCATGGTGGTTGAAGGCTCTGAAACACCCATTTGTTTTGTTTTTCAATGCATGGTGAAGGCTGTGTAAATAGCAACTATCTGCGATTGATAGTGTGGCTCTGTCATTACATACTCATTGTTATTACAGCGCCTCTGTGGATCACCACCTTATCGTGGTGGAGGGGTGTGTGTGCCCTAATGATTCCAGCAGCTATGTTGTCAAGGGCAATTTGCCCCTGGTAGCGTCTTCCAAGACAAACTGGTCCTGGTTAAAGGGCCAGAGTAAGAGCAGTCCAATAGATCCACAACAAAAAAATGCATCAAGGACCCAGTGTAACCAAAGGCACACATGGGTCTGTCCTCCAGTGATCTCACCACCTGCAGGAGGGATCATGGGGATCATGGTGCTATGTGAACCTGATGGCAGTCTGGGTTACTCTGCTTGGACTGCTGCCCCCATTGTTATGTACAGTGGTGTGAAAAAGTGTTTGCCCCCTTCCTGATTTCTGTTTTTTTTTTTTTTTTTGTATGCTTGTCATACTTAAATGTTTCAGATCATCAGATTTAAATATCAGACAAAGATAACACAAGTCAACACAAAATGCAGTTTTTAAATGAAGGTGTTAATTATTAAGGGGGAAAAAAAATCCAAACCTATATGGCCCTGTGTGAAAAAGTGATTGCCCCCTAAACCTAATAACTGGTTGGGCCACCCTTAGCAGCAACAACTGCAATCAAGCGTTTGTGATAACTGGCAGTGAGTCTTTTACAGTGCTGTGGAGGAATTTTGGCTCACTCATCTTTGCAGAATTGTTGTAATTCAGCCACATCGGAGGGTTTTTGAGCATGAACCGCCTTTTTAAGGTCATGCCACAGCATCTTAATCGGATTCAGGTCAGGACTTTGACTAGGCCACTCCAAAGTCTTCATTTTGTTTTTCTTAAGCCATTCAAAGGTGGACTTGCTGGTGTGTTTTGGATCATTGTCCTGCAGCAGAACCCAAGTGCGCTTCAGCTTGAGGTCACGAACAGATGGCTGGACATTCTCCTTCAGGATTTTTTGGTGAACAGCAGAATTCATGGTTCCATTTACCACAGCAAGTCTTCCAGGTCCTGAAGCAGCAAAACAGCCCCAGACCATCACACTACCATCACCATATTTTACTGTTGGTATGATGTTCCTTTTCTGAAATGCTGTTACTTTTATGCCGGTTGTCATGGAACGCACACCTTCCAAAAGGTTCAACTTTTGTCTCGTCAGTCCACAGAGTATTTTCCCAAAAGTCGTGGGGATCGTCAAGATGTTTTCTGGTAAAACTGAGATGAGCCTTTATGCTCTTTTTGCTCAGCAGTGGTTTTTGTCTTGGAACTCTGCCATGCAGGCCATTTTTGCCCAGTCTCTTTCTTATGGTGGAGTCTGGAGTGAGGCCTGCAGTTCTTTGGATAATGTTGTGGGGTCTTTTGTGACCTTTTGGCTGAGTCTTTGCTGCGCTCTTGGGGTAATTTTGGTCGGCCAGCCACTCCTAGGAAGGTTCACCACTGTTCCATGTTTTCACCACATGTGGATAATGGCTTTCACTGTGGTTCACTGGAGTCCCAAAGCTTAAATGGCTTTATAACCTTTTCCAGACTGATCGCTCTCAGTTACTTTGTTTCTCATTTGTTCCTGAATTTCTTTGGATTGCAGCATGATGTCAAGCTGTTGAGGATCTTTTGGTCTACTTCACTCTGTCAGGCAGGTCCTGTTTAAGTGATTTCTTGATTGAGAACAGGTGTGGGAGTAATCAGGCCTGGGTGTTGCTAGAGAAATTGAACTCAGCTTTCCAAAGATGTGATAAACTGTGGTGGACATAATACACATGGCACTCCACCCAGGACAGAGGGGTTGGTGGGGGAGAAGATAGTTAGGGATGTTAATGGAGAAAGGTGAGAGGAGCTAAACAAACAAAGATGTACCTTTTTCCCCCTGCCGCGCCAGGTTCACACCTGAGGATGCAGGGATGCGAATGTATGGTGGCAAGATCTGCTCTGTGACGTGTGTGTCAATGTCATGTTAATGTGTGCACATGTCTTTCATGTCTGTATGTTAATGTGTTTACCCTGTGAGCCGGAGGCGGGAATAGAAGTGTATAAAAGAGTTTGCTCAGGCGCTCAGAGGAAGAGTTTTTGTGTTTTATGTTGGAAGGTGAATAAAGTTCTTGTGTTGTCCAGCTCGCTGTCTCGTCTGCTTTCATCTTCCACATTGGTGACCCTGATGTGATATGGAGAACGAGCCGAGCACCGCCCCGGAGACAACCCAGAGGGAGAACACAGTCAAGCTCCCAGACTTCTGGCTTCACAGTCTGACCGCTTGGTTTCTACATGTGGAAGCCCAGTTCGCACTCCGCGGGTCGTGGTTGGCCCTCACGGGCAGATGCACAGACTCACTCGTGGGGTGAAGCTGAAGCATATTTTAATGGAAGAAAACTGTAGCATGGCAGAGACAATGATACTCACAACCAGCGGTAATGACAGGTAGATAATGACGGGAAAATAACGATGGTGACGATGAGGAAATAATGACGATGGTAACGACGAGGACCCAACAACAGAATGAGGGAATCAACCCCAATAAATAGGATTTAACATAATCAGACTAATGAGCAACAGCCCTGACCAATAAAGACTGACATAGGGAATAGCTGTGCTCAAACGGAAGTAAACAAACACTGTCAAAATAAAAGTCCAACCAGAAACAAATGAATAGGAAAAAACCAAACATACAAATGTAGCTTTGATAGATGATCATAATAATAATACTGATGACAATAACAACGATAATAATAATGATAATAACCATAAGCCCAAGATGGAAATAAATACCCAAAGAAGATAATAATGAAGACCGAATAATAAATACTGACAACAACAAAGTGCGGCCTGCTCTGACCCAGCCCAAACCACCACAGTACCCCCCCTTTAAAGTCAGAATCCAGACGACCCCAAGGAACATCAGAAAAGGAAAAAAAAAAAAAGAAGAGGAGAGGGAAAACCCCCAAATCCTAACTGGGTGGGGGGTGAGGGGAAATAGGCCAGGTGGGCCGAAACAGACCAGAACCTAGGATTGAAAATACAGGAGCCCCAACCTTAGGGGAGAAATATGAAAACCCACAGCCTAGGGGGCAGGAAAAGGACAAAAACCAAAATTCACACTAGAACCCCAGGTCAAAAAAAATAATGTGCCCAACCTCAGGAGAGAAACACACAAACCCACAGCCTAGGGAGATGGAGAAAAAACCCCCCACAAAATAATGTAAATAAGAGCCCATAGAGCAGAATATGCCAGGAGCTCCCTACTCAGAAAACAAAAAATAACCCCATATGCTCCAAACACAGGAAAACGGCAAGACAAACCTAGACTGAGTAGGTAAGGAAACCTCAAAAAGGTACATCTCAAAAAATACAAAGGACAAGGTGAGCACTTGAGAACATAACGGTACACATAACAGTTAAACAAATACTATGCTCCGATAAGTGACACACGTACCAACATATAATACAGAACAGACAAGTAAACTACGACTCCCAGCAGACCTGGACATACGAGGAGGGAGAAATACAAACTACGAAATCTCAGCTGGGCTGGACATACAGTACGAGGAAGGAGAAATACATCCAAAACTTTTGTCTGAATGAGGGAAAAAAAACATTGAGGCGCGCTGACCCCCGAAAGGGAACGGCAGGAGAGCACCAACCTCTGGCCGTCGATGACTGGGGTGCGATGACCTTGAGTGCTGGAGGTAGGAGCGTGCTGACCTCTCGAAGAGACGGCTGGAACGAATCTGACCCAGATGCCCAGGAATCCCTCTCCACCCCTGTGCCCCAGACAGGGAGGAGAGGAGCAGGTGGAAAAAAAATATCACATCACCACAGTCAGTAAAAAAAAAAACAACCAGCACATGAAAACTTAGCAGTAAAAAAAAAAGACACTGCTGAGTCCCTACACTGGGGACAAGGCAACACCTCTCATTATTAAAGGGAAAAAAGGAAAAAGAGAGTACTCGCCTTGCCCCCGCTCCGTCATTGCTGAAGCCACTAAACAGGTCCGCAGCCGGAGGACCAGATGAACGTTTCCGGACCAGCGGTGACAGTCCAGCACGGCGGCGGGGTGTAGATGTAGAAGGAAGGGGAAGCGTGGAAGCCAGGGGACGCTGACTCATCAGCACGAGCCTCCACGGTACCAGAACTGGTGAGGTGGCACATGGGAGCCAGGGGACGCTGAATCGTCGGCGCAGGTCTCCGAGGTGCCAGAGCTGGCGAGGAAGCACGATGACCAATGGAGACAGGGGACGCTGAAATCATCGGCACAGTCTCCGGAGTCCCGAGTAAATTCCTTGTCCACCTGTAATCCTCAGTCTGGCGTATGGAAAAAAGGTGGCTGCAGATGATACGGCAGGGAAGGCCACACCACCTCAAACAGCAGAAAACAGAGTAAAAGTTCAGCAGCAAAGGAAACGGCTGCTGAGTCCCCTCCCCGGGGACAAGGCAGCACCTCTCATTATTACAGTTAGGCCCAGAAATATTTGGACAGTGACACAATCTTCATGATTTGGGCTCTGCATGCCACCACATTGGATTTGAAATGAAACAACTATAACAGAATTGAAGTGCAGAATTTAAGGTTTAATTCAAGGGGTTGAACAAAAATATATGATTAAACATGTAGGAATTGTAGCTATTTTTATACAAACGCTCCTCATTTCAGGGGCTCAAAAGTAATTGGACAAATAAACATAACCCTAAGTAAAATGTTACTTTTCAATATTTTGTTGAGAATCCTTTGCAGGCAATGACTGCCTGAAGTCTGGAACCCATGGACATCACCAAACGCTGGGTTTCCTCCTTTGTGATGCTTTGCCAGGCCTTTACTGCAGCTGTCTTCAGTTGTTGCTTGTTTGTGGGTCTTTCTGCCTTAAGTTTTGTCTTGAGCAAGTGAAATGCATGCTTGATTGGGTTGAGATCTGGTGATTGACTCGGCCATTGCAGAATATTCTACTTCTTTGCTTTAAAAAACTCCTGGGTTGCTTTTGCAGTATGTTTTGGATCATTGGTGAAGCGCTGTCCAATCAACTTTGCTGCATTTGGCTGAATCTGAGCAGAAAGTATATCCCTATACACTTCAGAATTCATCCGGCTGCTTCCGGCTTTTGTCACATCATCAATAAACACAAGTAACCCAGTGCCATTGGAAGCCATGCATGCCCATGCCATCACACTGCCTCCACCATGTTTTACAGAAGATGTAGTGCTTTGGATCATGAGCTGTTCCAATTCTTCTCCAAACTTTCTTCTTCCCATCATTCTGGTACAGGTTGATCTTAGTCTCATCTGTCCAAAGAATGCTGTTCCAGAACTGGGCTGGCTTCTTCAGGTGTTTTTTGGCAAAGTCAATTCTGGCCTTTCTATTTTTGAGGCTGATTAATGGTTTGCACCTTGTGGTGAATCCTTTGTATTTACTCTCATGAAGTCTTCTCTTTATGGTAGACTTAGATACTGATACACCTACTTCCTGGAGAGTGTTCTTCACTTGAGTGGATGTTGTGAAGGGGTTGTGAAAGGATTCTGCGATCATCCACCACTGTTGTCTTCCGTGGACGTCCAGGCCTTTTTGAGTTCCCAAGCTCACCAGTGCATTCTTTTTTCTCAGAATGTACCAAACTGTTGATTTGGCCACTCCTAACATTTCTGCTATCTCTCTGATGGATTTCTTCTTTTTTTTTTAGCCTCAGGATGGTCTGTTTCACCTCCATTGAGAGCTTCTTTGACCGCATGTTGTGTGTTCACAGCAACAGCTTCCAAATGCAAACGCCACACCTGGAATCAACTCCAGACCTTTTAACTGCTTAATTGATGACAGGTTAATGAGGGAAGAGCCCATGCAACCTTGTTATTTTTTTTTTTTTTTGCAGCCTTCTGAGTCAATTGTCCAAGTACTTTTGGTCCCTTGAAAAAGAGCCGGCTACGTATTAAAGAGCTGTAATTCCTAAGCCCATATTGATTATATAATTGTATCCTGAATATGTTTTCGTAAACAGCTAAAATAACAAAACTTGTGTCACTGTCCAAATATTTTTGGGCCTAACTGTAAATAAACCCAGAAATCAGAAAGAAAGCACTTGCCTTGCCCCCTGGTCCATCATCGCTGAAACTGCTGAAGAACCCCCCGCTGGTGAACCAGACGAATGCTCTCGGGGGAGCGGTGTCCGTCTAGCCGAGGACCGTTGCACGGCGGCGAGGTGCTGATGTGAAGGGGGGGAATTGTGGGAGCCAGGGGACACTGGGTCGTCGGCACAAGCTTCCGGGGTGCCGGGACTGGTGAGGAGGCACATGGAAGCCAGGGGACGCTGACTCGTCAGCTCAGGGTTTCAAGGTGCCCAGGCTGGCGAGGAGGCATGATGACAAACGGAGGCAGGGGACGCTGACATCAATGGCACAACCTCCGGAGTCCTAGGTGAAAACCTCCTCCACCCATGTAGTCACCAGCCCGGCAGGTGACGAGGAGAAGGCTAGTGATAATAACACGGCGGGGTAAGGAAGCCCCTCCGGCCAGGGAAGAGGGTACAGATTTAGGCGAGCCCCCAGGGAACTGCAGCCCAATGAAATGAAACTTCACAGTCTGACAGCCAGTCACTCTGCCTCCTCCGGTTCCTGCTTCACTTCTCCCGCTGAGTCTTGTTTGGTTGGGTCCTACTGTCATGGTTGACCCTCATGGGCAAATGCACAGACTCACTTGCGGGATGAAGTTGAAGCATATTTTAATGGAAGAAAACTGTAGCATGGCAGAGACAATGATACTCACAAACGGCGGTAATGACAGGTAGATAATGACGGGAAAATAACGATAGTGACGATGAGGAAATAATGACGATGGTAACGACGAAGACCCAACAACGGAATGAGGGAATCAACCCCAATAAATAGGATTTAACATAATCAGACTAATGAGCAACAGCCCTGACCAATAAAGACTGACATAGGGAATAGCTGTGCTCAAATGGAAGCAAACAAACACTGTCAAAATAAAAGTCCAACCAGAAACAAATGAACAGGAAAAAAACAAACATACAAATGTAGCTTTGATGGATGATCATAATAATAATAATACTGATGACAATAACAACGATAATAATAATGATAATAACCATAAGCCCAAGATGGAAATAAAGACCCAAAGAAGATAATAATGAAGACCGAATAATAAATACTGACAACAACAAAGTGTGGCCTGGTCTGACCCAGCCCAAACCACCACAAACGGATGACACCAAATATTACCATGTGGTCACTGCACTGGATGTGTGCGCCACACAGCAAGTGACAAACCTGCTCCGGGAACTGCCGGCCCAGGAGAAATACGACGGGCTCAAGCAGATGCTAATTCAGCGGTAATACCTCTATCTGCCAAGAATGTGCCGTTAGTCAAGCAAAAGCTAGCGGTACTCAAATATTTTGCAAGCATTTTCATGAAATGGTCAGTCAGAAAGCAACTCATACCGGCTCGGACGTCACCCAGGTTAACAAGGCCAGGAGTTCCTGGCAGCAGAAGGCAAAGGACAGAGCTGCGTGGAGGAATCTGATCAGACTTAAATGAAACAGTCATTGTCGCCCCCGACAGACTGCTATGATGATGACCCTGTCGAACAGTGAGAGAGCAGAGAGACTCCTAACTTGCTCAGAGTTAGGTGACAGATCAGCTGTGGAGCTGATGGAGAGCATGTTAGCATTGATGGGGAAGAATAATGAATCCTTCCTGTTCGCCCACCTCTTCCTCAGGAACCTACCCGCTACAGCGAGGGTGATCCTGGCCAACTCGCTGCTGCTGGTGACCAAGAACTACCGTGCTCTGGCGCAGGAAGCAGACCGCATCATCCTAGCGACCAGAACTCTCAGCGTGCACGCAACGACACTGGCATCCGGGAAGGGCTTCAGCGAGGTTGAGGAGCTGTTGGCGGTGGCTGAGATGGATGGCAAGAGACGCAGGAACGGGACACTCTGTTTCTATCACTGCCACTTCGGCTCGAATGCCCAATGCTGTCTGCCGTCATGCCAATTCAAGAAGCCAGGGAAATGGCACGGCTAGCAACCAGTAGCAGCTGGTGACAGGAACAAGCTGCTTTTCATCACAGACACACGTTTGGGGAGACGTTTCTTAGTGGACTCTGGCTCCCGGAAGAGCTTCATTCTGCCGGTCAGTGCAGACAGATCGGCAGGAGGCAGCGGTCCTGAGCTCATGGCTGCCAACTGATCCAACATCAGGACGTTTGGTGAATGGACGTTGACTGTGTGCTTAAAAGGATGCAATTACCAATGGGACTTTGCGGTAGCGGCATGTTCAGTCCCTATTTTAGGCGCAGATTTTTTATGTGCTTATGGGTTGTTAGTCGATGTTGCCAACAGACGTTTACTGGATGCTGTCTCTTTTTCCTCCTTGCCCTACACAGCTCGGGGAGTTGGGCCAGCAACACAGGCTAACGTTATACAGACATGGACAAAATTGTTGGTACCCCTCTGTTAATGAAAAAAAACCCACAATGGTCACAGAAATAACTTGAATCTGACAAAAGTGGTAATAAATAAAAATTCTATGAAAATTAACCAATGAAAATTAGACAATGCTTTTGTATTGTGGTTCAACAGAATTATTTTTAAAAACAAACTTGTGAAACAGGCCTGGACAAAAATGATGGTACCCTTAACTTAATATTTTGTTGCACAACCTTTTGAGGCAATCACTGCAATCAAACGATTTCTGTAACTGTCAGTGAGACTTCTCCATCTCTCAGCAGGTATTTTAGCCCACTCCTCATGAGCAAACTGCTCCAGTTGTCTCAGGTTTGAAGGGTGCCTTCTCCAGACGGCATGTTTCAGCTCCTTCCACAGATGTTCAATAGGATTTAGATCAGGGCTCATAGAAGGCCACTTTAGAATAGTCCAATGTTTCACTCTTAGCCATTCTCGGATGTTTTTAGCTGTGGTTTGGGTCATTATCCTGTTGCAAGACCCATGACCTGCGACTGAGACAAAGCTGTCTGACACTGGGCAGCACATTTCTCTCTAAATACCTTGATAGTCTTGAGATTTCATTGTACCCTGCACAGATTCAAGACACCCTGTTCCAGATGCAGCAAAGCAGCCCCAGAACGTAACAGAACCTCCTCCATGTTTCACAGTAGGGACAGTGTTCTTTTCTTGGTGTGCTTCATTTTTGCGTCTGCGAACATAGTGCTGATGTGCCTTGCCAAAAAGTTCCAGTTTTGTCTCGTCTGTCCATAGGACGTTCTCCCAGAAGCTTTGTGGCTTGTCAACATGCAGTTTGGCAAATTCCAGTCTGGCTTTTTTATGATTTGTTTTAAACAGTGGTATCCTCCTTGGTCGTCTCCCATGAAGTCCACTTTGGCTCAAACAACGACGGATGGTGTGATCTGACACTGATGTACTGTACCTTAACCTTGGAGTTCACCATGAATGTGTTTAGAGGTTGTTCTGGGCTCTTTTGTTACCATTCGTATTATCCGTCTCCTCCTGCAGCCACGTCCAGAGAGGTTGGCTACAGTCCCGTGGATCTTAAATTTCTGAATAATATGTGCAACTGTAGTCACAGGAACATCAAGCTGCTTGGAGATGGTCTTATAGCCTTTACCTTTAACATGCTTGTCTATAATTTTCTTTCTAATCTCCTGAGACAACTCTCTCCTTTGCTCCCTCTGGTCCATGTTCAGTGTGGTACACACCATGTCAACAAACAGCACAGTGACTACTTGTCACCCTTTAAATAGACCGACTGACTGATTACAAGTTTGTAGACACCTGTGATGTTAATTAGAGGACACATCTTGGTTGAACATGTCCCTATGGTCACATTAATTTCAATCTTTTCTAGGGGTACCATCATTTTTGTCCAGGCCTGTTTCATGAGTTTGTTTTTTAAAGCAATTCTGTTGAACCACAATTCAAAAGCATTGTCTGATTTTCATTGGTCAATTTTGATAGAATTTTTATTTATTACCACTTTTGTCAGATTCAAGTTATTTCTGTGACCATTGTGGGTTTTTCTTTCATTAACAGAGGGGTACCAACAATTTTGTCCACGTCTGTAGCTCCAGGGGGTAAGTACCAGCATTTACTTTCACAGTTCCCAGCACTCACTGTTCCACCGTTTTCTACTACAGTAACCAAACACGGGGTCGAACATTTCATTACCACAAAAGACCTGCCGGTGTTCGTGCAACCTTGGCGCCTGGATGCGGCTAAACTAGCCAGCGCGTGCGAGGAGTTCACCAACTTAGAGCAGCTGGGCATCGTTAGGTGTGCCAACAGCCCGTGGGCATCCCCACTACACATGGTGCCAAAGGCCGATGGGTTGTGGCGACCATGCAGCGATTTCCGGCATTTAAACAACGCCACGGAACATGATTGCTATCCCATCTCGCACATCCAGGATTTTTCCATGCACCTGGCCGGGATGCCTGTTTTTTTGAAAGTGGATCCGGTCCGCAGTTACCACCAGGTCCCGGTGGATGTGGAGGACGTTCCCAAAACAGCGGTTATAACTCCTTTTGACTTTTTTGAGTTTTTACGCATGCCATTCGGGTTAAAGGGTGCGGCACAAACCTTCCAAAGAATGATGGACGTGGTGCTCCGTGACCTGCCTTTCGTCTTTGTCCACTTAGATGACATTTTGGTGGCTAGCACGTCCGAGGAGGAGCACCTTGCCCATCTCAAACTAGTTTTCCAGAGGTTGGAAGCGCATGGGCTTATCGTTAACCTGGTGAAGTGCCAGTTCGGTGTGCAAGTGATTGTTTTTTTGGGTCACCACATTTCGCCGGAGGGCACGATTCCGCTGCCTGATAAGGTGCATGCCGTATCGGATTTTCCGAGTCCGCAGACCGTGAGGGCCCTACAGGAATTTTTGGGCATGGTTAACTTCTACAACCATTTCCTCCCCCAGGCAGCCCAGCTGCTGCAGCCATTTTTATGCCGCGCTAAAAAAAGAAGCCCGCAGAAAACATTGACTGGACTCCGGAGCGAATCCAGGTTTTCGCAGATGCCAAAACAGCGCTCGCTAATGCCGCCTTGCTAGCCCACCCTGCCCCATCAGCGTGGATAGCACTCACCACAGACGTGTCTGACGTCGCCATAGGGGCAGTGGTGGAACAGTATGTCTCCAGTTCGTGGCAGTCGCCTACATTTTTCAGCCACACTTTGCGCGACAATGAACACAAATACAGTACGTTTGACAAGAGAGTTGTTGGCCCTCCACCTGGCGATGTGCCACTTCCAGTTTTGGCTGGAAGGGCGCAAGTTCACCGCATTCGTTGATCATAAGCCACTAACATACGCAATGTCCAAAGTCTCGGAACCGTGGTCAGCCTGGCAGCAACGACATTTGGCTGTGATCTCGGAATTTACAACCGACATTCAACACATAGCCGGTAAGCTTAACGTCATGGCCGACTGCCTGTCGCGTGCGTTAGTCTCCCCGGTCTACATGGGAATACGTAGATTTCCCTGCCATGGCCACGGAGCAAACAGGGGACGCGGACATTTGCATGCTCCAGTCCGCACCTACTAGGTTAAAACTGTAGAGCAGGGAGGTGCAAGAAGGGTGCCCTCCTTTGCTCTGCGACGTCTCCACTGGTCGCCCATGACGGGTGGCTCCGAGTGCTTGGTGCCATCTCATTTTTGAATCAGTCCACTCCCTTTCACACCCTGGTGTGTGTGCTTTGGTTAAACTGGTGGGGATGAAATTTCTCTGGCCGCACTTATGCAGGGACATGAAAGTGTGGGCTGCAGCGTGCGTCGCGGGCCAGCGGGCCAAAGTGCACAAGCACACTGAAGCCCCCCTCGAGCAGTTCCAAATTCCTGCCAGGAGGTTCGACCACATCCATGTGGATTTGGTGGCCCCCTCCCACCATCACAAGGTTTCACACACCTTTTGACAATCATGGACCGCACCAAGCGTTGGCCTGAAGTGGTCCCGCTGGCTTCCACCACGTCCGCGGAAGTGGCTCGCGCTTTTTTGTCAGCTTGGGTTGCACGGTTCGGATCACCGTCATACATCACTTCCAACAGTGGTCCGCAATTCATTTTGGAACTCTGGTCCATGATGGCCCAGAGCCTGGGGGTCAAAATCCACCACACCTCCACGTACAAGCCCCAGGCTAATGGGTTATGCGAACGTTTTCATAGGTTGCTTGAAGCAGCGCTCAGAGCTTCACTCACGGATGCAAATTGGGTCGACCGCCTGCTTTGGGTCCTGTTAGGGTTGTGCTCTGCTCCTAAGGAGGATCTGGCAGCCTCCCCCGCAGAACTCATTTTTTCTCAGCCACTGTGGACCATGTAGGTTTGGATTTTTTTTTACCCTTAATAATAAACACCTTCATTTAAAAACTGCATTTTGTGTTTACTTGTGTTATCTCTGTTAAATATTTAAATTTGTTTGGTGATCTGAAACATTTAAGTGTGACAAACATACAAAAAAAAAGAGAAATCAGGAAGGGGGCAAACACTTTTTCACACCCCTGTATGATAAAATACCTTGGATGAAGGATGAGACAAGATGACTGGACGAACACAGCTTTATTGATGTATGCAAAACGGCAGTAACACAGTAGGCACCAGGCTGAGGGCACCGGCCTCTGGTATTTATAGGGTAGTGCAGTGATGTGACAGGAAGTGCACGTCACTGCACCGCACTTCACAATAAGGTGCCGGAACCCAGCATCACACCCATGACCCAGATCCCTGGATAAGAAATAATGGATGGATGGATGGATGTTATTACAGCTGCTGTGTCAGTCTATGTTCTGCAACCACCTCCAATCCATTGTTTTATTTTGATTCTTTTTTAACAAGGCACTTTTCAGCATGCAACCAGGCTGCATTAGACAACCACGTGGGATTAGCATATTTACATCTATTTTGATTTATGTAATCATCGAAATCTATGAAAATACCACATTTCCGCTTCGACTAAATTAGTTTTTTTCCCCCCTCTTGCACTGTGTGCACTGAATGAATGCTTGTGCCAGTTGGCCAGCAGATGGCGCCATTGGTCACAATCAGATAGTTATGTTTGCAGGGAGGCATCCATAATACTGTAAATTATTAATCGACAGTGAAATTAAAAGGTTCGAGGAAACCCGAATGATGAAATGTATGCGTGTGTTAGAGATGGAGATATGACAAGGGACCTGTTGGTGCCAGTGCACTGCATTAAATTGCCATTTGATGTGTTGGTGTAGATAGCTTTCTTAATCTATTTATTTTGCAGCAAATTTGAGTGAAATCCTAACGAAATGAGTGTTTAAATGTTCGTTTCAGTGCATCAAGGCTTTTGATTTGTAAATGATTGCCACCAGCTGACAACCTTTATTAAAAAAAAAGATTTTTATATTCATTTTAAAGAATACATCTGCTTCAAATCAGGCAAACAGAGAAGCAAAGCCTAAAGCAAAGGACACGATGCTTGCAGCCCGGTGTGCTGGATTCTGGCCTTGCACTGCGAGCCTCCGGAGCGTGTTCTGCAGTGACCGCCTCCGGTCTTTGTGACATTGGCGGTGTACAGTAGGCCGTACAGTGCAGGATACCTGGCGGGAGGGGTCGATGGGCCTGTGTAGATGGAGGGCGTTTACAGGATGTAGACGCAGGGGCCAAAGTGCTGGATCAGTGAAAACCGAGATGACCAGATGGGAGCATCCAGTCCTGGCTGAAGACAAAAAGGATAAAAAACAGCAACCTAACAAAGCAGCTCAAACGGCGGCCCTCACAGTGCAATAGCCTAATAATAACTGAATTAACTGGGGACTATAGCCCGCGCTTCCTTCTATCATAATAAAAGAAAATCATAATTATATTTTAGCCTAAAGACCGGCGATCACTTTTAGTCATGCAACAATTATGTTTAAAATTACAACTTTCCTAGTGTCTGCTCTACTCTATGCTGGTTTTAGTTTAAACGCTAAAATGAAATTTCAGCTGTGTAACTGTGCTTCTGCTAAACTCAGAGTGGGCACATATTGGATCCGTGAGCTTGAGAGCAACATTTAATTTGCTCATCAACTGTTTCACGTGAGCACTGGCAGTCATTCGGTGAAATGACCACTTCTACTGTGAGCGGGTCCAGGAGGCGCCTTCCACACACCCACAGTCACCGTCCCGCATTCATCTTCCAAAGCAGAAATTCGACGTGGAGCTCCGGAGGCCCCGGGGGTCCGGGGCTGTGAGAAAAGTGCACGTCTTGCATAATTTATGGCGAACACCATATCCGTCCTCGCGTCGGCGCGTGCATGGCTCTGTGTACAGTCACTGATCGTGCCATGAAGCCAGAAAGTGGAGATTTGACTGCCGGAGCCCCAAATCATCCAAATGGAGCGAACACCGGCCGGGCGGTCTCCTCCTCCTCCTCCTCCTCCTCCTGGGTTCTTCTCGGCGCCTTTGGACGCGGAGGCGCGGCGTGCCGCCCTCTGCTGTGACAACTGTGGCTCTTTTCACCCAACCTGGGCTGTGGAGACCGAGGCTCCCGTCTGCCGCGAATGTCCCTGACCAATTCAAGCGTCTTTCTGCTCAACGAGGTGGGTTCCTCCCCCCCCCCCCCCCCCCCCCCGTGCCTTCTTTTTCTTTTTGGGTGTTGTGCTCTGTGAAGGGATCGGTGACCGTCTCCGTTAAATCGCTGAGCCATGCAGACAAACAGGAGCTGAAGGTGTCCATGGCGGGATGGGGATGATTAAATTAGGCGCGCTGACCTCACGGGGAATCTTCCACTTGGGAGGAAGAGCCTGAGCATTTATCAGCGCTGTCAGTCTGCCAGCAGATACAGGCGAACCACGGGTTTTAAAACGTTCACGATTAATATACAGAGCCTATCATCTGGCGCAACAGATGGACCGCGGGTGTGTTTATGCTTTCACTTTATCCTTTATTATGGCTGTGGGATGATAATTTTATTTGTGCTGCACGGTAAACAAAAGCGGTGGAATTATGCACACAGTCAGATTGTAAGAATGGAATTTAACTCGGATTAAGAAGAAATATAAGCAAATCAGCTGTCCGCCGGTTGTCACGTTCTTCTCCTTACTTGAAGTAAAGTGAAGCTTAAGTGCCCACACAAATAATTCTACTCATCTGGATTTGCATAAATGGAGTTTGCAATCTGGTTTAACTGCTTGTTAATGGAAATATCTAATCAGCCCATCACATGGCAGTAATTTAATGCATTTAGGCATGTAGACATTTCAGAAACTGCTGGTCTACTGGGATTTTCACTGTAGGGTTTACGGAGAATGGTCTGAAAAAGAGAAAATATTCAGTAAGCATCATTTCTCAGGGTCCAAATGCCTTGTTGATGCCAGAGGTCAGAGGATAAAATGCAGACTGGCTTGAGCTGACAGAAAGGCAACAGCGACTTAAACTAGAGGGTGCCCAGAGAGTGCATACCTCTGCCAAAGCTCTCGCAGTGTTAAAAGAAAATGGATCATGCGTCTACAAAATTGAATGGGTTCGTCCATAGCCCAAGGGTCACCTCTGATGAAAATGTCATCAAAATCCATCCACCCTCCCTTCAC
Organism: Pholidichthys leucotaenia; assembly: GCA_020510985.1. Taxonomy (NCBI): domain Eukaryota; kingdom Metazoa; phylum Chordata; class Actinopteri; order Cichliformes; family Pholidichthyidae; genus Pholidichthys; species Pholidichthys leucotaenia. The sequence continues at coordinate 342,963,132 of CM035843.1, forward strand.
AAGCTGGTTGAATAAAATGTTGAAAAGACGGCTTTGCCAACAGTGTCCAGATTTGGTTGAAAAGTGAAGGATGAAAAGCTGTTTTTTAAAGGACGTTGAAAAGACATCTTCATATAGATATCTCTATATAGTCTAAATTTGGTTGAAAAGTGAAAAGCTGTCTTTTTAAGGTTGTTGAAAAGACGTCTGCATGTAGACATCTCTGTATGGTCTAAATTTGGTTGAAAAATGAAAAGCTGTCTTTTTAAGGTTGTAAATTAAACAGTCATCATATAGACATCTGTAACCATCATCATTCATTTTCTGATACTTTTTGGGTTGTATGAGTTGGCTTAAACCTCCAAATCCATCACCATTGTGAAGAATAATGTCCTATATTCTGCCTCTATTCTAACCCCCCCCAATGTTTGAAACAAAGTTATGCCCTTGACCTGATTCATCCTGTACTCTGGTCTGAGGGCCCATGGACTTGGGTCAGCCCCCTGACCCGCCTTGTTCTTCAGTCCAGTGGGCCTGTGAACCTTGGGAGGCCACCCGACCAGCCTGTTTTTTTTGTTTGGGGCCTCAGAGTCCGTTTTGCCCCCACAAACTGTTTTTTGTTTGTTTGTTTTGAACTTTGGGGGGGGGGGGATTTGTTTCAGCCCGTCTGGCCTTGCGCCCCCACCACCCACCCTGGGAAGGTGATTTTTTTTTTTTTCTTGGTGTTGTCTTGAGGTGTCTGGAATCCACCCCTTAAGGGGAAAGGGGGGGCTATATCATGGTCTGGGGACCATGCTCACGCTTTCAGTTTATTATTGTGTGGGCGGCGCGGTGGAAGAGTGGTTAGCACTGCGGCAGCACAGCAACTCACCCTTGGCCGGAGGATCCTGGGTTTGATCCCAGCCCCCGACCAACAGTGATCTGTGTGGAGTTTGCATGTTCTCCCCGTGTCTGCGTGAGTTTACTCCGGGATTTCTCCGGTTTCCTCCCACATGCCAAAAACATGCAAGTTAGGTTTAATTGGCATCAAACTGGGGATTCTAAATTGTCCTTAGGTATGACTGTGAGAGTGAATGGTTGTCTGTCTCTCTGTGTTGGTCCTGTGATGGACTGACGATCTGTCAAGGGTGTACCCTGCCTCTCGCCCAAAGATGCTGGGATAGGCTCCAGACCCCCACGACCCGAAAAGGATTAAGTGGAAGAAGATGAATGAATGAATGAATGAGTCTCTGTTTGTTATAATTATCTTAGTTCTTTGTGGTCATTATGTTTATTATTATTATCATGTTCATGTTTTATAATTATTCCTGTCATTATCTTTAGTTCTGGTCTAGCATTTGTTTTGACAGTGTCCTAGTTTGGTTCTGTTTCTTGATTCTAGTTTGTTAATTATCTTCAACTGTTGTAATTAGGGATGGGCATTCGGTGAAATTTTCTTCACCGATCGCCGGGAGAATTAATGATTAATAATCGGTTAATCATTAACATTTTTAGGTAGGTAGACTACATTAGAACATCAGGTATCAGCACGGAGGGCACGGAGAGCCGCACAACTCAAATCTACCTCTCTCTCTCAAATCTCTCTCTCTCTCTGTTCTCGTGTTTGCTCGGCTCGGGAATCTCGCAAGCTGATTGGCCGAGACGTTTCACCCCGCAAGCTGATTGGCCGAGACGTTTTACCCAGCTCTCTCTCCCTGCCGAGCGGCCACCCAACAAACGAAGACCGCATTCATTGCTCTATCGCTCGTATTGCTTAGTCTAGCCGCGTGGAACTTTTTGCTGTTCTCTTGTGCCATTTTGTGTGAAATAGTCTTCCCGTCGAGGCACTACGCCGCCTCCTGCAGCTTCCCTCGACGTGTGTACACCGAATCTTCATGACCTTCTCAATAAAGTTTCTGAAAAAAAAAAAGAATCTTCACGACCGCCATTACTCAGCGCGCAACCACTGTTGGCGGTTTCTTCGCGTAATAAGGGTGTTCCATGGACCCTGTCGATGAGGTATATTTGTATGCTGCATTGCAGTGATTGCAGTACACCTGGTCATTTTTTAAATTGAAATGGTCCCACGCAACACTTCGCCGTAACCGCCTCATGATTTGGCGATCGCCCTACGGAAGCCCGCATGTATCAACGGAGGCACGCCAGGGTACGGCGATGGTGTAATGTTGCCCCCTGGTGCCCAAATTTTGCCATTGCATTGTTTGAGGACGGCCGTGCACTAGGCCTTAATAACCTCGGATTGTTTAAAAAACAAAACAAAACGGTTTGTCGACGAAAATGAACTTCCTCGGTGAAATTCTTAATGATCAATTATCGGTTAATCGGTAAATTATGCCCATCCCTAGTTGTAATTAGTCCTGTTCTATTTAAGGAACATCGCCCCTTACCTGAGTGTGGCATCCTTGTCATTTGTGCGTGATTACACGCTTCAGCCTTGCCTCTCTTCTGCTAAGCCTGTATCTTGTTAGCCGTACCTTAGTGTCTTGCCTGCCTTGTTTTGTGTTTTATTACTTTCAGCCCACGAGCTGCTCTTTATTTTGTGTTTGTGAAATAAATCAGAGGAAACGCCCTGCTCACAAGTCCAATATTCTGTCCCATAGGGGCCCCTGTGACACTAGTTTAAAATTGTTCCTGATATTATTTAACAACCACTATTCCAAATATTGAACTTAAAAAAAATCTGCTAAAAAGTGTGCATTTTTATAAAGCACTGTTAAAGACTCACTCCGATGGATATAAATCCCCTATATAAACAACTCTACATTGACCAGAATGGTATTTTATGCCCTTTTTTCTACAAAAAAATCCTTTAATTGGCTTACAGTTTCATGTCAAAATCTTTTGACTCCCCGCCCCCTTCAAACGCCAGAATCGGTGATCAATAAGCCCAACCACATACCACAAGGCTAATAGTGGCTAGCACTACATTATCAGAATAAATCCTGTGAAAAAAACACTTATTACCAGTTGAAGGACATGCCCTGTTGTATGCACGGTGGCCCAGGATAATGACTGAAACTGCATCAGTCCTTAAAAGCAGTTTAATGGTAAAACCCATCTTAATTTGGGTCAAGTTTTCAAAGCAGTTTGTTAAGAAATGCTTACTAGCCTGGAAGGTAACGTCAGTTAGGCCAGAGTCGTGATTGGTGCAACACTACCCACACCATAAAAAAAATTAGTTGAGAAAACTTAACATTTCAAGGCAACCTTTTGCAGTAAAGTTTTTGAATTGTCTCAACGATCTGCTATGTTATTTTCCCAAGTCATATTTCATTGTTGTACCAGTTACATTTACGTTGTTCTCACTACTATTAATTCTTCGTGTGGCCAATATAGACTTGTTTATTAGCTGAATAGCTTGATTCACAAAACTACCAAAAGCTGATTAGCTTTTGGTAGTTTTGTCTTGATTATAGGTAACTTTTCTGACACCTCCTGCTTAAAACCAAAAAAGTCAGAAGGATCAGTCAAAAGCTAATCAGCTTTTGGTAGTTTTGTGACTCAAGCTATTCAGCTAATAAACAAGTCTATATTGGCCGCACGAAGAATTAATAGTAGTGAGAACAACGTAAATGTAACTTGTACAACAATGAAATATGACTTGGGAAAATAAAATAGCAGATCGTTGAGACAATTCAAAAACTAAAGCAAAAGGTTGCCTTGAAATTTTAAGTTTTCTCAACTATTTTTTTTTTTTTACGATGCACATGCTAGCACCACGAATAGTTAAGTCACCAAAAACATTCTGTCTCAACTTGCCTTTTTGTAGGGGGCGGGGCTTAAGTGGAACTTCACAGCAAAAAAAAACAAAAAACAAAACAGATATGAGACATTTGAGCAATTTCACTCTTGATATGTCTTGTAAGTCATAAAATGATGTTACAGTCATGTTGACAAGAAAAAAAAAACTTGGATTTTTGGCAGTGTCACTTTAACAGACTCTCAGTGATTGTAAAGGTGTACTTGCCAAAAACTATTTTGAGGATAAATTTGGACCAAATCATGTGGGCTAAACAGCCCAATTATTGGAATATTTGGGGGTTATAATGGTCAGGCACAGTCCAGTTTTCAACATCTGTTTTCTGGTTAAATATGGTCAGTATTAGGCAGGACTAAATGCAATCCAATTTTCAATAACTATTTTTGGGTGAAATTAAGGCTTGGACAAACAGACCTGATTTAGGCCAAAACACAATGTCTAAATTATGGCTTGTGCTTGGGGGGGGGGGCAGTATTTTTTTCCTGGTTTTTTTTTTCCCCTTTTTTCCTACTAACATTCAAAAAGACAAACTGCAATGATCGCATTACCTCTCTGGTGGAGGTAATAACCACTCTTTGCAGCTGAGCTATATGGAAGAGCATCTCTGAAGGCACAAAACATTAGCCCCATTTCCGCTACAGGAACCAGGAACCAGTTTTGCAGGAACTTCCTCCATGTTGTGTGTCTCCACTATTGGAACCTCCCAGAAAGGGGAAGTTATTAGGAACTCGTAGCAGTTGAAATAAGGCCCTGGTCAGGGTTAGATACTTTAGAACAGCCCAGAAACTGCTGGGTGGGGTTTTGGATTGACTTGATGCTGACTGGATAAAAGTCGACATCAAGATGTCAGCAAAACAGAAGGAAAAGAGAAGCATAATATAATAATAATAATATAGCACAATATAATGTATAATATATACATTATAAATATATGTATAATGTATATATTATACATATATTTATAATATATATATATGCATTATACATACACTACCGTTCAAAAGTTTGGGGTCACCCAGACAATTATTTTGTGTTTTCCATGAAAAGTCACACTTATTTGCCACCATGAGTTGTAAAATGAATAGAAAATATAGTCAAGACATTGACAAGGTTAGAAATAATGATTTGTATTTGAAATAATATTTTATTCCAGATACTCAACCTGCTCAAAGGAAGATCAGTTTTTTAGCTTCTCTAACCAGCTAAACTGTTTTCAGCTGTGCTAACATGATTGCACAAGGGTTTTCTAAACATCCATTAGCCTTCTGACGCAATGAGCAAACACATTGTACCATTACAACACTGGAGTGATAGTTGCTGGAAATGGCCTCTATACACCTATGTAGATATTGCACCAAAAACCAGACATTTGCAGCTAGAATAGTCATTTACCACATTAGCAATGTATATTTGATATTAGAGTGTATTTCTGATTAGTTTAAAGTTATCTTCATTGAAAAAAACAGTGCTTTTCTTTCAAAAATAAGGAAATTTCTAAGTGACCCCAAACTTTTGAACGGTAGTGTATATGTACTGTATAATATATGTATATATCTGCTGCTGTGGTGCCAAGCAAACAACTTGAAACTGAATGTCCAAAAAACCGAAGAACTCATACTGCACTTCACGAAGAACAGACAGGACCCCCCCCCCCCCCCCCATCCTCTTAAATGGCAACTGCATGGAAACCACATCCCCACTTTCAGTTTCCTGGGCACTCACATCTCCTCTGACCTCTCCTGGACTGTCAACACCAAGGCCCTAGTGAAGAAAGCCCAGCAGAGGCTGCACTTCCTCCCTGTCCTGAGGAAGAATAACCTGGACCAGAAGCTGCTGCTGGCCTTCTACTGCTGCTCAGTGGGGAGTGTGTTCACCTATCGTCTGGGTGTGTGGTACGCCGGCTCCACTGCCGAAAACAGGAAGGCTGTGCAGAGGGTCATCAACACCGCCCAAAAAATCATCGGCGGCCCTTTGCCCCCTCTGGAGGAAATCTCCAGATCCTCCTGTCTCAGAAAGATTAAGGCCATCACAGGAGACCCCTCACATCCCGCCCACCATTGACCTGCTCCTCTCTGGATGACGGCTCAGATCAACCAGGTCTCACACCTCCAGAATGACAAACAGTTTCATCCCCTGGGCCCTCCTGTCATGTACCACTGCCGGAGAGGCAGCAAAAACGGACCCAAAGCAGAGATGAAGTTCAGTATGTTTAATAATCCAAAAACACAGCTCTAGGCTGGATAATCCACAACAAGACATGAAGAAGAAGTGAGGTGATGGCACATAACACAGGTTTACGATGTGACAGGGAGTACGACTGAGACACACATATATATAGGGGAGAACAGATAATTAACATAAGACAGCTGGGACTAATTATGAGACAACAGGGAAGCAGCTAGAAAACAGGATGGGCGAGGCTGTGCAGACAAAGGACACTGGGAGAAGCACAGAGGACACACAATGTAACTAATCACTCTATAATTCAAGAAATCTCTGTTTGTGTGTGTGTGTCAGTGTGTCACATCACGATCATAGTGCTTGCAAAGATCGTAGGACTCGCTATGACATCATCAAAGAGCAAAGGCAGGCATCACTCACGAACATGGGACTCACTCTGACATCATCAAAGATCAAAGGAAGGCATTACTCACGATCACAGGACATCAAAGATCAAAGGCAGGCATCACTCACGATCATAGGACTCGCTATGACAGGAAATCTGTTTGCGCATGCGTGTCAATGTGTCACGTCACGATCATAGGACTCACAAAGCTCATAGGACTCCCTATGACATCATCAAAGATCAAAGGCAGGCATCACTCATGATCATAGGACTTGCTCTGACATCATCAAAGATCAAAGGCAGGCATCACTCACAATCATAGGACTCGCTCTGACATCATCAAAGATCAAAGGCAGGCATCACTCATGATCATAGGACTTGCTCTGACATCATCAAAGATCAAAGGCAGGCATCACTCACGATCATAGGACTCGCTATGACAGGAAATCTGTTTGCGCATGCGTGTCAATGTGTCACGTCACGATCATAGGACTCACAAAGCTCATAGGACTCCCTATGACATCATCAAAGATCAAAGGCAGGCATCACTCATGATCATAGGACTTGCTCTGACATCATCAAAGATCAAAGGCAGGCATCACTCACAATCATAGGACTCGCTCTGACATCATCAAAGATCAAAGGCAGGCATCACTTATGATCATAGGACATCAAACATCAAAGGCAGGTATCACTCACGATCATATGCCTTGCTATGACATCATCAAAGATCAAAGGCAGGCATCACTCATGATCATAGGACTTGCTCTGACATCATCAAAGATCAAAGGCAGGCATCACTCACGATCATAGGACTCGCTATGACAGGAAATCTGTTTGCGCATGCGTGTCAATGTGTCACGTCACGATCATAGGACTCACAAAGCTCATAGGACTCCCTATGACATCATCAAAGATCAAAGGCAGGCATCACTCATGATCATAGGACTTGCTCTGACGTCATCAAAGATCAAAGGCAGGCATCACTCACAATCATAGGACTCGCTCTGACATCATCAAAGATCAAAGACAGACATCACTTATGATCATAGGACATCAAACATCAAAGGCAGGTATCACTCACAATCATATGCCTTGCTATGACATCATCAAAGATCACAGGACTCACTCTGACATCATCAAAGATCAAAGGCATGCATCACTGAACGAGTGGTGACGTGCTTGCTTACACCCTTGCTCACACCTGTTTTCTACGAGCATGCAGAAATACTTGCTTATACTTGGTTTCTACAGGCATGCACAGGTATGCACTAGTAATCATAATGAACCAAATCAGGGAGAAAACATAACTGAACTAAAAACTGAGGATAACCCAACAAACTAATGATAACAGAATTGTGCAAACATTTCAAAACTAACAGAAAGCATGGACAAAATGTCCAGATTATGACAGTGCTTCCCCTTTAAAGGAAACCTGTACTGGTCATCATAACAGCATTAATCCTGCTTTAGGTATTATTTATAAACCAAAAATGTGTTTATTTAGTAAAAATAACCCCCTAAAGTCAGTATACTGAATAATTTTATCCCATGAATACCGTTCGGTCAAATCCAATGGGGAGCAGCCGTCGCCGGCCGGAAGTGACGTACACTCGTTGTTTCTGGCTTTACCGTGGAAGAGTAACATGTTTACCGTGGATGAGTAAACGCATTCAGCAGATGCTCAGTGGGTCGAGATCCGAGTTGAAAACGGCGCAAAATCTGCACAGATATACAGTGGGGAAAAAAGTATTTAGTCAGCCACCAAATGTGCAAGTTCTCCCACTTAAAAGATGAGAGAGGTCTCCAATTTTCATCATAGGTATACCTCAACTATGAGAGACAAAATGAGAAAAAAAAATCCAGAAAATCACATTGAAGGATTTTTAATGAATTAATTGGTAAATTCCTCGGTAAAATAAGTATTTGGTCAATAACAAAAGTTCATCTCAATACGTTGTTATATACCCTTTTTTGGCAATGACAGAGGTCAAACGTTTTCTGTAAGTCTTCACAAGGTTTTCACACACTGTTGCTGATATTTTGGCCCATTCCTCCATGCAGATCTCCTCTAGAGCAATGATGTTTTGGGGCTGTTGCTGGGCAACACGAACTTTCAACTCCCTCCAAAGATTTTCTATGGGGTTGAGATCTGGAGACTGGCTAGGCCACTCCAGGACCTTGAAATGCTTCTTACGAAGCCACTCCTTCGTTGCCCGGGCAGTGTGTTTGGGATCATTGTCATGCTGAAAGACCCAGCCACGTTTCATCTTCAATGCCCTTGCTGATGGAAGGAGGTTTTCACTCAAAATCTCACCATACATGGCCCCATTCATTCTTTCCTTTACACGGATCAGTCGTCCTGGTCCCTTTGCAGAAAAACAGCCCCAAAGTATGATGTTTTCACTCCCATACTTCACAGTAGGTATGGTGTTCTTTCTCCTCCAAACACAACAAGTTGAGTTTTTACAATAAAGTTCTATTTTGGTTTCATCTGACCATATGACATTCTCCCAATCCTCTTCTGGATCGTCCAAATGCTCTCTAGCAAACTTCAGACGGGCCTGGACATGTACTGGCTTAAGCAGGGGGACACGTCTAGCACTGCAGGATTTGAGTCCCTAACGGCGTAGTGTGTTACTGATGGTAGCCTTTGTTACTTTGGTCCCAGCTCTCTGCGGGTCATTCACTAGGTCCCCCCGTGTGGCTCTGGGATTTTTGCTCACCGTTCTCGTGATCATTTTGACCTCACGGGGTGAGATCTTGCGTGGAGCCCCAGATCGAGGGAGATTATCAGTGGTCTTGTATGTCTTCCATTTTCTAATAATTGCTCCCACAGTTGATTTCTTCACACCAAGCTGCTTACCTATTGCAGATTCAGTCTTCCCAGCCTGGTGCAGGTCTACAATTTTGTTTCTGGAGTCCTTTGACAGCTCTTTGGTCTTGGCCATAGTGGAGTTTGGAGTCTGACTGTTTGAGGTTGTGGACAGGTGTCTTTTATACTGATAAGGAGTTCAAACAGGTGCCATTAATACAGGTAACGAGTGGAGGACAGAGGAGCCTCTTAAAGAAGAAGTTACAGGCCTGTGAGAGCCAGAAATCTTGCTTGTTTGTAAGTGACCAAATACTTATTTTACCAAGGAATTTACCAATTAATTCATTAAAAATCCTTCAGTGTGATTTTCTGGATTTTTTTTTCCCATTTTGTCTCTCATAGTTAAGGTATACCTATGATGAAAATTGGAGACCTCTCTCATCTTTTAAGTGGGAGAACTTGCACAATTGGTGGCTGACTAAATACTTTTTTTCCCCACTGTATACTGCACAAACTGTCCTTGGAGATGGCCTTCATTGACGGCATGACCCGCAGTTACCTCCGGGGACCAGCAGCTGAAGGGGACCTGACGAACAGGCAAGTTCCCAGTCAAGTAACTTCAGAACACATTGAATTTGAATAAATCTTGATATACTAGAATTTTATTTAATTAAATTACACTACCGTTCAAAAGTTTGGGGTCACCCAGACAATTATTTTGTGTTTTCCATGAAAAGTCACACTTATTTACCTCCGTGAGCTGTAAAATGAATAGAAAATATAGTCAAGACATTGACAAGGTTAGAAATAATGATTTGTATTTGAAATAATAATTTTTTCCAGATACTCAACCTGCTCAAAGGAAGGTCAGTTTTATAGCTTCTCTAACCAGCTAAACTGTTTTCAGCTGTGCTAACATGATTGCACAAGGGTTTTCTAATCATCCATTAGCCTTCTGACGCAATGAGCAAACACATTGTACCATTACAACACTGGAGTGATAGTTGCTGGAAATGGCCTCTATACACCTATGTAGATATTGCACCAAAAACCAGACATTTGCAGCTAGAATAGTCATTTACCACATTAGCAATGTATATTAGATATTAGAGTGTATTTCTGATTAGTTTAAAGTTATCTTCATTGAAAAAAACAGTGCTTTTCTTTCAAAAATAAGGAAATTTCTAAGTGACCCCAAACTTTTGAACGGTAGTGTATATGCAGGTAGATTTGCTTGTACATGGTTGTAAAAAATTACATAAAATTCTGATGTTGAAACTTTGTTGACTGCTATACTGCAGTCCAGTCAATCGCACAAAGCAACGACAGTGCGTCACTACCGTGCTGAAACTGGCTATGAAGAAGGCAAGATGTCGCTGACCATGACTGACTGAGAGAGCAGTGATTTGAAACTCGTGCATATTTGAGAAGGAATCCTGACCAAAATTACTGGACGGAACCACTAGTATCATATTTGATCTTTTGAAATAGCTTTTGATTAAAATTCACTACAGGTACCCTTTAAGGGCAGATTCCAGATGCCCAAAAACAAAACAATGAACACCCCAATCGGGTGGGAGGAGGGGAACAAATGCACAGTGGGGCAAAAACAAGGACACTAACAGCAGAAAAGTGTTCATCAGGTGGTTGGTCAACGTTCCAAGACCCCCACTAGGCAGAATATGGTGCGTCGAGTGGCCTACCAAAGTCCAAAGGCCACCAGACCAGGAAGCGAGGTGGGTCAGGAGACCTACCTAAGTCCATGGGCCACCTGATGGATGAACATGGTACATCAGTGGCCTGCCACAGTCCATAAGCCACCTGACGGAAGAACACGGTACCGTAGGGGTGTAACGCTCAGGAGCCTTTTGCACAGAGAACAACACAGAGGCTTTAAACTCAGGAGATAATGACATGAAAACTTCACTCTCTGAAACTTTAACTTCTGGAGAAGACAACAAAGAACCCTTAAACTCAGTGGAAGACGACATGAAAATCTTGGATTCAGGAGGTGATGACATAGAACCTTCACACTCAGGATGACAACATGGAATCCTTAAACACAGGAGGTGTTAACAAGGAACTTTTAACCTCAGGAGATAACATCGAGCCTATACCCTCAGGAGGTGATAACATGAAACCTTTAATCTCGGGGGATAACATGGAACCTATAACCCCAGAAGGTGATGATACTGACACTTTGAACTTGGGCGATAATGGAAACGAGGAATCTTTACACTCCGGAGATAGCAACATAGGAACTATAAACTCAGAAGGTGATAACACAGGAACTGTAAAGTCAAGAGGTGACCAAATGGGCACATTAAACTCAGGAGGTAATGACAATACAGGAACCTGAATCTCAGGGGAGAATGACAGCATGAGATTTCCTTGCACTAGAGATAACATAGAAGTTTAAAACTCAGGAGGTAACATAGGTACCTCTTGCTCAAAAGAAAATAACATGGTGGTTTTAAACTCAGGTGATGGCATTGGGGCTCTTTGCTCTGGAGACCACAGAGGAAGTGTTTGCTCTGAAAATAACCATGTAGGAACTGTTTGCTCTGAAAATAACCACATAAGAGCTTTTAGTTCTGAAGATAACAATATGGGAGCCCTTTGCTCTAAAGATAACAATATGGGAGCATTTTGCTCTAAACACAACAACATAGGAGCCCTTTGCTCTGAAGATGACAGCATAGGAGCTTTTTGCTCTGAACATAGTAGCAAAGGAGCCTTTTGCTCTGAATACAACATGGGAGCCTTTTGCTCTGAAGACAACAACATGGGAGCCTTTTGCTCTGAAGATGACAACATAGGAGCTTTTTGCTCTGAACATAGTAGCAAAGGAGCCTTTTGCTCTGAACACAACATGGGAGCCTTTTGCTCTGAAGACAACAACATGGGAGCCTTTTGCTTTGAAAATGACAACATAGGAGCTTTTCGCTCCGGACATAACATAGGAGCTTTTTGCTCTGTAGACAACAATATGGGAGCCTTTTGCTCCAAAAATGATAACATAGGAGCTTTTTGCTCTGAACATAACATAGGAGCCTTTTGCTCCAAAGATGAAGATTACAACACAGGAACGTCCTGCTCCAAAGAAATGCAGATAACAACACAGAAGCTTTTTACTTTGAAGATAGTACCTGAGGGGCCTTCAGCACAGGGACCAACAGCAGCTGAGGATCGGCAACCCCAGGCGGCAAAGGTGGAGCGGACTGCTCTGACGGCCCGGGTGGAGCGGACTGTTCTATGCCTTGAACAATGGGTGGAGGCATCCTGATCTTGGATGAAGGGTGAATGGACAGCTCGACCCCCTGGATGACAGGGGGAGCAGACTGCTCTGAAGAGGGTGATGATGGAGTGGTGTGCTCCAATGATCGAGATGATGGAACATGGTCCTCCTGCGGCTCCATCCTTGACATGCCACCTCGGATGATGGAGGAAAACAGGGGGTCAGTGAGGCGACACCACAGTCATAAGCAGCAGAGACTGATGGTGAGTGTACTTGGGTCTCCCCACAAGGAGCAAGACAAGTCTTTTCAAAAATAGTGGTAGAACATAAATGAAGAGGTACTTGCCTTAACTCCTGGTCTCCTGCTGCTGGGGTGACGACCTCACAAAGCACTGCAGGAGAGATGGCCGGTGGAGCTGGCGTTGGGAAGCACCGAGGGACAGGTATTGGAGCCAGGAGGTGCCGTGGAGCAGGTACTGGAGCCGGGAGGCACTGTGAAGCAGGTACTTGAGCTGAGGAGTGGTGAGGAGCCGGTACTGGAGCTGGGATGTATATCAGAGACCACTGAAGGTAAAGTATCCTCCTCTATCCCTGCCACAGTCACCTCGGACAGGAAGGAAAAAACACAGGATGGGTCAGTTGACAGTTGTCAGCAGCAGAGACCGGTGGAGGGGACCAAGAGGCAGATGGGAACTGCACTTGGGACCCCCACCGGTAGCAACACAAGTCTTTTCAAAAATAGATGTTGAAAATAAGGGGGAAAGCACTTGCCTTAACCCCTGGTTCACTGCTGCTGGGTTGTCGGTCTCAGGTGAAGCTGCTGGTGGTGGTGTGACGACCTTGGAACACCCCAGAAGAGCTGGTGTGATGGCCTCTGGAAATGCTGGCAGAACAGCAGAAGAGGCAATCTGAAATAAAGGTGTGGACGATGGCACCAGCACAGCAACTGTGGGAGCTGGCACTGCAGTTGCTGTGGAAACCAGCGTAGGAGGGCCCTCCAGGGCTGGACAGTTCCATGGGGTTGGAGTGGAGGCAGAAGAGTGGCAATGAGGAGAAAAAGCTGGAGCTGCAGGCATTGGAGGCTCAACTGGAGGAGCAGTGGGGGAACGCCAGAAGGAACAGCGTCTCCCAGAGCCTTCTTTCCAACCCAGACCACTGTGCACCCAGCAGGTCCCATTGTACTCCACAGGGATGGAGGGAACGACAGCAGATGGCGGGTCGGGGAAAACAGGCTGCAAGCCTGGTGAGCAAGCAAAGCAAAGTTTTTTTGCATAGCACTTTTCACAGCTATAGCTCACAAAGTGCTTCACAGCAAATTAAAATTTACAAATACACAAGAAATTAAAATCAATAGAAATAAGATAAAATACACATATAAATAGGTAAAAATAAGAGTGAGTGGTGAGGGAATAGAAGCCATTCACCAAGAGCTAAAAGTCTGTCCAAACAAATGAGTTTTTAACTCCTTCTTAAAGTAGTCAACAGACTTGAGGCAGTGCAAAGACAAAAGAAGTGCATTCCAAAGCCGTGGTGCAACGGCCTGTAAGGACTGATCTCCACGGGTTTTATATTTGGTCCGAGGGGCCGCCAGGAGTCTCTGGTCTGAGGATCTTAATGATCATGTTGTTGCATATGGAGTCAAGAGGGCTGAGATGTATGAAGGGGCTTGGCCATTAAGGGCTCTAAAAGTCAAAACTATAATTTTAAAATGAAATCTGAAAGTGACTGGCAGCCAGTGAAGCTATGATAAAAGCAGGGAAATGTGTTCCCTTTTCTTAGTCCGGGTTAAAAGCCGAGCTGCTGTGTTTTGCACAGTCTGAAGATGGGCAACAGCAGTTTTATTAAAACCCATAAAAAGGGCATTGCAATAATCTAAATGAGTTGAGATAAAAGCATGAATGATCATTTCTAGTTCAGGTGTTGAAATCATTGGTCTAAGTTTTGCTATATTCCTCAGATGAAAAAAACAGTTTTTGACTAGTTACCTACCATGGCAGTCCAGTGACATGGCATTGTCAAAAACAACACCCAGGTTATGCAGGCTGGGCTGGACCGAAGACCCTTGGTGACCTAAGTGTTGCTTTATCAGAGGAATTTTACTGTCTGGAGCAATAATCAGTGTTTCTGCCTTGCTAAGATTTAGTTGTAGGAAGTTATTGTTTAACCATTTCTTGATGGCAGACAAGCAAGAGATTAGGTTTGATAAAATGTTCAGCTTATTTTCTTTAAAGGAGCAGTAAAGCTGAGTGTCGTTTGCATAGAAATGGTAGGAGACACGTTTAAACTGGCTGATAATCTGGCCAAGTGGGGTTAAATACAATAAAAGCAGAATAGGGCCCAGAACTGAGCCTTGAGGAACCCCACAGGAGAGTCCTTTGACCTCTGATGTCTTCTCATTGGACAAAACACAAACCCCTCTGTCAGATAAATAAGATGAGAACCAGTTCAGAACTGATCCAGAATTACCAAAAGTGTCCTTCATCCTATTTATCAATATATTGTGGTCCACTGTGCCAAATGCAGCGGTGAGATCCAGCGACACCAGGACGGAGTACTGACCAGAATCTGCTGCCATCATAATGTCACTGGAGACTTTAGTTAGCGCTGTCTCAGTGGAATGCATTTTACAGAAACCAGACTGGAAGGTATCTAACATTTTATTTTTCTCTATCAATGTAGTTAATTGCTTGCCTACTACTTTTTCAAGGATGAGGCTGGTGTTGGAGCTGGAGAGCGAGGAGGAGGGGATGATGTTGGAGCCAGGGGACGCTGTCTCGTCGGCACTAGCTTTGGCTTCCTCGGTGAGCTCTTCCCCTGCCTGCTGAGTGAGTGCTGCAGCTTGGTGAGGGAGGAGATTAGCTCTGCTCCCTCCAGAAATTCCTCCAGACACAGATGGCGGTGGATAACGGCTGCAGCATCCTCCAGGTCAGCCAGTGAATGTTTCGGGGCAGGAGCCATGCAAGCCACATTCAGCAGCTGGTCTGTCTGGATGGCCGCGGAACAAAGCTCCCATCCCATGCACATACTGAAAACCCTTATCTCACTGAGTCCTTTCTTGGTCATGTCGTACTGTCATGTATCGCTGCTGGGGAGGCAGCAAAAACGGACCCAAAGCGAAGAGGAAGTTCAGTATGTTTAATAATCCAAAAATGTAGCTCTAGGCTGGATAATCCACAACAGGACATGAAGAGGAAGATGAGGTGATGGCACATAACACAGGTTTACGACACGACAGGGAGCATGACTGAGCCACACATATATATAGGGGAGAACAGATTATTAACGTAACATAAGACAGCTGGGACTAATTAAGAGACAACAGGGAAGCAGCTACAAAACGGGACGGATGGGGCTGTGCAGATAAAGGACACTGGGAGAAGTAGAGAGGACGCACAATGCAACTAATAATCACAATGAACCAAATGAGGGAGAAAACATAATTGAACTAAAAACTAAGGATAACCCAACAAACTAATGATAACAGACTTGTGCAAACATTTCAAAAATAACAGAAAGCATGGACAAAATGTCCAGATTATGACACATCCGGACTGCAAACAGTCAGAGACCCCACCCCTCTCCCTCTGAACGCTCACATGCACAGAACTGAGGACCTTTTGAATTATTATAATAACACATCTCTCTTTGCACTCTGCGCTTTCATGTACATTGACCCATCTGTGAATCCACTACCATTCCTGTGTATATTTTCCATAATCCTAGGGCCATTTCATTCAGTCATGTGTTCTGCACTCCTCACTCTTACGTACATAGTTCCATCCGTGAAGCCACTGCCATACCTGTGTATTTACTTGTGGGCTATTTTTTATTTTTATTTCAGGCGTATGGCTAATCGTTTATTCTGTAACTGTGTTTTATCAAATCCTTCTCTCTTACTTTATTACGCAGTAGCCTGGTGGAGCACCTGCAATTTTGTTGTACTGTACAACTGTACAATGACAATAAAGCCTGTTCTCTTCTATTCTATAACGCTGCCATGATTGTGGAGGATATGAACTATGAATGATTGTTCAGCACATGTGGCCATGAAGTGTGAGCTTTGGGATGACATGATCATTACAGCGGAGCGGCATGAAGCAATAGCACCGGCTGCTGCTGCTGTCCTTTGCCGGGATGTGAGCTCACACAGCCGGCCAACAGAACACAGTCTCCTCACTGGTGCCTCTCCCATTGTGCTTGCGTAGCTATGGCATATAATGTCTAAAAATGTAAAAATTATTAACGAAATGATTGTGGAGAGGAACTGCCAGATCGATTGTATATTATACCTCACATGCACTGGGGTAGCAAGACCACAGGGAAGAGGCAGAGGCACAGATCTGGCGGCTCTGGCTATCCGTAGCCAGAGCGTGATAATATCCTGTTGGCTAGCTGTTGACGGCATCCCCACTGGTGCTCCTCGTGCAGCTATGCCAGTGGCAAGTTCGTCCCATGCACTCCACTGCATTCATTCAATGCATAATGATTTCTGTATGAGTTCAATGTATTTTAAATGTATTTACTTTGCTGTGCTGTCAGACAATTATGTCACAAACAAATCCTCTTGAGACTGATGGTTCCTATCCACATAATGGAGCTATGACGTAAGAGAAGGCCAGATACCATGCCGGCTCTTATCAAATTCCTGTCCCCTAAAATTGGTACCTGGTTCCTATATTGATCTTTGAAGCGGGTGGGCTACAGCAGCAGAAGACCTCAACTGGTAACACGCCTGTGTGAAAAATGTTACTCAGTTTCTCAGTTTTAGCTACAACATTTCAATAGTAGGGTCATAATTTGGCATAACATGAAAGAATGGATGCATGCATGAAGCATCAGGGATGTGCAGCCAACAAATCAACAGTCACAATATTTCCAGTTGTCATGAACCATCCTGTGCGCTTGTCCAATGCGCAGAGCGAGGGGTGAAAAGATGAGGATTTAGGCACAGGTTACACCACACACATTTACTGGACTCAGAACACAGATCAACAGTTCCAACAGACATTAGTCCTCAGAGTAATAAAGAGTCCTCCAGGACGCCCAACAGACACGGGAGAAATAAACCCGGGCGAAAGCCAAAGCGTAGCAGTTGTGCTGCACGGGGGGAAACGCTACAATAAAGCGTAGCAGCACAACTGCGCCCAGAAACGCTGACAG
Source organism: Pholidichthys leucotaenia (assembly GCA_020510985.1). Classification (NCBI taxonomy): domain Eukaryota; kingdom Metazoa; phylum Chordata; class Actinopteri; order Cichliformes; family Pholidichthyidae; genus Pholidichthys; species Pholidichthys leucotaenia. The sequence continues at coordinate 342,980,650 of CM035843.1, forward strand.
TTTCTACTCATCATGTAGGGGCAATCCAAGTAGTCCAAATAAGGCTCTGAGGGAACACAATCCTTTGTAGACCCTGGCTTCAAGCGGCGGAAGATGACCACATGAAGCACAATGATCCAGCAATGCATGATTGGAAAAAGGCTCCTAAAGTACCTAATTGCTGGCTCCACAAATTGGGCACACCTGGGCGAGGAGCGGGGAGATGACACACGGGCGTGGGAACAGCTGGCAGTAATAGAGAGGGGGCATGGTCCGACTGGCAGACAGTTAGACAGCGCTCACTCCAGCGTGAGCCCAAGAGGCTGCCACACCGCTGCCGGCCAGAAAGCAGTGGCTATGGGCACGGCAGAGTACACAGAAATACATACTAACATACATACAATGTGGCACGTACCCAGAGAGGCCAGGACCGAGCCGGGGGAAACCAAACCGGCTCGGTTCCTGACACCAGTACCTTGTTAAATATATGTCATGAAGAATTAAAGGCCAAATGTCACGTAACAGGGTACTTTAAATATCTTGAAACTAGATATAAAAGGGAACCGATCCGTTCGGGTCTTGGTGCATATGCTTCAGTAACAACGGAATATTCGTTAATTTAAAACTGCCGCACTTGGCCTGACACGGCCCCTGGAATCGCCTGGGGAAGAAGGCGGAAGTGACGAAATCGATTGTACCCTAGTTTGATGCTTGGGGTATTTCAATTGATTGTTTATATGGAGACTGGAAGGTTGAAGTGAGCAACAAAAAAGAAAAAATTGGATATTTCACCCATACCTTAAAACGGGACTATCAGGGACAGCTGGGTAATAAGGGACACTTCTCTGGGAAATGTTTTCATACCTGTCAAGTGAGACGTTTTCGCCGTACTTCAACACCGTAAAAAGCGGCTATAAGGAACGGCGGAGCAACAAGGGACACCTCTCTGGGAAATTCCCCAAATGCAACTCGTGTTGTTATTGTCAAATATTTTAAGGATTCATGGATATTTGACAATAACAAAACAACTGAGCGTCCGGCGCAAAATAAAAAAAAAAAAGCAGAATTCTGTATTTGTCAGGCGATCTCTGTCTGTTCCGCAACCGCTGCACAGCTCAACGTGTTAAACCATTGTCCTAATGACTTCTCATGGTAGTGAGAATAGCTCAAGCTGAGCGATCAGCCCGCCCAGACAATTAAACTAATGATTGACTCCACACTTCGAACAGTAGTGAGAATAGCTCAAGCTGAGCGATCAGCCCGCCCCGACAATTAAACTAATGAGTGACTCCACACTTCTCATGGTAGTGAGAATAGCTGACGCTGAGCGATCTGCCATCACCAGCTGTGAGTGATCACACACAGGAGTGCTCCTCCAGACACTCAGTTTTTTTTCCAGTATATTTTTTCTTTTGGGCGTACAGAAATGGCAATACGCCCGTTTTTGCTAAAATTGCATTTTCCCCGTATTTTCCTTAAAATATTTGACAATAACAACACGAACTACATTTAAAACATTTCCCAGAAAAGTGTCCCAAACCACTCTGCCGTCTCCCACAGCCGCGCTTGGCACCAAAATACGGCGAAAACGTCTCACTTGACAGGTATGCGCCTCCATTTTCATATTGATCTGGTCAATTTCTTGACAGCAGTGGCTCTCCTCCACTGTAATAATAATGGCTTCCGAAAAATCAATATTTATGGGGCGCCCTCGACAGACCCCCTTCGGCTTCGCAATTCTGGAGGCAATTAATGTCCAGTTCAATGACATTTTCCACTGGTTCTGCTCTCTGGTCATCGTTGGAACTGTTATCAGACAAAGCATCTGATTCCGTCTCGGACGGCTCGAACCTGTAAGGTTCTATGCCTCTGTCACTGTCTGAACCACTGACAAAAAAAAAGACAAAAAAAAAGACAAAACTAAACTAATTTGTTCACAATCGCTGTCACTTTCCGTCATGATTGTCCAATGTTGATAAGTGTGAATGTGGATAGGCAGGGCAGCCAGGGTACAACTGGTGATGTCAAAAACATGGGCGTGGTCTGGATTGGCTGTCACAAGCCAGCAAGCAAGGTGGGGCCTTCACCTGGTGTATTTTGTGCAATTATGTAAATACAGGTGGGTGATATGGTCTCCGGTATGAATATTTGGTTTAAGCTATGTGTATTTTATCTAAATTCGTTGTCATTTAGAAAAAAAAATTACGTGACATTTGGCCTTTAAGGCAGTTCTGAAAGCAACAGAGGTCCAACCCAGTAATAGCAAGGTAAAGTGGCTGGTGTGTGAAGCAGAACATCAATCATTTATCAACAAAAGTGAATTGTCATAATTATTATGAGATAATGGAGCAGCATGGGGAAATTTAAACACTTTCAAATTAGAATAAAGCTGACTCTTCCTATATAATTTTGTGACTTTTGCAAAGTCAATTTGAAGTGTTTACGCCTGCATTTCAATTTTCCTCATAAATGTGTGACTTTTCTTGTACATTTGTCTACAAGAAAAGTACACAAATGACCCCCACACCTTCAACCTCTGCAGCAATGCTGGCAGCACTCATTCGTCTATTTTCAAATACAACCTCTGGATATGACGCTGAGCACGTGCACTCAACTACTTTGGTTGACCATGGCGAGGCCTGTTCTGAGTGGAACCTATCCTGTCCCGCTGTATGGTCTTGGCCACCGTGCTGCAGCTCAGTTTCAGGGTGTTGGCAGTCTTCTTATAGCCTAGGCCATCTTTATGTAGAGCAACAATTCTTTTTTTCAGATCCTCAGAGAGTTCTTTGCCATGAGGTGCCATGTTGAACCTCCAGTGACCAGTATGAGAGAGTGTGAGAGTGATAACACCAAATTTAACACACCTGCTCCTCATTCACACCTGAGACCTTGTAACACTAAGGAGTCACATGACACCGGGGAGGGAAAGTGGCTAATTGGGCACAATTTGGACATTTTCACTTAGGGGTGTACTCACTTTTTTTGGCAGTGGTTTAGACATTAATGGCTGTGTGTTGAGTTGTTTTGAAGGGACAGTAAATTTACACTGTTATACAAGCTGTACACTGACTACTTTACATTGTATCAAACTGTCATATCTTCAGTTGTCCTATGAAAAGATATAATAAAATATTTACAAAAATGTGAGGGGTGTACTCACTTTTGTGAGATACTGTAGATTAATGTTGTAGATTGATCAACAGCTTTGCCTTAGAGCTCAGCTCCCTCTTCACCACAACAGACCAGTACAACGCCCACATCACTGCAGATGCTACTCTGAACCGTCTGTCAGTCTGCCGCTCCATTCTCCCCTCACTCGTGAATAAGACCCCAAGATACTTAAACTCCTCCACTTGGGGAGGAGCTCATCCCTGACCTGGGGAGGACAATCTTGGCATGCTTAATGCGTGCTAGATGCATTGTGTCACTGGTGTATGTCTGTATGTATGTGGACGAAACTTTCTTGCTATTGCTATTGTAGTACTACCACCCTTAAAGGCCCTGACAAGTGAATTCAGCATTTTTCTTCTAAACATAATATATACAGTATGTTTTTTTCCCACAATATCTTTATTGAACCTTTTTTTTTAACAAACATAACACAAACAATCAAACACTAACACTAAAGTACTACAAAAAAAATGCACTAAAAACACCTACAACCACCAACAAAATCAAGTCTTCAACAATGCTCCTCTGTTTAGTCTAGACAATCCATTACATAAGTATACATATTATGTTCACCAGTTTGGAATTTACAAGGTCCACACACATCATTCACCTTCTTCTTCAAGAGGTATGTTTAAATTTTTTACATAATCAATAAAAGGTCTCCATATATTCTCAAACACACTTTCCTTTGATTTCAGTATATATGTTATTCTTTCTAATGGAAGGTTTGTTAACATCTGTCTTAACCACTGAGTCACATCTGGTCTATGAGTCTTTTTCCACAGTAGTGCAATACATTTTTTGGCATTAAGCAAACTGAGGTCTATGAATGTTCTTTCACTTTTATTAAAGTTATGCTTTTTTGGGTACAGACCCAACAAAAACAGTTTAGGATTCAATATGATTTGTTTTGAAATTATTTTTTCAATTGTTACCCTCACCTCTTCCCAAAACATTCTAATTATTCTACATTCCCATAAACAATGAAATAGGGTTCCTTTACTTTCCATGCATTTTGTGCATGTATCTGGTACGTTTTTGTTATATCTATTTAACTCCACCGGTGTAACATACATCCGCATTAACCATTTAAAATGTATCAATTTAAGACGTACATTTATTGATTTGGTTTGAGCTTCTGTACAAGCCAATTCCCATTGTTCCTCTGAAATTTCAGTTTGCAGATCTTCTTTCCAGTAGTTTAATCTTTTCTGTGAGTTTTCACTTGAGGATAGTGTCAATGAGTTATAAAACTCTGAAATAATACCCTTTCTTTTACTATCTTTCATCAACATTTTTTCCAAGGATGAATAAATAGGTCGAGTGAGAGCATTATTTTGGTTTGATCGAATAAAGTTCCTAAGTTGAAGATATTTAAAAAAATGTGTTCTATTAAGATTAAATTTGATCCTCAGCTCTTCAAAAGACATTATGTTATCTGAACATGACAAATATAAATCTTGAATTTTTTGGATCCCTTTTAAACGCCATACTTTAAACACAGCATCCGCTCTCCCTGGTTTAAAATATTGATTACCCCATATTGGACTAAATTGTGACAGTAAGTGTGGTTCTTTTAAATATTTTTTAGTTTCACACCATATTTTAATCATATGTTTTACAAATGGGTTTTTAACTTGTTTCTGTAATTTTTTTGCCGAGTCTGAATATATGAATATGGGAAGAGGTAAAGGCAAATTGTATGATTCCATTTCAGTCCAGTGAGGGAGATCATTTGATGAAAAATAATATGTCATAGACCTCAGTTGTGCCGACCAATAATACAACATAAAATTTGGACATTTCAGACCTCCACGATCAAATGGTAAATATAATAAAGACAAACGTAATCTAGCCCTCCTGTTGTTCCATATAAATTCCACTAACTTTTTTTTAATTCTTGAGAATAAATCTAAAGGTGGTGGTAAGGGAATGTATTGAAATAAATAAAGTATTTTAGGTAAGATATTACTTTTAACACTAGAAGTCCCAGACATTAGCCCTCTTGTGGCCACTTGATGGTCCCCCTATGGGTTTTCTAGCCAAAAAGGCCAAATGGCCCCTCTCTGGGACTTTTAAGTATATTGATTCTCCCGATCATCGACATTGGTAGTGACATCCATCTCTTAAGTAACTCATTAATATCTGTCATTAAGGCTTCATAATTGACACTGGCGACTGATTCTAGCTTAGGCACAATTTGGATTCCTAAATATTTAAACTGATTTACAACATTGAATTGATTTACCTCAGGGGCTGGGTAATTTCTCTGGGTCTCATTTAGCATTAATATTGAAGATTTAGTTTTATTTATTTTATATCCTGATATTTCCCCAAAATTCTTTATTAAATTCAACAAGGTCGGAATTGATTTTTTAAGATTCGACATAAACAAAATTATGTCATCGGCATACAGGGAGATTTTATGTTCTGTTGGTCCAACTTTAATTCCATATATTTGTGACTGTAGACGTATCGCCATCGCTAAAGGTTCAATTGCCATAGTAAACAGTAAAGGTGAAAGTGGACAGCCTTGTCAACATCCTCTATTGATTTTTATTGATTTTGAAATATTGTTATTTGTTAGGATTTCTGCTGTAGCATTATTATATATTATCTGAACCCATTTTATGAAATTATTTCCAAGTCCAAACCTTTGTAAAACTTCAAAAAGAAAGGGCCATTCGACTCTATCAAAGGCCTTTTCGGCGTCCAGTGATAGGACAGCTGTATCTGGTGCTTCTTTATTAGAATAAATAATATTAAATAGTCTTCTTACATTATGGAAGCCTTGTCTTCCCTTTATAAAGCCATTCTGATCTCGATTAATAATATTTGGTAAAATTTCTTGTATTAGTCTTGCTAAAATTTTACAGATTATCTTAAGGTCGGCATTTAATAGGCTTATTGGTCTCATATTTTCACATTTATTAGAGGGTTTACCTGGTTTTGGCAACAGTATAATTAAGGCATTATTCATGTATGATGGTAAATTACTATTTTGAAATACTTCTAAAACCATTTCCAAAAAAGGTTTTATTCATTTATTCTTAAATTTTTTATAAAGGTCAACTGGAAGACCATCTGGTCCTGCACTTTTTCCTGATTTCATATTATCAATGGCTAGCCCAACTTCTTCTTGACTAATTTTAGACTCCAGTATCTCCCTGTTTTCATTTGAAATACACGGCATAGATAGTTCGTTCAAAAACCCATTTAGTTTTGTTAAGTCACATTCATTTTTGGTATCATATAATTTTTCATAGTAATCTCTAAAGGCTCTATTAATTTCTAAAGGATCTATAACTACCTGTCCGTTACTTATAATATTGGTAATTGGTGTTTTAAATTCTAATTGTTTAATCTGCCATGCCAGTAATTTTCCTGATTTTTCACCTTGTTCATAAAAAGATTGTTTCAATCTTAGAAGACTCGAGGCAGCTCTATTCGCTGATTTTTTGTCATATTCAGCTCTCAAAATCAGTAATTCGTTCTCCAACCTTGGATCACTTCCTACATATACTTTTTCTTGAAGAATTTTTATTTTATGTTCCAATTGAACTCTCTCCTCTCGAGTCTTCTTAGATTTTGAACCTGTATAACTAATAATATGTCCCCTAATAAAAGCTTTGAAAGCCTCCCACTTTACACATGCTGATGTTTGTGTAGTATTGATATCAAAGAACTCATCTATCTGTTTTTCTATGTACTTAACAAATTCCTCATCCTGAAGCCATTTATGCTGAAATTGCCATCTACCTGGTTCCTTTGTCAATTTCTTATCTACATATATTAGACAGCAGGGTGCATGATCAGAGATCACGATGTTATCATTAAAGCAGTTTTGAATCTTGGACCTTAATTCTACGGAGATCAAAAAATAATCAATATGTGAGAAAGTCTTGTAGGTATTGGAATAACAAGAGTAGGCTTTAACTTGTGGATTCATTTCTCTCCATATATCTAGCACTCTCAATTCTTTCATAAAATGATTAATGATCATCCTACATCCATTGTGCGTACAGTCCAGTCCTGTTGATCTATCTATACTGGGATTCAATGTACAATTAAAATCCCCTGCTATTATATGTTGCCCTGTAAGTGATGATAAGATAAGAAATAAATTAGCAAAGAACTTTTGATCATCTATATTGGGACCATATAGGTTTACCAAATTTATATTTTCTAATAACAAAGATCCTTGAATGATTAAATATCTTCCAAATTTGTCTCCAATTACATTTTTCACTTGAAATGGGACTGATTTATGTATGAGAGTCATAACTCCCCTGGCTCGGGATGAAAATGATGAGGTGAAAACACTTCCTTGCCATCTACTCCTAATTCTTTTTACATCCTCCTCTATTAGATGAGTTTCTTGTAAAAACACAATTTTTGAACCCATATCTTTTATTTTATTCATAACTTGTTTAAGTTTTTTTAATTTTTGTAGACCTCTGCAATTCCATGAAGTTAAATTAAGATTAACGCTTTGGTTTATGATCAATAGGGAGTTTAGGATTACCTTGCAGTATAAACATGCTCATACAGAGAAGCAAAAACATGAGTGGTTGAACATTCATCCTACAAACTACACACAAACAAATTCCCCCTTCCCACATTTGTGGTAATCCCCCCAAAATCAAAAAAAAAATTCCGTCTCCCGATATAGCCATCGACCGTTCCACACACACGAGGATCAGCCAAAGCCACTCCTTCTTCATCCTCCCAATCACCCTTACTCTGCTACTTTTAATGACGTAACATTAACTCTCTTCTGTAGTTTTCCAACTTAACTCCAAAATTTTTAGCAACTTTGTACATCATAGTTTTTTTTTTTTTTAAATATATACAGTGATCCCTCGCTACTTCGCGCTTCACCTTTCGCGCCCTCAGTGCATCGCGGATTTTTCAAAAATATTCATCAAAAATTCAAAATTGAGAAATAATGGGCGGGCGCTAGCAGAAGGCAGGGAGACTACATTAGACCATCACGTGTCAACACGGAAAGCAGCACAACTCTCTGTTCGCTGTTGTCGTGTTGGCTGGGCTCGGAAATCTCGCAAGCTGATTGGCCGAGACGTTTCACCCCGCAAGCTGATTGGCCGAGATGTCTCACCCACCTCCTCTTCCTGCCGAGCACCCATGAAGGGAAGAAAGACCGCATTCATTGCTTTTTATCGCTCGTGTTACTTAGTCTCGCCGCGTGGAACTTTTTGCTGTTCTCTTGTGCCATTTTGTGCGAAATAGTCTTCCCGTCGAGGCACTACGCCGCCTCCTGCAGCTTCAGCTCTATCGGAAGCTGCCCTCGATGATCCTGCGCCTCCAGCACCTCACGATGAGGCGTCACCTGAGGAGCAGTAAAGCTCTCATTAACCTGTGCAGTAAATCATTTTCATCTTGAGTTACGTATCTTGTTATAAGAATAAAAGAGTTCTAAAAACATATTTATGTACACTTTGTTTACATCTACGTATGTATGTACACGTACACACACACACACACGTATCATATGAGAGTGAGAGAATGAACGTACGTATTGTTTATGGATGACGTCATTGGGGTGACGCTACTTCGCGGTTTTTCACTTTTCGCGGTCGGTTCCGGAACCCATTAACCGCGATAAGTGAGGGATCACTGTAATACAATCTATATTTTGTGAACTTGCTATTTGCTTCAAGTCAGTCAGATGCCTGTGCAAATGCTTAAATATTCTACCTTATATTTTGTTCATGCTTAGCTCCCACCAGTCTCTTCTTGGATCTTCTTGATGAACTCCTGCGCCTCCTCTGGGGTCTTGAAGATGTGGGTTCTGCCCTCATACGTGGTCAACAGTCTCGCAATTACACCATGACGAATCCCAAGGTTGCGCAGCTCTTTACGTACGGGATCAAACTGCTTCCTCAATTGTTGGATTCCTGTGGCCAAATCTGGGTAGAACCGCACCTGCTGGTCCTGGTGTTTAATCTGGCCTTTAGCTCGCGCAGCGTTGAAGATCTTCATCCTGTCTCTGTTGCTGATAAACTTCATAATAATCGTCCTCGGTGGTCCCTTATCTCTCCGTGGGCCGATACGATATGCGCTTTCCAGAACGACTGCTGACTGCAGCTCCGTGCTGCCCAGCGCCTCCGGAATCCACTTTTCCAAAAAGGAACATGTGTCCCGACTTTCGGATTCCTCCGGTAGACCCACCAGCCTCAAGTTGTTCCGTCTCGACCGGGATTCCAAGTCCAAGACATTATTTTCCAGACTTTTATTTTTTTTTTCCAAAGTGCGCACCTTTAATTGAAGACAGGTGACGTCATCTTCAGCACTAGCGACACGAAGCTCTACCTGCGCCATTCGTTCTACACAGTCACCCAATTCTTTTCTCATTCCTTCCAACGCTGCCATAATCCCATCAAACTTAGCGGAAAAGTCCGCTCTCATTGAACTAATGGCATTAAGCACTGCACCTGTGCCGTTTCCCACATTCACCGCACCGCTGCTCGCTTCCTCCGCCATATATGGAGCTTCTTTATCTGCTGCGTCACAGACGTGAAAGTCCGTTAATTTAGACTGTTTCGGCGGCTCGCTTTTTCCTCTACCTGGTTTTCCAGCCTTAGGCTTCACCGACATATCCTCGTCCAAACGCTGGGATAGGTTCTGTCCCAAATGAGAGAGTTATTTGCCGTTTTTTCGTCTCCAGGAGCAGAGCAGAGCGAGACGTGTCCCCCTCACGTGGCCGCCATAACCGGAAGTCATGTATACAGTATGTTATAAATATGGTGCTATGGGGTACCCCCCCACAGCAGCCACGGACAAACACAGCGCTCGACTAGAGCAATTAACAGGACAGTGAGATGTGTGTGTTGAGATCAATAGGCAGCCTTCCTGTGCTTAGTTCAGGCACCAGCATCCTGTGGATATGTATGACGCAAATGCAAACATTCATGCTTCCTGCTCGCATTGTGGTACAAATGTCACATGTCTGAATGCATTTCCTTTGATGATAAAATGCCTTTGATGTATTGTCCGTTGCTGGGTATTTAAGTGGCTGAATTCATATGTTCACCCTCTGTTCTTCTTCTGACTGCTTCTGACTACAGCTCATGAGAGCCTGAGAGCGATCCCCAGCATGCTTATACAGCAGCTGGGGTGAGCTCCGTGATGGCGATGATTTGATCAATAAACTTCATTAAAACTCCAGACGCCGTGTCTTATTTTAACATCGCCACACTGTTGACCCCGCAGACGCACACGCTTTGTGCGACGCAACCTTCTGGTCTGGACAACCACGCTGGCGACCCGACGCTGAAAAGAACACGCTGCCAGCAAACGCAGCACCCGGCAGTGATTCTCCGACGACAAGCGAACGCGGCAGCCCGACTGATCTGCCCTTCCTTTCTGCTTTAGGGAGACTTTGACGCTCTCCGGAGACCACCCACGACCGGGAAAGCTGAGGAAATTTCATGGTGAGGTCTGCACGCCTAGATCGGCACATCCACGCTGGACCGGCCGCTCTCACGGTTCCTGACACACGATTCTGTGTCTCCACACGAGAGCGCACACACCTTGCCCTCTCTCCACGACGGTGGCCCATGGCCGACGGAGAACGCGTGGACCTGAACGCACCATGACCCGGCACGAGCGACGACCAACAGCCCGAACAGGGGAGACAATCGGCGCCGACTGCGCAGATCTCCATCAAGCCCCCTGACCTTGATTCGCCTCGCGACAGCGGACCGGCCATGCACAGAAGCCCCGCATCAGAACAGCGCAGCTGGAAGGCACGTGGCCGCAGCGCGTGCCACGCACCAGAGACAAGCTGGCTCTACAGACTTATACATCATCCTCCGCCGCTGCACACGGCTCTTCAGGACTGCTCACACACCTGAAGCACACACGCAGCCCGCACACAGGATTTGGTGTAAGTCTCAGCCACGGCGCACGACGGGAATCCAGCCGTCAGCTGTCCCCGAGGGCTTTAGGGCCGCGAACGCACCTAAAGCCTAAACGCCAAGTCCCTCACATAGCTTCAGCTCCTGTTTTTCTTCATTGCCGGACTGAATCGCGAGAGGAATCAGAGACTAACTTTTCTTCCCACAGCCATGGACATCCCCCGCCACTTACTACCCCCACCCTCCTCCCTTCCCCGGCACAGACTTTCCCCGCAGCTCGCCACCAAAGCGGGACTACCGAGGTCTCAGCTCCCCGCTAAGCCCTCTGGGGGGGGAGTGTATGGGGTACCCCCCCACAGCAGCCACGGACAAACACAGCACTCGACTAGAGCAATTAACAGGACAGTGAGATGTGTGTGTTGAGATCAATAGGCAGCCTTCCTGTACTTAGTTCAGGCACCAGCATCCTGTGGATATGTATGACGCAAATGCAAACATTCATGCTTCCTGCTCGCATTGTGGTACAAATGTCACATGTCTGAATGCATTTCCTTTGATGATAAAATGCCTTTGATGTATTGTCCGTTGCTGGGTATTTAAGTGGCTGAATTCATATGTTCACCCTCTGTTCTTCTTCTGACTGCTTCTGACTACAGCTCATGAGAGCCTGAGAGCGATCCCCAGCATGCTTATACAGCAGCTGGGGTGAGCTCCGTGATGGCGATGATTTGATCAATAAACTTCATTAAAACTCCAGACGCCGTGTCTTATTTTAACATCGCCACAGTGCTTAATAAATCATGGTAAAAGGCTTATAAGCAGGTGTGCACATAAGTAGTGCATATGCACGATCAAAATAAGCAATGCGCACTAGATCAAATCTTGTAACGTGCATTTGCGTACCTAGGGGCAGATAAATTCTAAACATTGGACTGCAGTGCAAGGTATGAGCGACTGCTTTTCAGATTTTCTCCTTTCATTAAAATACACAAGAAGCAAGCTCTGTTAAGCAATTACTTTGGTGTTCCACCACCTCCAGAGAAACGCCAGACTGAACCTGTTACGACTCCTCGTGCGCCATTACGCAGTGCACAGAGGGAGGAATGGAAAACCCACGCGCAGAAGTAGTTTTGTGCATTTTATTAAACATAAACCCCAGTATAGTCCAGCAAACAATCACGCAATAAACAGAGAGTTGATATGATTGAAATTGAGGCCACCAGACATACAGGGATGCCACCTGGATGCTCAGCAGCCCGAGGGAGGGAATGCCTAGTGCCGCAGAACTGCTGTCGGCACGAGGAGAAAGGCAAACATAAACTTACGGCTGGAGCGATCCAGGGCCGTCCGTGCAGTCCGGTGGATGAGAATGAGGCAGGAACAGCCGCTAACACCAAACAACTAACAACAGTCACGTAGCGTTGGAGAAGACTAATTTAGTCAGGCTGAAAGTAATCATAGGGAATGATAGCTTGCATACACAGAGGAACACGCTGCTGTGTATAGGGCAATGCTCCGGTGATCTCTTCTCCCTCCAACAAAGCTTAAGTAATAAACATACTAATGAGGGAAGAGACTGCTGGTGTGGAAGAACGTGAGCTGGATCAACTGAAACCAGGTGTGCATGAGTGAGTGTCAGAGCATGTGAATGGGAGTGAATGAGGTGTGTGTGTGTATGTGTGTGAGACACCAATAATAAGGAACAGCTGGTGATACTGACAGGAGGAGGAGGTGTGCCCGAGCTGTCCGGGAGCGAGGACCCAAAGGGCTCCCTGAAGAGCCTGATGGAAAACAAATAGTGAAACAGACCAAAATAGCCACAGGGTCAGAACTGGGTTTGGGAACACCAAACCCAGGTTTATGACAGAACCTGGACCGCAAAAGAAGCGTGTGTTCTCAGAAAAGTGGTTGCGGGAGGTCAGTAGACAAATTCAACAATCGACTCCCGCACCAAGATGTCGTGCAAACTATGCCATGAAAATCCCACTCTGGTGCATAAAAACAGCGCCTTTTACACAGATACTAAAATCTTTACTCATCCAGCTTTTGATAAGCATGCGCATAGCAGAGAGCACCGGAAAGTAGTGCAAGTGATTGATATTGCTAGCAGGCGCAGCCAGGGCCAGAGGCCCAGTGGTCTGCTCAGCAGATGGCAAGATGAACTGAATGAAGAACAGCATCAAGCACTGAGTAATGTTTTTCTGTTGGCCTTTCACAAAGCAAAACGTGCAAATTCTATGTCTTCATATGAGGAGGATATTCCGCTTCTCAAAAGGCTTGGAGTTAATGTTGGGACCACTTATCATTCTCGAGAGTCATTCTGTGCTCTTAAATAGCAATAACTGTTGTTACTGCTTAAAAAGCTGTCATTTCATTTGGTTTTCATTGTTTGAAAATCAGACGTTTGTACATTTAGTTTTCAGTGCATGAAGCGCAGTCATTTCATTAGAAAGTTACATACTATGTGTCACGAACCGAGCCGGTGTTGTCCAGTAGGCTCAGTTCTGACCGTTCCCTGTGGCTCATGTATTGGGTGATTTATGTACTCTTTTGAGTTCTTGTTGTTTTTATGTCTTTGTTCTTTTTCTTTTCCGTGCCTGTAGCCACTGCTCTGGCCGGTGGCTGTTAGGCAGCCTCTTTGACCTACATTCGTGTGGGCGTTGTCTAACACTCGCCGGTCCGACCACGCCCCCCCTCTCTTGACAGCCAGCTGGTTTCTCCCTGGTAATTGCCTTTCCCGCGCCGCGCCCAGGTGCTCCCAATTTGTGGTGCCAGTAATGCTTGTACTTTAGCGGCCTTTGCCAGTCAAGCATTGCTGGACCATTGTGCAAGCCACATGGATGTTAATCGCCGTGTGGATGCTTATGTCTATGAAGGAGTGTGTGTTCCACACCGTCGCTGTTCCCCTCGGTGTGTATAGGGCTGCCAGGCTACTGTTGGACTAACTCGTACTGCCCCAGCCGTGTGAGTATTAACTGTGTGCTTCTCCCTGATGGTGCTTACCTTAAGACTGTAGTGCGTCCTGGAGGACTCTCTAGTAGCCTGAGCAGTTGTGTGTTTTTGTACTGTGGGTTTTTGTTTATCTTGTGGCCATGGTGCACTGTAGTCTGCCCGCTGCACGCTCGTCGCGTGAGCCATTAAGTGCACAGCTGTATCATTTTTGTAGGTCTTTATTTTTGGAACTGTTTGCCTTTTGTCTAATAAATGTGTGTGTGGTGTAACCTGCGCGTAAGTCCATTCATCCTTCCCCTCCTCCGTGCGCTGCGTAAAAGCGCACAGGGAGCAGCATGACACTATGGAGCTTTAAAGAACAGACATGCTGTAATGCTTTCATTCATTTTCACTTGAAATTAAAATGTGTGTTACGTTATCCACATACTGTATTCCTCTATTTTGTGAGGTGGGTCAAGAAAACAAAAATGACGACCAAGCAACAACCTCAGATTCCTCCCTGAGAACAAGACCAAAAAAGTTATGTGCACCCCTGCTTATAAGCCATATTCAACAGACATCATTGCTAGTCTTAAATAAGGCTGCATTCACACCAGGATAGTCTGGGGGTCTCGGTTTGACTAGGCAGGGAATGCCAAGAATTTTCACACCTTCATTTGGTTTGGTTTGCATTCACACTGCAGTGGACCAAATTGCCTGGACAACATCACGCAGTTACAACTGCTCGTTTGGAGCACTGTAGCTGAAACCACTACTGACCAGGAAGGAAAAATCTTGGCAAAGAAGAAAAATCAGGCTCATCGATTGGCCAGGACAGAAAATGGAAATCCATTCCCTTTAGCCAGGTTGTTTGTCCGCCACAAACGAGACATTTTTTAACTTTTCTCCTCAACTTTCTCCGATAAAATGATTTCTCGGATTCGCGCGGTTGTCTTTATTGTTATTTTCTACCTAAAATGTACTATGGTAAACGCCACTTCCTCTTCTCAGACTATGTGTTGCTATGGTTACACAAACGCCGAGGGGCACTTCCGCCCTTTGGTCTGCTGGATGCTCCATTTGGATTCACACTACAAGCAGAGTGCACCAGACTTCGTTTGGAAGGGGACCAAGACCCCCGTTTTCAGGGTGTCCAGACTTCGCTTATTTGATGCGCACCAGAGTTCCAACATTTATTTATCTTTTGTTCATATGAAAGACAAAAAATAAAATAGAAAGATGTCTTTACCTTCTTTACATGTTTCAACTGCACTGCAGCCTTCGTCAGAAGATTCAGCTGATTGCTGCCAGGTGACATTTATCAGCTGATTTTCATAGGCAGGGCCAGCTCAGCAGATCTGTCGGATCCACCGAGCCGGCCCCACCTCCCGCCGTCAGATGGTCTCTGGAGAATGTGGTCCCAGGTGTGGGAAAGCATAAAGGCTCCCTCATCTCGGTTCATGGTGTTTTTTCCCCGCTTCCTGATCTCTATGGCCTCCTTGATCCAGCGTTTGTGTCTGTTGCTCTCCAATCCAATAATTTTTGTGTTGTCCCAGTCCATGATGTGATTATTTCTTTTGCAGTGATCTGATATTGCTGATTTTAATGTTTCTTGTTATGCCTTTTCTTTTTGTGATCTTGTGAGTCGTCCTTGTGTTTCCTTCTCACATTCCTTCTGGTGTTCTTTTTTCCTTGTGGTGAATAATCTTCCAGTTTCTCCAATGTAGGTATTGTTGCATGATCTGCATGATATTTCATATATTACATTGCATTTATTGTCTTGTTCTATTCTGTCCTTGGGGTGTACTAACAACTGTCTTAATTTTTTGTGTGGTTTGACTGCTGTGTTTATTTTGTATTTTTTCATGTATAGCTGTGTATTTGTGCATACATATGTTCAGACATAAAAGGGGTGTATTTGTGCATACGTATGTTAAACATAAGAGAGATGCTGACAGCACATATGTGGATTGACCTCACGACGAAGAGGACAGTAAGTCTGGACCACCTGCGGAGGACAACGAGAGAGGACAGGGGTGCGGATGAAGGACTTCCTGACCTCCAGGACGCAGGTAGAAGACGGAAGGCTGGAGGGGGGAGAAATGTCAATAAAGGGTTTTGACGGGGATATGTGATCCCCCCTGTGTGTGGGAAGTCTGTATGAGAAAAGGTATAAATGTGAAACTCTGATGTGGCTCACTCTCTTTTCTTCCTGCTTATTAGAGAGAGCAGGCTGGGGAAATGAATGTTTGAATAAACTGGAATAAAACACAATTCAGTCTCTTTATTCCACGCTCCCCACATTGGTGACCTATCGACGTAGAGAATGCCTGGAGAAGGTCTCCGCATTCCAGACTCGCTGGAGTCTGTCCTGGCGAGCGCCGTAGCCGTCAAGCTGCTGGAATTCTGGCAGGACAATCCACGGTCGTGGTTCCTACAAGCGGAGTCACAGTTCGCGCTCGCAGGAGTAACGGTGGATGACACTAAGTTCCACCATGTCATCGCTAAGCTGGATAACCGCACGGCTCGGTGCGTGCAGAGCTTGGTACAGCAGCCACCCGCCACCGACAGATACGGCAGGTTGAAAGCTACCCTCATCAAGTTTTTCACGCCCTCAGCCAAAGTGAGGGCTAGGAGGCTCCTGGCTTTGCTCGACCAGGGAGGACACAGGCCAAGCGCCCTGAGGGAGGATATTCTACAGCTGAGGGGGTCAGACAACGACGACTTCCTTTTCCAGTACATCTTCCTCACCAACCTCCCGGCGCACATGAGAGGGACGTTGGCCGGCGTACGTTGTCAGACCCAGGAAGATTTCCGGGAGCTGGCCCAGGAGGCAGACAGGATCCTGGACGCCTGCGGCGAGCAGACAACCGCAGCGGCGACCCAAAGCAGCGGGGAGCCAGAGGCAGCAGACCCAAGCTTACCATCAACGGCAGCAGCGCGGCCTCGACGCAGTGGAGGTGATGGTTCAGTGGCAGAGGCGCGGCCCCGACGCAGCGGAGGAGAGGATCTCTGCTTTTATCATCGGAGGTTCGCCGAGAGGGCACGCAGGTGTGTGCCGCCCTGCAGCTTCAGGAGTTCGGGAAACGGCAAGACCGAGGGTCGTTAGCAGCTTCGACTCTCGGTGAAAGCAGCAAGCTGCTCTACATCACAGATGCGAGCTCCGGACGGGATTTCCTTATAGACACCGGAGCCCAAGTTAGTTTCATCACCCCGACATATGCTGACCGGTTGGCTGGACCCCGTGGTAGCGGAGCATCGGCGGCAAACGGCTCGAGCATCAGCACCTACGGGAAAAAGACTTTGTCTTTATGCTTACATGGCCGCACATATGAATGGACTTTTGTCATAGCGGCGGTGAGCTTCAACATGTTAGGCGCTGATTTTCTGTGCTCACACGGTCTGTTAGTTGATCTTGCCAATAGGCGGCTGGTAAATGCACTCTCTTTCTACTCTCTCCCCTGTTCAGCTCGAGTGTCCCCGCCACCAGTACAGACCAACGTCACCGCAGCAGGTGGTAAGTTCCACGCACTCCTCACCCGGTTTCCAGCACTCACGGTACCCACTTTCTCAGCAACGGTCACGAAACACGGGGTGGAGCATTTTATAACTACAGCTGGCCCCCCCATCTTTGCGAAAGCTCGGCGCTTAGATGCTGCCAAGCTCTCTATAGCGCGCGAGGAGTTCGCCAGCCTGGAGAGGCTGGGCATCATTCGCCGTTCGAAAAGCCCATGGGCTTCGCCGCTGCATATGGTCCCGAAAGCTGACGGCTCCTGGAGACCGTGCAGCGATTATCACAGACTAAACAACGCCACAGCACATGATCGCTACCCCATCCCACACATCCAGGATTTTTCAATACATCTGGCGGGGGCGCGCATTTTTTCAAAAATAGACCTGGTTCGCGGTTACCATCAAGTTCCGGTCCGGCCGGAGGACATTCCTAAAACAGCGGTAATAACCCCGTTTGGACTTTTTGAATTTCTACGCATGCCGTTTGGTCTTAAAGGGGCGGCGCAAACGTTCCAACGGATGATGGTCGCCGTGTTACGCGATCTCCCTTTCGTGTTTGTGTACCTCGATGACATATTGGTCGCCAGTACTTCAGAGGAAGAACACGAAAAGCACCTCACTGTGGTTTTTAGGAGGTTGGGAGAGCACGGCTTAATAATTAATCCAGCCAAGTGCCAGTTCGGCGTCGCGCAGATTGATTTTTTGGGCCACCGCGTCTCCCCAGAGGGGGCGGTCCCGTTACCGGATAAAGTGCGCGCAGTGACAGATTTTCCCCGACCACAAACGGTCAAATCATTGCAGGAATTTTGGGGGATGGTGAATTTTTATAACCATTTCCTGCCCCACGCAGCACAACTCATGCAGCCGTTATATGCCGCGCTCAGGAAACAAAAACCAACCAATGCTGTTGAATGGTCCCCAGAGCGGGAGCGCGCATTCACAGACGTGAAAAAAGCCTTGGCTGACGCTGTGCTCCTGGCTCACCCTGACCCAGCGGCACGCATCGCGCTAACGACAGACGCATCAGATGTGGCCATAGGGGCCGTTATAGAACAGCAGGTTGCCGGAGTTTGGCAGCCGCTGGCTTTTTTCAGCAAATCCTTAAGCGTGGCCGAGCGAAAATACAGCGCGTTCGACAGGGAGCTGTTGGCGCTGCATTTGGCTATTCGTCAGTTCCAGTTCTGGCTGGAAGGACGGCGTTTCACCGCTTTCGTGGACCACAAGCCGCTCACATACGCCATGTCCAAAATTTCAGATCCGTGGTCAGGCAGGCAGCAGAGGCAGCTGGCTGCAATTTCGGAATTTACCACTGACATTCGGCACGTAGCGGGTAAACTCAATGTGGTGGCAGCCTGCCTCTCGCACGCGGTCACGGCACTGGCACACGCAGAGGCGGACCAGCCCGCCGCGACCGCGCAGCAGAGTGGCGGTGCGGGAGCACGCGCAGCCTCGGTGCACGTAGGTATAGATTACGCAGCCATGGCAGCAGAGCGGGGTGCGGATGCAGACGTGCGCGCGCTCCAGTCTGGACCAACAGGGTTAAGGCTGGAGAGCAAGTGTTTACAAACCGGTACGCCCCCCTTAATTTGCGATGTGTCGACTGGGCGCCCACGCCCGGTGGTTCCGGCTGCGTGGTGCCGCCGCGTTTTTGACTTGGTCCACTCACTGGCGCACCCGGGGGTGCGCGCTTCGGTGAAAATGGTAGCGGAAAAGTTTGTTTGGCCGAGCCTGCGCAAGCACGTGAAGGAGTGAGCAAAGGCCTGCATGTCCTGTCAACGGGCCAAAATCCACAAGCACACAAAAGCCCCATTAGAACCGTTTCGCATTCCGGCCAGAAGGTTCGACCATGTGCATGTTGACCTCGTGGGCCCCCTACCGGCATCACAGGGGTTCACACATCTTTTGACAATGGTGGACCGAACCACACGTTGGCCGGAAGTGGTCCCGCTGGCGACGACCACGGCCGCGGAGGTGGCTCGCGTTTTTTTAACGGCTTGGGTAGCGCGTTTCGGCGTTCCGTCGGATATTACGTCCGATAGGGGGCCTCAATTCGTCTCTGAGCTTTGGTCAGCGATGGCCAACGGCTTGGGAGCCAAAATTCACTGCACTACGGCTTATCACCCTCAGGCTAATGGTTTATGCGAGCACTTTCATAGGTCTTTGAAGGCAGCACTCAGAGCGGCACTCACGGATGCAGATTGGGTAAACAAACTACCATGGGTTTTATTAGGGTTGCGTTCTGCGCCCAAGGAAGACTTAGATGCCTCCCCAGCGGAGCTAGTGTTCGCACAACCTCTCAGGCTGCCAGGCGAGTTTTTACCTGAGCACCCGGAGCCCCCCCCCCCCCGCTCTTGGGCCGCTAGTCGGCACGGGAGCGGACACGCTCATCACGCTTTTCCGTGCGTTTTTGTTCCCAAAGCTTTAAAAAATGCTGAGTTTGTTTTTGTCAGGCACGAGGCACTAAGATCAACACTCAGACCGCCATACGATGGGCCATATCGAGTTCTGGAGACAGGGGATAAGCATTTTGTGCTAGATTTGGGAGACAGAAAGGAGATAGTTAGTATTGACAGATTGAAACCTGCTTTTGTCATGAAGGACGAGTCTGTACCGGTTGCGAGGGCGCCTCGACGCGGCAGACCCCCCCCAGGGGGAGCGTCTCGGAGCCCCCGCAGAGGTCAAATAACCACTCTCTTCCTCAGTCAACAGAGCCTGGGCAGAAGGGCGCCGCAGGCAAGGCGGGGCCAGCTTACAGCAGATTCGGGAGACGGTTGAAGCCCAGACGGCGCACAGACTGAGTGATGTTGGTTGTACTGTTGAGAGTAGCATGTTCGCAGAATTTTTATGTATCGTCCATTCTTCATCGTTTGGGGGGGGGGAGGTTGTATAGCTGTGTATTTGTGCATACATATATTTAGACATAAAAGGGGTGTATTTGTGCATACGTATGTTAAACATAAGAGAGATGCTGACAGCACATATATGGATTGACCTCACGACGAAGAGGACAGTAAGTCTGGACCACCTGCGGAGGACAACGAGAGAGGACAGGGGTGCGGACGAAGGACTTCCTGACCTCCAGGACGCAGGTAGAAGACGGAAGGCTGGAGGGGGGAGAAATGTCAATAAAGGGTTTTGACGGGGATACGTGATCCCCCTGTGTGTGGGAAGTCTGTATGAGAAAAGGTATAAATGTGAAACTGATGTGGCTCACTCTCTTTTCCTCCTGCTTATTGGAGAGAGCAGGCTGGGGAAATGAATGTTTGAATAAACTGGAATAAAACACAATTCAGTCTCTTTATTCCACGCTCCCCACACATGATCCTTTTAATTGGTTCCGTGATCCCTCGTATGTATGGTATAGTTATGGTGTCCTTGTTTTTGATTTCGGCTTTTGTTCTATGTCTTGTATCCTGTTTATTTTCTTTGTTTTTGACTTGCTGTTTCCCTTTGTTTATAGCCCATACTGGATATTGGCAGCGTATAAGTGCATGTTTTATGTGGTTTTCCTCCTCCTGTCTGTCTTCTTGTTCCGTGATGATGGTGGCTCGTTCATATAATGTCCTGACGACTGATAGCTTGTGTGCTGTGGGGTGTTCCGATGTCCATAGTAGGTATTGATCTGTGTGGGTTGGTTTCCTGTAGACTGTGATTTTTATGCTGCTGTCCTCGTTGTGGTGGATTTTCATGTCCAGAAAGGCTATGGTGCCATTTTCCTCCTCTTCGTGTGTGAATTTTATGTTCCCAGTGCTGTCCGTACTGTTCAGATGGTCAGTGAGTTCTTGTGTATGTCCTTTCCTTATTTTTTCCAGAATGTCGTCTACGTATCTCTTCCAAAGGGTGGGTTTGCATATTGTGGGTGCTGTGTTGATGGCTTTGTTTTCCAGATCCTCCATAAAAAAGCTGCTCATGATGGCTGATAGTGGGTCTCCCATTGCAAATCCTTCTTTTTGTTTGTAAATTTTTCCTCTGAATTGAAAATAAGTGGATTTTGCAACAAACTGTAATAATTTGGATATGTCATGAACTGTGAGATTGGTGCGTCTTTTTAGGGTACTGTCATTGTTGAGGCGTTCTTGCACTATATGTAGTGTGACGTCAACAGGTGTCTTTGTGAATAAAGAGATAACGTCATGTGAAATGAGGATCTCGTCTGATTCTATTTTTATGTCTTTGAGTTCTTGTGCCAGCTCTTTTGAATTTTTGCAGTGGAAGTCTGATAGTCCAAGGAGGGGTTTGATGATTTCAGCTAGGGCTTTTGATAAGTTGTACGTGACTGATCCGATACTGTCTATTATTGGCCGCGGTGTATTTTTGGAGTTCCATAGATCCGGGGGGTGATGCTGGCTGTGGGGATCAGGTGATCATATGCGTCCTTTGTGATTTTTTTGCTTTCTAACAGAGGTTTGAGAAGGGCTTTTAGCATTTTTTTCTTTTCTTCTGTCGGGTTTGTTTTAATGATTTCATATGTGCTGCTGTCTGCCAACATGGTTTCCATTTGTTTTTCGTATGTTTCCGTGTCCAAAATTACTGTTGTTCTACCTTTATCTGCTGGGAGGATTGTGATCGTTTTATCTGTCTTGAGTGAGTTTAATGCTTTTTCTTCTTTTCTTGTAACGTTGGCTTTGTGGTAATTTGGCCGTTTTTAGGATTCCTGCGACTGCGTTCCGGAGTGATGCCTTTTCTCCTTGGTCCTGGATTTTTTCGCATGCCGGTTCTGTTGCGAGGATGGATTCTTCATGGGGGATTCTGGCTGGTGTGATGGCGAAGTTCAGTCCTCTGCTCAGCACTGTTTTTTCCGTGTCCGTGAGTGTGCGTTGTGATAGGTTTTTGACCCACTTAGCGTTCATTTCCGTGTGTGTTTGTCTTCGTCCGTTCTTCCTTTCTGTGAGTTTTTTTAGTTTTTTCAATTGGCGGTTTTTTGTTGTAATGAATTCTTGGTGGATCCGACAGATCTGCTGAGCTGGCCCCGCCTACGAAAATCAGCTGATAAATGTCACCTGGCAGCAATCAGTTGAATCTTCTGACGAAGGCTGCAGTGCAGTTGAAACATGTAAAGAAGGTAAAGACATCTTTCTATTTTATTTTTTGTCTTTCATATGAACAAAAGATAAATAATTAAAAGAAGACAAATGAACCTATTTGACGTAGAGTTCCAACATGCATTCAAATGGCATCAAACGAGTCGAACTATCCGCGGAAGCCACTGTTTGGTCCTTTGGTCCGGAACAAACAGTGGCCATCCGAATGCGCCCTAATACTAGATTAGACAAGACTAATAACTGTTAGTCTTAACATTTTAGGTTGTTTCTTTTTTTTAACTTTATGAAGACACGTTAATGTAATGGGTTTTATGTGAAAACAAAAGTTAAAGATTTTAAAATGTGTTGCTGATTGTATAATGAGATAATCCACCACCTTGGACACCATCAGGGCATCCATCTGCACCTCTATGGGCTTGTTTCCCACCCAGAGGGTCTGGAATGTGTTGAAGGTGACTGAAAAGTCAAGACACAATTTTGGTCATGCTGCCAGGCAGCCATCTGGGAAAAGTCCATCATCTGCTTCAGTGTGTGTCTGGTAGGAAAACTACAGGGGGTCCAGTCAGTCCCACTTTACAATTCTAGCACATGTAAATGCTACTGCATAGTGCAATCTCTCCAGTGTAATCTGATGTTCTTTTTTCCCTCAAAAGATAAACTACAAAATGTTATGCAATTTTTAAAGTACTCCATATATTTTGCTGTAGCATTTTTGGGAATGGAAAAAAGAGCATCTTAAAGAAAATCTGCAAGACTTGAAAATATGGCTGCTGGTCTGTTTAATTATTATTTGAAATTATGGACAATAGAAAGGCTTGGGTGGATTTAAAATACTGTAGGTGAATGACATTAATTTTTGTGTCAGCTGCTGTGGCTGGTAGATTACTAGAGTTATACCCCCTTTACACAGGGGTGGAGACAATGGCGGTCCTTGCTTGTATGACGCCCTGGGCGGACTGCCACCCCACACACACACACACACTTTTTTTTTATAACTTTTCTTGACTTTTTATTTCTCTCATAAATGTCCAAATGCTCGATTTTCTCAACAATTAGTGAGGTTTTTCTTGCAACGTTTTCCTGGCAAACTTATTACTTTTTAAACTTTTGCCATGTTTCACCTTTTTTCTCATTTTCATGATTTTTCTTGTACATTTCCAACTATCCTCTCACTTATAGGTGCATTTCAGTAAATTAGAATGTCATCAAAAAGTTGATTTATTTCAGTAATTCAATTCACAAAATGAAACTCATGTATTGCATAGATTCATTACACACAGCGATATATTTCAAGTGTTTATTTCTTTTAATTTTGATGGTTATAGCTCAGGGGTGTCCAACCATGTGCCATGGAGAGCCAAGACCCTGCAGGTTTTCTCTTCTACCCAGTCTCTTCAGCAGGTGTTTTCACTTATCAGCAATCAGTGGGAAGAAGTTCACAGAAATCTGCTGTTGAAGACACTGGTTGGAGGTAAAACCTGCAGGGTCTTGGCTCTCCATGGCACATGGTTGGACACCCCTGTTATAGCTTATAGTTCAAGAAAACTCCAAATCCAGTTTCTCAAAAAATAGACTATTACTTAAAATTAATTTTAAAAATTGATTTAAAAAAAAAAAATTAAAGTCAGTGCAGCCATCTACTGGGAAATTTTAGAGCACTTCATGCTTCTTTGCTGGCAAGCTTTATGGAGATGCTTTCATTTTCTAGTAGGACTTTGCACCTGCCCACGCTGCCAAAAGTACCAAAACCTGGTTTAATACCCATGGTATCACTGTCCTTGATTGGTCAGCAAACTCTCCTGACCTAAACCCCATAGAGAATCTATGAAGTATTGTCGTGAGGAAGATGAGACCCAAGACCCAACAATGAAGATGAGCTGAAGGCCGCTATCAAAGCAACCTGGGCTTCCATAACACCTCAGCAGTGCCACAGGCTCATCACTTCCATGCTACATTGCATTGATGCAGTAATTCACGCAAAAGGAGCCCTGACCATGTATTGAGTGTGTACAGGGACATACTTTTCAGTCGGCCAATATTTCTATTAAAAATCCATTTTTTAAAATTAATTTTATGTAATACTCTAATTTTTTGAGAAACTGAATATGGGGTTTTCATGAGCTGTAAACCACAATCATTAAAATAAAAATAAATAAACCTTTGAAATATATCACTCTATGTGTAATGAATCTATATAATATAGGAGTTTAGTTTTTTTAATTGAATAACTGAACTAAATCAACTTTTCGATCACACTTTAATTTATTGAGATTAGGGCTGGGCGATATACTGCATATATTTGTTGTATCAGTACATTTGGCCACCCGTGATACATAAATGATTAAATCACGTATATTTGAATATTTATCACGTTAATATGAGCTGTTGCTGCGAGAAAGGTCTGTCTGCAGCTTGGCTGCTGCTGAAGTCTGAAAGTGGAAATGAGCTTCCACCCCCTGCATGCTCGCAGAGAAATCTAAACTGCAGCAAGCAGGAGTGAAGATAACAGAATAAAAGTAGGCTCACCTACTTTTATTTTACTCTTTTTGTTATTATCACCATCATTTTTCATGGTCATGTATTCCCTGGTCCTGTGTTTATGTTTCTTGTGTGTCCTCCGTTCCTGTTTACCTTTTGTCTCAGCTCCTCGCGTTCAGCGGGCCCAGGTGGAAGGAAGGTTCCAAGAGACGCCGCTCCTTTCGACGCTTTACACCAACGTCGGCTCTGGCTGTTCCCCAGACAGCTCCAGCTGTCCCTGAGGTGTGTGCAACAGCTCCAGCTTTCCCCATGATGCACACACCAGCTTCTGCTTCACCTGTTTCGCCGGAGCAGTTCGCTCCACCTGTCATCATACCTGCAGCTTCGTCTGAAGTTTTGCCTGTCATCACATCTGCAGTTTTGCCCGTCGTCACGCCTCCAGTGCCGGCTCCACAACGTGATCCAGCTCCTGTATCAACAACAGATGCTCCACCATGTTTGCCTGGCGGTCCAGCAGCAGCAGAGCAGGGAATAAGGTAAGTACCATTTTCTCATTTTGTTAATACCTAGTTATGAGAGGTCTTGCCTTGTTCCTGGGGAGGGGGCTCAGAGGCAGCCTTCAGCTGCTGCTGTGCTTCTGCCATCTGTCTTTGCTGTCATTTCTGCTGCTGCTTCAGTATTTCCATCCTCACCTGCCTCTCCTCTCTCCTTGCTCCTGAACCCCATGCTGGAGGAATTGACCTGCCGCAGGGAGCTGTGGGACCCCATCTGGCAGCTGGGACAGTGCTACAACCTTTGCCTTCAGGGGGATGGATAGCGGAACATAGCCTTTAGAGAAGCACACCAGTTGGTGGTGTCCAACCCACAGTTGAGGAGGGGGACATTCCAGCCTTCATCAGTGAATTATTCCTTTTTGATGACTTCTCCTCCACATCAGAGGTGGAGGAGCCTCCAGCTCCGGCTCCTCTTCAGACAGCTCCATCTGTTCCCGAGGTACACACAACAGCTTCCGCTCTCCCCAAGTTGCACATTACGACTCCAGCTGTTCCCAAGGGGCACCCACCTGTTCCTGCTCCTCTCCACATGCACTCTCTTGCAGAGACTGCTCCTCTCCACGTGCGCGCTCCCGTCATGACTGTGTCGGCTGCAGCTCCTCCTGCTAGTCAGCTGTCAGTGTTGGGTGTCGCACTGATTGACATGGGTCATCTGGGGTTACCGCTGATCAGCCTGCACAGCCTGGTTCTGCTGCTGCTTCGCCTGCAGCTCACCTTGAGGTCGTCACTCTAGCAGCAGGAGACCAAGAGCTAAGGCAGGTACTCTATTATCTTCTACATCAGTTTTAGAAAAGACTTGCCTTGCTCCTGGTGAGGGGACCCCAGTGCAGATTTCACCTGCCTCTGGGCCCTCCCCACCTACCTCTACTGCTGATGACTATGGTTCCGCCTTACTGACCTCTTGTTTTCCCCTCTCATCTGAGGTGGCCATGTTGAGGATGGAGCTGCAGGAGGACCACGCTCCACCTCAGCCACCTGCCGTTCCAGAGGTCAAGGGACCTTCACCCGTCGTTATTCCAGAGGTTGAGCAGTCCGTTCCACCCGTTGTTGTGTCCAGATGCCAGGGGGCCTCCACCTGGTGTTCCACAGGCTGGGGGGCCTCCATCATGTGTTCCAGATACCGGGGGACCTCCATCATATGTTCCAGAGGCTGGGGGGCCTCTACCATGTGTTCCTAACGCTGGGGGGCCTCTACCATGTGTTCCTGAGGTCAGAACGCTGAAGGCCCATCAAGTACTGTCCCCAGAGCAAAAGGCTCCTGAGTTGTTACCTCCAGAACAGGAGGCTCCTATGTTGTCTCCTGTGCAAAGAGCTTCTATGTTATCTCCTGTGTTGAGGGCTTCTGAGTTCAACGCTCTTACGGCACAGTGTTGCTCTATCTGGTAGCCCATGGACTTTGGTAGACCACCTGATGCACCGTGTCCATCTGTCAGGTGGCCCATGGACTTGGGCAGGCCTCCTGACCCATCTCGTCTTGTGATCTGGTGGTTTAGGGACGCTGGAAGGCCACCCGATCTGCCCGATGCTGTGGGGTTCTCGGACACTGTTTGGCCCCCACAAAACTGTGTTTTGCTTTGGTCTTTGTGGGGGGTAAGAGTTTGTTTTGGCCTGCCTAGCCTTGTACGCCCATCTGCCACCCTGGGAGGCTCATTTTGTGTTTGTTTGGGTCATCTGGAATGTAGACACATAAAAAAATAAGTGATAAATTATACTTCTGTCACTTATTAGAGCGCCAAGTATTAACTATGTGCGGTAAACTGAAACATTTCTGCATATGTCGATATACTTGATCACTTGATAATGTGAGTTCTGTTTAACAAAGGGGGAAAAAAAAAATCACAGGGTTTTGGGCATGGTCTATTTTTGCATCATTCTCTTTGTTATTATCACCACCATTTTTAATAGTCATGTATTCCCTGGTCCTGTGTTCACGTTTCTTGTATGTCCTCTGTTCCTTTTTACCTTTTGACTCAGCTCCTCATGTTTTTCTGTACCTGTTGCCATGCCCTGCTGTCTGATTGTTCTCACCAGTTCTGTGTTGTCTTGATTGCCCCTTCATCTGTTTATTCCAGTGTGAGTCTGTATCCAGTGCGGTGTCCTTGTCTTATGTCGGTGTGTTACCCACGCTTCTGCCAAGCCTGTTATCTAGTCTTTCCTAGCCAGGCTTTTGTTTCAGCCCACGAGCTGTATTATTTTCTGTGTTCTGTTCAGTCTTCACAATAAATCATGGTTTATCAAATTTGCCTTGCATCTGGGTCTTTCTCTTCCCAGCCCCAGAGGGGCAACCGTGACACTAGGACATCACCAATACTGGACCCAGCTCAGTTACATATTGTTGTGAAGAATTTTCTCTGACATACATTTTCATTTTACTATTCAGCATTATTTTATTATTTGGCAGCATGATGGAGCAGTGGTTAGCACGGTGGCAGCACAGCAAGAAGGTCATGGAATCGATTCCACCCCTGACCATCGTGGGTTCGATCCCTCCCCCAGACCATCTGTGACCCTTCTGTGTGGAGTTTGCATGTTCTCCCCATATCTGCGTGGGTTTACTCCGGGTACTCTGGTTTCCTCCCACAGGTCAAAGACATGTAGGTTAGGTTAACTGGCATCAACTGGGCATTCTAAATTGTCCTTAGGTATGGATGTGAGAGTGAATGGTTGTCTGTCTCTCTGTGCTGGCTCCAGCCCCCACCCCCCATGATCCCAAATACATGTACATATCTATGTATGTGCATATATTTGTATCACGATATAGAGAAATTATATCGCAATGCTTTTTTTTTTTTTTTCTATATCGCCCAGCCCTAATTGAGATGCACCTGTACTACATTGTCCTGTTTAAACTATCCTTGCAGTCTTTGTGGGGATGGAGGGGGGCAGGTTAACAGAGGCGATGGGTTTGGCTTATTTTGCTGACAAGGCAAATGGCCTTTTTAATTTTTTGCAAAGATTTATTCAATTGAATGAAGTTTTAATAATTTATTTATTGAAAGAAAAGCTTTTTTTCAGATTTTTGCAAAGATGTTTGTGTTTTTTGGGCAGTTCGGCGGAACAGTGGTTAGCACTGTGGCAGCACAGCAAGAAGGTCACAGGATTGATTCCATCGTGATCATCATGGGTTCGATCCCACCCCCTGACCATCGATGACCCTTCTGTGTGGAGTTTGCATGCTCCATGTCTGCATGGGCTTACTCCTGGTGCTCCAGTTTCCTCCCACAGGCCAAAGACATGCAAGTTAGGTTAACTGGCATCAACTGGGGATTCTAAATTGTCCTTATGTATGAATGTGAGAGTGAATGGTTGTGTGCCTTTCTGTGTTGGCTCTGCGATGGACTGGCAATCTGTCCAGGGTGTACACTGCCTCTCACGTAAAGATGCTGGGATAGGCTCCAGCACCCCCACGACTTGAAAAGGATTAAGCAGCAGAAGAGGGCTGTTTGTATTTTGAAGAGATAATCATTTTTTCAATGGATGCTGCCCATTTTTTTTTGTCATTGACCTCTACATAATTAATGATGAAGACCATGGTCTCTGTGGGAGTTGATAATTTGTAAAAATCTGTGGGGTATTAAATATGTCCATGAGTGTATTATTAAAGTAAAATAGATACCAACTAAGTAAGATATAAAGTTAACATATATTTTTAACAAATCTCATTCCATGTGCCCCTTTTTTAATTAATTTGTGCCCCTGCCCCTCAAATGGTATTTGCACAGCCCTGAAATTAATTCATGTGGCCAGTAAACTGAAGCCGACTACAACACATTGGGAAAAAAATATGTTACATAACATAAGCTGTAATAACCAAATGTTGCCATTTTAGGGCTTAGTTTTAAAATTCAAACCACTGCATAATTTAAGCAAAAAAAAAATGTCTCAGTGTTTTTTTTCCTCCTTTGCTCCACTTTGAATGTCCGCCATACTGGAGTTTGATCTGTAGAGTCTGCCAGCCGTAGACAGAGGGTGCTGG
The DNA here is from genome assembly GCA_020510985.1 of Pholidichthys leucotaenia. NCBI lineage: Eukaryota > Metazoa > Chordata > Actinopteri > Cichliformes > Pholidichthyidae > Pholidichthys > Pholidichthys leucotaenia. Next base: position 343,010,174 of record CM035843.1, read on the forward strand.
CATTCCACCTGTAGAGGGCATCCATTTGCCACAAAACACGCTCAGCACAAATAATTATGAATCTTTTATTATTATTTTTATTTCTCTGATTCTTGTGATGCCCCCAAAAGAATGGCGCCTTGGGAACTCACCCACATCACCCATAGCTGAAACTGCCACTGGGTGGAGATCACTGAAAGATTGCTGAGAGATCTGTCGATTTTTTTGATCTAGCAATGATCGTCACAGTCACCACGGTCTCCTCAAAGTTTTGACTCAGTCCAAAACACACAAGGATCTCCTGTCCTGGGGGATAGGATTGGTGAACATCGACCACTCTTTAAGTTGTATTTTTGTTGTATTTTCTCCCAGTCCTTCTGTAACAGAGTCATATTTATCCTCCTATTATAATTACACCAAATTGTATGTAATTGTTAGTTTTCTCAAACCTTGCTGTAAGTTTTAAAAAAACCCACTGTGTTTAAGTTTGGAGCCCCTCCGTCATGTCTTCTTCATTGGTACACCCCACTATAAAAGCTGTGCGTGCCCTTCCTCCTCCTTGTTTTTGCACAGCCTTCCAAAGGGAGAGGTGGGTGTCTGTTTTAATCTCAATGCATCCTGTTATTTCATATTGTATGTACATATAACTGTTTTTGGTGAATTCATTTTATATTCATCTTATTACGGAGGGCGCTGCTGTAGAAACGATTATGGGGGCAACTTCCAGTTTCAGCTGAAGTGTTAAATCAGTCAGCAAGAGTGGAATAGTGGGGCACACGGCACACTCAGCTTTCTTCTGAGCTACTGTGCAGCTGCTGAACCAAATACAAATACAATAAGTTAAAATGCTCTCAATAGAGCAACGATAAAAAGACAACAGCAGTCTCTGACGGATGTTATTTCCTCTCAGCACCCTAAGGAAATGTAGTCTCTGCTGGGTCTTTTTCAGCAGCTCAGTTGTGTTCATCCCCCATGTCATGTCCTCCTGAATGTGGACCCCCAGGAAGCGGAAATCCTCGACCCTCTCCACACCCGTGCCACTAATAGTCAGAGGTTGAATGTCTGTTTTATTTCTTCTGAAGTCTATGATGACCTTCTTTGTTTTTGTGACATTTAGAAGAAGATTGTTGTCTCCACACCACTCTATCAACTGCTGCACCTTGCCCCTAAAACCGGTCTCATCTTCCCCCGAGATGAGCCCCACCACTGTGGTGTCGTCGGCAAACTTGATGATGCTGTTGCTGTGGTGTATGGGGGTGCAGTCATAGGTGTAAAGGCTGTACAGTAGGGGGCTCAGCACACAGCCTTGTGGGGAGCCAGTGCTGAGGCTGATGGTAGTGAACATGTGAGGTCCCACTTTGACCCTCTGGCTGTGATCCGAGAGGAAGCTTTGGATCCAAGTACAAGTGGAATATGGAAGTCCTAGTTCCCTAAGTTTGGGCACCAGTCTGCCGGGAAGGATGGTGTTAAAGGCGGAGCTGTAGTCCACAAATAGCATCCGCACATAGCTCCCCGGCTGCTCCAGATGGAACAGGGCAGCGTGGAGGGCCGTGGCAACAGCATCCTCAGTGGAGCTGTTGGTCCTATAAGCGAACTGGTGGGGGTCCAAACACTGTGGGAGAAGTGATATGATGTGGGCTCTGACAAGCTTCTCAAAACACTTCATCACCACTGGAGTCAGAGCCACTGGCCGGTAATCATTAAGACTGGTAACACTGTGTTTTTTGAGTATAGGAATTATGGTGGAGGATTTTAAACAGTGTGGGACAGTGAACTGTGACAGGGACCGGTTAAAAATCCTAGTAAAGATTCCAGTCAGCTGGTACGCACAGTCCTTCAGCACACGCCCGGAGACACCATCAGGTCCAGTGGCCTTCCTCGGATTGACCGCTCCCAGAACTCTCCTCACCTCATACTCCTCAACAATGAGGCTTGGGCTACTGGGAGCTGTAGGCTCCGTTGCTGTTGCTATCTCTGGAGGCTCCACCTCAAAACGAGCAAAGAAAATATTCAGGTCCTCTGCCAGCGAGGGGCTCCCTTCAGCCGCTCCAGGGTTGGCTCTAAAGTTAGTGAGCTGCTGCACCCCCTCCCACACCTGTCTGCTGTTATTACTATCCAGGTGGTCCTCAGTCCTCCTCCTGTATTCCCTCTTGGCCTTCCTGATGCCTCTTTTCAGGTAAGCCCGGGCTAAGCTATAATGAGCCGTGTTGCCTGACCTGAAGGCAGCTCTCCTCTCCCTCAACAGTTGCTGGACCTCCCGGGTCATCCAGGGCTTTCTGTTAGGATAAATCCTGATGTCTTTCTCAACTGTGACAGTGTCCACGCAGGTTTTAATATAACACAGCACACTATCCGTAAATATGTCCAGGTCTGGGTGTTCAAAAACGTCCCAATTTGTCCTATTGAAGCAGTCCAGCAGCTGCTGAGTTGCACCATTGGGCCATGTTTTAACTGTTTTTGTAATGATAGGAGCAGTTTTCCTGAGTGGTGCATATGCTGGGATTACAAGCAGGGGCATGTGGTCAGACTGGCCCAGATGTGAAAGTGGGGTGACCCTAAAGCCCTGCTTGACGTTGGAATACAGTTTATCAGGTGTATTTGCTCCCCTAGTAGCACAATTAACATGCTGATGGAACTTGGGGAGTACCTTTTTCAAGTCCACATGATTAAAATCCCCTGCTACAATATGCACAGCCTCAGGATGTAAACTCTGCTGTTTGCTCAGACTATCATATAAATATCCGTTAGCTGCGTTAGCATTAGCATCAGGTGGAATGTATACAGCGGTTACCATGACGACGGTGACTTCTCTCGGTAAATAAAAGGGTCTACATTTTACAGTCACATATTCCAAGTCCGAGGAGCAGTGACTGTCCACAATCGCTGTGTCTGTGCACCAGCTGTTGTTAATGTGCATGCAGAGCCCACCTCCTCTGGTCTTCCCGGAGTCCCTCGTCCTGTCATGCCGCTGTACGGTATAGCCTGCTAGCTCGATAGCATTGTCCGGGATGGATGGTTGAAGCCAAGTCTCGATGATCAGCAGAATGCAGCTATCCCTTATCGGTTTCGTTGTTATCCGCAGCCTCAGCTCATCCATCTTGTTCAAAAGTGCTCTGGCGTTTGAGATGAAGCGACTCGGTAGCGGTGGTCTGTGTGGCTGCCGCCATAGTCTGGCTAGCGCCCCGGCCCGGCAGCCCCGCTTCTGTCTCCTCTCTCTCCTCCGCCACCGGCGCCTCCTCTCTGGGATGGTAATCCACGGAGTGCCCGGTCCCCTTGCTATATACGCCGGGATGTCATGCGATCGAACAAACTCGGCTGTGACATTCTGCTTGCATGAAACTCCGATCGTGAGAAGCTCATGCCGGCTGTAGTTGTTTTTAGCCCATGAGGGTGTACACTGGTCCAACAGAAACACGCATACAAACACACATCCATAACACCAACTGAGAGAGCATACAGCCGCTGCAACTGTGTGCGCCACCATCAAAACGCCCAAGCACAGTGTTGTGGTTCTTTGTGGCTCTGACTAGATTCTACATCTGCTCTGAAGTAAATTTGATTATGTCCAACATCTTTTAAAAAAATGCAACCAACTTTATTGCAGTGGAGACAATGATATATCTCAGAGGTTTTATTTGTTTACAGCACTTGCATCTTAGCAGTGGAGCTAACTAATGGAGCTACTGTCTGTGAGGCCAATTTTTAAGGTCATCTTCCTATCCCTTGTTAGTCGTGGGAAGTTATGATTATATTACTCTTTTTCAGATGCAAAAGGCTGTTCCTGCATTTTTGATGCCAAAGTCATTGCTTTTTAACAAGGAGGAGTGTCCCGTTTCAGTGACAACTCCATGTTCTAAACTAGTATCGGAAGTTGCGCACATAATTCACGCAAGGCATCATGGGGGCTAGGAATAAAGTGGATAGGAGCTGGAGTGGGCAAACAGTGAAACTGGTTTTTGTTCTGTTTCTTGTGTATGCTGTTATGTCTGGAAACCTGGGAATGACCACGGACGAGAGGGCTGTGCTGGAACTCGAACTTTATTACATAAACTGCCAACCATACAAACATATGAGCACTCAGCTCCCTAACGTGCTATCAAGGACGAGTTGCCAAAGAAGAGGTCATAAGATGGCCGACTCCCTTTTGTAAAGGTCGGCGTGATGACAACACCAGCCGGCCACATCATCACGCTGCTCACTGCCCTAAATCCTTTCACAACATTCTCCCCTTCCCCTTGGAAAAAACACAGAACACTTCACTAATCTCAACCCTCCTCAATTTAGTAAAGACAACAAACCCCTGAACTAGGGTCAGTGGGTGGACTGCTGCTGGATCTGACACAGCTAAGTGGATTATTTTGCTACCTGTTTAGCTGCGCTCCTAACTAAACAGTCTTTCTTTCTGACAGTCCTCCATGGGGAAGGCGGTTCTACTGGAGGGGCCTTGTGGGGGGGCTCGCAGTGGACGCTCCCCTGGAGATGCTGGGTCCCCCGGACCGGAACCAATCTTCTTAATGCTGTGACCCAGGTCCTGTGCTGCACCAACTGACTCCTGCGAAGCCTTGCCATCTGGAGCAGCCACTCGAAGAGCGGAGCTCTCTGACAGCTGGGCTGCATTAGCGATTGCCATCAGCTGTCCCATCCTGAGCCCTATTTAAGGGATCAGCTATGGGCTGAGCATCGCTGCAGTCTCCGTCAGACTTTCCTCATCTGACACGTTAGACTCCGTCAGACTTTCCTCATCTGACACCGTCAGACTCCGTCAGAGATTCCTCGTCTGTCCCGTCAGACATTCCTTGTCCAGCCTCCGTAAGTGTGTTCACTGTGGATCCGTTCCTCCTTGTCATTGCCTGTGTTATTGTGATAGTGTGTTTTAGCCCCCCATGGCTCATTACTTTATCGTTATTCTACCTTTAATAAACTGTGCAAACTCACCGGCTGGCCTATAGCGTCTCTTATTGATGGCTCGTGAGGGCCATCCCATGACAGTTCATTAACCATTGCCCTGATCCCAGCCTCTCACTAGCATTCCAACTGAAGGCTCCAGAAGAATAGTCTGCAGCTGAAGTACAGGCTCGTCTAGACAATCATATGGGGAAAATCAGGAGAACATTGGTTCCCTCACAACATGCTATGAGTCCCACTGCCCGCACACAGGTTCCTGCTAATTTTCCCTGTCAGTCTAACATTCATTCAGCAGCTTTTGCAGTGTCAGGTGAGCCAGCACCCCATCCAGTGCATGTTGTCCAACCCATCATTGTCTCTAATCAGCCTTAGTCTGCTTTCATGAGAGTGCGTCAGCAACAGCCTTCAGACTCCACCTCCATGCCTCCTCCATCTGCTGTCCCATCCATTCCTGTAGTTGAACCGACTGACCAGCAGGTGGCACAGATGTTTGATAAAGTCCTGTCAATGTGTACTACATCTTTTGCCATGGGTCGACAAGGTGAAAAGTTGGCGTGGTGGCCCCCGTGGTCATCAAACTGTTCAATGTGCTTCATGTAAAGTCTGTAATTCTGGTGAACACACAACTCATGCTTGCTGTCGACTGTTCCAGCTATGCCTCAATTGCTTCAACTCTGGCCATATGAAACATGAATGCCCACAGCCCACGCAAAATGCAGCCAGATCCATGCCCCCTCCCTCAAACGGTGTGTTAAACAAGTCAACCCATGTGATGAGAGGGGCAGCAAGAGCAGTGTTACAAATACTCTCACCAGTGCGTTGGATCAACACTCAGTGTATGTGAACTGCTGTAAAAGTTTCCCTGAAAATAAGACGGCCATTTTTGTGCAGTCACAGAGAGTTGAAGGAGCTTGTGAATTGTTTTATGCTCCAGTGTCTGTTCAGGATCAGTCTGTTTTGAGGGGCATACTTGATTCAGAGAGCATGTCATGCATGCTTAGTGAAGAAGCTGAATGTAAATTGAGGGCTGCTGGGGTTGTACTGAATCCTGAGCCTGTCCAAGAGAGTGTGGTGCTAGTTGGCTGCGGTGGCCTTCTCATACAACCTAAGTGCATTTATGATTTGAACATTGAAATCTACGGGTTCAAGTTCAATGTGCCAGTGTTTGTAGTGCCTGGGCAAAAAGATTTCATTATTGGCAGCAACGTCGTATATCCTATCATTCAGAACATGAAGTCCAACAAAGTATTGGAAACTTGTGTTCTCCAATAATGGAAACCCAGATTGTGAAGAGTTCCTCCAGCTACTAAGCTGTATTTCCTGCTGGTCAGGTCCTGAGTTGCCAAGCAAGGTTGGCACAGTGAAACTAAGACAGGCTGTCACCCTACTGCCTCAACAAGAGTATGTGGTATGGGGGAAGCTGCCACCTTCAGCACCTGTGTCACCAGGGAGCTCTGTGATTGTCAAGCCAACAAATGCTCGCTCCACTCCAAGAAATATTATGGTGGGTCGTGTTGTAACACCTATGTGGGGTGATTATTGGGGCCCACTGAAGGTCATCAACCTCACTCAGACACCTGTGACACTGCCATGTAAAACAAACATTGCTGATGTTTTTCCATGTTTTGCTGTGGAAGATGTGTGTCTCAACCAACAACTGTGCAAAGCTAAACATGGTCATTCAAATGGGTCAGTGACACCGCCACCTTCTACACCTGACCCTGTAAGACTGCTTCAGGACCATGGCCTAGCTGACATCGACACTGACAGTTGTGAGGTGTCTGATGAGTAGAAAAGGAAACCAGCTGAATTGGTCTTGACTTACTGTATCAGGATGTGCTCTCCAAGGGAAAACTGGACTATGGTGAGGCCAAGGATTTTGTCCATCGTATCCACCTCACCGATGACCGTCCTTTCAGGCTTCCTTACCGCCGGGTCCCCCCAACACATTATCAGCAGCTCAGGGAAGTGCTGTCAGACATGGAGATGAAGGGCATCATCCGAAAATCGATCAGTGAATATGCCTCCCCTCTGGTGATGGTGTGGAAGAAGTCGGGTGACCTGTGAATATACACTGATTTTTGCTGGCTTATTTCTAAGACTGTTAAAGACGCACACCCACTGCCCCACCAAGCTGACTGTCTGTCTGCTCTTGGCATTAATGCCCTTTTTAGTACTATGGATCTGACATTGGGATTTTACAACATTCCCCTCCGTGAGTCCGACAAACATTATACAGCCTTTACCACCCCTCTAGGTCTTTATGAATACAACCGCCAGCCCCAAGGTCTCTGCAACAGTCCTGCATCCTTCATGAGGATGATGCTTAGCATTTTTAGGGATTTAAATTTTTCAAGCCTCCTTTGCTACCTTGATGACCTGTTGGTGTTTGCATCTTCCGAGGAGGAGGCTCTGGAGAAACTGGAGGTTGTTTTTACTTGCTTGAGAGTCAACAACCTGAAGCTGGCGCAGAAAAAAATGTCATTTTCTGAGGTGGTCTGTGAGATTTCTGGGTCATGTAGTGGGTGCTAATGGTGTTTCAGTCAACCAAGAAAAAGTGAAGGTCATCTCCGGATTCCAGAAGGAGGACCTAATGAATCCTGACGGTTGCACACCTTCTCAGCAGAAAGTGAGATCCTTTCTGGGCATGGTACTCCTTTGTCAACATTTCATTCCAGGCTGTTCTCACATCGCTAAGCCACTGTATGCTCTGACAGCAGGCCAGAAGAGAAGAGTTAAGGTCCAGGGACATGGAAAAGCTAGATGTTTTCAGGCACTAACCCCCCAACACTGGACCCCTGCCTGCGACAAGTCATTTGAAGACCGAAAGTCTGCGCTCCTAGCCCACCTGTATTTTGAGATACCTTTTATCCTGTCCACTGATGCCTCCTTAGATGGACTTGGTGCAGTCTTATGTCGGGTCCCAGCTGGTGAAGAAAGGGCAAGACCCATAGCCTTTGCAAGCAAGTCACTCAGTCACAGCCAAGCCAAATATCCTGCACACAGACAAATTCTTGGCACTGAAGTGGGCAGTGTGTGATAAATTCAATCATTGGCTAAAAGGTCACAAATTTACTGTCTGGAGTGATAATAATCCCCTGACATACATCTTCACCAAGCCGAAACTGGATGCCTGTGAACAATGTTGGGTTTCAAAACTCGCTCCTTACTGTTTTGAAATTAAGTATATTCCTGGCAGGCAGAATGTTGTGGCAGATGTGCTGAGTAGGAGCCCTTTTGTAAAACCTGTGGCCCAGCACCTTCTAAGTGAGCCATACCCCAAGCTGTTGGATGAAGTCTGTAACCTTAAGGATGATGCTGTGCAGGATGCTTTCTGTTTGATTTGTTAGTCACAGTCATGGAGGGACCCCTCATTTTCAGCTGTCGTGAATACACCCATGTTGGAGGAGGATATTTCCTCCCTTCTGTCCTCTCTGAGTGATTGGGACTTTGCTCCAAGGCGACGTGCTGGATCTATGGGTGACCACTTAACAACTCTGGCCCCATCTGGTCAAGATGTCCCTGCCACACTGTCCCTGCCTGACCTTCTATCCCACCAAAAGTGAAACCCTGTTGTTTCCAGAGTGGCCTACTACATTGACAGGAAAAGGCGACCGTCAAGATGTCAAGACATGTTTGTTCTTTTCTTCTTCTTCTCTATCCCCTCACCCTCCAGCCAGTCGCAGCAGATGACTGTCCCTCCCTGAGCTTGGTTCTGCTGGAGGTTTCTTCCTGTTAAAAGGGAGTTTTTCCTCTCCACTGTCGCCAAGTGCTTGCTCACAGGGGATCGCCTGATTGCTGGGGTCTTTCTGTAATTGTGGGGGTTTCTCCTACAGTTGAAAGTGCTATGAAATGACTGTTGTTGTGAAATGGCGCTATATAAATAAAGTTGAATTGAATTGAATTGAGCATTACAATGAGAGCCAGCAGACTCTAAGGCTCTTAAAACAGTGGGACAAACTCACACTGCTAAATGATGTCCTTTACAGAGTCATAAAGGACCCACTGACGAAACGAAAAAGGTTTCAATTTGTCGTGCCCGACTCTCTGAATGCTGTGATTCTCTCTCGGATCCATGACAATGCCGGTCACCAAGGCCAGCCATGCACACTCTCCCACACCCGTCACTGCTTCTTCTGGTACAACATGGAAAAAGATGTGCGCAACTATGTGAGAAACTGCCACAGGTGTGTCCTTAGCAAAACCCCAGAGCCTGCTCTCTGAGCCCCTCTGGAAAATATCAAGACTAGTGCTCCCCTGGAGCTAGTGTGTCTTGATTTTTGGTCACCTGAGGACAATAACAACAAGTCTGTGGATGTTCTTGTGATCACAGATCACTTCGCTAAGCTAGCACATGCATTCCAATGCCAGGACCAGGCTGCCAAGAGAGTGGTGAAGAAGATATGGGATGGATTTTTCTGTGTTTATGGCATCCCCCAGCACATTCACTCTGACCAGTGTGCTAATTTTGAGAGTGAGCTAGTGGCTGAGCTCCTGAGTGGTGTTAACAAATCTCATACTTCACCATACCACCCCATGGGTAATGGGACCACAGAAAGATTTAACCAACCTCTGGGCAACATGGTGAGATCTCTTTCCCCAAAGTCAAAGCAGAAATGGCTGCAGATGATTCAGACAATGACCTTTGTCTATAACTGTACTGCCCATGAGGCGACAGGTGTTGCCCAATTTTATCTGATGTTTGGAAGGGTCCCAAGATTACCAGTTGACCTAATGTTCAAAAATGTCCTTGATGATAACATGATATGTGACTACAACAGCTATGTCCAGTCACTGGCTAGTGACCTGCAGTCTGCCATGCTCATAGCCCAGCAAAACGCCACAAAGAAGCAGAAGCACCAGTCTGATCAGTACAACAAAAGAACCAAAGGCCTACCTCTGTCTCTTGGAGATAAGGTGCTCGTGGCCAACAAGGGAGTCAGAGGGAAGAAAAAGCTGTTTGACAAATGGGAGCAGGTTGTGTACACGGTGATAGCCAAGAAACCTGCCCTCCATATCTGCCACTGCGTCAGAGATCGTGAGGGGAATGAGTGTGTGGTGTACCGCAATCTACTCCTTGATGTCAATTTTTTACCACTGGTGGAACCATCACTCTTGGTGATGGTTCCACCACAGTGTGGCTGAGTGTAGCTGAGTCTGATTTTATTCCTGATCTGCCTGTGACAGAATTACACTGGTCAACACCAAATTTATTGTCCAAGTTTCTTTTAGCTGATTTAGGACAATTTTTTTGATGTGCTGAATCCAAAAATCACATTGGTTTTGCTCAATCAGGTCAACTTTTTGAATTATGGCCACATGTTTTCTTACGTTTTTGTTTACATGTACAGGTATTTTCGCTTTATGTGATGCAAAATTCACGTGCAGGCGAACGCCTGCACGTAAATCCTCATTATTTCACCCCTCGCCGTGCGCATTTCCAACGTGCACGGGAGGGTTCATGGCAGTTAATAGTGTTTGTTGTGGGGTTTTTCACTGGGTGTAAAAGTTCATGGGCTCAGGCTAATTCCTGTTTTTTTTTTTGTTTTTTTTTGTTCTGTACCTTGACTATTGTATAGGAGCTGGAGTGGGCAAGCAGTGAAACCATGGTTTTTGTTGTGTTTCTTGTAACTGCCAGGTATTAGGGCTGTGAATCTGTAGAGGTCACGCAATTCAGTTTTGATTTTTGGGGTTGATCCAGAATTGATTTTCAATTCAAAACGGTTTTTGATTCACATTTGGCTCTCAGTTCAGCACAAAAACCCACTAATCTCAGGAAGAAAGTCCACACACTGCAAAAAATGTTGAGGTAAGCTTGAAAGCAGAGTACAGTGTGTCGATGTTTTGGGGGGTTTATATTTTTTTTAAAAAATTACATCAACTGATTTGCAATAAAATACTGTTAAATGAAAAAAGTAGGCTCAGGTTAGTAACTGCTTTTTTATTTCTTGAAAACTTGAGATTCAAAAATGAAACTGTGCACAAGTGAAATAAATTTTGAAAATTTTCCTTTTCAGCATATCACAGTTCCTAACAGCTTTTACACAGTCTGCAGGTTTGGTCGCCCTCCAGCATTCTAGAAATATAGGCTATTCATTTAAAAACAAAAGTAAATTCTATCACAAATACTTTGAACATCCATTTAAATAGTCGTGCTACCTGACTGTATGCAGTCAATGTACAGTTACCTATACAATAACTTAATGCAATGAACAAATTCAATAAGAACTGAATGCAGTTGATGCATAAGATAAGAAACATTAATTTTAAATATGCACAAATATAAACTTAAGTGTCTAAATTCTTCAGAGACTTGGAAAAACAAATTAAAGCTATAAAACAAAATAAAGTGCTGTTACAAGTTTTCGTGATTTTTTTTTTTTCTCTTCCCATTCAGAATTTGCTGGGAGTTTGTTAAAGTGATGCAGTGCGCGTTATTCAGCAGGAGGACTTAAAACTTTTCACTTCTTTCAACTCTGGGTGATTATCTGCTCATGGTCCTTTGCCTGGTGAAGTTTCTCCAATAAAAGGTAAAGTAAATACAATAATTTAAAACAAACAAAAATAAACTTCCATCTAGTGTTAATTTCGTCAACTAAAACTAGATCTATTTTTTTCATCCATTAAAGCTAGAAGTTAAACTAAAATTACCATTTATGCATTTTACTTGTGACACCTATTTTGAGTCCAGATTTATTTTGATGATTTTATTTTTATAGTTTTATTTCAGTCTGTTCATTATCAATCGTTTTTGTCTACTTTTAGTCAGTAACAAGATTTGGTTTTTATTCGATAAAAAGAACACTGCTTCCATCGCTGTCAAAAAAAAGTTAGAAAAAATACTCAACTGCAGCTGTCAGGATTGCTAGGCAACGGGGTAGCGTGTGGACACACAAACAAACGTCATCCAAAGACTAGACCAAAAAACTTTTTTTTTGCCGTCTATGAACTAAACTTTGAAGCATTTCCTGTTTTGCTCCCATTTAGTCTTATTGTGCTAGTTCCCCTGTTCCTGTCCGCCAGGATGATCCTCTGCTTTACTTTCAGTTTTGTTAGTTATTTATTAGTTTCCTTTATTAGTTGTAGCAAGCTGTACTCTCATTATGGCAGCATCTCAGAATTACCCTCCTATTCTTCATCTGTTTTTTTGGATAGTGTCATCATCGTAATAAATCTTCACAGCCTTGTTGACACTCTTTATTTTCTCAGCCCATGAGCTGTAATTATTTTGGGCCCTATTTTGACGGTCATCTGCGCACTTTTCCGACAGACTTTCCACTGTGTGCCAAGCTAGTTTGTTAGTTTCTGTCAGCGCATTGTCTGTTTTTTACGCCATCAAATTAAAAAATAAACAGTGCGCTTGCTCTGTGCTGGGAGGAAGAGTCACTTCAAAGAGGTGTGGTGGCGTGCAATCTAATGCGCATTACTATTATAGTGCGTTCCAAGAGAATCTGCTTTTGATCAGGAAAAAGGTCTATCATCAGAAGTGCATTGTCTAATGATATTTCAGTGGCGTGTTTTGACATCGCCCAGCTCCAGAGCTCAGGAAAGGGCACTCGCTGGGATCTTATTCTAATAGAGTTGTAACGGTCATAATTGCTTGTCATTTAAATTATACTGTATGATGATCACACTAAGTTTTTTTAATTCAATCAAAACTTTATTTATATAGCACTTTTCATACAAAAAAATTGTAGCACAAAGTGCTTTACAAATTAAAAACACAATTATGCCCCTTCCCACCCCACCCCTTCATGCATCCAACCTCGTACAAGCAGACAGACACACGCACACACTCATCAATGTGAGACATGGCCAAGCGCCGAGGATCCAGGTGTAGAAGCACCATCTTAGGGAACCATCAACATAAGGGAAGCGCCAAGTCCGCAGGACACTACCTCTGCCACCACCCAAGACCAAGCATTGGGTGGGTCAGGGCAGTCACAGGCCAGTGCCTGTGACTACCCTACATAACCGTCTCACCAGGAGACTATGGTCCAGTTAAACCCTGATCAAATGCATTGGTCAAATTAAAGAGTGGACGTGGCAGAATTTTATTTTATTTTTTTTCCAGTTAAATGAAGACAAAATCGAAATAATAGTTTTCTGAGCCATCCACACTGTCATTTTAATTGTGGACTTACCGTTGGAGTCTATAGATTAGGCATTAATGTAGGATTTTTTTATGTCTTCCAGTCAGGTTTTTGGACACGCAACAGCACTGAGACAGCTCTAATTAAGGTCCTTAATGACATCCACTCCAATACAGATAGTGGCAACATTTCAGTCTTGGTTCTACTGGACCTCAATGCTGCATTTGACACAGTTGACCATAACATCTTACTAGGCCGGCTGAAAAACTGGGTGGGACTTTCTGGTACAGCACTTAGCTGGTCTGAGTCCTGTTTAAAAGACAGAGACTATTTTGTGTCTATAGGTAACTACAAATCTAAGTGAACAAAAATAACCTGTGGAGTTCCCAAGGTTCCATTTTGGGACTTTTGCTTTTCAACATCAATATGCTCCCACTAGCTCAAATCATAAAACACAACAAAATATATCACCACATTTATGCAGATGATACACAAATCTACATGACTGTCTCACCAGGAGACTATGGTCCAATTAAACCCTGATCAAATGCATTGGTCATATTAAAGAGTGGATGTGTCAGAATTTTTTTTCAGTTAAACGAAGACAAAACTGAAATAATAGTTTTCGGAGCCAAAGAAGAAAGACTCAAAGTTAGTACTCAGCTTCAATCGTCCATCCATCTAATCTTTTTCAGGTTGCTGGGAGTGTGTGTGTGTGGGGGGGGGGCTAGAGCCTATCCCAGCATCTTTGGGTGAGAGGCAGGGTACACCCTGGATGGATCGCCAGTCCATCACAGCGCCAGCACAGAGAAACAACCATTCGCTCTCACATTCATACCTAAGGACAATTTAGAATCCCCAGTTGATGCCAGTTAACCTAACCTGCATGTCTTTGGCCTGTGGGAGGAAACCAGAGTAAACCCACGCAGACACAGGGAGAACATGCAAACTCCACACAGAAGGGTCATCGATGGTCAGGGGGTGGGATCGAACCCACGGTGGTCAGGGGTGGAATCGATCTCGTGACCTTCTTGCTGTGCTGGCACAGTGCTAACCACTGTACCAATGGGCTGCCCACTGTGCTGGGCAACATGGTTGTGCAGGGACACCACCTGTGAGGAAACTTGGGACCTTCCTCTGAGGAGTTTACGTGTTCTTCCTGTGTCTGCATGGGTTTTCTTTGGGTGCTCCGGCTTCCTCCCGCATTCCAAAGACATGCATGATGGGTTAATTGAAAACTTTAAATTGGCCCTAGGTATGGATGTGTGTGAATGGTTGTCAGTCTATACATGTCTGTCCAGTCCTGGACTTGCCTCCATGTCAACTGCTTTGTGCAGTGTGACCCTCCGCTTCAGTGCTTGTATAAGCTGCTACCAGCTTCAATCAATGATGCTAAAAACCAGCAGCCAAGCCAGAAATCTGGGTATGGTTCTGGATTCGGACCTCAATTTTAACAGCCACATTAAGACAGCATTGAAGTCAGCCTAGTATCACTTAAAGAACATGGCGAGAATTAAAGGTCTGATGTCTCAACAGGATCTAGAAAAACCTGTCCATGCATTTATCGTCAGTAACCTGGACTACTGTAGCGCTGTCCTCACAGGTCTCCCTACAAAGTCCATCAGACGGCTGCAGGTAGTTCCGAACGCTGCAGCTCAAGTCCTCACTAAGAGCGCATTCAGACGGCCACTGTTGGTCCGGACCAAAGGACCAAACTGGCTTCCGCGGATAGTTCAGTTCATTTGGTGCTGTCTGAACTCGTGTTGAAACTCTGGTGTGCACCAAATAAGCGAAGTCTGGACCCCCTGAACACGGGTCTCAGATCTCTTGCAAATGAAGTCTGGTGTGCTCCACTTGCAGTGTGAATTCAAACGGTGTATCCAGCGGACCAAAGGGCGGAAGTGCCCCTAGGCATTTGTGTAACCATACCAACACGTAGTCTGAGAAGAGGAAGTGGCATTTACCGTAGTACATTTTGGGTAGAAAATGACAATCAAGACAACGGCATGAATCCGAGAAATCCTTATACCGGTGAAAGCTGAGGAGAAAAGTTTAAAAAAAAAAAAAAGTCTAATTTGTGGCAGACAAACAACCCGGCTGAAGGGAATGGATTTCCGTTTTCGGTCCTGGCTAATTGATGAGCCTGATTTTTCTTCTTTACCGAGATTTTTTTTCTTCCTGGTCAGTGGTGGTTTCCGCTACAGTGCCCCAAATGAGCAGTTGTTGTAATTGCGTGACATCGTCCCACAAGGTTGTGTTCTCAGCTCCATCCTCTACAGCCTCTTCACTCATGACTGTGTTGCATCCCACAAGGACAACATCATAAAGTTCACGGATGACACAGCAGTGATAGGATATGGATGTGTGTGAATGGTTGTCTGTCTATATATGTCTGTCCAGACCTGGACTTGCCTCCATGTCAACTGCATGAAGTTGTGTGTGTGCACAAAGCAGTGACATGCAGTTGTCACTACTGGTGACGACCGGAGTGGTGGCTCAGTTGGTAGAGCATCCGCCCCACACCCGGGAGGCAGGGGTTCAAATCCGGGCCGGGTCATGCCGAAGACCATATAAAAGTGGAACTTCCTGCCATCCAGCTTGGTGCTCAGCAATAAATGGAATGGAGGAGGGAACTCTGTGGCGGCGCCTTGCATGGCAGCGGCCCTCTGATTCTGCACTTGGGGTGTGTGTGATTTACACTGTAGATAGGTAAAACACAATCTCGTTCTGCTGTACATGATTGGTTGTACGGCTGAATGACAATAAGGGTGATTTAAAAAAACATCCTACAGGAGGGAGGCGGCCAGCCTGGTGGCATGGTGTGAGGACAACAACCTCACCCTCAACACGGACAAGACAAAGGAGATGATAGTAGGCATGAGGAAGAGGAGGAGAAGACCCCATCAGCTGCTGTTCATCTGGGAGCTTGAGATGGAGAGGGTGAGCAGCTTTAAATACCTGGGCATCCACATCAGCGAGGACCTTACATGGACACACAACACCACAGAGCTGGTCAAGAGAGCTCAACAGTGGCTGTACTTTCTGAGGAGGCTGAAGAAGTTTGGCATGTCCTCCAGGATCCTCAACAATTTCTACAGTTGCATCATCGAGAGCATCCTGACCAACTGCATCACTGTGTGGTACGGCAGCACTACTGCCCTGGACCGCAAACACCTGCAGAGAGTGGTGAAGACAGTAGAGAAGATCATCAGGACTCCACTCCCCTCTCTGCAGATTATCTACCACTGCAGAGTCCAAAGGAGAACTGACGCCATCCTCCGGGACCCCACCCACCCCCTGCATAGAATGTTGACACT
This sequence comes from Pholidichthys leucotaenia, assembly GCA_020510985.1. Taxonomy (NCBI): domain Eukaryota; kingdom Metazoa; phylum Chordata; class Actinopteri; order Cichliformes; family Pholidichthyidae; genus Pholidichthys; species Pholidichthys leucotaenia. The sequence continues at coordinate 343,026,468 of CM035843.1, forward strand.
TCTACCCTCAGGCCGGAGGTACAGAAGTGTGAAATGTAGGACAACCAGACTGAAAAACTCCTTCTTTCCCACTGCCATCAGACTCCTGAACAAGTAACAAACTCCCAAAACTCTGCAACACAGCTTTGCAAATAGGAACTCGCATACCGGTTGCTAAATTTGCACATTGCTCATTTGTACAGTGTACATTGTCTCACCCCGTCTGATATCCATATCAGCTCTACTGCTAATTATCATGTACAGTCTACTGGTATTATTACAGAGAAATTCGCACACTGGGTGCTAATTTGTAATTTGCATACTGCTCATTTGCACACTGCTCATTTGCACACTGTACATAGGCTTATGCCATCTCAGGTTCATATCATCTCTGATATCAATCTACCACTGTCCACTATAGTCACCCAGGGAATTTCAAATTTCATTCTTCTTGTTTCCTGTAGTTATTCTGTGGTTTGGTTCTGTGTTATTACCTCATTAGTATTGTTGTGTACCTATTACCTTGGCATTTGTTCAGAGAGCAGAGCAAGAATTTCATTGCTCAGGAAATGTTGCATTTCTTAACTGTGCACATGATAGTAAAGCCTTTGAATCTTGTCTAGGCAGTTTTGTCTGCTGCAGTGTGAATGCAAACCAAACCAAATGAAGATGTGAAAATTCTCAACATTTTCCCACCCAGCCAAACCGAGACCCCCGGACTATCCTGGTCTGAATGCAGCCTAAGACCAAGAAAGTAGATCATATATAAACCCAGTCCTCAGATCTTTACACTGGCTTCCTGTCTGTCAAAGAATAGATTTCAAAATACTCCTGTTGGTTTATAAAGCTCTGAATGGTTTAGGGCCAAAATGCATTTCAGATCTGCTGGTCCATTACGAACCACCCAGAGCCCTCAGGTCGTCAGGGTCAGGCCTACTATCCGCACCCAGAGTTAGAACCAAACATGGTGAGGCAGCGTTCAGTTTTTATGCCCCTCACATATGGAGCAAACTCCTAAAAAGCATCAGGGCTGCTGAAACTCCCAGCTGCTTTAAGTCAAGGTTATAAACTCTCCTATTTTCTGCAGCCTTTCAGTAGAACAGTTGTTAATCTCCTACAATGTACTGCAAATTTTATTTCTGTTGTATTCTATTTTAGCTTGTTGTTGTTTCTCTTTAATTTACTTTTTAGTTTGCTTTTAAATTATGTATTCCTTTTGCAACTTCCTGTAATGCTTTGTTTTTATGTAAAGCACTTTGAATTGTCTTGTAGACGAAATGTGCTATACAAAAAAACCTGCCTTGCCTTTAGGGGAATGAATGAATGAGCAGACAATGGCATGTGTGCCAGTGTGTTCCAATGTGATGCACGGCGGGGGGGGGGGGTCATCAGAGACTTATTAGGCATTAATGTATTTATTTTGGGGGGAATAAATGAATGAACAAGGAGCCAAATCACCTCCTTCTCTCCTACCCAGGACGGATAAGGGAGACTCTCAGTTGGCAAAAGCAACGGGAGATGGAGCCCTCCATCTCCGCACAGCTGGGAGCAACTTCCACATCATCGCTAATGAAAGTTTGTGAAAGTTTGCACAGGCATCATCCTCTTCCTTAACTGTCAAATCCATTCATGTCTGTGTTGCATCCATGCGCACGACATTAAATCATTCAGCTGATTTTTTTCAGCACATTCTTCACCGTTTGTTATTTCTAATATAACTAACTGGGCATCACCTGTGACTGATATCTTCCTTATTACCAAGCAGCATTACTATCGCGTGCATTTTGGCTCACACACAGCCTTTGGCCAGCATAAAACCCTTCTTAAACTTTCATTATCACAATTCACTTTAGATAATGCTCCTCTTTGCGTTAAAGGGATGGGAAGGAGCGCTTTGGATTGGATTATTCAAAACACACCTCTGAATGATTAGGCTGGCCTCTTCGCATCATGTGCCAGCGGAAAGTTCGTTTTCATGCTGTTGTGATAAGGAAATGAACTTGGAAATGCCCATAAACGCATTCTGTGTCACTGACAACTGATCAACTGACCACGTCATTGTAATATGGCCCTTTGTGTTTAATAAATCGTGCTTGAACTGGAGGACAGCCTGCACTTAGAGTCCATTTATTCATGTCAGCCGGAGGTCAGCTCTGACATCTCCTAAAAGATCCTAAAATTAAATATTGTCCCGGTCTCTCCATCTCCATGCTGTGTAAACAGCCTCTGAATAGCCATGTAACCTTTGCACTAGCCAAGGGACCAGGGATAGTAATGAGCAAGTCCATTTAGTTTCACATAAATTTGTTTGTTTTTACTTGTAAATATAAAGATTTTCAACTTAATGTGTTACTTTTTATGAAATTTCTGAGTTTTTCATGTAAACTTGCAAGTTTTTAATTTGTATATTTTTTAAGTTTTTCATAAAGTTGCTATTTTTTGTATAAAAAACCCAACTTTTTAAAATTAAAATTTGTTACTTTATTTTAGTAAGTTTTCCACCCTCTTCTTTGAAATTCCTGTTTTTACTAATAATTTGCACATTCTGTTTAAAAACTTACAAATTATTTTGAATCAAAAATTAGTATTTTTTTAAAAATAAATTTGTAAGGTTTTCTTTCTCATAACTTCTGCAAAATTTTGACTTACAGTGGTGTGAAAAACTGCCCCCTTCCTGGTTTCTCTCTTTTTTTTTTTTTTTTTGTATGTTTGTAACATTTAAATGTTTCAGATCATCAAACAAATTGAAATATTAGACAAAGATAACACAAGTAAACACAAAATGCAGTTTTTAAATGAAGGTGTTTATTATTAAGGGGGAAAAAAATCCAAACCTACATGGCCCTATGTGGGGAAAAAGTGATTGCCCCCTAAACCTAATAACTGGTTGGGCCACCCTTAGCAGCAACAACTGCAATCAAGCATTTGCAATAACTGGCAATGAGTCTTTTACAGCACTGTGGAGGAATTTTGACCCACTCATCTTTGCAGAATTGTTGTAATTCAGCCACATTGGATGGTTTTCTAGCATGAACCGCCTTTTTAAAGTCAAGCCACAACATCACAATCGGATTCAGGTCAGGAATTTGACTAGGCCACTCCAAAGTTTTCATTTTATTTTTCTTAAGCCATTCAGAGGTGGACTTGCTGGTGTGTTTTGGATCATTGTCCTGCTGCAGAACCCAAGTGTGCTTCAGCTTAAGGTCACAAACAGATTGCCGAACATTCTTCTTCAGGATTTTTTGGTAAACAGCAGAATTCATGGTTCCATTTACCACAGCAAGTGTTTCAGGTCCTGAAGCAGCTAAACAGCCCCAGACCATCACACTACCAACACCACATTTTACTGTTGGTATGATGTTCCTTTTCTGAAATGCTGTTATTTTTACGCCGGATGTCATGGGACACACACCTTCCAAAAAGTTCAACTTTTGTCTCATCAGTTCAGAGTATTTTCCCAAAAGTCTTGGGGATCATCAAGATGTTTACTGGCAAAACTGAGATGAGCCTTTATGCTCTTTTTGCTCAGCAGTGGCTTTTGTCTTAGCCATGCAGGTCATTTTTGCCCAGTCTTTCTTATGGTGGAGTCATGAGCACTGACCTTAACTGAGGCAAGTGAGGCCTACAGTTCTTTGGATGTTGTTGTGGGGTCTTTTGTGACCTCTTGGATGAGTTGTCGCTGCGTTCTTGGGGTAATTTTGGTCGGCTGGCCACTCCTGGGAAGGTTCACCACTGTTCCATGTTTTTGCCATTTGTGGATAATGGCTCACTGTAGTTCACTGGAGTATCAAATCTTTAGAAATGGCTTTATAACCTTTTCCAGACTGATAAATCTCAATTACTTTTTCTCATTTGTTCCTAAATTACTTTGGATCATAGCATGATGTCTTGCTTTTGAGGATCTTTTGGTTTACTTCACTTTGTCAGGCAGGTCCTATTTAAGTGATTTTTTTGATTGAGAACAGGTGTGGCAGTAATCAGGCCTGTGTGTGGCTAGAGAAATTGGACTCAGCTTTCCATAGATGTGATAAACCGGTTAATTTATGTTTTAACAAGGGGGCAATCACTTTTTCACACAGGGCCATGCAGGTTTGGATTTTTTTCTCCCTTCATAATAAACACCTTTATCTAAAAACTGCATTTTGTGTTTACTTGTGCTATATTTGTTTAATATTTAAATTTGTTTGATGATCTGAAACATTTAGGTGTGACAAACATACAAAAAAAAATCAGGAAGGGGGCAAATACTTTTTCACACCACTGTATGTCAAACGTGTAAACTTAATTTGTAAATTTGCATAATTTGTTATTATAAATTCAAAGCTTTAGTTGTATCTTTGACTTCATTCTTATAAATTTATTCTTTTTGTTTTTCCATGTTAAATGTCTTGTCCATGATAATTACCTCTGCCAAGGTAGGAGATAATGGTTTTGCCAGTTTTTGGGTTTTTTTTTTGTTTGGTTTGTTTGTCTCTCTGTTAGCAACATTACTCCAAAAGTTATGAACAGATTTTGACAGTTTTCAGGAAAGGTGTGTAATGGCATGGGGAACAGAATTTGATTTTGGTGGTGATTTGGATCACAATCTGGATCCAGAAAGTTTTTGAAAATTATTTTATATATTAATATTGAGCTTTTCCTGTACTTCCCCTTTAAGACGTGTCCAGAGTTACATGTGTGGCCACCCACCTCTGCACCCAGGAGGCAGTGCAGCTGTTTACCACCAAACACTGCAAGAAAAGTAAAATCCTTCCCAGTCCATCAGGTATTGTAGGCCACGACCCCGCTGACGAACATCCAATATGGCAGTAACCCCCCCATGCTGGGCGGCCATCGATCATCCTTGGGGGGGGGGGGGGGGGGCAGAGGGGATCGGCAACATAGGGCTTCACCTGTGAGACGTGGAAAGCGGGGAGAGCCAGGCAGACAGCCGCAGGGTTAATTACACGGACAATAGAGTAAGGCCCAATGAAACGCTTGGTCAGCTTGCGTCTCTCCGCCTTAACATTGATATTGCGTGTCGAGAGCCATACCTGCTGACCCACCTTGAACTCGGGCACCAGGTCTCCTGCGACGATTGGCCATCCTGATATTGCGTTGCATGGTACGGAGGAGGATTCTGCAGGTGGTGGTCCAGAGCCGGCGGCAGCGCCTGACATGGGCGTGGACAGAAAGCACTACCACCTCCTTCTCTTCCTCTGGGAACAGCGGCGGGTCATACCCCAACGATGCCCTGAAGGGGGACATCCCAGTTGCAGAAGACACTGTGGAGTTGTGTGCGTATTCAATCCATGGCAGGTAACTGCTCCATGAAGAGGAGCTGGAGGCAATGACGCAGCGAACGGCGGCCTCCAGCTCCTGATTCACCCGCTCACACTGCCCATTGCTCTGGGGATGGTAACCCGATGACAGGCTCACCGTCGATCCCAACACCTGGCAGAATGCCCTCCAAACCTGAGACACAAACTGGGGGCCCCGATCCGAAACGATGTCCGTGGGGATCCCATGAAGGCGAACTACATGCTGCACCAGTAGATCCGCTGTCTCCCGTGCCGTCGGCAACCCCCGAAGAGGAACGAAATGGGCCGCCTTGGAGAAGCGATCGACAATGGTCAGGATTGTGGTGAAATGATTAGATGGAGGGAGGCCTGTCACGAAGTCCAGGGCAACGTGCGACCAAGGGCGACTAGGAACCGGCAGGGGGTGGAGCAGTCCGGCCGGAGGAGAGGAGGAAGACTTCCCGGTGGTGCACTGAGCGCAGGCCCGGATGTAATTGTTGACATCCTTCTGCAGCCCCGGCCACCAGAACGCTCTCTGGAGGAGCACAATTGTGCAAGACACCCCAGGATGACATGCCAACTTCGAGGCATGAGCCCACTGAATGACCTCGCCTCGGACCGGCGTGGGAATGAACAACCGCCCCAGGGGGCCGCCTCCTGGATCAGGCTCAGCCTCCTGCGCCTTCATCATCTTTTCCCGGATGTCCCACACGAGGGCGCCCACAACGTAGGACGGAGAAAGGATGGTCTGGTCCTGTTCTGAGGATACCTCCGCCGAGAACTGCCTGGAGAGGGCGTCCGGCTTAACATTCTTGCTTCCAGGGCGGTAGGTGATGGTGAAGTTGAACCGACCGAAAAAGAAGAACCAGCGGGCCTGACGAGAGTTCAACCGCCTCACGGTCCTCAGATATTCCAGGTTCTTATGGTCGGTCCATACAACAAAAGGCTGGGCGGCACCCTCCAGCCAGTGAAGCCACTCCTCCAGAGCGAGCTTCACTGCCAGCAGCTCCCTGCCGCCGATGCTATAATTCCTCTCCGCGGGCAGCAGGCGGTGCGAGAAGAAGGCGCAGGGCCGGATCACCCCTCAACTGGAGAACGCTGGGAGAGTACTGCCCCCACCCTGGAGTCCAAAGCGTCCACCTCAACCAGGCACTGGAGATTCGGATCCACCTGCGTCAGGACGCGGGATGAAGCAAACTCCCTCTTGAGCGTCTCGAATGCCACCGCGGCCTCCTCCGTCCAGCGGAAGGGGATCTTCGGGGAAGTGAGACAGGTCAGCGGGCGAGCCACCATGCCAAACCTAGGCACAAAGCGGTGATAAAAATTAGCAAATCCAAAAATATGCTGCAGTTGCTTCCTGGACAAGGGGGTGGGCCAATCCACCACCGCCTTGACCTTGGCTGGATCGGGGAGGACCTGGTTGTGTGAGATCACGAACCTCAGAAAGGACGTCTTCCTAGAGTGAAACTCACACTTTTCGGCTTTGACGAACAACTGGTTCTCCGGGAGCTGCTGGAGGACCCGCCTCACGTGTACCTGGTGCTCTTCAAAAGATCGGGAGAAGATGAGGATGTCATCGAGATCTACAAAGATGAAGGCGCCCAGGAAGTCCCAAAGGACGTCGTTGATCAAGCGCTGGAAGACAGCCAGAGTGTTGGTCAGCCCAAACGGCATCACCAGGTACTCAAAGCGGCCGCTTGGGGTCGGGAAGCCCGTCTTCCACTCATCACCCTCCTTGATCCGAACGAGATGGTACGCGTTGCAGAGATCCAATTTAGTGAACCAAGAAGCCCCCTGGAGAGAGTCAAAAGCTGAGTCCATAAGAGGCAAGGTGTACTTGTCCTTTATCATAATGTCATTAAGGCCCCTAAAGTCTATACGTGGACGCAGGGAGCCGTCCTTCTTCCCAACAAAGAAGAACCCCGCCCCCACCCCTGAAGAAGACGGGCGGATGATCCCCAAGCTGAGCGACTCCTTGATGTAAGTATCCATCGCTTCCCGTTCCAGAGCAGACAGGCTGTACAAACGGCTCGACGGAAGCGGGGTACCAGCCCGGAGATTAATGGCGCAGTCATAGGGACGGTGGTGGGGGGAGGGACAGCGCCCATGACTTGCTGAAGACCGCCCCCAGGTCGTGATACTCCACTGGTACCTTGGACAGATCCGGGGGAGGAGACACATGCGGGGCCACAGACACAGACGGGGCACATGCCGCAGACTGCAGACATGCGCTGAGGCAGAAAGAACTCCATGAAGTGATGCCCCCTGTCTGCCAGTCAAACGAGGGGTTATGCAATCGCAGCCAGGGGTAGTCCAGTATGATCAGAGAGGTGGAGGAGGGCAGCACCAGGAAGCGTAGGTCCTCCAGGTGGTTTCCAGAGACGATCACTGACACTGGGGCAGTCTGCTGAGAGATGGCTGTTAACAGGGCCTTTGATAGGGCAATCAGTTTGAGTGGTGGCTGAAGAGTTTGATATGGGAGGCCCAACCGGGTAGCCAGGTCTCCTGATATGAAACTCTGCTCAGCCCCCGAATCAATCAGTATGTTAGTGGAGTATTCAGTATGTTTGAAAATGAGTCGGATGGGTACAAGACAGTTGGTGCGGGGTTTTGACTGGGACGCGTCCGTGAGTCCCCCTACTGTGACCCACGGACCTCCTCTTTTACCCGATTTGTGCAATCAGCCAACTCATGAGAACTACTACCACAATAGTAACACAGCCCCAACTCCCTACGGCGCTGTCTTTCAGCAGAGGGAATCCTAGAGCGCCCTATTACCATATCCTCCTGCCCCGGAAGTTCCTCCGAGGAGGGCAGGGCCAACTGGGATGACCGAGAGGAACGAAAAAACTGCGCGCTCGAGCGACTGGAAGCTCTTTGCTTGGCGTGTTATCTAAGCTTATGGTGAGAGAAATTAGCTTATTCAATTGATCTGGTTTATCCCGGGTAGCTAGCTCATCCCTTAGCCCAGGGCTTAAGCTACGGATAAATATGCTACACAGTGAAGCATCTTCCCACCCGACCTCCACCGCTACCACCCGGAAGTCAACCGCGTAGTCCGAGGCGGACCTACCGCCCTGTCGAAGGTTTAATAACCGGGTAGTGAACACGGAGTCCCGATCGGTATGGTCAAACACTTCGGTGAATTCGGCCAGAAACTGCTGATAAGTTAAATTGGCATAGCTGGGCTTGGCCATAACTGCGTAGGCCCAAGTTAACGCCCTACCCTCTAGCAGGTTAGCTATGTAGCCTATCTTACTGTGGTCCGTGGGGAAATCCCCCGGTACCCGATGGAAAACTGTCTCACATTATAAGATAAACCCCCGAGCCTCCCCGATCTTCCCACTGAAGCAAGCGGGCGTAGGCACTGGTGTGAGACGGGTTAAGGGAGTCTGGCTAACCTGGCTAGGCGGGGGGCTAGCAGGGCCCGGTGGAACCCCGGTGGCCGGTGGAAACGCCTGCTGTCCTTCCAGGCGATCCAGTTGGCTGTTAATTTGTGTTAAATGGGTTAGGGTAACATTTTGTTGGTAAACTAACTGCTCTACTCGAGCGTCTAAGGTGTTAAGACGGCGCGCTAGCGCGCTGTCCGCTGGGTCACTCTGACGGAGCCATACTGACATAATGACTGGACCCAGGGGACAGACTCGAGGAGTTACAGTTATCCTTTTATTCACCCAAGTGATGTGTGTGAGTGCGTGTATGCGATGTAGTGTGGTGCGCCGGTGTCGTACTGGAGCTGAGCAGGTCTCTGTGCTGCCTGGCAACCCTACGGAGACAAAGCAGAGGGATTAGCGCTGCACAGTAGCGGGAGGTGTAACAAGGTCTGCTGCTTACTTGCAGGTGGCGATGCTGAGCCTCCATTTGCCTAGTGGGCGACTGCCAGGAGAGGAGCGTCCTGCTCGGTGTCGTAACGCGGAGGGAAGACTCCGGTGCCGAGAAGCAGCCGAGCCGCCGCCGGGGAGGGAAGAGCCGCCGCCTGGGGAATCCACCTGTGCACAGGGGAGAGGAGTTTGACAAGGTAAGAGCTTGGTTTGCTTACATGAGACGACGTGAAGCGCTTGGTCAGACGAAGAACCACTCCGTGGCTGTAGATGAGGGACGTGCCTCCGTAGTGATGACGGCTCCGTGCTGAGTCGCTGGCAGGTCTGGCTCTTATAGCCCGCTGATGATTGGCGACAGGTGTGCACGCAGTGGGGACTGATGATGGCCCTGCGGGCGCCATGACAGACACTCATTTTTGTTATCCGAATTCTGCTGCTGAGGTCAAGGGGAAGGAAATCCCACCCATTTAGGTCATTGTATATGTTCTTATTAATGTTCTTATAATTGACATCATACAGTTTTGAGAGGTCGCTTATCAAAAAGACCCCCAAATATTTGATGCTGGGTTTGTCCCAGTTAAATGGATATTTTCTTTTCAGTTCTTGTGACGGGGTAAAGTTAAGAGTCAGAACCTTGGTTTTTTGAACATTAAGAACAAAACCAGAAAAAAACTCCCGTATATGCTCAGTATTTTCATTAAAGATGGGATACCAGATTCAGGTTGTTGGAGTGTTACCAGAACATCATCTGCATATAATCAGATTTTATTTTTCACTCTACCTATGTGTATACCTTCTATATTTGACTATTCCCGGATGGTTTGGGCTAAAGGTTCAATAAAGAGACTAAAAAGTAATGGGTTGAGAGGGCACCCCTGCCTACAGCCTCTCTTTAAAGTTATGGGGTTTGAGAGGCTCCTGTTAGTTTTAATTCTTGCTGTTGGAGATGAATACAGTGTTCTAATGCAGTCTACAAATGTTTCGCAAAGACCAAACTTCTCCATTACGTGAAATAAGAAATCCCAACTGACTGAATCAAAAGCCTTCTCGGCATCTAAGCTGAGAAGGACTGCACCAATATTTGATTTAGAAATATGATCAATAATATGAAAGGCTCTTCTTATGTTATTATGAGGCTGCCTGTTTCTAACAAAGCCTGTTTGATCTTCATCTATGAGGGACAGTATCACTGTCTGAAGTCAATTAGTGAGTATGGCTGTGTATAATTTATAATCCACATTTAACACACTGATTGGCCGGTAATTTTTACATTCTGTTCTATCCTTACCTTCCATTGGTATCACCAGGATGGTGGCAGGACCTCATGTTTCAGAGTGTTGTTGAAGGAGGTTTTGAGTAGGGGGAGCAGTGATTCTGACATGCATTTATACCACTCTGAGGGAAATCCATCACAGCCTGCAGATTTGTTGGTTCTAAGCTTAGAGATTACACTATTGATCTTCTCAACTGATATTTCAAATACAGGTTTATCATTTTGGATTTTGCCGATAGAGAGGAGGTCTAAGGTGTAAAGAAATTTCTGGATTGTTGATCTGTCTGCTTTACCCGGCTGTGTGTATACACACGTGGACAAAATTGTTGGTACCCCTCTGTTAATGAAAGAAAAACCCACAATGGTCACAGAAATAACTTGAATCTGACAAAAGTGGTAATAAATAAAAATTCTATGAAAATTAACCAATGAAAATCAGACAATGCTTTTGAATTGTGGTTCAACAGAATTATTTTAAAAAACAAACTCATGAAACAGGCCTGGACAAAAATGATGGTACCCTTAACTTAATATTTTGTTGCACAACCTTTTGAGGCAATCACTGCAATCAAATGATTTCTGTAACTGTCAATGAGACTTCTGCACCTCTCAGCAGGTATTTTGGCCCACTCCTCATGAGCAAACTGCTCCAGTTGTCTCAGGTTTAAAGGGTGCCTTCTCCAGATGGTATGTTTCAGCTCCTTCCGCAGATGTTCAATAGGATTTAGATCAGGGCCCATAGAAGGCCAATTTAGAATAGTCCAATGTTTCGCTCTTAGCCATTCTTGGGTGTTTTTAGCTGTGTGTTTTGGGTCATTATACTGTTGCAAGACCCATGACCTGCGACTGAGACCAAGCTGTGTGACACTGGGCAGCACATTTCTCTCTAGAATACCTTGATAGTCTTGAGATTTCATTGTACCCTGCACAGATTCAAGACACCCTGTACCAGATGCAGCAAAGCAGCCCCAGAACATAACAGAACCTCCTCCATGTTTCACAGTAGGGACAGTGTTCTTTTCTTGGTATGCTTCATTTTTGCGTCTGAACATAGAGCTGATGTGCCTTACCAAAAAGTTCCCGTTTTGTCTCGTCTGTCCATAGGACATTCTCCCAGAAGCTTTGTGGCTTGTCAACATGCAGTTTGGCAAATTCCAGTCTGGCTTTTTTATGATTTGTTTTCAACAGTGGTGTCCTCCTTGGTCATCTCCCATGAAGTCCACTTTGGCTCAAACAACGACGGATGGTGCGATCTGACACTGATGTACCTTGACCTTGGAGTTCACCATGAATGTGTTTAGAGGTTGTTCTGGGCTCTTTTGTTACCATTTGTATTATCCGTCTCCTCCTGCGGTCACGTCCAGGGAGGTTGGCTACAGTCCCTTGGATCTTAAATTTCTGAATAATATGTGCAACTGTAGTCACAGGAACATCAAGCTGCTTGGAGATGGTCTTAGAGCCTTTACCTTTAACATGCTTGTCTATAACTTTCTTTCTAATCTCCTGAGACAACTCTCTTCTTTGCTTCCTCTGGTCCACGTTTAGCGTGGTACACACACAGCATGTCAACAAACAGCACAGTGACTACTTGACACCCTTTAAATAGGCCGACTGACTGATTACAAGTTTGTAGACACCTGTGATGGTAATTAGAGGACACATCTTGGTTGAACATGTCCCTATGGTCACATTATTTTTAATCTTTTCTAGGGGTACCATCATTTTTGTCCAGGCCTGTTTCATGAGTTTGTTTTTTAAAGTAGTTCTGTTGAACCACAATTCAAAAGCACTGTTTGATTTTTATTGGTTGATTTTCATAGAATTTTTATTTATTACCACTTTTGTCAGATTCAAGTTATTTCTGTGACCATTGTGGGTTTTTCTTTCATTAACAGAGGGGTACCAACAATTTTGTCCACGGCTGTAATTGTAATACGTTACAAATGCTTCCTGGATTTCTTTCTGTTTACTAACAATCATATTTGTTGCAGGGTCCTTAATATTATGAATAGCTGTTTCTACTTGTGCTTTTTTAATTCTCCATGCAAGTAATTTGGATGCTTTAGGACCCGCTTCACAATATCTTTGTTTCATGTACTTCAATTTTTTCTCAATTTCTTCACTATAAATTTTTTCTATCTCCTGTTTAATAAGTCTCATTTGTTATAGCAGGATCTTTACTGACACTGTGGGCTAGCTCCAGCATCCCCATTTGATCCTGCAGATCAAATGTCCTTTACCTTTTTCAAATGTGCTGTCTTGGCTATAATTTCTCTTCTAAGACAAGCTTTAGACGCATCCCACAAGATAACTGAACTCACTTCTCCATTGTCATTCTGTTCCAAATACTATTTCAGTTTTTCTTTAATTTCTGTTTTGAATACATTGCTGTTTAATAGAATCGTATTCATTCTCCAGATAGTATTTTTGGGCCTCCCCTCCACATGTGAGTTATCCGAAATGGGTGATGGCTGAAGCCGCAGCTTATATTGCCCAAACCATGTATTTTAAGGTTCAGTGAAGAGTGATCTGAAATGTCCCTTTGTCCAATTGTACAATCCTTAACTTTATGGTAATCCTGATTATACATGAGGAAGTAGTCAATTCTGGAATAATTATTGTGCCTAGCTGAATAGAAAGTGACCTGGGAAGTGGATCTATGCATTTGTCTCCAAATATCAATTAATCCTAATTCTTGTAATATTTTATTTATTTGCTTCTCAACTGGACTTGTTTTCCTTGTTCTGTTTGTGGTGTCTAATTTTGAGTTCAGGACTATATTGATATCACCTGAAGAAATAATGGTACCATAGGTTTCTGTAGCAATCAAATTGAATAACTTCTTAAAAAATGTGACTTTGCTCCCTGGCGGAGCACAGACGTTACACAACGTAACCTTGTGTTCCAGTTTACCCTTCACCAGTATAAATCTTCCCTCTTTGTCCTTATATTCTGAGATAAGTTCAAAGTTAATAGAGTTGGAGATTAGTATGGCAACATCTGTTTTCTTTACTTTTTTATCAGAAGCAAAAAATACCTTTCTATAGCCCATTTTAAGTTTCTCATGTTCTGCATTAGACAGATGTGTCTCTTGCCAGAAAGCAATATTCACCTTTTCCCATTTTAACTTGGCTATTAACTTACTTCTTTTAATGGGGCTATTAATACCATTGACATTTAAAGACTGAATATTATAACACTACATATCAAATGAGCTTCATGCATGTATTTATATACTACTAAATTCTCAGACCTCAATGAACAAATATAACTTGGCACATTAACAGAACATTTCGTCAAAACAAAATCAACCATAACAGAACTGAAGTAGAACAGGGCTTCCAAATCTGAGAGGAATCTGTTACCTCTCATTGTGGAGGGGGTTGCTGCCACTCAGTGGGGCCCCTCTGTATAGCAGGTAAGAAAAAAGGTGGCCAATTGTTTGCATCGGCACATTATTGTACATCTAGACATTTTAAGAAGAAAAAAGAGGGGGGGAAAGGGGGGGGGAAGCATCCTCCTCTGGATCTCGTTAAGTCATGTTCGTAAGTCTATTATGATTAATAGCACCAATATTGATAAATTGAGGTTTGTTACCTGAGTCCAAGAGAGAACAGGGTTGGAAGCAAAAAACACTACTCATCCATCTTGGGGTCCTCCGTGGCTTGTCTCTGAAATCCCCTCAGCTTTTCCTGGATTGTCTCCTGGTAGTCGTGCGCACTCCTAATGCGCTTCTCCTTCACAGTGCGCCAAGATGCAAGGTTGTTAATGGTTTCCACGGTGATATCTCTGGATCTCCTTGCTGGTATGGGTCCCACGCTGTAGCCCCGGCTCCTCAGGTCCACAGCTGCCTCCTCTGCGCTGTTATAAGAAATGATCCCCGAGTCAAGGTGCACATGCGTCCGTGTGAGAGGAGTCTGGAAGTGAATCTTATTCGCTTTGAGGACTTTTTTGATTGGGATGTACTTCTTCCTCCTCTGCTGGATGGCCTCTGCATAATCATGGTCGAAAAACACCCGTCTCTCTTGTATGTAGATCGTTTTCTTCCAAGCTGCTTGGAGGATCTTTTCTTTTATCGTGTACTTTGAGAACCGCACCACCACAGAGCGAGGAGGAGCACCCGTGGGCGGCTGTGGGCCCAGCGCCCTATGTGCTCTCTCTATACCGAAGCTTCTCTCTGAGCAGGGGACAACAGCTTCTCCCAATTGCATTTGGATCAAGTTTTCCATGAAGCACATGGATGAACCCTCAGCTTTCTCCAGAATGCCATAGATACATATATTGTTGCAGCGGGAGTGCCCCTCTAAATCAATAATTTTGGCCTGAAGGGATTTCTGGTTAAGCACCTGTATAAGAATGTCTCTGACCCCACTGTCCCACCTTTCCCTTCCAGCCAGGCTCTCTTCCATTCCCAAAAGACACTTCGCGATGTCCTCCATTTTGTTGGTGGCAACTTTGACTTTTATCGCGGCCTTCCAAATGGGTTTTCATATCTTCATGTAAACTGGTTCTGACCTGAGCCAGTTCCTTCTTCAATTCCACTTTCAGCTCCCGAATACCTTCAGCTATGACTTCTCCCATCACCTGGTGCATGGATGTTAGCATGGCAGGTGAAGACCTCCTCTCCATGCCGTCACCATTATTAGCTGTGTTGGCTTCAGTGGGGCCTGTGCTAACTTCAGATGCACCACAGCCTTTTAAGGCATCTTCAGCATCGTTATTCTGTGACATGACTTTGCTCTACTTTCTACCCTTGTCCTTTGTAACAGTACTGTATACTACTGTGACTGGGTAATAGGGTAACACCCACTGACACCTGCGCTCGCCAGATTTTTGTGTGTAACCCTTACTAACACCCACTCACTTTAGGTGTAGTACCAAAGAAAAAGATAATTGGGCCAGATCAGACTGACTCTGGGTTCGTAGGAGCCTGGGAGGTGCAACAACAGATGACACTGACACACGGTGTATGGAACTTGCAACTATGTATATTATTTACAAATATGTACACATAAATAAATACACAGCGCAATAAAAGAAAACACAATCCATAAACTCAAATTATATTTACAATGTGTTCAGTCCTTTTTTTGTATCAGTTCCAGGTGACCAGTGGGGTCACCTCTAGTAGTTCCTAGGATTCGGGCTTCGGCTCGCCATCCAGATCTGGAGAATCCACAGTCTTGAGAATCCAGCACAAAAAAAAAAAAAAACCTGACCTATAAAATAGGTCAGAACACAATGAGCTTAATCTACAATCAAAGTCAAGTGCATTGGAAAGCACTTGACAAGAGAAAAAAAAAAAAACAGAAAAGTGTGCTAGCACAACAATTTATCACAAGTTGACACACTAAACACACATAAATCACAGCTACATCATTCACCATTGAATAACAATTTAGGGCAAAGGAAATGGGACCATTCCTAACCGTCACAGCTCTGAAAAATGCCCTTTTCTGATGGAAAAAGCTAGCCGAAATTAGCATCGGCGATTAGCATGCTAAGCTAGCGATTAGCATTCCCATACACAATGAATGGATAGCACTCACCATGCTAAGTGGCTCGTGCGTCAGGGGTTCCCACGCTCAACGGCGTCGACAGCCTTTATATCCCAATCTTAAAATTTAATAAATGGGGCATTAGAATTTGTTAATACAGCAATGTCTCATTGCGTGTATTAATTTATGCTTACCAATCTCGAATTTTCTCCAAGGCAAAGACTGTTATCAGCACGCTAGCTCACCGTCTCTGTGAGTGATCGTCTCTCTCGGTCGGTGCCTTCCGCTGTGTCTGACAGCGTTCTGTGGATTACGCACAGACCGAGGGAGAGAGTGCATGACCCCATTGGCTGGCGTGACCCAGCAACGGCGCAGCCATTGGTTGCTCAAAATACCAACACACATACCAGGAACCTCACCAGAAGATTCTAGAAAATGTTCCTAACCATCTACGAATACACATTTATCTAAATATTCATACTCAAATCATCCATTCCCATTGTGAAATGGGCGCTTTTCTTTTTTAAAAGCGGCATCAATATTTATAATTTAATTCACGTTAAACTATCTACTCCCATTGTGAAATGAGTGTCCCCCCTTCTTCTTAAAGCGGCATCGACATTCATAATTCCATCCACGTTTTTAACACTGGGTTACACCTTACTCATCACATCTCGATTCTAGACAATTTTACCAGGTTACTATTGTGAGTTATGGTGTTTTGTTTTTTTTTTATCCATCAGTGCCAGAGCAACTTTTCTATGCTGCCATCCTAATCACTGAGCCACCGGAAGTCCAAAAGTCATCATGAATGGATTTTGATGAAATTTTCAGGGAAGGTGTGTAATGGCATGGGGAACAGATGATTAGATTTTGGTGGTGATGTGAGAGTGCAGACCTCCACCAAGGGCTTTGTCTGTATTTGTGCAGCAGGATTACATAAAAACTACTGGATGGATTTGGATGAAATTTTCACCATTTGTGGTTCTTGGGCTAGAGAGGAAGCTGTAACATTTTGGTGATGATCTGAGAATGCATACCTTCACCAAGGCTCATCTTTTCATAGAGTGTTAGCAACAATACTCCAAAACTACTGGATGGATTTGGATGAAATTTTCACCAGAGGTGGCTCTTGGCCTACACACGAACCCCTTACATTTTTGAGGTGATCCATGAGTGCATACCTCCACTAAGGCTCAGTCTTCTAGCAGTGATTTAGGAGGATTACGCAAAAACTACTGGATGGATTATGATGAAATTTTCACCAGAGATAGTCCTTGGGCTGCAGAAGAACCCATTAGATTTTGGAGCTGATCTGAGCGCATACCTCGATCAAGGCCCTAGCTTGCAATGTATGGTGGGATGGAGGCAGAGAGGTACGGACTGATGGATGGACAAAGGGAGGGGAGAAAGGAGCCATGGCAGAGGTATGCACTCTGAGTGCTTTTCTAGTTTGGGATTTATTTAAAATAAATTGCTGACGTCCTTAAATTTATAAAATCCTTGTAAATCCAGTGGTTTCATTAATTCAAGTGTCTTTCACAGAGAATAAATAATAGAATTACCCACCTGCGAAAGTGGTAATACTGACTAAGCTACTTCTGAATTCCAAATTCATTTTTGTTCGTGGACCCATGTTGATGTCAAACCATGTACAGATATACTTAAAACTTTTATGCTATATTTTTAATCATCAATGCAAGTTAAAGTAAACTATAAGTGCTGCAAAAAACAAACCCTTCAACATGTACAGCGGGGAAAATAAGTATTGACTACGTCAACATTTATCTCAAACATATTTCTGATGGAGCCATTGACCTGAGATTTTCACCAGATATCAGGAACAACCCAAGTAATCCATACATACAAAGAAATCAAGGCAACTGTGTTCACAAAACAAATTATATTTAATAAAATGGAATGACAGAGAATAAGTATTGAACACGCTTGGTGAAATTCATTTAATATTTAGTAGAGAAGCCTTTGTTGGTAATAACAGCTTCCAGATGCCTCCTGTATGGTGAAACTAGGTGCAGGCATTGCTCAAGACTAATTTTAGCCCATTCTTCCACACAAACTCCCTTCAAATCTTGAAGGTTCCGTGGGTGTCTTCTGTGAACTCTGATCTTCAGTTCATTCCATAGATTTTCAATTGGATTCAGGTCAGTGATTGACTGGGCCATTCTAGCAGCTTTATTGTCCTTCTCTAATGCCATTTGAGAGTTTCCTTGGGTGTGTGTTTGGGATCATTGTCTTACAGAAATGTCTACCCTCGTTTCAGCTTCAGCATCTTGGCAGATGGCAACAGGTTTTTATCAAGGATGTCTCTGTACATTTGTCCATTCAGCTTTCCTTCGGTTATATGAAGTCTGCCTGTACCATGTGCTGGAAAACACCCCTCCAAACTTCACTGTTGGTATGGTGTTTTTGGGATGATGTGCAGTGCCATTTCTCCTCCAAACATGCTGTGTGTTGTGGCATCCAAAAAGTTCAATTTTGGTCTCATCTGACCAGACTATATTCTCCCAGTATTTTACTGGCTTGCCCAAATGTTGTGCAGCAAACTTTAAACGAGCTTTAACGTGCTTTTTCTTTAGCAATGGAGTTTTGCGAGGTGAGCGGGCATAGAACCCATGTCGGTTGAGTGCATTACTTATTGTTTTCTTTAAAACAGCAGTACCTGCCAACTCCAGGTCTTTCTGGAGTTCTCCATGAGTGTTCTTTGGCTCTTGGATAACTCTTCTGATAATTCTTTTGATTCCTTCTTCTTTTTTAGATTTGATTGGCGGTTGGCAACTGTCATGAGCCGAGCCGGCTTGGCTTTCCCTGGCTCGGCCTCTATCTCTCTGTGGGTTTTGGTTTTTCTGTTTGTGCATTTTGTGTATTTTTGTACTTATTCCTTGGCCATAGCCACTGCCTGACCGGCAGCTGTTAGTCAGCCTCGGTGACCTACTTTCTCCCACTCTGCTGACAGTCTGTCAGTCCAGCCACGCCCCCTCGCTCTCCCTCCGGTTCCATCAGCTGTTCCCAGCCCCGGTAATTATCTTTCCCGCACCTCGCCCAGGTGTGCCCAATTTGTGTGGCCAGCGGTGTTTGTATTTAAGCGGCTCATCGCTAGACAAACACCGCTGGACCATTGTACGGGTTAGACGGTTATTCTCTGCCATCTGACCGTCACGTCCCTAAGGATCTTTTTGTGTTTGTGCTTGCTGTCAGCCTTGTACGACTCGGACTGCTCCTGCACAGTGCGTAAGAGCTTTTCTGCATTTCTGTTTGCAGTTGTGCTGCTACGCTTGTCTGTAGTGTTTACCCCTTGCAGCACAACTGCTACGCTCGGGCACTTCTGCCCGGCTCTTCTCCCATGCCAGTCAAGCGTCCTTGAGAACTCTAAATGTACCCGAGCATTTTGTCCTGTTTGTTTTTGTGGCCACGGTGCACAGTGGTCTGCCCGCTGCACGCTGTTATTGTCAGCCATTATGTGCACAGGTATTTCATTCCTGTAAGTCTTTCCTTTTTGAACTGTTATGTCAATAAATGTGTGTTGGTGAACCCTGCGCGTAAATCCTCATCTACCCTTCTCTTCCCCCGTGCACTGTAGAAAAGCGCACAGGAAAGTTTATGACAGAATGGTCCAGCCCAATAACAGGATTTAGCGGGTTACACCCACACTAATTATTTTTCATTTTTTGGACTATCCTTTACTCACGTGTTTGGAGCATGATGTCCTGGGCTCGCTGACCTTGTCGCCGCAAGGGAGGAACGGCAGCTGGCATCCCCATGCTGGAAGAAGAGTGGGCAGTGGATTTGATCCAGGACTTTGTGGAGGAGGCTCTTGCATCCCGTGGGCCCAAGAATAAATGGGTGTTTGCTTGGGGCTATGGGCATCTTAGAAGTGCATCCTGGCCTCTGGAGGTGTCCACAACACGCAGAGCTGCTCTCCACGGTCTTCGGGCTTGAGCGCTCATTTCCTGGTTTATCTGCGAGGACACTTCCCACCGAGCCTAAGCAGAGCTGTTCCCCTCGTCGGCAATCCACCTCCTCTCCAGCTCAGCCTGAAGTGCCAGCTTCAGCCCGTGTGTCTCCAGCTCCACCATGACAGCGTCATTTACCGGCAAGACGCCGGGAGAGGCCCTCCTCATTGGCAGCGACCGCCATCGTTCCAGCTGCTGTGAGGTCCACTGAGCTCACCCCGGCCACGCCTTCCTCCGTCGTCATGAAGACGGCTCCTCCACTAGTCTGCAGAGGGGCCCACGTCACCGCTGACACGGAGAGGGATGACTGTCTGCCGCCTGCAGTTGCGAATACCAAGTAGTATTGAATCTTGCCTGTCTCCCGAGGGAGAGGCCCAATTTAAGCAGTCCACTGGGTCCACTCCTCCAGCTGCAAAAATTAATTCATTTCTCCCCCTCTCCATGCCCCCTCCCATTCTCCCTGAGGGCCTGCCGGTCCAAGAACCCGGCCACCTGACGATGGAGGAGGTTGAGGCCCTGGATGATCCTGCCCAGGAGCCTGCACGGAGGCGTTTCCCCGCAGTCACACCGGCGGACGAGGAGTAGGCGAATCTGCTCACCTTAGTCAACCGCCGGATCGAGGAGGAGCACCATGAGAGGGAGGACGCGCTTCCCCAGCTGAGAGGGTTCCTCCCCCTACGCCAGCTCAACCCCTGGACTCTCCTTCGGACGAGGAGTGGGCGAACCTGCTCGCCGTAGTCAACGGCTGGGTCGAAGAGGAGTGTCAGAGGACCAGAACTGCAAGCACCATCATGCCTGTTGCGGGGGCCGCCGCAGCAGAGTCATCCCCCGGACCAGACCCCCAGCCGACGGGACCTGGACCGTCATCGTCAACAGCGTCGGAGCCCTGGACGGCGGTAGAGCTCGAGCACAGGCAAGTTATCTCTCCTGTAGTTCATTGCCTATGATTGAGAGATCTTGTCTGGCTCTTGGGGAGGACAGTCAGGTGTGGCTCTCGGCCGAACCTGGGCTCCCCTCGCCAGACTTTGCCACTGCCGGCGACCCTAACTTTTCCTTCTCTCCCAGGCCTGTCGAGCCCCTCACTAGGGTCGCCGGAGAGGAGTTGCCATCACTGGGGTTGCCTACTGACGATGACGGGAGGTCGGTGGTCCCAGAGGAGGTTGACTAGGGCACAGCACCGGGGGCGATGACGGATGTTACGTGCCCCAAATCGCCAGTGTCCTCGACAGCGGTGGAGCCCGAGTTCAGGCAGGTGTGCTCCATTGTGTCAATTCTGCATATGTCAAAGTCACACTGCCCGACTCATGATGAGGAGGGCCTGGGGCAGCTTGTAGTAGCCCTCGGGGCCGCCTCACTGGGCTCTGCCACTGCCGGCGACCCTGACCCGGTCTCTTTTTCTCTCCCTCCGGGATTGGAGCCCCCTGCCAGGGTCGCTGGAGAGCAGCTGACCTCGCCAGAAGCCGCCGAGGATCGGGATACAGCGCCAAGTGACGTTAGGAGCACCACCTCCCTTGCTGTGGGGGCCACCATGAGACCAATGAGGCCCCCGATGCAGGTCACCACTGGTGCAACAGTGCTCCAACCGGAGTCCATCATTGGTGCAGCCACGTTCCAGACCGGGACTGTCATGGGTGCAGTGCTGGCCTAGTCGGGGCCCACCACAGGTGCTGCAGAGCCGGCCTGGTCGGGGCCCACTGCGGGTGCTGCAGAGCCTCAGCCGGAGGTCATCGCGGGTGCTGCAAAGCTCCCACTGGAGTCCACCGTGGGTGCAGCGGAGCCGGCCCAGTCGGGGTCCACCGCGGGTGCAGTGGTTGATTACCCTGAGGACGCCGTGGTCTCCTTATCCCTACCTGATGCTGTGGAAGTTCCCTTTCCCCGGTCCAGTTACCCACCAGTGAGCCTTCCGGTGGGCAGGCCACCTCCTGCTTCACCCCTTCGGTCCTGGTGGCTAAACTGCACTGGCCGCGTGCCAGAAGAATTGAGTCCCCTGGTCAGGTGGCTCATGTTTTCCGGTAGGCCGCCGGACTCGGTCCACTGGACCTTCTGCTGGGCCTGGGACTCTGGGCAGCCTCCTGAGCCCCAACACCCGTGGACTTAGGGGGGTTAATTGTGGGCCCTGGGTGGGGCATTGTGCTTCCTCCTTCATGTTCCCCCTACCTCCCACCCAGGTTTGTGTTGTTTGTTGTTGTTGCTCCTGTTGGGGGGGGGGTCTTCTTGATGTTATCTGGGGTGTCTGGGCACCCCAGATAACATCAAGAAGACCCTTGGGGGGCTCTGCTTTCCCTGGCTCGGCCTTGATCTTTCTGTGGGTTTTGATTTTTCTGTTTATGTGCATTTTGTGTATTTTTGTACTTTTTCCTTAGCCATAGCCACTGCCTGACCAGCAGCTGTTAGTCAGCCTCAGTGACCTACTTTCTCCCACGCTGCTGACAGTCTGTTGGTCCAGCCACG
This sequence comes from Pholidichthys leucotaenia, assembly GCA_020510985.1. Taxonomy (NCBI): domain Eukaryota; kingdom Metazoa; phylum Chordata; class Actinopteri; order Cichliformes; family Pholidichthyidae; genus Pholidichthys; species Pholidichthys leucotaenia. The sequence continues at coordinate 343,048,740 of CM035843.1, forward strand.
CCCCCTCGCTCTCCCTCTGGTTCCATCAGCTGTTCCCAGCCCCGGTAATTATCTTTCCTGCGCCTCGCCCAGGTGTGCCCAATTTGTGTGGCCAGCGGTGTTTGTATTTAAGCGGCTCATCGCTAGACAAACACCGCTGGACCATTGTACAGGTTAGACAGTTATTCTCCGCCATCTGACCGTCACATCCTGACGGATCTTTTTGTGTTTGTGCTTGCTGTCAGCTTTGGATGACTTGGACTGCTCCTGCACAGTGAATAAGGGCTTTTCTGCGTTTCTGTTTGCAGTTGTGCTGCTACGCTTGTCTGTAGCGTTTTCCCCTTGCAGCACAACTGTTGCGCTCAGGCACTGCTGCCAGGCTCTTCTCCCGTGCCAGTCGAGTGTCTTTGAGAACTCTAAGTGTACCCGAGCATTTTGTCCTGTTTGTTTTTGTGGCCGTGGTGCCCGCTGCATGCTGTTATTGTCAGCCATTATGTGCACAGCTGTTTCATTCCAGTAAGTCTTTGCTTTTTGAACTGTTACTGTATGTCAATAGATGTGTGTTGGTGAACCCTGCGCGTAAATCCTCATCTATCCTTCTCTTCTGTGGAAAAGCGCACGGGGAAGTTTATGACAGCAACCAGCTTACAGGTGCGTTACTGCTATCCGTCCCTGGACTGCGTCCTACATCTTGCGAGGAGCTCCTGGTCGTGGCCGGTTTGTGGTAAAATGATGTTCTTTCCACTTCCAAATGATGGCTCCAACAGTACTCACTGGAACATTCAGCAATTTAGAAATCCACCTGTAATCAGTGCCTGTTGTATTTTGTATAGGGGTAGACAATAAAATACAACAGGAATGCTCAGACTGAACTGTTTATTTAGGCCACAAGTTAACAGGTTCATTTACTATCATGGACTACTTATGTATCACTCCGCACTGTGCGCACTGTTGGCTATACATGTCATAAGCAGATATCACAACATCCCCATCTTTAGCTATAGTATTCTATAAAACTCACTGCAGTAACCTCATCAATTATGTCTTTGGTATGTTCCTTAACATTATATGAACATTCAGACTTCACATATCCTTTACATAATGATAGTCTGATTATTGAACTCTTTTTTTTTTAATGTACTGTATTTCAGTGTCACCAATCTATTAGAATAAAGATCAAAAGGAATAACACTGTTCGGATCATATACTTCAGCAATGTAACACATACGTAACAGTAACAACATTACACATAGTCTCTGTACTTTGCAGGCTTTTTGAAAATATATCTAGTTTTGACCTGGCCTGCACTTTCAGTGTCATCTCCTTTAGGCTCTTCAGTCTGTGCTTCCACATTGCCAGTTTTATGTCTTTGAGCTGGGTCTGGAGTCTGCGGCTCGTCAAACTGTACTCTTTTGGATTTGTAGGATATGAGGAATATGCATCTCTTGAAGGTGGTTGCGAGTATGTCTTATTTTGTTCCCATTTGGTGTTTATATGACGTAACTTCTGGGTTCATCACACTTCTGATGCACGATTCCTGGTCGCTATCTGTTGCTGTTTTTGTCCAGCACAGTCACGTGTTGTCCTGACTGAAGTGGGGGTAATTAACTGTGGCTTGTCTTGTCATGACAGTGTTTCATGGTGATGTTCCTCTTTTGAAGGTGTAGGCGGTGTTCCTCCCTACCTGGATTGGATCGGCTTGGCAGCAGTGTGGTGATAGGTTTTCCAAGCAACAGTTCTGCAGAGGAAGGGAGTGTGCTGTCAATAGGTGTTGCTCTTGCTTGAAGCAAGGCTATGTGTATGTTACCTCTCTGTTTCAGTGTCTTCTTCACAATTGACTTGGTGTATCTCAATGAAGCCATTACTTTTGGGGTACTGGGGTGAACTTGTGACATGTTTTATTCCCCAGTCTTTGAAAAATCTTTGAAATGGTTCTCCTGTGTACTGTGGTCCATTATCCGTCTGAATCTCATCTGGTCTTCCAAATATGGACATATAGGTTTCCATCTTTCGGGCAACAGCTTGACTTCAGGTAGGTGTGGGCATTTCTTCCACTAGTAGAAATTTTGAGTATCTGTCCACTATCAGTAAGTGCTGGCATCCTTCTATCTCAAACAAATCAGAAGCTATGAGTTGCCACGGTTTGTATGGAACGTCATGAAGGTGGAGAGGCTCTTTAGGTTGCCCATCTTGCTGTTCTACACATGCATTGCATGAGCAACATGTTTTTTCGGTGTCCTTGTTTATATTTGTCCAGAACACACTTTTTCATGCAAGGCTTTGTGTTTTTTCAATGCCTAGGTGGCCTGCATGAAGTTGTTCTAAGATCACATCAATCATGCTATTTGGAATGAGCACCTGTCTGCCCTTAAATATAACTCCTGCTTCTATTTCAAGTTCATCTCTGCATGACCAAAATTCACGGAGGTCTCTTGGCACTTCTTGGATCTTCTCTGGCCATCCTTGATAAATTAGGTCTTACAGTGCTTGTAGTTTGGGGTTATGTGCTGTCTCACTCCAGAGAAACTCTTTTTTCAGGTGAAAAGTTGATAATGGCCACTGTGAGTGACTCTGGATCCTCAATCTCAATGTCTAGCTCATCAATGTGTACATCTAGTTCAATGTCTCCATTATTTTCTGGATTTGGCAGTCTACTAAGTGTGTCTGTAAGGATCATTTGTGTTCCGGGTTGATAGATGATCTGATAATTGCATCCTTGCATCTTTAATAGCATACGTTGTAGACGTGAAGGTGCGGCACGCAGTGGTTTTGCGCAGATGGTGACTAAGGGTTTGTGGTCAGTTTCTACAACAAATGATGTTCCATACAAATATGTGTGGTATCTCTGCACACCATACACAACTGCAAGCATTTCGCGTTCAATGTTGCTGTACCTTGATTGACATTCTCTGAGTGTTTTTGATCCAAAAGCAATCAGTCTGCCATCCTGCACTAAGGCTATGCCAAGGACTTTGTGATGTGTCAACCTCGAGTGTCAGAGGTGAATTGTCATCATAATGTTTCAGGCAGGCATCTGCTGTGACTGCTGCTTTCATGTCTGTGCTGGCGCACTTACTGTGAAGTGCAGCGTGGTGACGCCCACTTCCTGTCACATCACCGCACTGCCCTATTTAGCGGGGTGGGTCACCATTGACACTTCCTCTTGTGCCGGATGACCACGCTAGGTGCTTGCCGTGTACTGCCATTCTACAACATTAATAAAGCTGTGTTCGACGCTACTACTCTCATCGCCTCATTCTTCTCCAGGTTTGTGGACATAACATTTGGCGAATGAGGATTAACTCATGGAGGCGTGCATTACACCACTCCGTCCCTTCCTCGAGCTCCCGGGCAAACTGTCGGTGCCTTGGCCACGTTGATTTGAGGCTTTTCAAACCTACATCACTGCGCTGGACCTCGGACAGCTCGATAAGTTGAGGGCACGTGTACTTCTTGTCCACAACCTGGGTATCAAGGGCCAACGAGTCCTGCGGACACTCGGCGCGTCAGACTTGTTTGAGGATGTTGTGGAGCTGCTAGCTAACCATTTCCACACTCCGGACAGTGTGACTGTACGGAGAATTCATTTTCACCAGTGACACCAACGTGTAGGTGAGCCCATCCACCAATTTGTTGCTGACTTTAGGCTAGCTAGCGAGGGCCATTTTGGACATCTGGAAGATGAACTGGTATGCAACCAACTAGCAGAGCACACGTGCAACGCTGCATTGCAAGCTAGACTATTAATGGTGCCGAATGACTTAACATTAGCCAGAGCTATTGAGTTAGCTCTCCAGTTGGAGGCTGCAGACAAGCTAACTTCGGAGCTAAACTGGCGCCAGTCACAGAGGCCACCGCAGCCACCCACCACAACAAATGTTGCGGACTCGGATAGTGAAGATAGCTTGGATGGCAAGGTTACGGAAACCAGTGCTGCCAGCAGAAGGTCTGCCCCGGGACGATCCTCATGCAAGGGTTGTGGGTCCGCAACGCACCGACATAAGGTGAAGGAATACCCGGCAAGAGGAAACTGTTGTAGCAGATGTGGACGCTTGAACCATTATGCCATAGTGTGCCGCTTATCTGAGCCGGAGAGCCCACAGAAGAAATCACTCAGCCCGCCCCCGACAACCATCCATATGGTGAGCCCCAGCACAAACAGGTACACATATTGCTCAGTGGAGTTAGATGGCGTCGAGGTGCCACTGTTGCCTGACACGGCGGCGGTGCAGTTGATGCTGAACTGGGCCACGGTGAAGAAGTTCTTCCCCCACTACAGGATTAAAGGTAATCCGGTGCCGTTGTATGGCTACGGAGGTAGCAGGCTGTGCACAGTTGGAACTTTGGAGTTAACAGTTCATTACAAGTCTGCAAAGAAGGTTGACTTCAGGTTCCAAGTGTCACGGCTGGCCCTCACGAGCCAGCATAAGACGCCTCAGTTCAGTAAATTGCAGTTCAGTTCTTTTATTTACAAAGCACAGGACTTAGGTGCACAACATAACTTGCCACGCAGGCTTCGTTACACAACACAACATAAATTCACAATAGGGAGTTATGGCAGTGACGAGGAGCTCTCGTCTGCCGTAATTAGGAAGGAACGTCAGCGAGGGAGAAGACAGTTCCAGATAAATGACTTACATGCAGCGGGATACGTCGAGGAACCCAGGGAGCATGTGGTAAGGAGACAGGGGAAAGTCATAGGACTTCTGACGAGACAGCCGCGCCGTCCAGTTCACTCGCACTGACATTTAAAGCCAGCTGCTCATGATTGGAAACTCGGCACAGCTGCCCAGGTTCTGACAGCTGAGAGCTCCCGAGCGTCTGGCCAATCAGAGCCCGGGAAACCCGTGTGACGACACCAGCTGTCAAAAGCTGACAGGGATGAGGAATAACCCGAGCGCGGACAAAGCGCTCGGGATATGACAGGGCCCCTCCCTCTACGCGAACTCCTGGTCGCGCGCAACATCCAGACCCCCCCACCCCACCCCAGGGAGGGTGGAGGGGGAAGCAGGTGGAGGGAGAGCAGGGCCAACTCACAACAAGGGAACAAAAACATCGGGGAAGGGAGGGAGAGAGAAAAAAAAAGGCAGAAACCGTACATAAACGGGGACAGAGATGAATAAAAATTAAAGTCAACGCTAGATTGACATCACTCACATAACCACAAAAAAGAAAGCCAAGATGAGGGTACAAGGAACACCAGTCAATACCACAAGGCAGGATCAAGGAAATAAAAGGACAAATAATACCCTCTTCTCCAAGTTAATGTGAACAGAAAACCGTCAAAACCAAAAGACAACACAGGTGCCAAAAAAAGAGAACTAGACCCGAGTAAGGGAGTAACATAGGAAATAAACAACCACACCCTAAGGAAACATGCAATACCCATGATAGCCACGGCAAGAGAACATATGTCCATCCACGGAAAACAGTCACCTAAAACATGAAGTCCAATCCCCAGTGGGGTATTTCAGTCACAAGTCAGTGGTGGGGCAAGAGAAGGAGAGAAAAAAAAAAAACATTGGGGAATAGAGTAAAACAACTCCGCTCAGGAGGCCTCCCAGCACCCAGCATCCAGGCCGCCAGCAAAAGCAGCGGAACGTGCCCTAACGGCCCAGCCAGACACCGGGCTGAGGGAAACCATGTCTCCGGCGGGCGGACCAGGGCGCCAAAAGAACCATCCAGCTTGTCAGGAGGCCGGGCCCGGACGCCAAAAGGAAAGAGCCGGTCACCGGGTGGTCGAGCAGTATCGGCCTGCCAACAGAATGGCTGGGGGAAGGTCGGCGAACCGGGCCAGCCGGAATTTACCCCCGCAGTCTCAAAGGCGGGGAAAAAGGAGCCACGGCGAGGACGGGGCATGGCCTGGAAAACGCTCAGCGGCGTGTCAGCTACACAGTCTCCAGAACCCACCTGGGTCAAAACGACCATGGTGCCGAGCTCCGATTGAGCGAGAGCGGCACCCGCGTCGGACCCCGATTGGGCCGGAACCCCCATGACGTCAAGCTCCGATCGGGCGAGAGCAGCACCCGCGTCGGACCCCGATTGGGCCGGAACCCCCATGACGTCAAGCTCCGATCGGGCGAGAGCAGCACCCGCGTCGGACCCCGATTGGGCCGGAACCCCCATGACGTCAAGCTCCGATCGGGCGAGAGCAGCCCCCGCGTCGGACCCCGATTGGGCCGGAACCTCCATGACGTCAAGCTCCGATCGGGCGAGAGCAGCACCCGCGTCGGACCCCGATTGGGCCGGAACCTCCATGACGTCAAGCTCCGATCGGGCGAGAGCAGCACCCGCGTCGGACCCCGATTGGGCCGGAACCTCCATGACGTCAAGCTCCGCTTGAACCGGCGGAGCACTCCCGGTGGACCCCATGCCGAGAGCCGGACCCTCCAAGGTGGCACCAAGAGCAGGTTCGCCTCCAGTGACCCTGGGGAGAGGCTCAGAGGGACAAAAGGAACCGGGATCAGGATCACCGGCAGCGGCAGGGCCCGGCGAGACAGGCTCGAGCGCAGCAGACGGCTGCACCCGGCTCGCCCCCCCGAGAGACAGGCAATAATGCTCCAGAAAGAAGAGGAGGGATAGAAAATAGAGCACTTGCCTGATCTCGGGTTCTGCCGCCATCCAGGACTTCGATGCTCCGGGTTCAAACGGGAGGAGGTCGTCGTCCGGTTCCCACTCCGTCGCGACGTCATCCGCCCCTGGAAGAGGGGCTCTTGCAGCTCGAGGACCCCCCGACGTCATCGTCCATGCTGGCAGTTCATGCGGCGTGGAGGTGAGGGGCTCTCGGCCCGCTGGATCGGACTGTTCATCTGCGGAGTCCCGGGGACGCTCCGTCGTCGGCACAGGCTCCAACCAATCGTCCGACCTCCTCTGCCCAGAAAATGGCTGCGGGGCCGGGGTCTTCTGCCCGAGGGCCGCAGGCTCACTCCTCGTCTGGTGACGCTCCTCAGAGGTCGAAGCGTGCTCAGCAGGGGGAGACACAGAGGCAGCGGGTTTAATTAACATATCAGCAGGGAGTTGAGGCTCGGGGGGCTGCAAACCCTGAGCCTCACCCCCAGGAGTCAGACAGAACAAATCACTATTAGATGGAAAAAAGTGAACTTGAACTTGCCTGGCTCCCGGAGGAGCGGTGGAACCTGCCGTTGGGAACGTCATTCCATCCTCCTCCCACCGGGTGGTGGCCGGAGACTCTCTTGGAGGGGAGGGGGCCACTCGGGATGGTGTAGCCGCGCTGTCCACTGGAGCACAACTTCTCAAACTCCCAGCCGCTGGAGAAGGCGTCGAAGCGGAGGAGGCAACAGCCAAGTCAGGCCGGGCGTGACGCGCTGACAGCTCAGCGGGGAAAGCAGGCCCGGGGGAAAAGGCTGCTGGGGTCTCCTCCAGGTGAGACGCCGAAGAGACAGCAGTGGGATGAATGGGGTCAGCCCAGTGAACCGGAGCGGATTCCGGAGGGGAGTCACGCTGAGAACGTCTCTGGCCACGGTGTCGACGTCTACGACGGGCCCCGGATGGTGCGAACTCCAGGACTGGATCGAGGGAAGGATCCGGATTCCAGAGCGGGCAGCGGGAGCTCCGGTTACTCCGCCTTTGGCCTCGTTCCTCCTCGATCTCCTGGAGCGCCTCGCGGTGGACGGCGATCTCTTGTCTCCTCGCTTGGACGTCCAAGTGGTCGGTGTAGCGGGAAGACAACCGGTCGAGCGTTCTCTCAGCGCAGTCCAGGTAGTAGTGCGCTTCGGATGAGTCGTCGAGGCTGGCGGAAGCGCTGATGAAGTCATCCACCTCCTCCAGCGCCTCAGGCAGCTGGAGCCAGAGATCACTCCACCTTGCAGCCTCCTCCTCTTCGTACATCAGAATTGTCCGGCGTTGGGCAGCGATGTCGAGTCTCCTCGCGTCGACCTCGGGGTGACCGTTGTAGCGGGAAGGCAGACGGTCAAGCACCTCCTCAGCCCGGTCTAAATACCACTGTTCATTGGGCTGATAACCGAGGAGAGGAGGGGCGAGGGAGGTGTCTGGATACCCATCGAGGTCGGAGGCGATAATGAGGATTTCATCTACCTCCTCCAACGCCTTGGTCAGCAGGACGTGGGAACCCCGAGAATGACTCCGCTGAGATGGCATATTTCCAACGCCGCGTACCTGGACAGGAAGGACAAAGTTCCCAGAACGCAACTTACTGAGAACGGCGTCTCCTTCTGGCGGCTGTCTACTGTCAAGGCTGGCCCTCACGAGCCAGCATAAGACGCCTCAGTTCAGTAAATTGCAGTTCAGTTCTTTTATTTACAAAGCACAGGACTTAGGTGTACAACATAACTTGCCACGCAGGCTTCGTTACACAACACAACATAAATTCACAATAGGGAGTTATGGCAGTGACGAGGAGCTCTCGTCTGCCGTAATTAGGAAGGAACGTCAGCGAGGGAGAAGACAGTTCCAGATAAATGACTTACATGCAGCGGGATACGTCGAGGAACCCAGGGAGCATGTGGTAAGGAGACAGGGGAAAGTCATAGGACTTCTGACGAGACAGCCGCGCCGTCCAGTTCACTCGCACTGACATTTAAAGCCAGCTGCTCATGATTGGAAACTCGGCACAGCTGCCCAGGTTCTGACAGCTGAGAGCTCCCGAGCGTCTGGCCAATCAGAGCCCGGGAAACCCGTGTGACGACACCAGCTGTCAAAAGCTGACAGGGATGAGGAATAACCCGAGCGCGGACAAAGCGCTCGGGATATGACACCAAGTGGCGGTGTGCGGCGATAACATCAGGGGCTGTGACCTATTCTATGGACTGGGTTTTGCCATTAAAGACGGTGCTGGGAATGAATGGTCGGGTTGTGGTCGCTGGAACGAAGAGGACGTGGTGTGGGACGAAGAGCTACCGGACACTCTAGCAGTCAAGCAGGACCAGCCTCACTCAGGTTTGGCACAGGAAAGTCTCAGTGCCAGTGCTCGGGACATGGTAGAGAGGGGTACTGAGGCATGGCATCGCCTCAGTACCAACACCAAGCACAAGCTTCTCTTCTTGCCTTGAGAGAGAGCAGTCGCATTTTTCTTCCCTCCTCTCGTCTGCCTTCCTGACCTATTCCCAGCTTTGCAATGTTGTGTTTTTGTCTGTGTTTAGTCGCTCTTCTTCTGCTGAATCTTAATCTAAACGGAAATTATGGATTTGGAAGCGGCTTAAATGTGCTATTGTCACTATTTTTCAACAAGAATCGGGCCAAGGGGGAGCCCAAGAATTGGAACCTGCGAGGAGACTCATGGACACTGGAATTCATGCGTCTATGGAAACATTATTGGTTATGATCTCAGGACTTCTATTTTTGGCTGTGAAGTTCCCTGATGCATCAGAAATTGAAGGAAGGTGAGAGAGCTGATCAAAGCGGACCCGGCAAGCTCCTTCATCAAATTCGACCAGTTGGGGAGGGCACGAGTAGCGGCAAACGGTGAACTGAATGACAGTGATTCAGTGGAGGAATACATCTGGAGCCCTGTGCTCTCCATGGAAAAAAGTTTAAGCCTGCACATGGAAATTATGAAAGCACAGAATTGCACGGGTGAGGAAAAATTCTATTCTCTGAGTGCACTGTGCTGATTTGATTTGACCTTGTCTTTGGAGCCCCGTATTTACATTCCTCCTGACGAAGATAAGCGGGAAGAGCGGCTCTGCCTGCTAACCCAAACAACGACACAGTTGTTATTGTTCCAGCAGATGAACGCTCAAGGACATTGCACCATGTGACAATTTACCACCTGCAAGCAAGAGAGAGAGACTCTAGACTGTTTAGATCACATGACTTTAACATCTATCCACTGCCAGGAGGCGCCCTCTGCTGTTCACTAGCAATTGACACACCTACACTTGCATTCAACATTACACTACTGACACAATTACTGATATATATTCACAATACACTGACTCTCTCAACTACTGCTTTGTCATTGTGTGATCTATTGTCTGCTAATTGTGCATTTGAGAGTTTTTTCTTGTAATCAAAATTTTGGTCATAAAATGAGCTCTATTTTGATCAACAATGCTTTTTTCTCTCTCCTATTGTGTTTTTCCCTATCCTTCCCCCCCTCCCCCCCTCTTCACCCCTCCCTATATGACAGGCGCCCTTCATGGCTGCCGCGTCATTGGGATGCGCCTTTCGTGCGCGCCCAATGTCAAGTCAAATTCCTCGTATGTTTACTTGTTTACTTGTAAATGTGCTTGGCAATAAATCTGATTCTGATTCTGAACACCAAGCACGTCTGTGGATAGTGGTGAAGTTGGGTGCAGTGTACTTCCGGTTGTCTGACGGCTCATCGAGGCATGCCAATCAACTTCACCGTGTCCAGGGGGATGCTCCAGGTGGTGAGGCTTAACAGGAGTCATTGATGGCGATGTGGGACCTGGGCTCCGTCGTCCAGAAGATCAGCCATTGCTCCGGAGGCCTGCTGCCTCCAGGGGCATGTCTGCTGCGGGGCTGCCCTTTGCCCCCCATGCCGGTTCCATCTTTCCCACCAAAGTGACTGTGCTGTAGCAATGTTCTTTATAGTTCTGTTGTTATTATGTGTTTGAAATGTTCAGTTTAGGAGCACGGCAGATGTTTTAGTTTTAATAAAGGACATTTTAGTTTATTCGGTGGTAGAATAATCCGTGCCGTGCGGGTCGCGTGGTAGTCCACCCACCGGCCCTATTTTAGGTTGTTTTGTGTGAATGTGTTAGTCCTTTTGGTACCTTAGTTTTCATTATTTTAGAGTGTGACTCGGGTTCCAAATTGGGGTGGGTTTGATTGTGTGCATGTTTTTTTTGGACTTTGTAAAGGGGGGAGAAATGTGCTGGTGCACTTATTGTGAAGTGCAGCGTGGTGACGCCGACTTCCTGTTGCGTCACCGCACTGCCCTATATAGCAGGGTGGGTCACCACTGACGCTTCCTCTTGTGCCGTATGACCGGCGCATGTACTGCCTTTGTATAACATCAATAAAGCTGTGTTTGATGCTACCACTCTCTTCGCCTCATTCATCACCAGGTTTGTGGACATACCAATGTCATCAAACACTTTCTGATAATCTGAATCCCACATCCATAAGGCACTTGTATTGAGCAGTTCTCTTAAGCTGTGTGTTTTTTCTGCAGATTTGGGAATGTATGGTGATAAATAGTTCATCATACCCATGAAATTGTGCAGTTCATCTTTGTTTTGTGGGGTTGGCATTTTTTGAATGTCTCTAATTTTTGCTGGATCTGGCTTGGATCTTGGCCCTTTATCTTTGTAGAGGTTTCCAAAGAATGAGATACTTTTTTGTTCTGTTGTGCATTTGTCACTGTTGAATACCAAACCTTTTTCAGCAGCTCTTTGCATCAACTTTATCAGGTTGATGTCATGGTCCTCATTCTGTACATATGCTGCCACATCATCAGCTGTGCTCACAACACCATGAAGACCTTCCAGGATCTGATCCATGTTGTTCTGAAACAGGTCTTGGGACATGCTGAGTCCAAATGGTAGGCGTCTCCAACAGTATCTACCAAATGGAATGTGGAAGGTTGTCAGCAGCTGTGAGTCTTCATCTAAGTGAACTGACCAATATACAGCTTTTGCATCAAGTTTGATGAATACTTTTGCATTTGCAAACACTGGGTTCAGCTCTTCAACTGTTGGTATCTTGTGAGGACACCTTTTTAGGCTGGAATTTCATTTTTGCGGGTCGAGGCAGATTTTTTTTTTTTGATTTAGTATACTTTATTGATCCCCAGAGGGCCGCTGCCAATGGTGCACATACCTTGTCGGGGTGCAGCGGCTTGTGTGCCTCAGCAACCCCCGGAGCTATGTTGACGGGAACCTAGTGCTCCCAGAAGGTTCAACCATGTCGAACAGGTCCGTGTGGGGTAGAGGCCAGACTAAAGAGTGCACCCTGGTCCTCCAGGTTGGGGGTTGTGCAGCATGTAACAAATCACTCACGGAAAACCTAAATTTGTTACAGCAACAAATGTCCCAAATGTCCCAATGGTGGAACAGGCGGAAGAGGAGAGTGAACTCCCAACGGCTGTGAAGGCGGAGGAGGACAGACAGTTGCACGGGAAGAAGGGTCTCGGAAAGCCTTGGCAGGCAACCTTTCTACAGGGTGGACCAAGCTCTCGACAGCCCAGCCATGGAAGGCAGTTTGTCTAGGGGAGGGACCCCTGACAAGTGTCCATGGCTGAAGACGGAGATGCAGGACCCCTGCGGTGCCATAAACCTCTGCATCACTCATATCTGCTTTATGATGAGTCACACCGATGTTGCACATGATGGTGCTCGTCCTCTGGGGATCTGCCGGGGAGGAAGAGTGCCGGGCCCTCAGCCTCAAAGGGGCCAACCCTCAGCTACCGGAGGTCACCTCACCTCGTCCTGCAAGACCAGGGGATGGGGAACGAGGAATGCTACTGGCCAAAAAGAGACACCAAAGGAGAGGAACGTCAACATCCTCCAGTGGAACGCAGAAGGAGTCTACAACAAAAAAAATATCCCTTGCCGAAAGACTCCACTCAGAAGACAATGATGTCACCTGCCTACAGGAGACTCACCTGAAGGAAAACCAACGCTTCAGTGTTAGGGGATACCAGGCCTTCAGGAAAGACAGAAAAGGAAGAAAAAAAGGAGTGGCAATTCTTGTCAAAAACGCCATACCAGCACAAGAGTTTGACGTCAGTACCAACAACCAGGCAGAAATCCATGGAATCTGAATCATGGTTCACAATGAAAGCGTCACGATCTTCAATGTGTACTGCCCCCCAGAGCGAGATCTCTCACTTGACCAAATGGAACTCCCAGACCACCAATGCTTAGTCATCGGTGACTTCAACAGTCACTCAGAGGCATGGGGATACAGCGAAGCAGATAGAAGAGGAGAGGAGGTGGAAGATTGGCAAGTCAACAACAGTCTTCTGCTAATGAATGATCCTGATGATCCACCAACGTTCTTCTCCAGGGTATGGCTGAGTAATACCACACCCGATCTTACGTTTGCCACCAACAACATGGCCAGGCTGGCAACAAGAATGGTACTTGGCCAGCTCGGGGGAAGTGACCATAAACCTGTGAAGACTGGACTGGACATCAGCTACAAACCACAAGAAGCTAAGACATTCCCCAGGTGGAATTACAAGAAGGCCAACTGGGAGCGCTTCTCAACAGTGGTGGACCAGTACTCTGTGGAGATCCATCACAAGCAGCAGAACCTCAATAAGAAAGTCATGGTGCTGAACCATGCTATTCTGAAGGCTGCAAATGAATCTATTCCTCGGGGAGCCAGAAAGAACTATAGGCCTTACTAGACAGAGGAGCTCCAGCAGCTTGAAGACAGTGTGGCAGAGGCAAGGAAAAAAGTAGAAGTAGATCCTACAGTAGAAAACAACATTGCCCTGAAGACGGCCACTGCAAAACACAGGCAGACCTTTATACAGGAAGCTCGAAAGAGATGGCAAGAAAAGACAGAGCAGCTCAACTTGGACAAGGATGGCAACAAGCTTTGGAAACTGGCTCAAGCCCTCAACGACGAGAACAGCAAAAGCTCGCCGATCACAGTACAGGCAGATCAAGAACTGCTGACTGGCAAGAAAGCAGCAGACCATTTCATCAACCAGTATGCGAAGATGAGCCACCTTCAGATTCCACCAGAGAGAAGAAGGGATGTCAGAGGAGCCCAGCGAGTTCATCAGAACGCACAGATAAAACCAGTGATGAACTCGCCATACACTCTCAAGGAGCTGGAGGATGCAATGTCAACACTGAAGCTGAAAAAAGCCCTTGGATCTGACAAGATCACAAATGAAATGTTGCTGAACCTTGGCCCCAAAACCAAGAAGAAACTTCTGTAGCTGTTCAATGACAGTTGGAGATCAGGGACTGTGCCACAGATCTGGAGAGAAGCCATGATGATTCCAGTGCACAAAAAAGGCAAAGACAAATTGAAGGCTGAAAGCTATTGCCCCATAAGCCTTACAAGCTGCATAGGAAAGCTGCTAGAGCGTCTCATCAACACCAGACTCATGTGGCACTCAGAAGAAAAACAACACATTGGCCCAGAGCAAGCAGCCTTCAGGCAGAACCGGTCTACAGAGGACCAAATAACATACATCTCTCAAGCCATAGAAGATGCCTTCCAAGAAAAGAAGCACACCCTCGCTGTGTGGATTGACCTAGAAAAGGCGTTTGACAAGGTATGGAAAGACGGCCTCAAGCTGAAACTGCGCCAGTGCGTTGTCGCTGGGCGCATGTACAAGTGGGTTGTCCAGTACCTGCACAACAGAAGAGCCAAAGCCCAGGTCAGACAGTACTCCAGCAAGAAGAAGGTGCTGAGGGAAGGAGTCCCACAAGGAGGAGTGCTCTCCCTAACACTCTTCCTTGTATTCATCAAGGACATCATCCAGAGTTTGCCAAGGAACGTATGAGGTGCCATCTACGCTGATGACCTAGCCCTCTGGTGCAGTGAGGAAAGCATCGCGACGGCAAACTACAGACTGCAGCAAGCTCTCCGGCTGATAGAGGCATGGACTAAGTCATGGCTTGTGAGCTTAAATGAGAGGAAGACTACATACACCGTCTTCACCCTGTCCACCCAACCCCAGAAGGTGAAACTGCAGATCAACTCCCATGAGCTCCAGGCTGAATATGCACCCACATACCTCGGGATCATGCCAAAAACATGCAGGTTAGGTTAATTGGAGACTCTAAAGTGGCCCTAGGTGTGAATGTGTGTGTGAATGGTTAAGGGATAGCGCCGTATCGTGGCTGCTTCATCCATCCAGGTGGTGGATGACCCTCAATTTCCCCTCTGGGGATCAATAAAGTATACTAAATCTAAATCTAAAAAAAAAATAAATCACCATGGATCGCAGACTGACTTGGAAGAACCAGCTGCACAAGAACCAGGCAAGAGCAAAGATCAAAATGGCCCTAATGAAGAAACTGTCAGGAACAGACTGGGGTGCAGACCAGGGTGTCCTGAAGAAGCTCTATGTGGGGAGGATTCGGCCTGTTCTGGAGTATGGCATGGCGGCAACCTCAACAGCTGCCAAAAGCAACACTGAGAAGCTGGACAGACTCCAAAACCAAGCTATGCGAATGATGACAGGAGCCATGCGCAGTACCCCTATCAAAGCGCTGGAGACAACAACAGGCCTTGCACCACTGGAAGACAGAAGAAACATCAAGGTACTGACCCAGGCCGCCAAATTCAGAAGACTGGAAAACCATCCCATGAAGGACAGACTGAGCAAGACAACAAAAAGGAGACTCAAGAGATCGAGCTTCATTCACCAGAGCAGGACACTCGAAAGGAGAGACCCAAAACTGTTGGACCACATGCCCACACCAATACCACCCACAGCATTTGTTCCCTCCTGGAACCGACAGAACTTCCCAGCCATACGCACAGACATATCGGGCATTGGGAAGAAAGGAACACAGTCAGACCAAGAGAGGAAGTCGCTGGCCCTGGAGTTCATTCGGTCTGCCTACCCTGAAGAGCAGTGGACTCACGTCTACACAGACAGCTCTGCCATGGAAGCAACCAGGAATGGAGGAGGCGGCATGTACATCAGGTATGCTGACGAGGAGACCCACATTCCCATTGCGACTGGCAAGTACTCCACCAACTTCAGGGCTGAGGCAGAGGCCCTGAGAACAGCAGCGGCCCACGTCAGGGAACATCAAGACAAGGCACACAAGCGGGTCGTCATCTTCACTGATGCCCTCTCTGTCTTGGATGCACTTCAAGATCCCCAACGCAAAGAACTGAGTGAACTCGCCCTCACTCTGTCTCAACTAGCCACACAGGTGAACGTATCACTCCAGTGGATTCCTGCCCACTGTGGAGTCTATGGAAATGAGACGGCTGACAGACTTGCTAAGGAGGGTGGGCAGCAAGACCAGGAAGACAGGCAGGTCTCTTACAGTGAGGAGAAAACCATTATTAAGGCCCTGTATCACAAGAAGTGGCAGCAGCAACACCCAAACTTCTGCAAGGATGACAACTACTACAGTCTGAGCAGGGGTGACCAAGTTGTTCTGTTCAGACTCCGAACTGGACATAACAGAATTCATGCTCACATGCACCAGAAATTTAAAGTTGGACAATCGGACAGATGCCCCTGTGGTACCGCCCAAATGACCAGCGAACACCTCCTCCAAGACTGCCCAGACCACGCTGCACTCAGACGAGCTACGTGGCCTGACCCCACATCGCTGAACCAAAAGCTGCATGAGGCCTCGGGGACCTCCGCAGGACGGCAGCATTCGTCAGGGCAGCTGGTGTGACCATCTAGCAATTGACGAAGATCCCCAGAGGGGAAATTGAGGGCATCCACCTGGATGGATGAAGCAGCCATGGTACGGCGCTATCCCTTTACCATTCACACACACATTCACACCAAGGGCCACTTTTAGAGTCTCCAATTAACTTAACCTGCATGTTTTTGGCCTGTGGGAGGAAACTGGAGAAATCCTGGAGTAAACCCACTCACAAGGGTGAGTTGCTGTGCTGCCACAGTGCTCACCACTGCGCCACCGCACCGCCCAGATGTGAAGAGATCCATCTTTTTTTATGCTAAATGCTAAGCTGGAGTACCAATCTGTGTGTTCATCCACTTTCCGCATCCATCCACACTTCTTGTGCCACAAGTTTGTTTATCTTATTTTGCATCTTTTCTTTAATATGGATGCTGCATTTTCTTGGTGGCTCAATAAATGGTTCTGCAGTCTCTGTTAGGATGAGCTTAGCTGTCCCTGTAAAGCTGCCCATTTTGTCAAATTGATCTGGAAAAGCTGCTTTAAGGTCTCCAATGCTTGAAATGCACTTGGGTGGAGTTGATTTTTCCTGCTGTTTTAGGTTGCACTTTTGTTTTTTGGTAATTGAATCTACATGTACAGTCACAAGATTCAGAAGCTTTCTTGTTGGTAGCCCAACTACAGCTGGTCCTGGAACATCAACAACATAAAAGCGTGCGTTGATCCATTCTGACCTTTTACTGTATATTGGCATGGAATCATGATGTAGCCCAGACACATGATCTCGTCACCACTATATGACATCAGTTTTGTTCGTGTCACTGATTTCAAATATTTTCGAGCACTAGGATTGTGGTTATACATCTGTTTGAATGGGCGTAGTGGAAGGGTGTTACCAGAAGCACCTGTGTCAGTTTTTAGGTGTAGTGTGTAGTCATCACCTTTAACATGTGGTGGTGGGGGGGGGGGGGGTACATTCAGGATTGTGTATGCTTCTTCTGTAGTTGGCTTGGTGTTGATGTTGTGCATAGATTCTTCGCTGACCGTAACAGACTAAAACTGTTTTGGTATAACTGTTCCACTGGCTTTGAACCACTGGCTTTGTTGTCATTGATGATGTCAATGTGGGGCCCACTTTGTTGTTTATGTCTGCTTGGTGGTTGTGATTTGCTTCTTTGACGTCAGCCATGGGTCTGCTGTTGCTGCCGTCTATTATTTTTGCAGCATTTTTCCCAATGTCCCTTTATGCTACACGCAGAGCAGATGTCATTAAATGTAGGACACTGCCGAAGTTTGTGGCTTGTGTTGCACCTGTGACACATTTTTGTCTTTGTGACAACATGGATTTTGTCAATGTGGGGCATCCCAAGTTGATTCAGCTGTTCATTGCCAGCAGAAAGTGCTTCATATTTCCTGCCCTCCATTAAAACTTTGGCCAATGAGTAACCATTGGGTTTACTGTATAGGTTGTTTCTGAGAGCTTCATGAGGTGTACTACCAATGATCAGTTCAGTTATTCACTCATTGAATTCTTCTTCTGTAAACTGACACTTTAGTGCAAGTGTTCTTGCTCTGGTCACAAGATCATCAGTGCTTTCTTCTGCCCTCTGTCTATATTGTATGAGGAGCAGTCTGTGGATCCTGAAGTTAACATTAAGTTTCAGCTGACCCTCAAAGAAATTCCATAAGTTGGCAGGTACCTTTTTTTTTTCATCCTCTGTCAGTCCACTAGCATTCAGGCATCTTAACCCCTCATTTCTGATGCCATGGCAGATTTTTCTGGCTTATTCATCATCATCTTTTATGCCTTCATCTTTTGGGTAAAGTGTCATTTAATGTCTGAACAGGAAAATGGCTCCGCTCAAGTCAGGCTTTGACCAGTTCATGACAGGAAAATGCGATGCCATTGTGCTACTTCGTCGTGCTAATGCTAGTTAGCATATTATGTCAGATGTTAGCTTAATTAGCCTCAGCTCACAGCAATAAACGTTGCACTAGCCTCAGACAGTCCTGTTTACAGCATGTCATAGATGAGTCCACATCTGTTGCAATTTACTGCTGCCACCATATTGTATTTTGTATCGGGGTAGACAATAAAATATAACAGAAATGCTCAGACTGAACTGTGTTTATTTAGGCCACGAGATAACAGGTTAAGGTACCATCACGGACTACTTGTGTATCACTCCACGCTGTGTGTGCCACTGGCTATTGTCATCATGGGGTGAGATGCCGTCCCAGCGCTCAGCCCATGTTTCCCTTCATCCCTGCTTCTCATTGAGCAGCGTCTCAGCAGGCTCCCAGCTGGCAGCATTACGGACGGCTGGGGCCAATTAATCCTCATCAGCTGGGGCGCTGCCAATGAGAATAAATAGGAGCAGCCTCGATGACTCGGGGCTGCGACATAAGCACTGCTAGGCTGAAGCCCCTTCGTCTGGTGTCAGCCTCTACTCCCCTTACAGCATTCCTGTGATTGTAACCCGCTGTGAGTATGTATGTCTTGTTACCCCTATGTCCGGTACGAGCTCCCTGCTCCTGCGCTGCGCAACTTGTGAGTGAACCTCTGTACGAGTATCTGTGCTTTCCTCATCCCTCTCCCCCTTCCTTTAATAAAACATCAAGACTCACTGGCTCGCCCTTGGCTCTTATTGCGTGGCTCCCTAGAGCCGCGCGTGACAGCTATACATGTCATAAGCAGATATTACAATAATGCCATCATTATGTTTTGCAACAATAAGGGTGCAAAGGTCTAGAGAGAGCTCTTTGCTTCTACCCATCATGAATTCTTTGTGGTGTGATAATCTGACATTCAGGCTGCATTCAGACCAGGATAGTCCGGGGGTCTCGGTTTGACTGGGTGGGGAATGCTGAGAATTTTCACACCTTCGTTTGGTTTGCTTTGCATTCACACTGCCTGGACAAGGTCACGCAGTTACAACAACTGCTCGTTTGGGGCGCTGTAGCCAAAACCATCACTGACCAGGAAGAAAAAATCTCGACAAAGAAAAATCAGGCTCATCGATTGGCCAGGACCAAAAACTGAAATCCGTTCCCTTCAGCCATGTTGTTTGTCCGCCACAAACAAGACACTTTTTAACTTTTCTCCTTGGCTTTCACCAGTAAAAGGATTTCTTGGATTCACACAGCTGTCTGTCTTGTTGTTTTCTACCCAAAATGTACTACGGTAAATGCCACTTCCTCTTCTCAGACTACGTGTTGCTATGGTTACACAAAATGCCGAGGGGCACTTCCGCCCTTTGGTCCACTGGATACTCTGTTTGGATTCACACTGCATGCGGAGCACACCAGACTTTGCTTGCAAGAGAACCAGTATCCCCCTTTTTCAGGGGGTCTAGACTTCACTTGTTTGGTGCACACCAGAGTTCCAACGCACGTTCAGACGGCACTAAATGAACCGAACTATCCGTGGAAGCCACTGTTGGGTCCTTTGGTCCAGACCAAACAGTGGGCGTCTGAATGCGCCCTCACAGACCTTTTTAAAGGCTATTAGTCAGGACTTAATCAGCTGAAATTAATTTGTACTGATGGGGGATGGGATGGCTTCCTAAATTCTGATGGATTTCAGCTGGTTTCTTGGCTTTCTATGCCTTTTTGCACCTCTTTTTCTTCATGTGTTCAATACTCATTCCCTGTGTCATTCCACTTTATTAAATAGAACTTGTTTTGCGAACACAGTCACCTTGATTTCATTGTACGCGTATGTATGGATTGCTTGGGCTGCTACTGATATCTGGTGAAAATCTCAGGTCAGTGGCTCCATCAGAAATATGTTTAATGAGAAAAATGTTGACGTGTTCAATACTTATTTTCCGCGCGGTATCTGTCAGTAATTATCAAACTAATGAACATTGTTCTACGTTAAAGTATAGGACCTGATGTTAATTATAAGTGTAATGGCTGAGTGGACAGTGTCACTCGAGATTACATAATATCTGTGTGTGTGTGTGTGTGCTACATGAAGTACACTGTGTGAAGCGCTGCTTAGTGACACTGTGTTGTTTACATCCTCTCTCCTGTTGAAACACGTGCTGTCCCTTCATGTCTGAACCCATCATTTACTGTAGAAAGGATTTGGCAGCAGCAAAGAGCCATCTCCTTCTCAAAATATCAAAATGCAGCATCCCCAGTGCCTTAAAATAGCTCCTCATCCATAATGCACCAGCAGCAGCTCTGCCCACAGAAGCATTTCATACGGGACGGGCTGACAGACATTTGCACTCAGTGCTTGGGTGTCGCTCCTAAAGCTGCCTCCCCTCCCCTCACTTTTTCTGCCTTACTTTAACTTTCCAGCTTTCATTCATTCATATTTTATCCACATCTTCTGCTCATGCAGTATCTGAACCCATGCCTCCTTGGTTTCTTTCTCCTTTGTCTCACTATTTATGACTTATCGTATGAATTATGAATCCTGAACTTGCAGATTTTCTCCTTCCCCACAGTGCAAGCTTTTGAAATGCATACAGTGGATATAAAAAAGCTACACACTCCTGTTCAAATGTGAGATTTTTGTGATGCAAAAAATTATTCATTCATTCATTCATCTTCTTCCGCTTAATCCTTTTTGGGTTTTTTTTTCCTTTGAAAGACAAAAGTAAAATAGAAAGATGTCTTTACCTTCTTTACATGTTTCAACTGCACTGCAGCCTTCATCAGAAGAGTCAGCTGATTGCTGCCAGGTGACATTTATCAGCTGATTTTCGTAGGCGGGGCCAGCTCAGCAGATCTGTCAGATCCACCGAGCCGGCCCCGCCTCCCGCCGTCAGATGGTCTCTGGAGAATGTGGTCCCAGGTGTGAGAAAGCATAAAGGCCCCCTCATCTCGGTTCATGGTGTCTTTTCCCCGCTTTCTGATCTCTATTGCCTCCTTGATCCAACGTTTGTGTCTGTTGCTCTCCGATCCAATAATTTTTGTGTTGTCCCAGTCCATGATGTGATTATTTCTTTTGCAGTGGTCCGATATAGCTGATTTTAATGTTTCTTGTTCTGCTTTTTCTTTTTGTGATCTTGTGAGTCGTCCTTGCGTTTCCTTCTCACATTCCTTTTGGTGTTCTTTTTTTCTTGTGGTGAATAATCTTCCGGTTTCTCCAATGTAGGTTTTGTTACATGATCTGCATGATATTTCATATAATACATTGCATTTATTGTCTTGTTCTATTCTGTCCTTGGGGTGTACTAATAACTGTCTTAATTTTTTGTGTGGTTTGACTGCTGTGTTTATTTTGTATTTTTTCATGATCCTTTGAATTGGTTCCGTGATCCCTCGTATGTATGGTATAGTTATGGTTTCCTTGTTTTTGATTTCAGCTTTTGTTCTGTGTCTTGTGTCCTGTTTATTTTCTTTGTTTTTGACTTGCTGTTTCCCTTTGTTTATGGCCCATACTGGATATTGGCAGCGTATAAGTGCATGTTTTATGTGGTTTTCCTCTTCCTGTCTGTCTTCTTGTTCCGTGATGATGGTGGCTCGTTCATATAATGTCCTGACGACTGATAGCTTGTGTGCTGTGGGGTGTTCCGATGTCCAAAGTAGGTATTGATCTGTGTGGGTTGGTTTCCTGTAGACTGTGATTTTTATGCTGCCGTCCTCGTTGTGGTGGATTTTCATGTCCAGAAAGGCTATGGTGCCATTTTCCTCCTCTTCGTGTGTGAATTTTATGTTCCCCGTACTGTCTGTACTGTTCAGATGGTCAGTGAGTTCTTGTGTATGTCCTTTCCTTATTTTTTCCAGAATGTCATCTACGTATCTCTTCCAAAGGATATTATATGAAATATCATGCAGATCATGTAACAAAACCTACATTGGAGAAACCGGAAGATTATTCACCACAAGAAAAAAAGAACACCAAAAGGAATGTGAGAAGGAAACGCAAGGACGACTCACAAGATCACAAAAAGAAAAAGCAGAACAAGAAACATTAAAATCAGCTATATCGGACCACTGCAAAAGAAATAATCACATCATGGACTGGGACAACACAAAAATTATTGGATCGGAGAGCAACAGACACAAACGTTGGATCAAGGAGGCAATAGAGATCAGAAAGCGGGGAAAAGACACCATGAACCGAGATGAGGGGGCCTTTATGCTTTCTCACACCTGGGACCACATTCTCCAGAGACCATCTGACGGCGGGAGGCGGGGCCGGCTCGGTGGATCTGACAGATCTGCTGAGCTGGCCCCGCCTACGAAAATCAGCTGATAAATGTCACCTGGCAGCAATCAGCTGACTCTTCTGATGAAGGCTGCAGTGCAGTTGAAACATGTAAAGAAGGTAAAGACATCTTTCTATTTTACTTTTGTCTTTCAAAGGAAAAAAAAAAGGAAAAATAATTGAAAGAAGACAAAATGAACCTGTTTGACGTAATCCTTTTTGGGTCGCGGGGGAGCTGGAGCCTATCCCAGCGTCTTTGGGCGAGAGGCAGGATACACCCTGGACAGATCGCCAGTCCATCGCAGGGCCAACACAGAGAGACAGACAACCATTCACTCTCACTGTCATACCTAAGGACAATGTAGAATCCCCAGTTTGATGCCAATTTACCTAACTTGCATGTTTTTGTCATGTGGGAGGAAACTGGAGAAATCCCGGAGTAAACCCACACAGACACGGGGAGAACATGCAAACTCCACACAGATCACTGTTTGTCGGGGGCTGGGATCAAACTCAGGATCCCCCAGCCAAGGGTGAGTTGCTGTGCTGCCGCAGTGCTAACCACTCTGCCACCACGCTGCCCTGTAAAAAAATTAGACCAAGATAAATCATTTCAAAACTTTTTCCACCGTTTATGTGACTGGAGATGTGGCTGTGTTCAGAATTAACCAATCACCTTCAAACTCATGTTAAGTGGGTGTCAACACACACCTGCCACCATTTAACATGCCTCTGATTAACCCCAAATAAAGTTCAGCTGTTCTAGTAGGCTTTTCCTGACATTTTTGTCGTCACATCTTACAGCACAAGCCGTGGTCCGCAGAGAGCTTCCAAAGCATCAGAGGGATCTCATTGTTCAAAAGTATCAGTCAGGAGAAGGGTACAAAAGAATTTCCAAGGCATTAAATATACCATGGAACACAGTGAAGACAGTCATCATCAAGTGGAGAAAATATGGCCCAACCGTGACATTACCAAGAACTAGACGTCCCTCCAAAATTAATGAAAAGACAAGAGGAAACTGTTCAGGGAGGCTGCCAAGAGGCCAACAGCAACATTGAAGGATCTGCAGGAATTTCTGGCCAGTACTGGCTGTTATGTACATGTGACAGCAATCTCCCATCTAGGGTGGCAAAGCAGAAACCTTATCTTATGAAGAAAAACATCCAAGCCCGGCTAAATTTAGCAAAAACACATTTGAAATCTCCCAAACGCATGTGGGAAAATGTGTTATGGTCCGATGAAACCAAGATTAAACTTTTTGGCCATAATTCCAAAAGGTGTATTTGGTGCAAACACAACACTGCTCATTACCAAAAGAACACCATACTTACATACCTACAGTGAAACATGATGGTGGCAGCATCATGCTTTGGGGCTGTTTTTCTTCAGCTGGAACTGGGGCCTTAGTCAAGGTGGAGGGAATTATGAACAGTTCTAAATACCAGTCAGTGTTTGCACAAAACCTTCAAGCTTCGGCTAGAAAGCTGAAGATGAAGAAGAACTTCATCTTTCAGCACAACAATGACCCACAGCACACATCCAAATCAACAAAAGAATGGCTTCACCAGAAGAAGATTAAGATTTTGGAATGGCCAAGCTAGAGTCCAAACCTGAATCCAATAGAACATCTGTGGGGTGATCTGAGGAGGGCTGTGCACAGAAGATGCCCTTGCAATCTGACAGATTTGGAGCATTTTTGCAAAGAAGAGTGAGCAAATATTGCCACATCAAGATGTGCCACACTGATAGACTCCTACCCAAAAAGACTGCTGTAATAAAAGCCAAAGGTGCTGCAACAAAGTATTAGTTTAAGGGTGTGTATATTTATGCAAACAGGTTGTTTTTTATTTTTCCCCTTAAAAGATTTCAGTTTGTTTTTCAATTGGGTTGTACAGGTTATAGGTCACATTAATGGTGGAAAAAAGTTTTGAAATGATTTATCTTGGTCTCATTTTTTACATCACAAAAACCTGGCATTTGAACAGGGGTGTGTAGACTTTATATATCCACTGAATATCTAACTTTACACAAAATCTTATACAGGTGTTTTGATCACAAATGATGAATCCCTCTTGTCTTTAAATGTTTAGTTTGTTCAGTATTGTGAAGGAGAAAAATATTCAGTAACAACATCTTTATACACCCATGACATACTGTGTATACTCTCCAGCAAGCCAAGACTTACAGAACAGTCAGTGAACAGAGGGCTACACCAGGGATGGATCCACATGTCTAGCACAGTTCCCACATCTCCGTTTTTCACCACCAGACAGCGTCTAAACATTTTTTGGCTTTTGACACATTTGAATCCACAGTGAGCGAGAGACTGTGATAGGACTGTAGAAATTCTGAACAAGACCACTGGAGGCTTTTTTTTTTGAGTTGAGTTACTTCATGCTAGTTTCTTTTTGTGCGGGGACTGAATTTTTTTAGACACATCACAGGGCATCTCGTGGTATGGGTACAGAAAAATCAGGTCCCACATGATGTAAATCATTATATTTAAAGTCATAACATGTTTGGGTTTGGGTTAAGGTTAGGATTTTGGTTAAGGTTAGGGATGTTGTAGGGGATAGGGATAGATATGTACAGTAGTAGTAATAGTTAAGTCACCATGTAATGCCTACTTAAGCTTCCAGACTGTGTGTTGATCATCTGATTATTCTTTACATGCTTTGAGCAGAGAGTATTAGTTTACAAAATAACCACTCTGATTGCATACATTGACACCCAAAGACCTCTTTTTAGCAAGCTGATATTGATTGTTTTGGATTGGCATTTCCAAGAATAGGTGCAGCTATGAGGTGTCCTGCGTTTTGGGGAAATTTCATCTTCTTTAGAATTGTGATAAGTTAATTAAATTATTATTTTTTTTTAATCAACCATGTTACTTATGTACAAACCTCAGTGTCTTTTGATCCTTCACTTTTTTCCACTCATCTCTAATTTATGCCAGTATCAGCATGGGAAAATGTTGATGTCCAGGTTAAAGTTTTATAAATGCTTATGAACAGCTGAATATATTGACACTGAACTTGGAATAAGGACAGTACACGCAAGGCTCTATACATGCATTCATTTTGTGGTCACCAACTGTTTAATTCTCCCAACGCTAAAACAAAAATGCCTACAGATAGCACTAAAGTTGGGGCTTGAAAAGTACATTCAAGGTTCTATATATTCACTTCAAAGTTCAAGGTCACAGGGTCGGTGTGGGTTTGTACCTCTAATGAATGCCTTCCAGACTTGTCATATTTTGGACATACTTTCGTTTATTTAACTTTTTCATTACACTTCTTTTATTCTTACGAGTCCATTGCCCTTAGAATGCAAGCATTCCTGTCTGAAACAGTATCCCAGTTCGACTTTCCACGCCCAAATGTAGGTTGTTTGAAAGTGGAATACAAAGAGGTGGAGCCTATATGTAGGCAATCACACATTAGACTTTGACACATATGAAAGGGACTGAACAGCACTAAGATTTATTTGATTGTGTGAATATTAATTACAGAATACCTAATTATTGAAAATGAATGGACATTCAGTATTAGCCGCTGTTTAGGAACCCTTGTTTATTTGTTTGTCATATCACTTGTTTGTGTGATCTTTTATGACTTATATCCATAATAGCGTTGTATCTTACACCATTATAATTATTTTAGTTTATATCACTGTTCAGTGATGGAGTTAAGTGTAATATTGAATTTTTTCTGTGTATTGTCAATAAACTCATGCAGTACTGTAACAGGAGACGTTTACAAATATTTGAGACCCATTCTAGTGCATCCTTTTCTATTGTAGCAATATTTGGCTGTCAAAAGGTTTTTAAAACTGTAATCAATAGAATTAAGTACAAACACCCAACATTATACACAGAAGAAGGACCTATTTTACTGCAACCATTGCATCAGTGTTGCACATTTATTTAACTAAAAATTATTTATTTTATTATCCGGGTTTTTTTGTGTCCTGTTTGGTGATGGTTGTCCTTTAGTCAAAGCATGCATATGTGGCCACATATGACATGCAATTGATCTGGCCATTCTGCTCTATAATCATGGCAGTATTGTTATTAAAGTTTTAATTTTTAGATACTTGCACGAGCATTCTGGGAGGAGTGGCATCGGGGGTACTGCAAAGCACAGTGGTAGCACACAAAGCAGCAGCCGGGATGCCAGTCTGCCGCTGACCTGGCAGGCTTGGCTTGGTTCCCTGTGAAGGGCTGCGGTCCAAACAGCATTCTGGCCACTGCTTCTGTCCTGTGTTGGATCCACCGGTGTTCTTTGCCAGACCCAGAGTGCCTGCTGGTGCTCCCTCAGTGTACTCGCACGCCTCGTGTCATCCACATATGCGGAATTATCCTTTAGACCTACGCAATCACGGCAACATTATGGTATAATTTTTTTAAACCCATAGTCAAATTTGTCGCTTTTCATTTCCTTGTTTTGCTCACAGAGCGCTGTGGTGACTGGTTGCTAGGCAGTGTATTATCCAATCAGTACGGAGTCAATCTGAAACCCTGCTCATACTTCGAGAAGCCTGGGCATGAGGAGAGAGCGATGACTAAACTTTTATTGATAAAAATTACATATTTTGACTGAACAACTCCATACTCAGGGATGCACACCCTAGTACCTCAGCAAAGCTCTTAAAAAATTCTGAGGTCAGTCTGATAAATGGTTTGAGAGATATACGAGAGAGAGAGAGAGAGAGAGAGAGAGAGAGACACACACACACACACACACACACACACACACACACACAGATTCCTTGCGTTTATAGATAGACTAGTGCATTGCCTGTAGAGCGCAAGTATTCCTGTCTGAAACGGGTAGCCCAATTAGGCTTTGACTTGACTTGACTACTCCTGCGGGGTGAGGGCTGGGTGGCAATCACCATGCATAGAGCCAATCAGGTTAACCAGTGCGTGCCAACATTGCTGGTTTTGGGCCAGCTCCTCTGCGTCATTAACAGTGACTCTGAGCAGTCGGAGGTCTCGCTCCACCACATCGAACCATGTGGTGCGTGGCTTGCCCCGAGGTCTTTTCCATCCTGAGGCCCTGAGGTCGAACATGAGGCTGGCTTTTGTCATGTGGTCTGGTGGGAGGTGGAGGACGTGGCCAAACCAGCGGATGTGCCACTGTGTAATAAGGTGGGATGCTGCAGGCTAATGTGTGCGGGCTTGGAGCACGTCATTGGAGGTGCGCTGGGGCCACCTGATGTTCTCAATGGTTCTGAGGGCTTGACTATCAAACCCATCTATTCTCGAGGCCAGAGTCTTATTCAGTGGCTATGTCTCTGACTCACAGAGAGCAGAGCTTCGTCTTTCGGGAGATTGAACGATTGTGCCAGAGAGGTTTCCATAGTGTCTGTAGGGCTGATGCAGCAAGACCACATCTGCGGTTAGGTAGTTAATTAGGCTTTACAGGCCCAAATGTAGGGTGTGTTTGAAAGTGGAATACAAAGAGGTGCAGCCTATATGTAGGCAATCACACATGTGAGACTGTGACAAATATAAAAGGGACTAAACGCCATTTATTTGATCGTATGAATATTAATTACAGAATACCTAATTACTGAAAATGAATGGGACATCCAATATTAGCAACTGGGCTTGCTTCCCTGTGCAGGACCGCAGTCCGCCTGCTGCTTCTCCAACACCAGTGTTCTTTGTCAGAAACCGGGTCCCTGCTGGCGCTCTCCAAATTATCCTTTAGAGCTATGCAATCATGGCAACACTATAGTATAATTTTTCTAAGCATTAAACCTTCAGTATTCCTTTTTTCTTGTCAAATTTGTTGCTTTTCACTTCCTTTTTTTGTTTACAGAGCACTGTGGTGAGTGACTGGTCGTGATGCCGCGTATTATCCAATCAGTATGTAGTCACTCCGAAACCCCACCTACACTTGCCAGAGCATGAAGAAACAGAGCGGTGGCTAAACTTTTGATAAAAATTACATATTTTGACTGAGCAACTCCGTACTTGGGGATGCACACCCTCGTAACCTCAGCAAAGCACTTATAAAATCTGAGGTCTGTCTGATGAACGGTTTGAGAGATATGTGAGGAATGCACACACACGCCCACACAGACACACAAACACACGCACACACACACACACACACAGATTCCTTGCATTTATAGATAGACTAGTCTATTGCGTGCCCATAG
Organism: Pholidichthys leucotaenia; assembly: GCA_020510985.1. Lineage (NCBI taxonomy): Eukaryota > Metazoa > Chordata > Actinopteri > Cichliformes > Pholidichthyidae > Pholidichthys > Pholidichthys leucotaenia. The sequence continues at coordinate 343,077,315 of CM035843.1, forward strand.
AAAGCGAGTATTCTCGTCTGAAAACAGGTGGCCCAATTAGGCTTTATAGGCCTAAATGTAGGCTGTGTTTGAAAGTGGAATACAAAAAGGTGTGGGCTATATGTAGGCAATCACATGTTAGACTTTGACAAATATGAAAGGGACTGAACAACATTAAGATTTGATTGTGTGAATATTAATTACAGAATTATTGAAAATGAATGGAACATCCAATATTAGTGACTGTTTAAGAACCCTTGTTTATTTGTTTGTCAGACTTATTTGTGCGATCTTTTATGAGTTATATTCATAAGTGTTGTGTCTTGCACTTTAGTGAATGGGAGTTGTTCAATCACCATTATAATTATTTTAGTTTATATGTGTAATTTAGGCTGCGTGTCCACCAAACGCATTTTTTCCACTCTGGGCAACTGTTTTTTATTCATTCTCTATGTAGTCCAGCGTTTACAGTGCTGAGCGCCCTCGGCACTGAAACACTTTGAGCGGTGGTTGTTTTTTGTCGTGTCGCTCAGGGCACTCAGCGTTGAAAAAAGTTCAACTTTTCAGACTGCAGCTGAGCTCGTCAGTGTCAGACCTTTCTAAGCAGCCAATCAGAATTAAGGAAGGGCGGGACATAGGATGCCGATACAGTGTCTACTCAGACTCCTGTTTTCCGTGTCATCATATTTTACATCCAGAGCTGCTAGAAAACGTTTCCTGTCCATTGTTATTTAGAGACTGCTATTAAAAAATCAGTAGAAAGTCTGACCATAGGAAAAGTGGAAGGGCTGAGCTGAGAGTGACAAGCTGTTGCTGGGATACAGGGCACTGTGGCGATCCGAGCGCTGAGCTCATTGGCGCTCGGGTTACTCAGTATTTCCCCTTTTTCCTCCCGTATTATTTATGCTTGGTTATTATTGGTGTTTCCAGGGCTTTTACTGTGACAGCACCACGGCCGAACTTCCAGCTGTCAAAGTCAAGCCGGCGCTGTCACAGCTGATATTGATTTTGGTCATTACGTTTCCTCCTCTCCTGTTTGGTTCTTTGCTTTTTATTAGTATTTAAGGGAGCAGCTGAGGCGCACTCCTGGCTGCGACCTATGTCTACCTGGACTGGAGTCCCTACCCCTGGTTCCAGTCTTCCTTCTATGTCCGATTCAACCTTGCTTCATCAGGCGTAAGTGTGTACTCTATAGTGTCTGGTTCCGTCCTCGCTACGCTCTAGCACTGATGTTATTGTTTTTTATTTTGTGTTCAAGGTTAGTGTATGTGTTTTGCCCCACGTGGCTCTTTACTTTGTTCTTTCTTGTGAATAAACAAGCAAACTCTCTGTTGGCATCTGGCGCCTCATTCATGTCCTGAAAGGGGCAAACATGACAGTAGGTCACAGCCCAGAGAGGTGCCAGCCACAGTAGTTTGTTTTTTGGGCTTGAGTTGTTTTTGTTTTTTTCCTTTTTCCAGGTGCCAGTTTTGTTGGAGGCTATGGCATCATCTAGGACAAGATATTCTATGAGCCTGGGTTTCGAGCTTGTCCAGGCTCTGATGGAGATAGATGGTCTCTTGGCCAATGCCCATATGTTCGCCACCTCCGTAAATGCATGCTGGTGCCTGGACCTCGCAGAGGCGGCAGTAAAGTGCCATCCTCACCTGGCCGAGCACGCTGAGGGCAGGGAAAGGATGGCTGATCTGGCGACGTTTAAACAGGAATCTCGTGGGCTGGTGAAGGGTCCCAGCAGGAGGCCGAAGATGGAGCAGACAGCAAGGCATTCCCGCTCCTCGCCCCGGGATCAGGCTCCTGCTATACTTCCAGCTCCTGTTTCCGCTTCGCCGAAGAGCCATCTTCCAGCACAACGGAGGAGAAGGGCAGCCAGAGGTCCCAGTGAAGAGGTACAGTGGGCAGCTGAACTCATCAGGGGCTGTGTGGCTGAAGCACACTCTGCCTTCCATCCCACTAAGATCCTTAAGAGCGTTGTGGCCGCTGTCAGACTGGGGGAGGCTAATCCTGAGCTTCACAGCTTTCCTGAGTTTGTTGATCTGTTGGGTTCTGTTTCTGCGCAGCAGTGGCACTTCCCTAATTTAAATTTAGCCTCTTCCTCCAGCTAAAAGGCGTCGCCCCCCTGCTCGGAATCCGTCTCCTCCCCGGGACACGATCATTCCAAAGGGGAGGGAATTTCTTGACCGGGTTAATCCTCCCCGGGGCTCCCGTCTGGATCCTGCTACGGGCCGCCAGAGTAATTCTCCTGTCTCCCAGCCAGCTGTTTCTCCCTCGCCTCGGCAGAGAGTGAAGACAGCAGCCTCAGCCTCCGGGTCTTCCTTTCCCACTGTTCCGTCAGCTCCTTGTCCCCGGACTGCCTCGGCTGCTCCTCCCTCCTTCTTGGTGCTCCCTTCAGCTGCTACGAGCTCGGTGATTCGTTGTCTGGCTCTGCCCGTCACCGATCCTGTTGAGTCGGCGACTCCTTGTCTTCCGGGGGGGTTCTCCATCACCATCCCTATGGGAAAAGGAAGAAGCAAGCCCGCTGCAGCAGTCACCATCGTTCCCTGGGAAAGCAGGCAAGTGTGTTTTCATTCTAAATCTCTGTGTAATGAATTACCTTGTCTGATTCCTGGGGGTGGAGCTCAGGGTTCACAGTCCTCTGAGCTTCCACCACCTGCTGCAGCTATTAAAATTGAACCTGCTACCTCTGTGTTTTTTTCCCTTCTCTCCGAGCGTGCCCCAATGCCAGGAGTAGACCGCTGGATGGAGGAGGAGCCTGCGGCTCTGGACAGCCTGGTTCCAGTCTCGCAGCCGCATCATGGGCAAAGGAGCAGGGCTGAATGTCAGCTGGAACCTGCGCCGACGATAAAGCATCCCCGGGTCTCCGTGGAGCAGCAGTCAGCTCCAGCAGGCTATGGACCCCCGCCACCACGCTGAGTGGGTCATCAGCGTGGGTTTCAGTGTCAGGGGCCTCTCGGACTGTGGAGACCACTATGCCGGCTGTGGAGGCCACTGCAGTCGAGTGGGAACCGAAGATGGACCTCCTGACCGTCGAGCCTGGATCGACGAAGTCCTGGATGGTGGTAGAGCTCGAGATCAGGCAAGTGCTCTATTTTGTCCTCTTATTCTCTGTTCTGGAGCATTCTTGCCTGTCTCTTGCAGCCGGCCGCTGCATCTGAGCTTGTCTTGCCAGGCTCTGCCGCTGCTGGTGATCCTGACCCCTGTTCTCCCCCTCTTTCTGAGCCTTCTTCCAGGGTCACCGGAGATGAGTCGGTTCCGGTCGATATCATCGAGGCTCCAGGTTCGCTTCAGGAGGTCATCCCATGTGCTGCGTCGGCCCAGTTGGGGTCCACCAAGGGTGCTGCGCTGGCCCGGTCGGGGTCCACCAAGAGTGCTGGGCTGGCCCGGTCATGGTCCATCGAGGGTGCTGGGCTGGCCCGGTCATGGTCCATCGAGGGTGCTGCGCTGGCCCGGTTCGAGGTCGGTAAGGGAGCTGCAGATCCCCTTCTGCTTGACACCAGTCTGGTTCCCCGTCCTTCCCCCCTTCACCCCATTCTCCACCACCGGACGCTGCTGGGGTTCCTTTCATTCGGTCCGGCTTCCCCTCGTTTTGCCTTTCGGTAGGAAAGCTGCTTCCGAGCTCCCCCCTCCGGTCCTGGTGGTCTAAGGTCGCAGGTCGGCCACCTGAAGGACTGCTCCACTGGTTCTGCGTCCTGGGTTGGCCGCCTGACGGACTGCTTCGCGGGTTGGGCGACCTGG